>CM056056.1:116946241-117546241 GCA_029574335.1 Rana kukunoris
TTAAGGAAAGAAAAAAAATTATTGCCACATGAATGGATGACAGAAGTCAGAAAAGATTCACTGCATTCACCAACTTCCAATCAGCACTCTGCTGAATGCGAGTTATTTAGTTCAGTGACTTGTGAATGAGCTGTCAGTTTTTTTGTTTTTTTTTCAATTCACCAGCTGGGTTGAACTGTAAAAAAAAAAAAAATACAGGAGTGTTGTACTAGGCCTTAATGTCAAATTCCATTGCAAACTGAACATGCTTATTTTGAAAATTTTTTAGTAAATCAAAGCAATAAACGTGGTTGAAATTTAATACAAAACTAAGCTAACATAATTTCACTTCAATTATATAAAACAGTACTAAGATGATCAGAGGTTTACCTAGGAGTATTGGACACCCATGGGATGGAATCATGACCTTTCTACTGACTAACACATTTAATGTGTAATATATAAAATTAAGAAAACAATAATATTATTAGTAAACAGAAGAGCTAGAAGTTGAACATTTTAGCCTCCCCTACATTGTTAGTCAGTAGAAAAGTTACAGTAGTTACATACATTAGTGGTCAGTGCCCCTATTGTACTTTTGGTCATTATAGTACTGTTATATTATGAGTGAAATGTATGTGCTTTGTTTATCTACTTTACCAGTCTATTGCTTTGATTTACTAAATTCAAATAAGCTGTTCAGTTTGCAATGGAATTTGCCTTTAAGCCTCGTACACACTACTATTTTTTTTTTTTTTTTTTAGTTCAACCCAGCTGGTAGAATGAAAAAAAAACAAAAAAAAAAACTGACAGCTCAGGTCACAAGTCACTGTACTAAATAACTCAGCCATGAGAGTGCTGATTGGGAGCTTGGTGAATGCAGTGAATCTTTTCTGACTTCTGTCATCCATTCATGTGCAAGTACATTTTTTTTCTTTCCTTAAACAGGACTGGATTTCCTTTGCAAATTGACATTTCTTCACTTTCACTATCCTTAGGTAATATTCCCCTGTACAATGAAAATCCCTTTGCAAAGAAAACAGCCTATTTGCTTTTAGTAAATCAAGTCTGACACGCCACCTAGACCACCAGGATACAACAAGTATCTATACATCTACAAATATTTTTAAGCAGAATGTAGACTATGTAATGAAACTGCAACTGTCGATGCTCTGTTTATACGCATACAAATTCACCTATATGGAGCTAAAAATGTAGTCTTAGGGCCAGATTCAGGTAGATGGGCGAATCTTTATTTTAGAGTAACGTTTCTCATTTACGTTACTCCGCCGAAACTTTATGAGCAAGTAATGTATTTACATAGCACTTGCTCCTAAAGTTGCAGCGGCGTAGCGAAAATGAGCCGGCGGAATTCAAATTGGGCGGGTAGGGGGCGTGTATTATTATAACTAGGCGCGATCCCGCGGCGAACGTACTGCGCATGCGTCGACTGTCAGTGCGCATGCTCCAAATTCTGTCAGGGAACGTCAATGACGTCAATCCCCATTCACGGACGTTTTACGCAAACGACGCAATTTTTTTTTATTCGACGCGATGACGATGGCCATACTTAACATAGGATACTCCACTAGGGGGCTGGTTTTTCTTTACGCCGCGTATCTCTTACGGAAACATCGGAAAGTCACTGCGTCGGGCCCGAATACGATCGTGAATTGCCGATTCTCGCTGATTAGCATATTCTCGGCGTTAATCAGCGGGAACGCCCCGAGCGCCATTTTTAAAATTGCAGTTCCGATACGACGGCGAAATACAACCGCTCGTATAGGAACTCCAACCTGACTACAGAAAACAGAAACGCCGGCTCAAAGTGAGAGTTAGGCTGGTTTCAGGTAGATACTCCAGCCTAACTCTACCTGAATCTGGCCCTTAATTTTTTCCTTTAATAAACTTAAAGTGATTCTAACGGCTGAAGGTTTTTTACATTCATGCAGTCCATGCATGATGGTAAAACCTTCAGTGTGCAGCCTCCCCCCATCAGCATCCCCTAATACTTTCCCAAGTCCGATCTTGATGCAACGATGTGCACGAGAGCTGAGAATCTCCAGGGTCTCTCTCCTCATTGGCTGAGATGCAGCAGCAGATGCAATTGGCTACTGCTGCTGTCAATCACAGTCAGTAAGGAGGAAGTGGGGGTGGGGCGGGGGCTGAGCTGCAATCTCTGTGTCTTATGGACACAGAGAGCCAACTCAGGAGCGAGCCAGCACTCGGCAAGGGGGGAAAGACCCAGAGCACAGCACGGGACCCGAGAAAAGAAGGATCTGGCTGCTTTGTGCAAAACCATTACACAGAGCAGGTAAATATAACATGTTTGTTGTTTTGTTTTTCCTTTACAAACCCTTTAAAGCACATCTATTTTGAGTCTTGATGTTAAAGTAAATAAACGGTAAATGTGACTGTATACCAGGAACCTAGAGCATACTGTATCCTTAAATATCTGCTAAAGTGACCTGGGAGTGTTATGACTCAGGGTGCTATATTTTTTAAATATTGATACTCAAGCCCAGACCTCACCTTCTGCTTCTCATTTGGTTAGTGAGACCTCCTAAGTGCTAGTGGCGAGGCATGGAAAGTGGAAGGGGCAGTCCTGAACATGACTTCAGTATGAACTTTGAAAATTGCATAATATAGCACCACAGTTTAAGGGCTCCTAGCAATCTAAATTTATGTTTTAAAGCGGAGAGTTTCACCCAAAAATGTAACTTCTGCTTTAAATGCAGGTGACCCCCTGACATGCCCACATTTGGCATGTAATTTTTGGGGGGAGGAGGCGGTGGGTAAACTGTTTTTGTGGTCACCAAGCTCCTAATTCCTCCCCTGGCTCCACGGTACCAGAAGGAAGTTCACCTGTTCCCACTGCAATCTTCTGACACATCACAGGTCCCAGAAGATTGCCTGGCCATTCACAGTGCACAGTGCAGTTTGTACATGCACATTGCAAGCCTGCCTGTGCTGGGCACCCACAGTTAGATTGCCAGCGCCTTGGAGAGGAGCAAGGCTTCCTGCACCTACATCATTGGACCATGGGACAGGTGAGTGTCTGATTATTAAAAGTTACACTTTTTGTAGCTGCTGACTTTTAAATGGGTGGAATTCAGCTTTAAGCACTTTTAGGCACCTGTTTTACAGTCAAACTAGTAGTTTAATAACATTAAAGTACAACTATAGGCTATTTGTTTGTTTTTTCATTTTGGTGAAAGAGCAAGGGAGGGTTATAACTAGGGTTGTCCCGATGCCTCTTTTTTAGGACCGAGTACAAGTACCGATAGTTTTTTTAATGTACTCGCCGATACCGAATACCGATACTTTTTTTAATGTGTCCCCAAATGCAGCCATGTCCCCCCCGGCCATGTCCCCCCACATATTGCAGCCATGTCCTGTCTCCCACATATTGCAGCCATGTCCTGTCCCCCACATATTGCAGCCATGTCCTGTCCCCCACATATTGCATATTGCAGCCATGTATGTCCCCCACATACTGCAGCCATGTCATGTCCCCCACATATTGCAGCCATGTCATGTCCCCCACATACTGCAGCCATGTCATGTCCCCCACATACTGCAGCCATGTCATGTCCCCCACATACTGCAGCCATGTCATGTCCCCCACATACTGCAGCCATGTCATGTCCCCCACATACTGCAGCCATGTCATGTCCCTCACATACTGCAGCCATGTCATGTCCCCCACATACTGCAGCCATGTCATGTCCCCCACATACTGCAGCCATGTCATGTCCCCCACATACTGTAGCCATGTCATGTCCCCCACATACTGCAGCCATGTCATGTCCCCCACATACTGCAGCCATGTCATGTCCCTCACATACTGCAGCCATGTCATGTCCCTCACATAATGCAGCCATGTCATGTCCCTCACATAATACTAGTATCGGTATCGGGACCGATGCCGAGTATTTGCGGGAGTACTTGTACTCCCGCAAATACCTCCGATACTAAAATAGAATACTTCCCCATATTGCAGCCATGTATGTCCCCCATATCTGTATATATGATGCTGCCACCGCCGTTAATCCCCTGCATTACAGTGTAGCGCCGCGCACGCAGTACAAGCTTCCGTTGTGAATAATTGTAAAGCGCACGCCGCCATGTATAGCCGTGCGCGGCGCTACGCTGTAATGCAGGGGATTAACGGCGGCAGGATCATATATACAGATATGGGGGACATACATGGCTGCAATATGGGGTAAGTATTCTATTTTTAGTATCGTGGGTATTTGCGGGAGTACAAGTACTCCTGCAAATACTCGGCATCGGTATCGGGACAACCCTAGTTATAACCCCTGACAGATTTTTTTTCTGCCATCTGTGTCCCATTGCGGAGATTTCCCTTCACTTCCTGTCCCATAACCAAACAGAAAGTGAGGCCAAATCCTGAAAATGAAGGGAATTTTTGCCTTCAATACCAATGGTAAACAGGACAAGTAGAGAGGGTGAATCTCTTTAACAGGGACACAGACAAAATTAAAAAACTGCCAAACTTTCTCATCCCTTTCTACTCTATCCAAACCAAAAAATAAACCTTTAGTTATACTTTAGCAACAGGTTTAGCTTCAGGGGAGGACTGGCAGCCTTAGGCCTGGGGGGCAAGTCCAGTCAGGTGGCCCATTGTTGGCCGAGTCTGCTGGCGGTAGGGTTGCCACCTTTTCTTCAAGCCAAACCCGAACACTTTCCGCGGCGCACAGCAATTTTTTTAAGCCTACCTTAAAAGTGGACACTGTCAGCCAGTAGGGCAGAGGAAAGTGTCAGTGGGGCAGTGGATGGTGTCAGTAGAGCAGTGGACGGTGTCAGTAGAGCGGTGGACGGCATCAGTAGAGCAGTGGACGGTGTCAGTAGGACAGTGGACGGTGTCAGTAGAGCAGTGGACGATGTCAGTAGAGCAGTGGACGGTGTCAGTAGAGCAGTGGACAGTGTCAGCAGCATTTTAATTCCAAATAAAATCCACAGGCACCCCACAACAGATTAAATATCACAGTGCCTGTGCCCCCCCAATAGAGACCTCCATTACAGCGAGACAAAAAAACTGGTCCAGTGGCCCTCCATTCACTGTCTCTGGTAGCATTGGTGCCGGCAGCTGGGTGGGAGAGAGAGAGTGCACAGACAGACAGTGCAGTGTGACCCGGCTGCAGGACATTAGCCCTGCTGAAGTGGGGGAAGAAAGGAGGGGTTTGCATGCCATTTGGGGGTAGCTGATAGAGGAGGGGGGTAGGCGACAGAGGGAGGGGGTGGCTTACAGAGAGGGGTGGGGTTGACAGAGGAAAGGGGGTTGCTGACAGAGAGGGGGCTGCTGATAGAGAGGGGGCTGACAGGGGGGGTTGCTGACAGAGAGGGGGGTTGCTGACAGAGGGGAGTGGCTTACAGAGAAGGGTGGGCTGACAGGGGTGGGGTTGCTGACAGAGGGGGTGGCTTACAGAGAAGGGTGGGCTGACAGAGGGGGGTGACTTATAGAGAGGGGCAGGCTGACAGAGGGGGGAAGAAAGGAGGGGTTTGCATGCCATTTGGGGGTAGCTGATAGAGGGTAGGCGACAGAGGGGAGGGTGTGGCTTACAGAGAGGGGCAGGCTGACAGAAGGGGGGCTGCTGACAAAAGGGGGCTGACAGGTGGGGTTGCTGACAGAGGGGGGCTGATAAGAGGGTGTTGTTAACAGAGGGGGGCTGCTGACAGGGGGGTACTGACAGAGGAGGTTGCTGACAGTGAGGGGGGCTGACAGGGGGGTTGCAGACACAGAAGGGGGCTTGCTGACAGAAAGGGGGCTGACACAGGGTTGTTGCTGACAGGGGGGGTTTCTCATAGAGAGGGGGGGCTGACAGGGGGGGTGGCTTACAGAGAAGGGCGGGCTTACAGAGGGGGGTGGCTTAAAGAGAAGGGAGTCTTACAGAGAGGAGCGGGCTGCTGACAGAGAAGGGGTTGCTGACAAGGGAGGTTCCTAACACAGAGGGGGGCTTGCTGACAGGGAGGGCGGCTTGCTGACAGGGGGGTTGCTGACACAGAGGGAGGCTTGCTGACAGGGAGGGGGGCTTGCTGACAGGGGGGTTACTGACACAGAGGGGGGCTTGCTGACAGGGAGGGGGGCTTGCTGACAGAGGGGTTGCTGACACAGAGGGGGGCTTGCTGACATGGAGGGGTGCTGACAGGGGAGGTTTCTGACAGAGGGGGGGCTTGCTGACAGGGGGTTGTTGCTGACAGGGAGGTTGTTGCTGACAGGGGGTTGTTGCTGACAGGGAGGTTGCTCACAGAGAAGGGGGCTGACGGGGGGGGGGGGGGGTTGCTGACAAATTAGCGGATGAAACAGAGACCTCATCTTAGGACTCAGGAGAAACACAGCGTGCCATACAGGGGGTGGGACTCATAGCTGAGTCTCATGGCGGGGGGAGTGGCTGGCTGAGTCTGCTGGTGCCCATACAGTACAGTGATAACGTTTTGACAGGCAGGTCATCTTACTTTTGCAGCCTTTCAGTCAGTCTGTCTCTCTCTGTCACGTCTCTGCAGCCAGCCTGCTCGTACCGTGTTCCTCCCCTGATGTGTCACATGACCTGCCTGGCCCTAAGGCTCCTGGGAGGTGGGAGTTGTAGTTTGCTGCGCTGATAAGTTCCTTAACTTTAGCAAGGCCAAACTACAACTCCCACAATGCAGTGCAGCCTGTGCAGCAGCCAGCCAATCGGCAGCCTCCGTGGCCGAGTTCTACAAAACAATAAAAAAAATTACAGACAGCCTGTACCGCGGCCCTTTTAAGGATAATGTAAGCGGCTCGGGGGGAATTATCCTCCTTTCCACCTGGCCCAGTCCGCCCCTGTTTAGCTTAAAGGGATTGTAAAGTCTCGCTTTTTTCCTATAAAAATAATTAACATGTCCTTTCACAGTGCAGCCCAGATCCGCCTCTTCTCAGGTGCCTCTTCTGTGCTCCTGGCCCCTCCCTCGTGTTTAGTTCCCCCACAGCAAGCGGCTTGCTATGGGGGCACATGAGCTGAGTCATAGTTTCCTGGGTCCATTCAGACCAGGCCCTATCCCCTCTCTCCCCTGATTGGCTAGCTGACTGGAACCAATGACGCCACTGCTGTGTTTCAGCCAATCAAGAGGGATAATCTCAGACCACTTAACATAAATGATTGTGTAAAATCCAGTTGTTAAATTTTGTGAATTATTTGTATAGTCACACACTAAGGTATCATTTTGAATCATATTTCCATTTCACCCAGACAAATAATATTTCTAGAGGGATGTCTGTGTAGCTGTACCAAAGCCAGAATAAGCGAATAGTCATTTTGTGTACATGATAATACAGAACAGCTTCAGCCTCTTTTTAAAGTCACAAGTATCAGCATAGTAGCTAGTAAAGCACTGCAGGCTAATTTCTGGCTACAGGGTTAAGTACAAGGAGGAATTCAATTACAGTGTGAACAGTTGGCTAGTAGAAAAGAAGAATAACAATACACTGATGTAAGGTGCCAACCCTTTCAGGGCAACTGAAAAGGCAACGCCTGAACTGATTGTTGAATTAATAGGTAATAACAGAGCTCTTTTGTGATGTATCATCAGCTCTATTGTTTGTGGCTACAGCCAGGATAGTTGTAGTCTGAATAGAGATTCGCCTTGGCAATTCTCCTGTAAATGCAAAGTAATAGTTCCAAGCTACAGGAGGCCGCATCTGAGTTGATTGTAACTCTTTATAAGTATCTTTCCTTTTACTTTTTTTTTTTTTTTTAAAGAAAGGCATTTCTTCAAGAAAGAAACCCAAACAGCTGAAGCAGGTTTACAATGTTGCAGTAGACATAAAGCAAAGCTGAATGCTGCATTTAACTTTACTCTAAGGGCTTGTTTGTATTGTAAATAGGAAGGTTGCATTACAAAGCCAAGCCTGTCAGGTATCAGTTACATTCATGAAATTGGAAGGACTAGTTTTACATTAACTTGAGGGAAGGAGAAAAAGTGAGTATTCATTTAAAACTGAATTCTACAGAAGCTGAAAAGGCACATTAATTGCTCTGCAGATGATAATTAAATTTTACAATATATTTTCAAAATTGATAGAGTATTATTATTCAACAGTTCCGCTAGACTACTTGTCATGTTCCTGTCAGTACAGAATATAGTACAGAATATATTTATAAAAGAAAATAATCAGCATCACATGGCACATTTTCACCAGTGTGCTACATTTAATTTCGAAACAAGTAACAGCTACCCCTGGACATAGGTGTGCACAGCCTTTGGCATTAGGGTGTGCACCCCAAAGCTCAAACACACTCTACCAATTATTCACAATGTTCATTCAGAAAGGGAAGGGGCCGGTAAATGGCATATTTACTGGCCCCTTCCCCCATTCATCCTAAAACATCCACAGCAACAAATGGTGGGAGAGGAGGGAAGCTGGCAGTGCTGTGGGGGGAAGGCGGGGGGGAATCTGTGCTGCACAGGATGATTAGGGTGTGTCTGGGTATAGTATATAGTAAGGTTAACTGTATTTTTTTTTCAGTATATGGTGACAAGCTTGTCATAGTACTTGTAGATCATTTTAAAGTCCTATATTTGTCCTTTGGTTTAAGAACAAATTATACAATATTAGTAATAGCACATTTTATCATTCATTTGTTTTATCTAAAAGGCAAGTGAATTAAAAAAAGTATTAAACCCAAAACGAAAAATGTATTTTATTGCAGCTTTTATATGGTGGTTGCATGAGTTTTCTTTCCTTTTGGCTTTTTTACACTGGTGATCTGGCCAGTCTCCTTGACACACAACTCTGGAGGAATAAACAGGGAAGACCCAATAGACAGAAGCATTGTCAGTCTATGTGTGTGTGTGTGTGGAGGGGGGGTAGTTTTAAATGTATTAGCAGATTTAAAACCACTAACAAATTGAAGCCAACCTCCAGCTTGTATGTTATAATCATATAATCAGTTACAGCAGACAGTCATTTTTCCTTTTGGAATAAAGGTTTAACATGAATAAACTGATACATTCTGCTGGGGAGATTGTGCTGTGAAAAACAGCAGATCTGCTTGCTGGATTACCAGATGAACATAGAAGAAAGAAAGCCTAAAAAAATCTAACTAATACAGCCATCACTTCTAACATGTTGTAAGCTGTAATATAATAAATGTTTGATTTTGAGTTTAATACTGTTTAAACAAGAGCTGGGATCTAAATAACATAATAGTTTCCAGCCATTTGATAGCTTACCAGTTTTGGTATTTATCGGCGTATAATGCACACTTTTTTCCCCTTAAGGCCCCTTTCACATGAGCGGACGAACGGTCCGCTAATTACAAGTCCGTTTACGGACTTGTAATGTGTCCCTATGGGAGCTGATCCGTTAGCGGATGATGCATCCGCTAACGTCCGCCTACTATCCGCGTCCGCCTGGATCCGTTTTGCGGACGGAAGAAAACCCTATTTTTCTTCCGTCCGCTGGATCGGATAGGATGCAAACGGACAGACGGTCCGTTTCCATCCGACTCCCCATAGGGGATAGCGGAGGAGAGACAGGGCGGTCCCTGCACAGTGTGCGGGGTCCGCCCTGTCCGCCGACAGCTGAGCGGGACCCCCCGCTGAGCCGACGGACACACACGGAGCGGACCGAAAAACAAACCGCTCCGTGTGAAAGAGGCCTAAAATCAGGGGAAAATTATGGGTTTGCGTTAAAGGCCGTTCCGTGCTGTATCTGAGAGCCGGACAAGGCTGCCGATGGACGCGGGGCAAGACAGCAGACGGACACCGACAACGCTGCATGACCGGCATTCAAAATGTAAGTATTTTTTTTTTATTAAACTTCCCTTCTAGGCTTGGGGTGCGCGTTATACACCGGCGCGCGGTATACTCCGATAAATACGGTAACTCTTTTGGGAAACAGTTAAATCAATGGGTTTAGTTGCACTATAAGATACAAACCAAAATATATCATCCTGTTAAAAAGCTATCCATCAACTTGACGGCAAGTTTCTGAACCTGGCTTACCTGGATGTCAGGGCTAAACTCCACCAACTTTATTACAATTGCCCAATGACTGTTCACATACATACAGTATATAGATACATACATAAATACATACTGTATGTATACAGCTGTCCAATGATTGGCCACTGAAGCAATCTTATTTATCAATGGAATGGCAGTTGCCAAGGTTTCCAAGGGAAAGTAAGGCCCTGGAGTAAAATAATAATTTAGATAAGGCTTTTCTGGCCTGTAAAAGCAATGCATCTGTTATGCCGCGTACACACAGTCGTTTTTTGCGATGAAAAAAAACGTTGTTTTTTAAAACGTCATTTAAATTGACCGTGTGTGTGGGCAAAACGTTTTTTTTTGTCTTAACCTCCCTGGCGGTCTTCCCGTGTGTGGCACGGGGGTGAGATTTTTAAGCTACGATCGGTAACCCCGTGCCACACACGGACTTGCCTCGCTGGATGCAGAAAAGAGTTTACTTACCTTTTCTCTGCGATCCAGCGATGAATCCCCGCAGTACACGGCGGCCGGATGTCCGCCTGATGCTGTGTGTACCGCCGATTCCCTTCCCTGCGAGCGTCGCGACGTAGGGGGGGGAACGGCACCAAATTCAAAAAAGTAAACAAACACTATACATACAGTACACTGTAATCTTATAGATTACAGTACTGTATGTAAAAAATACACACCCCCCATGTTCCTAGTGGTCTGCCCTGTACACTACATGTCCTTTTATATAATAAAAACTGTTCTTTCTCCCTGCAAACTGTAGATTGCCCATAGCAACCAAAAGTGTCCCTTTATGGCAAAAATTGTTTTAGAGCAGCTAAAAAACAGCGATAATAAATCAGAATCACTTGCAGAATTTAGCGATAGCGATTTATGGGGAAATTCGTCATAAAAAAAAAAATGACAGCAAAAATTCTGCAACTGAGCAAATTTCAGTGATTTTGATTTGATTACATTATTGAATAATTGTTATTATAATTATATTATTATTTGTTATAATTTTTTATAATTATTTATTATATTATAATTTTTAATAAAAAAAAAAAAAAAAAATCATACCCGGGATGCCTATTAGACTCTTGTTTGGATAGATTTCAGTGAGTTATTCCTAAGAATTACAAGCCTACAGTATAAAACGCCAAATTCCCTTGCAAATAATGGTACCGCTTTCAGCACCTAAAATCTGAAAGAATCATACCGCCAGGGAGGTTAAAAACAACGACCAAAAAAAAATTCCAACATGCTTGAATTTTTTGTGTCGTTTTTCAAAACGTCGCTTTTTGTTTCACAAAAAGTCACCGTGTGTAGCAAAAAACGTCGTTTTAAAACGACGTTTTTAAACCCGCGCATGCCCAGAAGCTAGTTATGAAGCGAGCTTCAATAGAAAAGAGTGGTGAACGTAACCTTGCTTTTTGTGAAAAAAACGATGGTGTGTATGCAACATCGTCTTTGAAAAGTGACATATCAAAAACGTCGTTTTTACTTCACAGAAAACGTCGTTTTTTTTCATCACAAAAAATGATCGTGTGTACGCGGGCATTAGGACTAGTTCATCAGACATGTTCACAACACAAGTTTATTCAAATAATTTTCCATAAAATTACATTCAGTTTTTCAATTAGCAATGAAATTGTTATACAATAAAATACTATATACTGAACACTATGCATACATAGAACGTGAATAATGTTTTTTTGTGTAGAATTGTAGACAAGATTGAGCAGGGCCCTCCAGGGGCAGACTGACAATTCATGGGGCCCCGGGGCAATAGAAGATTATGGGCCCCTCTGGGTTTACAGATGGCCATTACGCCAGGAGTAAGTAAGAAACAAAACAACATATATAGTACAACAGTCAGGAGTCCTCCCTTACAACAAAGTCCCAACATTCTCCATATACATCACAGTCCCCCCAGTGTGCCACCCTATGGCAGAGCTCCCCCAGTGTGCCATTCTATGGCAGAACCCCCCCAGTGTGCCACCCTACTGAAGAGGCCCCCCAGTGTGCCACCCTACTGAAGAGACCCCCAGTGTGCCACCCTACGGCATTGCCCCCCAGTATGCCACCCTACGGCAGAGCCCCCCTATGGGAGAGGCCCCCAGGGTGCCACCCTACAGCAGAGCCCCGCAGTGTGCCACCCTACGGCAGAGCCCCCCAGTGTTCCACCCTACGGTAGTGCCCCCCAGTGTGCCACCATCCATCAGTGTCCCCTTACACACACATTTGCACCGTAGTGCTTGGTGTGGCAGGCAGCTGTCAGGAAAAGGCTGTTAATTAGAAAAAATCCACTTGTTGCCACCTCTGAATTGCACAAGTGAGTCGTAGATCCAGCAGAATAGTGAACTGCTGTGGTTGGCCTCAGATTGGGCAGCGGGGCATATGAATAAACGCCATGCTTGATGTGTGTCATGATGTCACTGCACAGGTGTGCACTCAGCCCTGCCCTGCTGCCTGATCTGAGGTCGAGCTCTGCAGTTCACCAATCAGATGGCTCCAAATGGCAACAAGTGCATTTTTCATGGGCATGGGATTGTTAGATCTGTTGAGCAGCAGTGGGCAGGCATGAAACATACAGTATACACACACATGCACAATATACATACACATAGAGACACACATTATACATACAGTATATACACACACACTATACATACAGTATATATACACACACACACACTATACACACAGTATACACACACACACACACACACACACACTATACATACAGTATATACACACACACGATACTTAAAGTATATACACACACACACACACTATACATACAGTATACACACACACACACACACACTATACATACAGTATACACACACACACTATACATACGGTATATACACACACACACTATACATACCGTATATACACACACACACACTATACATACAGTATATACACACACACACACTATACATACAGTATATACACACACACACACACACAATACATACAGTATATACACACACACACTATACATACAGTATATACACACAAAGAATTTACACACACACTATACATACAGTATATATATATATATACACAAACACACACTATACATACAATGGGCCAGATTCTCTAAGAAATTTGCCGGCGTAGCGTAAGCCATTTACACTACGCCGCCGCATCTTACTAGAGCAAGTGCCGTATTCCCTAAGCATTTGCTCTGTAGTTTGCGTTGGCGTAGCGAAAATGGCCCAGCGTAAGCCCGCGTAATTCAAATGGGGCGGCTTGTATTTAAATTAAGCGCGCCCCTGCGTCGAACGAACTGCGCATGCGCCGGCCGGGGAAAAAGCCCAGTGCGCATGCTCCAGCTCACGTCGGAAAGCGTTGTTGAAACCGACGTCAAAACGACGTGATCGTCACTACGCAATGCCCTATTCGCGAACGAGTTAGTAAAACTACGTAAGCGACGGAAAAAGCCGACGCTGACCCGACGCCATACGTAACATGGCATCCGACGGCACCCGACGGCATCCGACGGGACTTTGTAAGGTTACTCCTCATAGAAGCAGGGGTAACCTTACGAGTTCGTAAACGACGTACGCGACGACGGGGCGGCGTAAAAGCGATCGGGAATCGGCGTAGTAGCCTCATTTGCATAGGCAAATGAGAAAACAACGTAAAGGCCACCTAGTGGCCGGAGTTGTCATTACAACTACGATCCGCAAGTATAATGGTATTACACTTGTCGGATGTTGAAGCGTATCTATGCCAAAGTAATGCTAAGCATCACTCGCATAGATACGAGCCAAAAAAAACGGTGTGATACGACGGGGTATCTGAGATACTCCGCCGTAGCGCTGCTGAGAATCTGGCCCAATATATACACACAAAGAATATACACACACACACACACACTATACAGTATATACACACACACTATACACACAGTATATATACATACACTATACAGTATATACATACACTATACAGTATATACACACATAGACTATACAGTATAAACACACACTATACACTATATACACACACACACTATACATACAGTATATACACACACACTATACATACAGTATACACACTATACATACAATATATATATATATATATATATATATACACACAAACACACACTATACATACAATATATACACACAAAGAATATACACACACACTATACATACAGTATATATATACACACACTATACATACAGTATATACACACACACACTATACATACAGTATATACACACACACACACTATACATACAGTATATACACACACACACACACTATGCATACAATATATACACAACATAAAAATAGTGCAGCGCAAACAATAAATACAAGATATACAATACAGTGTCTCTAATGGTGCTTCTCATGCACCATTAATCAAGGACCTGTATAAACAGGAACAAAGTAAAGAGTGATATATTACACCAAATAATAAATCTTATGTACATAAGTGCATAAATATCTTAACGAATGTCCATATAATAATATGTGCAATAGATCCAATTTTTCAATTGGTCTAATTAAAATCCACCAGAGTGCAAACGTGATGAGAATTGATCCAATAATTCAATTGATCTGATTAAAATCCACCAGAGTGCAAACGTGATGAGAAGGTATAAAGTGATCCCGCCACCAAATGGGTATTCTACTATTACCTCCAAAATAGACCACTGTTTTACCAGATGGTCATACTGCGCATAAGAATCCAACAGGAAGCCCAGGGGAGAGATGTTATGTAGAGTCCTCACATGTCAGTCATGATATGTATCAAAACGAAAAATAAGAGAAAACAAACATCTAAGAGCTTCCATAAAAACCAGGGATTTATTGCAGCATATAGCATACAGCTTACTCACATTTGGTGAGAAAATAAAAGGCATCAAGAAAAACCATAGGACCGGACAGAAGGATCACATCAGGAAGAGGTTCAGACCATAAACGAGCGACTGTAAGGGCCCTGCTGAAGAAGTAACTTTTACGCAACGCGTCCGGGGACAGGAATCACCCTTACAGTCGCTCGTATATACACACCAGCATTTTTCATCCAAAACTCAGCCTGATTGAACACACTACTGCTGCCCCTATCTCCTGACATGCTGGGACTTGTAGTGCCCCAACAGCTGACAGACACAAGAGTTGGTAATACAGGAGAGGAGGGGAGAGGAGAGGAGAGGAGAGGAGGGGGACTGTGCCTGTATAGTGGTGGGCAGGTAATGAGTAGGGAAATGTAGTTAGTAGAGATTGGGGGAGACATTCAGGACATGTCCTTCCTCCAGCAGCAGTGCACTTATCACAAACAACATCGATCGAATAGCCTCAGAGACAGGAGGAGGTAACACATCCCCTCCCTCTCTGCTCTCCAGGGGAATCCACCAACAAGAATCCATTTTGTAAAGCTGAGCCAGCTTACCTTATCAGGCAGCAGTCGTCGTCCCACACTGCAGGCTGTGTCCCCGCCTCCCTCTTCTCTCCTCCAGCAGTTTCTCCTGTTTCTGTGTCAAAAAAGCAGCGCTGTGGAAGGGGGCGTGTACAGCTTGTTCCTATTGGCTGAGAGGGCATTGCAGAGGCGGGGCAGCTATAAACTCCTGATTTTTACATCAAAATAATGTCGGTCTCAGACATTTTGAGAACAGATGTAAAAATACACAGATTTTTGACATACTGTCCCTAGTCCCTTTTACTGAGGCTGGCCACCCTGATGGGGCCCCCTAGTGGCACGGCCCTCGGTCACTGCCCGAATGACCGAATGGTCAGTCCGCCCCTGGGGCCCTCTGATTCTTACTATATTAAATTATAATGTAATTGAACTGTCTGCCCTTATGTTGCAAAGCACTGTGCTAACTGTCTGCACTATATAAATTCTGTATACTACTACTACTACTACTACTAATAATAATAATAATAACTATACACATAGTCATTAGATTTGAGGGGGAAAAATATTTTGTCATGAAAAAAAATAGGTAAGGAATGTGTTTTTTGAGCCCATCATACCAAATTCTTCTACTGGTTAGAATGGTGCTGCCATACTAACAGGCACCATATGAGAGTACAAAAACTCATTAACCTCATACTTTCAATCACAGAAATAACTAAGCACAAATTCTATGTACCCTGCACATCATTAGGTATAAATGTGATTTTGGCAGTGTGGTTCACTATGCATAGAACAAGAAATAGTCATGCTTGCACAACATTTTTATAGATCCATCTATTAATAGTCTATCTATAGAACCCCCATTTGTTGAACACAGAAAGAAAGACAGATCCACATAAACCCTGCACAAACATTGAAAGTGGAAAAGCAGTAATGTAGAATTGTTGCAGTCCAAAATACAACCAGTTTCCAAGGAAACATGGGACAGTTACATGCAGTTTTCCAGTTTTGCTCTTTTACTTGATTCCCAACACAGTTCTTACTAGAGTAAACTAGTGTCACAGCTTTCCCTTTTCCTTTCTTGTAAGGAAAGCTAAACATTTCTGTTGTCAATAATCAATATTGAGCGTAATTGTGGCATTTTGCCTGTGCTAAGTGACAGAAGAAATTAGGAGCTATGTGTTTGTTTTTCATGCAGTTTCCCTGGTCATAAATACCATCACAATCATGTTTTTTTACTGGGGGTATGGAGGTTTATTTATCTACAAATGTTTCATCCAAGAAGTGAGCTTCATATTAATTGTTCCAGAAACACAAGTAGTTTAGTTAATATAGTTGGTACAAAATGGCAGTAGAAACTAAAGTGAAAAGAAGTATTGATTGGAGTAATTATTTATTAAAATACCAACAAACCTGTAAATGGTTTTGTGTTGGTAACTTAAACCCTGATTTCACATACTGGTCCATCTGCTGTATTTTAAGTGTACTGGAAGTCTGGCCCATCTGTCAAAAAATGATTTAGACCAATTAGAGAGAGACAGATTCACAAACTTAGCCATTTAAGTCCCTGAATCTAATTTTATAGCTTGCACTATATTGACCTGTTTGGCCATTTGTTTCCAGCTGGCAGCATTGTGTAAAACTAAAGTGCTAGCTCATTAATATTTTATTTGTGGATGTCTTGATCACACGCTGGATAGAAATCTGTCTTATTTTTATTGTTATTTTAAACATAGCAAAATACTACTCAGGACACTTATTTATGGATTCATAATTGTTTTTGCACTATTATCACATCTAAAAATGCAGTGAACCTGTTAAAAGTTTGTAAATCTAAATCCTAACCAGTTGTCATTTAGTTTTTTAAAGTGCTGTCTCATGAAGAGTTTTTTCATATAATCATGTTTTCACTTTTTTATTTTCCCATCTCAGTGCTGTTGATCTCTACCAGGCTCTTTCAGCCATTTTCTTTGTACAGGTTCCAAGGTGGGCTGCTCGTCATTGGTCCTGCTTCCTGATGATGACAATGGTGGACCAAGCTTGTGCAATGTGGGTATTTACAACTACCTGAAGCCTTCATCAAGCTAAGAGAGTGTAACAAGGTCACAAGTGCTGATTCTGTCACCACATAACAGAAAGTGCATGAGCAAGGAGCTTTAGGGCGGGTCACCAGGTATTATTCTATAGAGAACATTTTACAATTACAATGCAATTTACCAATTACGTTGGCATATTAAAACATATATGCTTTTTTAGTGTTTGGGTTTAGATCTATTTTAAAGCTAAATGCCAATTTCAGTACATTGATATCTTATTGATGATTATAGGTTGCTATGGTGAGTAATGGGTTTTGATGTCCCATATCTGCTAAAGAAATAGAATAGTACTATTGCACATCTACTATAGCATGGGTCTTCAAACTATGGCCCTCCAGTTGTTCAGGAACTACAATTCTATGATGCTATGAGGCTAGGATGCTAGTCATGTCATGTCTGTGAATGTCAGTGTGTTACAATGCCTAATGGGATGTGTAGTTCTGCAACAGCTGGAGGGTCGTAGTTTGAGGATCCCTGTACTATAGGATCAAACGAAAAATGGAAATTTCCAATCTATAGTGAACATCAAATCGCCATTTATTGATTTGTTTCACTACAAATCCAGACTGGGTTTAGCTGCTTTGCTCACCTGATGATATTGTAAAAAATATATATCATGCAAGGTGGTGCAGACTAAAGATACCATAAAAGGCCATGGCACAATGTTTAAGCCAAGCCCCCAAAATCCCAAAATAAAGATCTGTATCATTGGCTTGGATGGTGTTGTTAGTTCAAGGTATAGGAGTAGTTCATAAGTCTGACAGAGTCTGTTAAGAGCTGGGCAGAGCTGATTTCCAGTCCTTCAGTGTGACCACAGTGACAGTTGCAGTGACTATGATTTTTAATTTTTGTACACTGTTGGTGCAGACATCAAATTTGCCAGTATCAAGTTTTTTTTGTATTCAATTTAAATGTAATCAGACAATTTATGTCAGGAATTATTAAAACTACATTGGGGTTGATTTACTAAAGCCCAATATACTGTGCACTGCAAGTGCAGTTGCTCTAGATCTTAGTAAAACAGTGGCAGCTCTGCTGATTTCTACCATCCAATCATGTGCAAACAAAAATGCTGTTCTTTTTATTTTCCTTGCATGTGATTGGGTTTTCTTTGCAAAGTGAAGTTTTACCTGATTTACTAAGCTCTGGAGCAACTGCACTTGCAGTACACAGTATATTCGCCTTTAGTAAATCAACCTCTTACTGTTTTGTAGCTTTTTAAAAACCTAAATATGTAACATGCATTCTGCTTAGTTTGTCAAATCAATAATAGCTATGCCACTCCAAACTTGCCATTTCCCTTTACCTCCAGCTCTCCTCAGGTGCAGGCTCAGTGGCACATCCAGCTTAGCTGCTCTGCTTGACAAGTAGAAATAAACTGGCCACACACTGATGCTGTCACTGATGTAAAACCTGCTTTAATATACAAAGTGGAGGATTCACAACATGTATTCAGCCTGTCTACCTCTGGCTCCAATGCGTTTCACCCTGCATGGGGCTTAATCGTGGAACATGTATTCTGATTATATACTTTCCTTTTTTTCAGAATACATGTGTTGTCCAGCAGTTCACTAAAATTAATGTCAGGTGTTAATTCATTGTTCCTAGTGTACTGCAAGCAGGGGCAGAGATAATTGATGTTAGAGGGTAATTTTGCAAAAGGAAAAATCTGTGTACTGTTGAAATTGATTTTTATTGGGACTGCGACGTTATGGCGGACACATCGGGCACTTTTGACACATTTTTGGCGTCATTCACATTTATACTGCGATCGGTGCTATAAAAATGCACTAATTACTGTATAAATGTGACTGGCATTGAAGGGGTTAACACTAGGGGGTGAGGAAGGGGTTAAATGTATTCCCTGCATAGTGTTCTAACTGTGGGGGGAGGGGGGGTGACTGGGGGAGGTGACCGATCTGTGTCTCTATGTACAAGAGACACAGATCCGTCTCCTGCTCTCCAGAGACAGAACGCTGTCTCTATGTAAAACGGCAATGAGAGATGATCTATGAGATCATCTCTCATTCGCCGCACAGATCGCATCGCAAACGGCCACTCTGATTGGCCGTTCGCGGCGATCTGTGATTGGCTGTGTCCAAGGGACACGGGCAACACAGTGTTTCCCCGCAGCGCGCTCTGGAGCACGCGCCGGGAAGCAGCTAGTGACAAGCCGTCAATTGACGGCTTGTTGACAATTTAGATCTGCGCTAGAGCCGTCATTCGGCTGTAGCGCGGATCTCAAGTAGTTAAAAAAGCTAACATACATTTCTTACAAAGTAAGAATCCTACAAATGTTACAAAGTATATTATCCAAAGTTACATTGTCAGTTAAATAAAATACGTACAGCTTATAACATACCAAAATATAAAAAAATATAATAATATATAATGCCAATATTCCCGTTGCACACTTTCTTGAATAAGGCTTAGGAGTAGCAGGTGCTGAAGCAACAACCAGCTGGAACTGGAGACATCACAGATCAAATGAATATCACCAGCACACCATGAATCCTCGAATAGTATCGGAAGTGAAGGGGCGCTAAGTAATACAACATCAAATTATGTGTATATATATATACATAGAAAAATGTGCAATCTTTAGAAAAACATATATTAGTATTAAAGTGTCCATATAATGGATCAAACCATAAAACATATAATGAATATAATAAGTCCAAATAGTGCTAAATAATAAGCACCCAATATTATTCTTGATTCAAACAAAAAACATGTGAATATTGCAGTTCTGGAACCTCCACCATAAATTTGCACCCGGTGAGATCAATAGAAATGGCTCCTTACCAATACTAGTAGACTCTTTTAATTAAAAAAGAAGTCATAAACCGCTTGTGTCAAAAAGATGACTCAGAGTAATCCAGATAGGCACGTTCAGATGATCCAGCATTCATATAAGTAAAAACAGAGGAGCAATCATAGTGAAATACTGTTTATTAAAATAAATTTAAAAGTAACATGCCAAATGGCTGCTTACTCAGGATTGTGCCCTGATCCCGGCACTGAGGCTTAATGGCGTTTTACGATATCCAATCGAATCCGCAGATTGCGATGTGGTACGGTGCTCCGTCGCGCTGGTGGTCTCACTAGCCGGCGTCCGTCCGTTATACCATCGAAGTGCCGTTACATTCGGAGATAGATCGAAAATCCGTCGCACTACTATTTCGATAGTCGGCGTGCGTTCCACCGTCGGAAAACCAACGGGCCCGGAAATCGGAAGTGGTAGGGAAAAAGCGTAACTGGTTAGCGCCTCGACGTACGTTTCGTTGGTTTACGTCATCAGGAAGTCGCTTCCTGATGACGTAAACCAACGAAACGTACGTCGAGGCGCTAACCAGTTACGCTTTTTCCCTACCACTTCCGATTTCCGGGCCCGTTGGTTTTCCGACGGTGGAACGCACGCCGACTATCGAAATAGTAGTGCGACGGATTTTCGATCTATCTCCGAATGTAACGGCACTTCGATGGTATAACGGACGGACGCCGGCTAGTGAGACCACCAGCGCGACGGAGCACCGTACCACATCGCAATCTGCGGATTCGATTGGATATCGTAAAACGCCATTAAGCCTCAGTGCCGGGATCAGGGCACAATCCTGAGTAAGCAGCCATTTGGCATGTTACTTTTAAATTTATTTTAATAAACAGTATTTCACTATGATTGCTCCTCTGTTTTTACTTATATGAATGCTGGATCATCTGAACGTGCCTATCTGGATTACTCTGAGTCATCTTTTTGACACAAGCGGTTTATGACTTCTTTTTTAATTAAAAGAGTCTACTAGTATTGGTAAGGAGCCATTTCTATTGATCTCACCGGGTGCAAATTTATGGTGGAGGTTCCAGAACTGCAATATTCACATGTTTTTTGTTTGAATCAAGAATAATATTGGGTGCTTATTATTTAGCACTATTTGGACTTATTATATTCATTATATGTTTTATGGTTTGATCCATTATATGGACACTTTAATACTAATATATGTTTTTCTAAAGATTGCACATTTTTCTATGTATATATATATACACATAATTTGATGTTGTATTACTTAGCGCCCCTTCACTTCCGATTCTATTTGTATTTTCACACACTGAAAATTTTTAGGTGGCAGCTTTTAAACTGGTATATTTAATTTATTTAGGTTTAATTGTATTTTATTCTACCCTTTAGTTGGGAGAAATAATATTGGTTTCCCGTGGCGCATATTATACACACTTTTTTCCACATAATCCTCGAATAGTGCCCCAAATCTTTATTGAAAAACAGTTACATCACAGAGGTCAATGTGTAGTGTTACAGACCCTTTTTGGCTAGATTGGTACAACTAGACTCTTTCAGAAAATTAGTACAAATGGCATTGATAGTTTGCCAAAAGCAGTACTCCATAAGATTTGCCTACTGAAATTATATTTATGAAATACACATTCTGATCAGTTCCTATGGTTTGCTGCCAAAGGTGTATTTAAAGCCACAGAAGACAATATATGTGCTATGTGACCCAGCAAAACAGGGATTACTGCATGATAATTTATCTGTCCAGCAATAGAATTTTTCTAATATTTTTTAATACAATGTAGATATACAGTAGTTTAGGCACAAATGTCAAATATATGCTTAAGAATGGAGTGGGTTTCAAGAGCTGGGTCAATTTTCTAACTTCAAAGCCCAGAATAAGATTGCAAATAGGAAAGTGCAACTGAAGTGAGAGGTCCTAGTTTGTGAACTTGTTTTAGGTCGGTGACTTAGAATGTGCCAATCCATTTGATTAGGAAGCATTAGAATGAAACAATGGAATCTAGCATTCTCAGAAGAGCAGGTCAACAACTGTAGCGTCTGTAGCGCTCCCTTACTTTCAGTATGGGCACTACGCTAAAGTTAGTGGGGGAGTGGAGAGTTATGTTGCTTCCACTCTTAATTTTGTTACATTTGGGCTGCTGTCATTCTAGAACTGTCCTGTGGGTCCGTCTGCGCTCCGGGTGTCGATCCCACCTCCGGACAACAGATGGCATCAGAGGGGTTCTAGCAGAGACACTTTTCCCCAGCAGCCAATTGGAGGAGTTTCCCCTCGTGGGGCATGCTGGGGAGGGGTATATCTGTGGCCGGCACAATTTATCAGGGTTCTTCACGGGTTCCTGGTTCCAGGTGCGGCACCCACCTTTAGGGTGTGCGCATTCAGCAGACTCCTGCGATATGGCCTACCAGGCCAGGGTCACAAGTTATGCAGACTTCCTCGTGGATGCTGCAGAGGGGCCCCAGGGACTTAATGGGTCCCCTCACTTCTAAGAGAGAGATCCTAAGCTGCTGGCTGTACAGTGGGGAATTGGCTCAAGGAGAACTCGGAGGCAGGTTATCTGAGAGACTTGAACGAACCATCGGGGATCTGGTGGCCGACATACTGACAGGTACATTTCTACTGTCAACGGTCACCCAAATGTAAGTGACTTGAGGGATTCGCTCTGCTGTTCACATTGTCAGCATAGAGCCTGTGGCAGGGTCCTCATCTGACATCTCAAACCAAATAAGAGCCAGGTCCATAGCGAGGACCTGTTCTTTCCAGCAACCTTAAAGTGGAACTCCTGCTGCCAGGCTTGTGGCAGAAATCTGTCCGGAGGCACTTTACCCACTCTGGCTAGAGTGGCAACGCAATATACAGTTACTGAGAGCAGGCTTGCTTTCCTGTTCATCCAAGCCTGATACTGCAAGGTTTTCTTAATTTCATCAACCTGTCCTATCTACCTCCTGTTGATGTTGGTCGTGTTGGACCCAAGAAATAAAGCATTTGGAAAACCTTAACTACTGATTGGACATTCGCTTACTGCTCTGGTCACTAACTTCACCCCTGGACAACACTTAGGCCCCATACACACGATCGGACATATCCGATGAAAACGGTCCGCGGACCATTTCCATCGGATATGTCCGATCGGGAGTTTGATCCGATGGCGTGTACACACCATCGGATCAAATTCCCCGCCGCCGGACGGCGCGGTGACGCGGCGGTGACGTTGACGCCGCCGCGTCATCGCCACGTCACCGCACCAGGAAGTAAAAAACTTCCGCGCATGCGCCGAATCCATTCGGCGGCAGCGCGGCGGCGGTGGGGGACGACATGTCTGCTGGTAAGTGTACTAACCAGCAGACATGTCGGGCGGACAGATTCCCACCGGATGGATTTCAAAGCATGCTTTGAAATCTGTCGGGTGGAGAAATCTGTCCGCTAGCCCATACACACGAGCGGAGATGTCTGCTGAAACGGTCCATCGGACCGTTTTCAGCGGACATATCCCCTCGTGTGTACGCGGCCTTAGAGGTAACTTAATACGCCGGTCCCAAATCAACCAGTGGCCCTTGAGGGGGTATCGCTACACGTCTATACAAGCTTCCTTTAAAACATGTACTGAGAGAAACAGGGGGGCTGCCATTGCTAGCCTTGGTTTCTGAAAATGTTAGGTATCTAATGTATAGAAAATCCAATGGATTTCATGACTACAGAGTTACTGATCTAACACAAGCATGCAGATCACAAATGCCGACTTTGCTAGAATTTATTTTGCTGCTTCATTGACTCGGAAAGCTCTTCCGCCAAATTTCACTCTCTGTATCAAGCTTTCAGAACATGGTAGATGGGTAGCTAATTCTGGATTAGGATTGTGTTATGTATCATTACATCTTAAACTACTGATTATTAACCACTTAAGACCCGGACACATACGCTGCTAAATGACCCAAGGTGTTTTTACAATACGGCGCTGCGTCGCTTTAACAGACAATTGCGCGGTCGTGCGACGTGGCTTCCAAACAAAATTTGCGTCCTTTTCTTCCCACAAATAGAGCTTTCTTTCGGTGGTATTTGATCGCCTCTGCGATTTTTATTTTGCGCGCTATAAACTAAAATAGAGCCACAATTTTGAAAAAAAAAACACAATTTTTTTACTTTTTGTTATAAAAAAAATCAAATAAACGAAATTTTAGTAAAACATTTAGGCCAAAATTAATTCAGTCACATGTCTTTAGTAAAAAAAAAAATCGCAATAAAAAAAAAATAGCTACCTAGCGGGAACAGCGACACTAATACAGCGATCAGAAAAATGATCGCTTAGTGATGCTGGCAATAGGGAGTGAAAGGGTTAACTAGGGCGGTGATCAGGGGGTTAAAACTTTATTAGGGGGGGTGGGGGGGCTATCCTGAACCTAACACTAACTGTTTTTTACACTGCCTGTCACACTGACACTAAATGCAGTGATTAGATCACTGCATTCAGTGACACTGTGACAGGGGGGTGGGGGGGGGGGCAATCACAAGGGGTTAATTTGCCTATGTGAGTGTGTGTCAGTGTTGTGTTGGTGCACACTTACTTGTGATGTCTTCTCTCATCAGCAGCGCTGGGAAACAGCGCTGCGATGAGAGATTACATCATTTCCTCCTTCCTGTGTAAACACAGGAGGAGGAACTGACACGATGGGAGCGCGCTCCCATTGGCTGGGAGCGATCGCGGGGGGGGCGGAAATCACGGACATCCGCCCGCTCGTCGGCGATCGCTCCCAGAGGCAGGGGGACAACCGCACGAATGCGGGGACGTAAATTTACGCCCTTGTGCCTGTACGAGCCATTCTGTGGCCGTATATGTGCGTGCGGGGGTCCTTAAGTGGTTAAATATTAAATTTTTTTGCTATTATATGCCATAGGTTAAAGGGTCACTAAAAGAAAACAATTTTTGGGCTGAAATGACTGTTTACAGGGTATAGAGACATAAAAGTTAATTGATTCCTTTTAAAAAAGATTAAAAATAGATAAAAATCAATCATATAATCAACCTACAGTTCTAGTTTCATTTTTGCTGTTATTTCCTGTCTCTCTGATGTACAGAGCCAGAGAGTCAATAGAGGGCAGTGATGGTTTGTCTAAAACCCCTCAGCATCAACCCAGTTTCAGTTTACACACAGTAATCACACCTCCTTGATTAGTGACCACAGTGAGTAAGCTCCCAGCACTGTGGTTATAAGAAAACAGACAACCAGGAAGTGTGGAGATCAGAGCAGAATTACAGCAACATCAAAGCAAAAACAAACAATGAGGACATGAAAACAGCATTGCAGTAAGGTAAAGGAAGCTATTTAGCTTAAAAAAAAATCCTTTAGTGACCCTTTTAGTATTTACAAATAAATTAATAAGAATACAGATGCATTCTTATTTGTTCCCTCTCTTGTAAATGTGAATAGTCAGTTAGTTGGGTATAGTTATACAAACAACTAGAAATTATGCAAATACTATATATAATTTTTATCATGCATGGCATACTCAAAATAAATAGAACATAATCAATCCTTTTTGATTCTACTTCATTTAAGCAGCTCTAGTTTGTTGTTTGGACACGGAAGGTGTTTGTTGAAAAATAGACGAAGAAAAGGAAATTACAAAAAAGGTTTATTAAGGACATAAGCCCCTCTTTCTCCACAGGAAATTTAATTTCAAGTTATCTTCTATAACACAAACTCCTTTTTTTTAATGGCATTGAGTCAATTTTCTAATTTTTTCTTGTAATAGTTAAATAAATTATAATTAGCAAGGTTGCTCAAAGATTAGCAGTTGTCCCACTGGGAAATACCCACATGCGCCACTGTGATGTTCAGATTTACTTAGTCCTTAACATTTTTCTATAGAAAAGAGAATGCTTGATACCATGCACCTGCTACTTATAGGATTCCTAACCTGTTATGATAGTACAACTACCTTATAAAAGGGTCTTACACAGTACTATTCTACAAAATAGTGTACAGATTGGCTAAGAAAGCATTTGGACATCTTTTAGTGTGACTAAAAATAATTGATATTAACAGACATTTTTGTAATTTTGTAGTTGAGAATATTTTTTTTACCCAAAGTAAAATCCATTTCTTGGAATTCATTGAAGGACTCAGAATTCAGAGACTTTTGGGCTACAGTGCTGCCTACAGGATGATTTGGACACTGGAAAACAAAAACAGTGGCCAGCCTGGCATTACTAGATTGTAGGCTCTAACGAACAGGGCCCGCTGATCCCTCCTGTATTGAATTGTATTGTAAGTGTACTGTCTGCCCTCATGTTGTAAAGCGCTGCACCTCACTCTCTGAGCATGGCTTAGTATTGTAGTAAAGCAATACGTAGGATAGTATATTAAACATACCTGTAGAGAGGTGGCACCTGTGTCCCTCAATTAGGTTTCTTGGTCATAAAGGGACACAGGATTTAGAGACTATTGAGATGTCCAAAAGCAGCCCAACAGAGAGATGAGCACCAGCAACAAAACATTATCAAGCCCACACAACAAGAAAAAAAACTGAACTTGGATGGCCTGCAGCTCAAAGAGATAACCTGAAGACCTTACACCAGAAGTTGACATAAAGCACAAATACATACCTGGTAGAACAGAAAAACATTATCAATGAGAGATCAGGCGAATGCTTTGCAAATCAAAATAGCCCATGAAGCACTCAATTGACAGTAAAGTGGTAAAATGTGGGACTCAACCGTTAAGAACATAATCTGTCTGAGCCACTGAGAAATGGTGGAACAAGAAGGTGGTTCCCCTTTTGCAGGGACCATAAAGAGTAACAAAGAGAAAGTCAATCTTTCTAATCAAAGCAGTGGCTGCGAGGTAGACACACATAGCTCAAACTACATCCAGGCAATGAAGGGGAATTTCCTTCTGGTGTACTTTACAACTCACAGTGGACATCTGGGCTTCTTAATTCCCCAAATAGATTAGATCAGCAGGGAAACGAACTGTATGTCACAGCATACACTGATGTTCCTGCAGTTGTCGGATATAGTGCATGGAAAGCGTGATCCAATAATGCAAATCACAGGTGTAAGTATCGGCAGTCCTGTGCGGTGTAAGTGACAGTTTATTGGTCTGGCCTATGACAGTCAATGTTTGTGCATGTAAACACATGCAAATCCTGATGGATGGAGGCTAAACTCATGCAATGCTGTAAATGGAGGGACACTGCTTTCAGGGGCGGCAGGTGTCCTGACCGGGTTCACAATGGCACGGTTTGTGACCATCAAATCACATCAGTCTGACAAGTGAATAAGTCCTGGGGATAACTCACGGTTCCTGGAGCAGCCACATGTGGGTACAGAAACTCGGTCAGCGCTCACCCCTATATATGGAAAGGTGTGAAAGTGGGAGCCTTGGTGGGAGCCTCGGGTCAGTGTGGTAGCCTCGATGGGAGCCTCGGGTCAGTGTAGTAGCCTCGATGGGAGCCTTGGGTCAGTGTGTTGGCCTCTGTATCTGGATCACAGGTTGCTGCATATGCATGTGTTTCCAAGTAAAGTGGTAGTGCTGAGCGGTGAGATATCATCAGTCGAAAAGGGTGGTCAGGTCCTGGGGACGATTATACCTATGGGTTTCACCCAGAAGTCATCTGGGCTTCTTCAGGGTAGCGTGACAACTATTTTCCTTACTTTAAATAGCATGAATGATGTCTCCTTAAAGCGGAGGTCTGGCGTAAAAAAATAATAATTTAAAGGTCAGCAGCTACAAACACTGTAGCTGCCGACTTTTAAAAAGGACACTTACCTGTCCTGGTTGCCCGCAATTTCGGCTGCCCAAGGCCGATCCGTCCCTTGGACCGGGTCCCGGTGCCGCCATCCTTACTAAGGGAAACAGGCAGTGGAGCCTTGCGGCTTTACTGCCCATTTCCTACTGCGTATGCGTGAGTCACGCGGTGCTCTGTGAATGGGCGGCTGACTTCTGGGATAAACACAGTTCCCAGAAGTCAACGTGTCACTGCCTTTGATTGACAGCACTGGGAGCTAATGGCTCCTGGTGCCTCCAGCAAAGCCAGCAAGACCCGAAAGTGAGGGGTAAGAATATCTGCAGACGTGCATGGCGCTGGATCGAATAAGGGCTCATGTAAGTAATGAGGGGGGATGCTCACACCTAAAAATGTTTTACCTTAATGCAAGGAATGCATTAAGGCAAAAGATATTTAGGCTTTACAACCACTTTAAGTCCCTCGCACTGACACAGTGGTTAGGACTTCTACCCAACCTATAAGGTTGGCATTTGTTATGAGGATCCTCCAAGTGATTGGACTGAAGAATTTTCCTAACTCCAGAACTGCATTTCTAAGTCACTAGGCCACAGACAACCTAGTCCTTTATGTCAAGCAAATTGGTTTGTCCATAGATTGAAACGATGGGGGTTAATGTGCAGTCACTGTAGATCTGAGGGGAAGATCTGAAATGATGGGAAGCTCTACTGATTTTGTCATCCATCATCATGTGCAAGGTAAAATTATGCATTTTCCATAACATTTTCCTTGCATCTCCCCCTCAGATCTACAGTGACTGTACTTCCAAGTGCACTTTCAGGTGCACTTGCAGTGCAAAGTGGATTTGCCTTTTGTAAATAACCCCCTATGTGCCACAATAACACAATTTATACCCACTGTTTTCTCAACAGATGTCCAGGGCCGATCCGCCCTATAGGCTCACTATGCAAGCCTAGGGCCCCGCAAAGCTGGAGAGGGCCCCCCAAATTACTGATGAGAAGTCATGTTCGGCCCCCCGCTTCTCAACTTTAATGTGACATGTCATTTTCAGCAGCCCCCCCTGCTTCTCAACTTTAATGTGACATGTCATTTTGCTTAGGGCCCCAGGAAGGTCAGGATCGGCACTGCAGATGTCCAACAATGGGAATGTGTGGTAACACAGACAGTTTATAAGACATGATATAGGGAGGTGTTTGAGAGCAGAAACCTAAATAGTAGCCCCAGAAAACCTATTGGATGTGATTGACAGCAGTGCCAGCTATCAATCCGTCCAACATAGCCAATCAACGGCCAGGCTGGGAATCGAACAGGATGACGGGGACGCGTGCGGGACTTTCGAGGGGTGAGGTAAGTAAAACGGGGGCTTGGGGGGGCAGGGCTGTCGGATATTTTTTCACCTTAATGCATAGGATGCATTAAGGTGAAAAAACATTTACCTTTACAACCCCTTTAAGGAGGTTTCTTTGTGTCAAACAGAATTTATTAGCAGGTTTGGGGTTGAATTGGGTAACAAGTTTGCGTATGACTTTTGAGGTTTCTTTTTATCGGTACATTTTATATTGTAATGCCATTACCTAATTTGATAATCTGCTATAATTTGTTATTATTTTCCACATTCAGGATATATATATCTATCTATATAGATACAGTATATATTTATATATATATACAGATATAGATATGTATCTATATATATAGATATAGATATATAGATATATCTATATCTATATATATATATCGTTTTTATATTTTTTAAACCTTTGGCAAAAAGTTTTTGTTATGTAATTCTATATTTTTTTAATGAATTTTTAAATACCGTATTTATCGCCCTATAGCGCGCACCGGCGTATAGCACGCACCCTTAACCTAGAAGGGAAAATTCAGGAAAAAAAAATACTTACAGTTTGAATGCCCTTCGTCGGTGTCTTGCCCAGCGTCCGTCTGCGTCCTTGGTGGTGTCCTCCCCGCTTCTCCTGCGCTGTTTTTGAGCCGATACCCACGTCCCGCGCTGTGTTTGAACGACGCCGCTGACATATACCAAGCACAGTACACTCGGGCATGCTTGGCCACGCTCGGCTCCTCTCGCATAAAGGCTAGGAGGTGGCACAGGGCGTGATCGCGGTATACGCCGATAAATATGGTATTTGCATAGAGAACGATTTTATGTGTGACAAGTCTGAATATATTTATCAGTATCATCAATTTACTGTCTATTACCATTTATCATTGTCATATTTTATATCACACTGGGTAATTTACTGTTTTCAAATAATATAATGGCACTTCAGCCTTTCTATAGACCCTAAGACAGGGGTCTCAAACTGGTGGCCCTCCAGCTGTTGAGAAACTACAAATCCCATGAGGCATTGCAGGGCTAAAAGTTACAAACATGACTCCCACAGGCAGAGGCATGATGGGACTTGTAGTTTTGCAACATCTGGAGGGCCGCCAGTTTGAGACCCCTGCCCTAAGAGGTTACTATGTCAACCATTTGATTAGCTATTTATACGAGTCCCTTCTTGTGGTGCCGTAAACTCAAAAAAGGGAGACACGCCACTGGAATGCATTGCGAGGGTGCATCGGAATGGTTTTAGTAGTCTGAGGCGGCGTACACACGACCGAGGTTCTCGCTGGAAACCAGCGAGAACCTCGCTGGAAGCTGCATTCCAGCGAGGACCTCGGCCGTGTGTACGCTCTCGGCGAGCTTCCCGTCGGGAAGCCCGTCGAGCAGAAATAGAGAGCACGCTCTCTATTTGCTCGACGGCCCGCCTGGAAGAATGGCTGGTTGCCATTCCCGACGGGCGGGTCACCGATTTCGACGGCCGGCAGGGAACCTCGACGGGCGGAACGATGTGTTCTGCCCGTCGAGGTTCTCTGCCGTGTGTACACGGCCTGAGAGATCTTACACAGGTAGCAGCATCAGTATAAGCTTGAGGCTGTTCTTTCAATTTTAAGTTGGGGTTCACTGTGTCAATAAAAGATCAGAGTCTCCAATCAAGGTTGCAATTTAGCCCATGAGATTTTGTATAACTGCAGTGAAATCATCCTGGGGTTGAACTGGCCTTGCCTGATAAAGCTAAGGAAGATGCTGAAGAGTGTAGGAACTCAAGCAGAGTGCAACATTCCAGGCTTTCACTGTAAGGCCTTTGAGAGTGGGCATTACAGGCCTGCCTAAAACTCTTAGTGGATCATGAGCTGGAGTGACCTGGTACAGTGGGACTGCCTCTTTCAATTAGGAGTAGTGATTAGAAATGAGCCGACAGTTAACTCTGAACTTAGGTTGGGAACAAACATTGGCTGTTTGGGCTATAGGATGAACACCTGAACCTAAGCCCGTTAGACATGAGCTGTGCATTATATATAGAAGAAGCATTTCTACTGCCTCTGTATATGACAGCTTTCCACTGTCATTGGTTCCTAAAGAAGTCGTGAGTCCCTAGCAACCACTTTCCTTTTTTGTCTTATTTGGTTGCTAAAGTCACCAATATCCCTGCCCCTTTCCTTATATAGCTGATGACATTTGGCTGGTGCTACTGTCGGGATTGGTCATAATCATTGGACTATCTGGATGTTTTTTCAGTAAGTCAGCGGATGGCATGCATCATGGTTGATAATGGATTTACTAGGGACTTTTTGGGGGATTTTACTTTTTTTTTGTAAATGTTTTGGTGTGTTTATTTTAAAGTTTTATCTTTTTTTTTGTAAATGAGTATGGGTGCTATGTACCCCATTAAGGTATATTGGGTAGTATCTGGAGCCCCTTATTATTAGACTGCTTTCAAATTCTGATAAGCCCCCTGCCCACAGACCCCCACAACCACTTGGCAATGGTTGTGGGGAAGAGGCCCTTGTCCTCGTCAACATAGGGATTCTCCTCACTGACAAGGTACACCCCTATGTTCAAGGAATGTGGCTTGGTAAGACACACACTCCCCTTCTATTTCTTGGCCAGGCTGCATGCTCGGATTGAGGGTCTGAATTTTTTGGGGGGCCTAAAGCTTTTTTTGTGTGACGTACACCCCAAAGGGTCTGATGTGTATTCTGGGGGGGACGGGACTCTACTCATTTAGTTTTACTTAAAGCATAACTTCAGTAATTTTTTAAACTCTATTAAATCTTCTGTCGTTTTAACTTTGGATAGCAAGACTTTTTTTCTGCCAGTAAATACCTCATACAGCCCACTTCCTTTTTCTTGTCTGGTCATTAGCCTAGGCTTATGACATCATGAACATCTCGCTCCTTCACGCTTGTGAGAGTTTGCCAGGAATGGTGGTGGGATGAGTCATAAGAGGACCAATGGGAGCTGCAGGGCTGCAGAGCTAGATGGGTGTCTCTTTGTGTCTGTGTAAATCCAGGAAATGAACAGGCAGCAGCTTAAAATGAAAATAAGGACGTCGTCGGCAAACAGTGACGTGCGAAGGTCGTGATCACCGACCCGTATGCCATGGAGGGGGGCGATCTGGGTCAGGTGGCGGGAAAGGGGTTCAAGCGCTATGTTGAAAAGGAGCGGGGAAAGCGGGCAGCCTTGCCTCGTGCCTTTGTGCAGCCTGAATTCCTCAGAGAGGAGGCCCGCAGCAACCAATCTCGTGGCAGGGGCAGTGTACATGGACTCTATGAGGTGCGTGAAGGGGCCAGAGAAGCCCATTGTGGACATGACCATGGAGAGACATTCGAAGCTGACGTTATTGAAAGCCTTCTCCGCGTCTAAAGTGATGATGGCATGGTCACCTGCCGGGTCATTTTTTGCGTGTTCGAGAGCCAGCATTACCTTCCTGATATTCATGGTGGCCGTCCTACCCTTTACAAAGCCCGATTGTGCGGGATGTATCAGGGAGGGTATAATGGATGCCAACCTAGTGGCCGCTATCTTGGAGAGGATTTTAACATCAAGATTTAAGAGTGAAATGGGCCTATAAGAGCCAGGTTCTAGGGGGTCCTTGCCCTTTTTCTCCAAGAGTTTCACAATGGCCTGATTGCCTGTGGGTAGGTAGGTTCCACCCGACCATATATGCTGGTAGACGTCGTGGAGGGGGGGGACACCGTCGAAATAAAGGACTTGTAAAATTCTCCAGTGAAGCCATCCGGGCCTGGAGCTTTGGAGGGGGTAAGCTGTTTGATGACGGATTGGACCTCCAGGATGGAGATAGGGGCATTAAGGGCTTCAAGCTGGGTGGCGGTCACCCGATCCAGGGAAATACGTTGTAGAAAATTGAGGGCCGTTGGCCTATCAATAGGGTCTGAGGCATATAGGGAGGAGTAGAATTGGTGCATGGTATAATTGATACCTTTCGGGGTGCTGTGTACGGAGCCCGACGGATCTCTCAGAGACATGATATGTGTCGAGCGGTTGGGTCCTTTACTTAATCTGGAAAGGAGTCTACCTGCCTTGTTGCCAAACTTGTGGAGGGAGGCGTCTAGATTAGCTTTTTGGGTACGCTTGAGGGTAGCCGCCCAAGTGTCAAAGGCTTGCTTAGCAGCAAACCAGGCGCTACGGTTGCTGGGGAAGTCATCAGTATAGAGGACCCGCTGGGCCTGATGTAGAGTTGCGCTGGCCTGTTTGTAGCGTCTAAGTGTGTGTTTTTTGAAGGTGGCGGCGTAGGCTATTATGCAGCCCCTGAGGAAAGCCTTGCCCGCTTCCCAGAAAAGGTTAGGGTTGTCGGCGTGTAGCGCATTATCCGACGCATATCCCGACCAAGCTTTTTCCAAATGTTGTTGGAAATCAGAGTTGTTATGAAGATAGGAGGGAAACCGCCAGATTCTGGGGTTGGAAGCTAGGTCAGGATCTTCAAGAGTGGTCGAGACCAGGGCGTGATCTGAAATTGCAATGTCGTGTATGTCAGCTTCCGAGATCAGTGGGAGGAGAGAGTCAGAGCAGACGAGATAGTCTAGTCTCGTGAAGACATTGTGAGGGTGGGAATAGAACGAGAATTCCCTGTCAGCTGGGTGCCTTAGTCGCCATATATCGTGAAGGTGCAGTGAGTCAATTGTCGACGCCAACAAGGTCTGGGTGAGAGGAGTCAATGGAGGACGGGAGTGTTTGGTAGAGGACCTGTCATCTGTCGGGTGCATCATAGAGTTGAAATCCCCTCCAATCAGGTGTGGGCAAGCTGGGTCTCGAAGTGCCCAAGAGGTGAGGTCGCTAAAAAAAGTACTTGAGGGGCTGTTAGGAGCATAGACATTGGTGATATTTACAACCCTGGGTCCCAGTTGGATACGGGCAGAGGCGAATCGCCCCTCTGAGTCTGAGTCTGAGGACAGTATCTTGCAGGGAAGGTTTTTGTGGACTAGGATTATTACCCCGGCTTTCCGACCACATGAGTCGGAGCCGAGGACTGTGCCCACCCAGAGTTTCCGCAGCCGCGGGAAGTCGGGAGTGGACAGATGAGTTTCCTGGAGGAGGGCGATGTCGGTCTTAAGCCTTTTAAGGTGACGCAGAACTTTCATCCTCTTATTGGGGGAACGAAGCCCTTTAACATTCCAGGAGACTATTCTCATGTTGGGAAAATCATCAAAGGGGTGTGGGCAGTATGTGGAGGCGAAGTATATGGGAGCATGGAGTATGGCAGAAGTGGGATACAAGGACAGCAGATGGAGCAATGATCGATTGGGAGAGAGAACGGAGGTGTGGACAGATCCCATAAAACGGGGAGAAACCAGAGAAATAGGGAAGGGAAGATGGGGGGGGAGGATGGGGATAAACATAGTGAACAAAAACCATCGGGAACTTCACTTTTTTCCGCATTGAGCCACTGAATAGGCCAACTCCCAACCCAGGGCTCACTATGCAGCACTTCACCCGCAGCGACCGAAGGGGGGGGGGGTGTAGGCAGCAGGAGCAATGCGTGGGGGGGCAAGATCTAAACAGGTATCGCTGCGGAATAACAGAAGGGCCCACACGTGTCACATAAATGCATGAAGAACATAAACCAATATAAAATAAAATAGCATTATAGAACAATACAAAATAGCATAACAGCATAATAATAGCATTTGGCCTACCGTGGCCCCCCCGGGTGAGGGGAGGGGGAGGCACGATGGAGGAGGGGGACCCAGAAGGGGGTTTAAGATGGTCAAGGCGCAGCAAAGTTACACCACGCTGGTGCGGCCATCCGGAAAAAAAAAAGAAAAATGAAAAGAGGGGGGTTCAAGAGGAGGAGGTTTGTCGTCGGTCGGATCCAGAAGCCTTGAATCTTTTAGGAGAGTCCTTGCGTGGGCTCCCGTGTTCCAGGGCCCGGCTGGAGGGTGCAGCTCTGGGAGACAGGTTGTGGTGGGGGCCTGAGCGGTGGGACCTCAGAAAAGCCTCTGCTTCGGATGGGTCATGGAAGGAGAGTTGATCCCCGTTAGGTGCTCTGAGTCGAAGCACGGCCGGGAAGGCCAGAGTAAACTTGACTTTCATCCGGTGGAGCTCCGAGCAGACCTGTTGGAAAGCTTTCCTCCTCTTGGAGACGTCCACGGAGTAGTCCGCAAAAACTAAGATATTCATGTCCTCTATCTGGAGGGTTCTGGACTGCCTGAACTTCTGCAGGACGAGGGCCTTATCTGAATAGTTGAGGTACTTGGCGATCACTGGACGTGGTGATTTACGTTCAGAGTTAAAGAGGCCCATGCGGTGGGCGCGCTCAACCGTGCAGGGGCCGGGCAGGCCCAAGGCCTCGGGAATGCGTCGCGAGCAGAGATCCGAAAGTGCCGTGGGTTGCAGCGATTCGGGGACGCCAATAAAGCGTAGATTGCTCCTCCTGGATCTGTTCTCAAGGTCGTCCAGCTTATCCAGTATATATTTGTTCGTCTTGTCTTGCGCATGTTCAAAGGATTGGGCCTGGTACAGTTCCTCTTCCACATGGGCGATTCGGCTTTCAGCTTCATTTAGCCGGGATGCATGCTCCCCTAGTTGGGCCTGAAGTTTCTGTATTCCTGCATTAATAGCCTTTTCAACTGAGGTGGCTATCATGGGGGATAATAGAGCGGCCACGGCCTGGGCCATCAGCTCTATACTGTGTATGTCCCCCGTTTGTGGGGGGGGTGAGGAGATGTGGATAGCCTGGGGGATGTTGGGAGGGGCTGGTGGTGTGCTCACCTCCATAGCAGGCGTCGTTTCCACGCTCGGTTCCGCGACCGGATCCGTGTAGGCCGAAGCCGGGGCCTCGATTTGCGGCTCCCCCGTCCGCGCCGCGGCGGCGGCGTACGATTGCGCGCCGTTTTTCTTAAGGAACCTGTCCATCCTTGTTAGGGGGGGTGGCGGATGGTTGTCCCAGGGCTCGGTGGCGGGTTAGCAAGTTTTTATATCCCGTTTTAGGAGCCTGTGTGCGGGAGCTGAGTGAGCACACAGCTACTCCATGCGGCGCCGGAACCGGAAGTCGAATTTGTTCTCTTTATTCACTCCGCGATTCTCTGCATTTTTTTTGCTCGGCAGTTTTCCTATGGCCCCTTTCACACTGGGGCGTTTTTCGAGCGTTATTCGAGCGTTATTTGAACGTTATTCGAACGTTATTTGAGCAAAGCCTCATCTGCAATCCCAATGTGCTGGTAAAGCACCGCTAAGACCCTAACGTTTTAGGGCATTTTTTGCAGTGCCTCAGTGTGAAAGGGTAAGGCGTTTTTACAGCGCTTTCAATTCATTTCAATGGAGAGGGGCGTTTTTGGAGCATTTTTTTCAGCCCCCAAAAGCTGCTCCAAATATGCTGCTTGCAGGACTCAGTGTGAAAGGGTCCATTAAGATGCACGGAGAGCATTTTAATAGCGTTTTAAAAGCGATATTTTTAACGCTAAAACGCTGTAAAAACACTTCAGTGTGAAAGGGGTCTATGGGAAACACTGCAGTGGAGCATACACACAGCCGGTTTTTCCGACCAAAGCTCATATGAAAGTTTTCCTGTCGGAAAACCGGCTGTGTGTACACGGGAAAAAGCTACCAAGCAGGTTCTCGTTTTTCCCCTCGGTTTTCCCGGCGGACTTTTGAGTGGTGCGAAAACCGATCGTGTGATTGAGGCATTAGTGTCAGTGTTTAGATAGGATAACAAAGAAAAATTTGCACAATTTTTCTGGGCCCTTCTATGGATACAAACAACAAATTACATACACAAATGTGGTATTGCTGCGATAGTCAGGCCACGTACACACGATCAGACCGGTCCAATGAAACTGGTCTGAAGACCAGTTTCATCGAACCAAATTGATCGTGTGTATGGCTTATCGGACCGTTGTCCGTCAGACCAAAGTTTTAAAACTAGCTTTAAAATCTGTCCGATGGACACCTGTCCGTCGGACCAAAACGATGGTTAGTACACAAAAGCATCGGACCAAAAACCTGCGCATGCTCAGAATCAAGTCGACGCATGCTTGGAAGCATTGAACTTTGTTTTTTCAGCACGTCGTTGTGTTCTACGTCACCGCGTTCTAGCCCAATGGGATTTTGGACTAATGGCGTGTACGCACATCAGACCATCAGACCACTTCAGCGTGGTCCGATGAAAACGATCAGTCGGACCAGTCTCATCGGACCGGTCTGATCGTGTGTACGTGGCCTCAGGGAAAATATACAGCTATATTTGAAAAAACATTTTTTTTTTACTATTTTGAGCCAATTTTCCTTTGATAATAAAAAAAATAACTATTTACCACCAAATGAAATCCTGAAAAAAAAGAGGTATAATTCACCCGGTAGTTGTGAAGATATGTACAGTTTTACTAACACATGTCAAAGTTGCAAAACTGTTAAAAAAGATAACTAAATCTTATATGTCTGGGAGGCAGTGAGACGTTTTCACTACAAAGTATCTTCAGCACTCATTACACTTGCTGGTGTGTCATGTCGGGTGCCTCGCTCCCAGCTGCACTATAGTTCCACCCACAGTTCCTATGTCACTACAGCGATGAGAAACTGAATGCTGGAGATTCTTCAGCTGCCATAACTCTGCAAGAGAGTGAATATCGGAGTCACTGCCTGCCAAACAGACCAGCCAATCCATACATCATCATACAATTCCTGAATCATGATGACATGGTTCCTAATTTGTGTAGTTCTCACCAAATCGGGCATATCAATATGGAAATATTCATTCTTCTAACTGGATCAATGCTATTCTATGTTCAGTTATATTTGGAGTCTGGTGAGTTGACTTGTTTCTCTTGGGAAGTAGTATTCAACCATCAGCTTTTTCAGCTTTACACATTGAGCACAAAAAAAATAATCGCCCCTAGTAAAATATTTGGTAAAAGTTTTACAACTTTCAATGATGCTCTCTCATTGCTACTTCCCTAAACTTCCTGTCCTCACAAGAAAAAAAAAAAAGATCTTCCTGCTGTTTACTTTTCCCATTGCAGCAGATAGTGGGGTTCCTTGTTGCAACAGAGGCTTACATGTGGGATCTAAAGTCAGGGGCGGACTGACTATTGAGTCACTCGGGCACTGCCCGAGGGCCCCATGCCACTAGGGGGCCCCATCAGGGTTGCCAGGCTCAGTAAAACCAGGGACAGTATGTAAAAATCTGTGTTTATTTTTACATCTGTCCCTTATATGTCCGAAACTGACATGCTTTTGATGTGAAAATCCAGAGATTTTAGCTGCTCCGCCTCTGCACTACCTCCTGGCGTGGTGGCCATTTGTAAGCCCGGGGGCCCCATAATCTTCTATTGCCCGGGGGCCCCATGCGTTGTCAGTCCACCCCTGTCTAAAGTGTAAAATACTCACCGCCAGAGTGCTTGAGCATATAGAAAAATCATTAAAGTCCCATTCACGTGATCACGTTGTGGTAAAGGACATTGAAATGTGCATCCACTGCAATACACGCAGTGCATTGTGGTGTAATTCATTTTAAACAGAGAAACAGCTAATTTTGCAAGTATGGATATTCCCATTTGATCCCCACATTATGTACTTCGTTTATGGTTATTATCTATGCTATAAATTGCAATCATTTTTCGTTACAGATATGTGTTCATACATCAACCCCTGAAGAAATGAGAACATACTCATGAAACGCGTCGGTATATATATGATGTTATGTCACATTTATTATGAATTTCTGTACAATGTTGTATATTATTATTGATTGTACTTGTATAGTTGGGTCACTTTGGTTGGTCACATGGTACATACATTTATATCATACAATTCCATAATTTTTATTGGCTGTGTCATACCTGATATAAAATCCTACGGGCAAAATCATGTGCTTTGTCATTTTAAACAGAACCCCCAACACATCTAGGCAACAAAACCAAATAGTGCTTGCACTGTAACACACTGCAATGCACAGATTTTAATCACCTATGCATTGCAGTGAGCTGCATTAGAAAAATGGGGTAGGTCTGTTTTTCCATGTAATAGGGTGAATAGTCCACAATAATACAGTAAATTCAATTCACACAATAACTTGCATGTACATTCGTTCTGTGTGAATGGGGGTAAAATAATTTAATTAAGCCATTTTATCTCCTGGTCGAATGTCGATCATTCATATACTGTAGAACAGAGCAAATCAGGCAATTACTGACCACTAGATGGAGCTGATGAGCATAAGAAATATTTAACTGTAGAGATGGAGCTATCAGGCAGCCAGGTTCAGAATAATGCTAGGATGAATGTTGTATCCAATTGCCAGATACACTGAGTCCCTAGGATAAGTTTAAAGGGTTAGTGCATAAAGTTATATTCAGTTTCTGTTAGAGTATAAGAGTGAATTTGTTTTAAAAAAAACTTGCATAGCTATTTATCCTGTGAATGTTTTTCAGTCATACAGAAGAGTAATTTGTGGAAATACCCCATGAGCTCCACCTAGTGGCCATATTAAGATATTTTCCTGATTTCCATGAAAATAGCCTGACAAAATAGTTTTTTTGGCCCCATTCGCACAGAACAAATTTACATGCAGTTTAACAGGTGAAATAGCTATGCATTTTTTTTTTATAAATACACCCCTTAGGGTCTAAGAGAAACACTATACCTTCTTTATGGACTGACCCTCTAAACCATGTGTGCTCAACCTGTGGCACTACAACTGTTGAGGAATTACAAACCCAATAAAGATATAGCAAGGCTGACAGTTACAAGCATGTCTCCCAAAGGCAGAGGCATGATGGGACTTGTAGTTCTGCAGCAGCTGGAGGGCCACAGGTTGAGCACTAATGCTTTAAACATATGCTAAGGACACAGGATATCTGGCCAGTGGATATATTATTCATCCTAGCATTATTTTGTACCTAGAAATGCAAATCTCTTTAAATATAGATTACCGTATGTACTCAAGTATAAGCCAGCCCGAATATAAGCCGAGGCACCTAATTTTACCACAACAAAACTGGGAAAACGTATTGACTCGAGTATAAGCCTAGGGTAAGAATACAGCAGCTACTGTAAGTGGAAAAGAGGGTCAACAATGCCCATTGCATGCCTCACCTCACTGTGCCCATTGCATGCCTCACCTCATTGTGCCCATTGCAGCCTGACCTCTCTGTGCCCATTGCAGCCTGACCTCTCTGTGCCCATTGCAGCCTGACCTCACTGTGCCCGTTGCAGCCTAACCTCACTGTGCCCATTGCAGGCTGACCTCACTGTGCCCATTAAAGCCTCACTTTGCCGATCTGTGTACCTGATTATCCGTGACATGCATATTCAGATGGTGGGCGTCTAGTGTTAAAAAGTCGTAACACTCAGTTTCCTAGCAGACACTGTGTTCAGTGTTCCGCCTATCACAGATGTCCACTCGTCTGTGATAGATAAGAGGATGAGAGGACGTCCGTGATAAGCGGAACATGTCAAGGACTCAGGTACACAGACTCGAGTACAGTATAAGCCGAGGGGGGCATTTTCAGCAAGGGCTGAAAAACTTGGCTTATACTCGAATATATACAGTATTATATTCCGTGTTTTCAGCTTCCCATCATTGTCCTGCCTACACACACTGGCGCTTGAGAGGGAGGTTGCACAGCACAGAATCATGTTGCAATGGGAGCTACCCGCAAATCAACTTTTAGCAAGGAGAGCATGTTGTTAAATAAGTAAAATCAATAAGTAAAATAAAATTAGCACCAATTCCCCCCCCTATAGTGCAGCAGCTATCTCTAACCTATTGAAATAAGTTACAAATACCACCAATTATGTGCTAGACGGCGCTTACAACACAAAAAAAAAAGTGAATACAATAAATGCTACCACAAAAAGTATAAATAAATAATAATAAGTGCTCAGTCTATAGTAATATAATTTCTATGTTCGATATTCCACAAATAAAAAAGACAGTCCATAAGAAAGTAAAGATGACATTTGTGTCTTGACACCAGAAATCATCCCTTATCGTGCTCTATCACCATGTGCTCGTGTAAATCAATCCGCACTCACCAAGTGTGCAACAAGAGAAGTCAGCCACGGGCCAGATCATACCACTGGATGAATCGCTGGGGTCAGTGTACTCTCCCCATTGACAAATAGATCAGTATTCCAATAGCTCAAACGGCCAGGAACTAAAAAAAAAAAATAGAAGAGGGAACCTCTTATAGTGTGGACAACTGCTGGTTTATTGGTAAAAAAACAATCGCATACGAAGACTTAGGCCGCGTACACACGAGGGGATATGTCCGCTGAAAACGGTCCGATGGACCGTTTCAGCAGACATCTCCACTCGTGTGTATGGGCTAGCGGACAGATTTGTCCACCCGACAGATTTCAAAGCAAGCTTTGAAATCTATCCGGTGGGGATCTGTCCGCCCGACATGTCTGCTGGTTAGTACACTTACCAGCAGACATGTCGTCCCGCACCGCCGCCGCGCCGCTGCCGAATGGATTCGGCGCATGCGCGGAAGTGTTTTACTTCCTGGTGCGGTGACGTGGCGGTGACGCGGTGGCGTCAACGTCACCGCCGCGTCACCGCCACGTCACAGCGCCGTCCGGCGGCGGGGAATTTGATCCGATGGTGTGTACACGCCATCGGATCAAACTCCCGATCGGACATATCCGATGGAAATGGTCCGCGGACCGTTTTCATCGGATATGTCCGATCGTGTGTATGGGGCCTAACACCAAAAAACATACAAAATACTGTGTACCCGATCAGCCCAGTCTCGTAGGAAGCAACCTATCTTTTCCACCTGGACCGGAAATGACGCACTGAGAGTCCCGTTTAATGCATTTCATCATCACGTGACCTCCTCAGAAGCAGCTTCTGCTTCTGAGGAGGTCACATGATAACGAAACTCGTTAAGTGCAACTTTTGGGATGATTTCTGGTGTTAAGACACAAGTGTCACCTTCACTTTCTTATGGACTGTGATTTTTTTATTTGTGGACAATCGAACACAGCAATTATACTATTAAGGACTGATCTCCTATTATTATTTATTCATAGGTTTTGTGGTAGCATTTATTGTATCTACTTATTGTTTTGTGTTTCAAACGCTGTCTAGCACATAATTGGTGCTATTTGTAACTTAGGGCATGTTATTGACATCATTGACGTCAGTGATTTTAATCAACACTTACCAGTGTGGTGTATTTTCAGCAACAATAAGGCCGGGTTCACACTAGAGATCGCAGTGGCTGACAGCAGGAGTCCGGTGCGTTTCCATTCACGACTTCAGGTACGATTTCAGTAATTTATTGGCTGAATTCGGACCTGAAACGAACCAGAAGATGCACAGGACTCCCATGCAGTTCCCACTGGAGCCATGCCGGAGATGTGTGAACCGACTCCATAGAGAACCAGTCACAATCTCCTGTAATGCGAATTGGATGCAGGGAAAGCCGCACCCAATTCACAATAGTGTGTACCCAGCGTGAAGCTTTTATTGTGATGTTTTGTTTAGGTTTGCGCACTTTATACGTGTGCAAAACCATATTTTCATTTGCAGATTTCTGTATTCTCCCTCAATAGTGTCGTCACTATTCCTGCTAAGCTAATGCTCTACGCATAGTGAATGTAACATTTCATATATTTTAATAAAATGCATGATCCAATGTTGATTAAAATCATTTGTTATGTCTTTTATTTTAATTTTATTTTTACTATTTATTATTTTATGTATTTATTGTTAATTTCTTAACTTTAATCCTTCTTTTACTATGTGTATGGGCTGTTTTTTCCTTGTTTAACACCTCCCCTGCATGCAGCAGGCCCTCTGGAATTTAGAAGCAAATATTATCTCAACTGGTAGCATTGTGAAATGCATGTTTGATGCGGGAGATTAATCCCCAACAATGTTTTTTTGAAATGAATAACAGCCTTTGTTAAGACCTGAAAAAGAGCCTTAAAATACCATCAACTGGCTCACAATACCGTCAGCTATCGCATAATGCCATCGCTTTTCTCTGAATTGTAAGCTCTTTAAAGCAGAGACTCCGTCTCACACTGGGTAGGAGGTCTTTAGGACAGATGACCTCCAGCCTTGCCCAAACCTGCTAGACCATAACCTCCAACCCCCCCCCCCCCAATTACCCGATAAAAGACGTGAAATTTTGGAGTAAAATGGCCATTGCAGCCTTTTATTTAGCAAAATACATACCGTATATACTCGAGTATAAGCCGGGGTTTTCAGCCTTTTTTAGGGCTGAAAATACCCCCCACGGCTTATACTCACGTCAGTGTACCTGCATTCTTGAAAGGGGTCCATTTTTTTAAAAGTCACCGCTTCCTCCTGGGGTTCCATTCCGTGATAGGCATTTAACATTACCTATCACAGAGGTCCACTCATCCTCGGACAGTTTCCGAGCCGACACTGTGTTCAGTGTTCCGCCAATCACGGACGTCCTCTTGTTCGAGGATGAAAGAATGTCCGTGATTGGCGGAACACTGAACACAGTGTCTGCTGGGAAACTGAGTCCGAGGATGAGAGGACCTCCGTGATAGGTGGAACACAGTGTCAAATGCTTATCACGAAACGGAACGCCAGGAGGAAGCCGCGACTTTAAAAAATGGACACCTGTCAAGAATTCAGGTACTCGGGCACAGTGAGACTGCAATGGGCACAGTGAGGTATGGCACAGTGAGACTGCAATGGGGACAGTGATACTGCAATGGGCACAGTGAGGTATGGCACAGTGAGACTGCAATGGGAACAGTGAGACTGCAATGGGCACAGTGAGGTATGACACAGTGAGACTGCAATGGGTACAGTGAGGTATGGCACAGTTAGGTTGCAATGGGCACAGTTATGTATGGCACAGTGAGGCGTGCAAATGGGCATTGTTGACCCTCTTTTCCGCTTACAGTAGCTGCTGCATTCTCACCCTAGGCTTATACTCGGGTCGGCTTATACTCGAGTATATACGGTAACTTTAAAGAAAGAAATAACATACTGTACTTAAACATAACCATCAGCCAAAATTGTTAGACTAAATCTTGGTGGTCTTTGAGGGCAACGGCACAGCCTGGTTACTGCGACAAACTTTTCTTCAACTTAGGCCTCCAGTCGCAAAACACTGACTCAGAGACGATACTCCTCATCAGCAGTGACCTACATTTTACCTATTCTTAGTTAAACCCCTCATTAACAGGAATGTACCCGACAACCCCATACTACAGATGGGTCCCGACCATTTTTATCTTCCAGACTTTTTCTCCTCCTCCAAAGACCCACCACTGCCACAGCACGTAAGGGGTAAAGCCTTACCCTTGCATGTTATACTTTTATAGATTGGTTTATACTGCAGAGTTTACGTACATGGGTGCCAGTTTGAATACTTCAACATGCACAAACTTTAGCCATTTGGCTCCTTTTACACAGGCAGAGCTCCAAAATGGCCCAAGACAAGCAGACATGGTGTGGCTTGGCTGCATACACATTACATAGCCATGATGCTTTGCATCACCGCAAGGGATTTACCCTCTCTATTGTCCTGTTTACTGTATCACTGAAGGTAAAAGGAAAATCCCCAACCAGTTTCTGCAGACATGTTCGATCGTGTGTACGGCCTAGCGGACAGGTTTCCAGCGGACAAAAGTTTCTAAGCGTGCTTAGAAACTTGTCCGCTGGAAATCTGTCCGTCGGACATGTCCGATGGTTAGTACGCCTAACCATCGGACAGAAATCCCCTGCATGCGTCAAATTGATTCGATGCATGCGTGGAAGCATTGAACCTCCGTGTTGGAGCACGTCGCCGCGTCACAATCACCGTCACATCACCGTCACGTCACCGCGTTCTCTGTCCGCGGGGATTTTGGTCTGATGGTGTGTACACACATCAGACCAAAATATCTCAGGAGACATGTCCGATGAAAACGGTCTGCGGACTGTTTTCATCGGACATGTCTCCTCGTGTGTACAGGGCCTTAGAGACTTCAAGGAGGTATGAATTGGGAGTGCCGCAATTAATACTGGAAAATGTAGTTCTTACATGAACGAGCACCACAAACCAGGAAGTGAATGAGAGATCAGAAACTAGAACGCCGGAGGTGATATAGATGAAGGAATTTAATAGGTATTTTCTACTTTTTTTACAGAATCATTACACTATTCTGTCTGCCTACCTTGCAGACATTAATTTTAGGCAAAACATTTTTTTCCTTTACAACTCCTTTAAATAGGACTGCAGATGTAGGAACACATGTCACTGCAGGTGGCAGCTTATTGAAAATTATATTATGTGTTTTTTAGAATGTCGGGCGACTGAGCATGCATGTGTGAGCAGGGACTCTTAGAAAGAATAGTATTTTCTATGTGGGGCGTAGGCAGGTGTAAAAAAAAAAAACACTTGAGTATAAATAGGGGGTTTATAGTCGATCACCTCTCTGGGGGGGGGATTGAACCCAATGCTTCCACGCTGTAATGGTGGCCATACACATAAAAAACGTATTGATAATAATGAAATACGCGCTAAAAATACAACTAATATTGTGAAAAATCAGGTATCAAATTATAAAGTTGATTACATATGTTAATCACTAAGGCCCCAAACGGCCAAAGGAATCATATAAAACAATGTGCAATAAACCGTGATATTGTGCTCAGTGTTCACACCTAATAAATTAAATAAAATGGTGAAAAATGCAGTCCATCCGATATCCACACTACATATAAAAGAAAGAAAAAGTCCAGAAACAATGACCTCCAATCAGTAGCACTAAAAACAATCCAATATCTCAAGGAAGGAAACCAAACTGTCATCCACAGAAAGTTTTCAGCCCAGCAGGAGTTGTAATTAGATTCACAAAGGTTCCTCCGGTATTATGTAAAAAAGGAAAAAAAAACATACCATTGTGCAGTACTGAGGTTCCAATATTGAAATACAAGCTGGTAATAGATACACTCACATGACCATATCGATCAGAAAACTGCTCAGTGTTTGCTGAGAAAGCTCTGTCACAGCCCTGTTTCAATCAAAAAGCAGCTCAGTGTTGCTGAGAACTCGTAACGAATCCTCCACTGGTCTCCGCACGTTAGACTCCTCCCAGGGAACCCAGAATCTAAAAAAAAAAAGAAGCTTATGGTGTCTGTCGAATGTTCTAAGAAAAACAAAATGTGACTCTTCATGTCTCTCTATGTCGAATCTTCATGTCTCTCTATGTCGAATCTTCATGTATCTCTATGTCGAATCTGTCATTGAAGGCTTATGGTGTCTGTGGAATGTTCTAAGAAAAAAGAAAAAAAAGAAGATTCGACAGAATCTTTAAAAAAAAAAAAGGCTTATGGTGTCTGTCGAATGTTCTAAGAAAAAAATAATTTGACTCATCATGTCTCTCTATGTCAAATCTTCATGTCTCCCTATGTCGAATCTTCATGTCTCCCTATGTCGAATCTTCATGTCTCTCAATGTCGAATCTTCATGTCTCTCTATGTCGAATCTTCATGTCTCTCTATGTCAAATCTTTTCTCTCTATGTCGACTCTTCTTCGTGTCTCTATAATGTCAAATCTTTTCTCTCTATGTCGACTCTTCTTCATGTCTCTATAATGTCAAATCTTTTCTCTCTATGTCTAATCTTTTCTCTTTATGTAGAATAATATTGGACTGATAGAGTTAAGGTTAGGCACATTAGACCGCAACGAAAACGAAAATAAAGCATTTGTTTATGTCGGATCTTTCGGTTTCTCGTTTTCTGTGCATTCGTTATCGTTTGTTAAAACGATAATGAAAATATCTGAAATTCGGAAGAACATGCATTCGGACAAAAACTAATGCACATGTCTACTGGACACTCTGGTTTTCTCCCACACGCCAAAGACATGCTGGTAGGTTAATTGGCTTCTGTGTATGTGTATCTAGGGATCTTAGATTGTAAGCTCAATGAGGGCAGAGACTGATGTGACTGCACAATATATAAAATGATGGTGCTTTATAATAACCTATACAATATAGTATATGTAAAGCGCTGCATAAATTCATGGTGCTATATAAGTACCTCTACAATAGTATATGTAAATTGTTGTGTGCTATATAAGTAACTGTAATAAATAACAGAGCTCTATTTTATTTTCATTAAAAAAAAATAGGACTCTAAAGTTGCGGCTAACTTTTTTTATAATTGCAATGGTTCATTTTTGATGTGATGTCAGCCTATCGGCTAGGCAGGAATTAAAAAAGTCCTGGATTTACAAACCCTTCCTGCTGTCTCCTATATATATCTGCAGTGGGTATCACTTCAAAGCTGGAGGGAAGCTGATGAGAGGTGCTCTGGGGATTTAGGAGGGTGGTGGGATAGGATGTCCCATGGTCGGATCCCCTCCCAGGCACTTTGCATAAATAAATAAGTCAGTTGAGAGTGTGCAAGGAGGAGTGGAGGAGGTTACACAGAGGGGGGGTGATCCAGCTGGCTCATCTGATCCCTGCAGTTCACAAGGAGAGAGCAGTGTGTGTCATGTTACACAGGAGAGAGGATCAGTCGCAGCACAGCTCCCAGCCAGTTGAGAATTACACCTTCCTAATGGGGACTTTTATGTGTGACTTCTTTACAACTCTCACAACTCAGTGAAGTTCACAAAGACAAGGAAGGAAATTACAAAGAACAGCAACGAGACAGAACTTTCCAAAAACTTTTTTTCCTCTTTTTTTTTTCTTATAGTTTATTCCTTGGAAATATAAAAGCGGCAGACATCTATTTATTTGCATCCCCCAGCCTCATTCCTGTAACCTACTTGGCATCTACTGACCAGCTGCTATTGATCCACTTGGGTAGATTGACCGCCAGCCATAAATTCTGGATTCTGCTCCTTGGATTAAGATTGTGGATTATTTATTCTATTTATTTATTTATTGTTCCTCTGTGAAGCATGGAGGGGAAGGAAGTGTGGAAAGGTGCTGTTAGCCACAGTAGTGCCTTCGCTAGGAGTTGTAAGAACATCCCCTGTAGGACAGAGGACTATGGGAAGTGCAGCAGGTTCCCTGCACTCTTGGGATGCGGGTTTGCCCTTGTATCAGTATTTTCCCTGCTCCTTAGTCTCCTGGTTTTGTGTAGAACTTCTGACCTACAGTCCAGGGTTTCTGATTTAGAGAAGCTGCGATACACTCAGCTATCTGCCTTAGTCTCCGCAGACCAAATGGAGACAGCTATTTTGGGAAGAGTTGACCAACTGCTGGAAGAGGTCTGTACATATTTACTTATTACACCTTTCTGCTTTCTTCAACTATTGAATGAAAAGCAACTGATATCTGTACATGACACACCACCTTCAGCTGGGGAATGCGCTGTTTTTTGTTCTTTGCAAAAAAGTTGATCCACTTATACGCTCAACTTTATTTCCGCTGTAATTATATCCGTTACAGTGGCATTCATCCCTGCGGTGTTCTTTGTAAAAAGTTATGGAAAAAAAAAAAGTTTCATTACAGTGCGAAAAGTTCTAATTGCGATGAATACTGACACGGTTACCATAGTAATTTTAGATTGCAGGCAATTCACAGCTGTTGTGAAACGGATCTCCGTAAGAACATGTCAGAAATCGTTTACCTGTGTTATTAGTTTAATGCTTTACAAGGAGTAACCTGTTGTGGTGATGTCTTTATCTACAGCCTTCATTTTAACATTCAATGTGGGTTTCATCAGTGTTGCCGATTGTTAAGTCATACTAAGGGTTGATTTACTAAAGATGGAGAGTGCAAAATCTGCTGCAGCGCTGCATAGAAACCAATCGGCTTCCAGGTTTTATTGTCAAAACTTAATTGAACAAGCTGAAGTTAGAAGCACCAGATTTTGCATTCTCCAGTTTTAGTAAATCAACCCAACCAATTTTCTTTTGGGCAAGGCAATTCTATATACTAACCATCCTTACCATATGGCATGTAGATCTCTTCTTTCATTGAATAAACTTGGGCAATATATGGCACTCCAGGTGTTGAAGAACTACATGCTCAGCAGATGATGGGTCATGTTGAGATCTCTAGTTCCTTGTGGTTGGAAATGCTTAGAGCTGCCATTCTCATGGTGTCATTGAACTTTAGGGTTCCCTGAAAGGTTGCTAGGGGTTCCTTGAGCTGTGGCTGACTGACCTCCCATTTATCCCTCTGGATAGTCCCGGGTCCGATGACTTGCAGAACCAATAGCATGACTCTAAAGTTCTTTTCAGCTGTCTGTAAGGGTGGCATTTGTAGCACCACTGTAACGGGAGCATTTGTAGCACCACTGTAAAGAGGCACATTTTTGCCACTGATCACCAAAGCAACTGGCATTTTTTTACTGCCTTCTGATGAATTCATTTTAGCAGGGGATCCCTGAGACCTAAAAGGTCCTCTGGAGTAGAAAGTTTGAAAAAGGCTGGCATTGAATAAGGGCTCGTTCACACAACCAGTGCTGAGCTATATTGTTCAATGCAATTAAATGCAAATTCAAACAAAATGCCATTGTTTAAAAGTGACTTGTGTTGATGTGCACCAAAAAAAAAAAAAAGGCCAGTTGCATTTAATCACAGAGCATGGCAAAGTGCTGCAATCTGCTGGAGTGCTCTATCATAGAACGAACAATAAAAAGAGGAAAATTCACATTATACGTAAAAAAAGTTACAGCACATTACAATGCACTTTAAAATTGGGTGTCAATGCACGTATTGTGATGTCAAGGTGTCTTAAAATTTAAACATCTATCGTAACTATCAAGCTGCTAAGGGGGCATCTATCAATAACTGCCTTATACTTATCTTCTGTAGGCACTAGAATGCTTTGTGGAATGAACAGGCTGTGGTTTTTATTGTGTTTATTCTATAAGATTGTCAATTCAATAAGATAAGTTTGATACATAAGAATAACAACACTCAAAGTCTTCTCTGAATTGTCCAAGCACGTTGTCAACTTCATTTGGATAAATACATGCTCAAATTGTGAAGCATTCCATAACATCTGATGTGTGAGTGACACAAAGCAGAAATGTTTATGGCCACAAGAGTGATTATGCAACAGGTCTGTAAAGTACGATGTCAGGAAAATGATGCTTCAGGGCTCATTCCTATGGACGTTTATAATAAAAATGCTCATCAAAGCTTGCCTGTGCCTATATAGATTTAGCAAGCTTTAACATACCATTTAAGTTTTTTAAAGTTACTTCAGATGCATACTGAAATATCTAATATAATTGTCCCCAAGAGGTTGTTATCATAGTTGACGCTAAATAAGTGCTTCCAAAACTTTATTCAGTGTACTTATTGACTTACATTTTCAATGCTGCCCAGAGCCCAAAAACTTTTGCAGCGGATAGTTTCATCAACATGAAGCCAATCTGGCACTCTTGTAATTGTTTATGGTACATGGACATTTACAATATAATTGGATGCTTATATTATAATTATTGGCTATAGTCGTTGATAGGCTTAATAAAAGCTGAAAAAGTTATGCAAAATGTTGCGGGTATGTATGAGAACTTACAGGTTTCTAGTATGCTTTGGAGAGCTCCACAACAAGAGCCTAATTTTAGGACAGCATTCCATTTTGCTATGTTTTTGATCCATAGAACATCTAGACCGGTCACACATAGGACTCTTTAGAGACAATTGCATTTTTTTTGTTGTAGTAGTAGGAATACTAAAAACAAACAGTCCCTTCAGATGACTTATCACAGACCACAGCGTCACTTAAACAGAGATGTAACTATTATGTATCTTTCACCTTTGGGCAGTATGTTATGTAGAAATGATAGGAATGGTGACCTCTTGTCCACGGTTCCTTTTGAGGTTATTTTTGGGACCAAAACCTTCTGCTGCTCAAAACAGCAACGTCAGTGGAAGAAACCTTTTCACAGAGCCATCATGCCTTCTGCATCATGATACATTACAGGGATTGACAGTACATATCTCCTGCAGAAAAGATGTTAATGCATTTAACCCTTATAGACATCACTGGTGCCAAGTGCAACCTTTAATGGTGCTGCAGATTGCAAATCTCCTGCATCGGTATCCAAAGAGCGTCTAAAGCCATTTCGGACAAAGTGGTGACTGGTGAGAGGGTTAGAAACCCTGTCAAGTTTATTGCTGATATTTCCTAAGAATCCCACACCTTTAACTTTCTTGCTCCAGGTGCATGGGCAATGGAGACACACAAATCCACAAGCAGAAAAATGGCCAACACACCAAAAAGAGAATCGCAAACGTTTACTGAGATTTCAGTAGTAAAACATGCAGTAAAAACATCAACATTTAGGAGATTCCCCCCCCCATATATATATATATATATATATATATATATATATATATATATATATATATATATATATATATATATATATATATATATATATAGTATACAGTATGTATATATCTCTCTTTAGCCCCACTAGAGAGAGTCATCCTCTTTATTTGTCCCATTGACAATTGCACGTGGAATGAACGTGAGAGAGAATCAAACATTTAGAGATGTCTCCAGAACAATTATTGAGGGGAAATCTTCCAATGGAGACATTTGTCCCAGTGATAACTGTCTAAGGGCTGATTTTCCTCACTTTAGAGACATTTTCTGCTGTACCTACAGGACAGGATGTGAAAGGAAAGCTCCCACATGAGACGTAGACAGCAAACAAAAACTGGCATGGGTTGTAATATATCCCTACTTGAGCTAATAGGGAAAAATGGCTTTAGATACTGTATACCAGAGGCCTCTAACCTTTCAAAACAGAGCCAGTTTATTGTCAGTTTATTGTCTTTTGGGGGGCCAGAGGGAATATAATTTTTCTGGCATCAGTGGGAGTAACCAGTGCCCTATATTTGGTATTGGGGACAGGAATGGTGCCACATTGTTGGTGTCAGTAGGAGAAATGGTGCCCCGTTTGTTGATGTTAGTGATAGGAATAATGCCCCATTTTTGGTGTTAGTGGGCAGAATAGGGTCAAACATCAGTGGGATGAATAGTGCCCCAAGAGTTGGTTATGGTTAGAGTGAGTGAAAAAAATTGTAGGACAAGGATGGAAAATTCCACTCCCGGACGAGAAAAAATCATAACTGGTCATATGTGTATACAACATCACATCAATTCTGCTCAAACCAAAATCTTTGAACAACAATTAAGATATTGACATGGAACTTAAACAAAAAGTTGTTCAAAATCAGTCGAGCCCATGAAAGTACTATCAAATGGTCAGAGGAGTGTTTATTTTTTACTTAATCATCCAAACTTTCAACCAAAATCCTCCAAGTCTAAGACCAGCCTTGAATTGGCCATAGATGGATCGAAATTTGGCTAGTTCAGCAGGGCCTAATTTCAACCCGTCTATGGCTATTCCCACTTGACAGAAGTCAGAAGTCAATCTAACAATCGACTTCTGTCTATTGGGAATTTTGGAAATCTTTCAATCTGCTGCAGCACTGTCCATGAAGAATTCTCTGCTGTGAGAATACAATAGCACAGTGGGGAGGATTTCTTGATCCACCATTTATGGGCAGTCTTAGACCTCTTTCACATTGAGGCGTGGAGCCGCGGTGACGGTATAGACGCACTATTTGTAGCGCCGCTATACCGTCGTATTTACCGCGATATTCTGGCGCTATCGGTGAGGGTTTAACCCCCGATAGCGGCCGAAAAAGGGTTAATACTGCGCTATTACCATGGTTTCCCATTGATTTCAATGGGAAGGCACGGTATAGGAGCGGTGAACACACCGCTCCTATACCGCGGTAATGATGCGGCTAGCAGGACTTTTGGAGCGCTCCTGCTAGCGCACCGCTTCAGTGTGAAAGCCTTTGGGCTTTCACATTGAACACTACAGGGCATGATTTTTCATGCGGTATAGCAGCGATATTTTTAGCGTTGTACCGCATGAAAAACGCCTCAATGTGAAAGGGGCCTTAGGCTCATAGATGAGTCTTGTTTTTTTTATGCAGCAGGCAGGTTGAATGACAAAATCTGACCTGATTGCCCCATCCTCACTGATACCCCCATCCTCCCTGCTGTGTCATTATATTCTGAAAGCAGGGAAACTCCCCTGGCATCAGAATACCCAGATCAGCATTGCAGTGTTCTGCCTGCAGCACTGATCAAGCAGCTTTTTTCCAACAAGGCGGTTGAACAGAAGTGGATTGGTAGATCGACTGCTGTTTAACCGCAGTGACATACATGACATACATCATAGTTTGGCCGGTCCCTACTGAGCCAGCCAAATTTCAACCCATGTATGGCCAGCTTTATTCAACTGTGTTAAATGCCCATAGATATCAGATTATTGTCACACAGTGTTACCTAATTTGACACATGCGTTGTCTATATCTTTCTTCAGACTGTGACAGACACCCTTATTTTGAGTTGAAAAGTTTATGTTGTTACTATAAGATAATGCTGGTGCTGGAAGTGCCTGTAGAATTCATATAAATGTAGACATTTCCATGTCTATGTGTTAATAAGTAAAAAATAGGATCCCTTGGCAGTATTATTATGTAAGCATGTCCGATTGCCAACTAATGCCTGTGAACTGTTCAAATATAATCTTAGATGACCCACCGGTTATAATAACATTAAAAAAGGTGTAGATGGCAATCACAACATTTTTTCTATATATCCTCCAATCTCCTTAATGCGGACAGCATGCTGTCTCTTCTACATACTGACACGGGGTTGTCACAAGCGTTAGAGGTTTCAGCTGTCTGACATTTTACTGCTAAAGGTGTCTTGAGCTTTGGGATTTTATTTGAATTAGAGACTGAAGTTAACAGCGACTCTAACTTAATACAATTTTTTTTTATGATAAAAATTAGATTTTGAAAATGTTTTTTTTTTGCTTTAGATCCTTGGCTCTGAGCCTTAGTTTGGTATTTTACATTTACGCAAGGGCATATTGTCATGAAGCTGATGCGCAGTTAGGCAAGATCAACCATGGCAAATGAATTTTAGAGTAAAAAATGTCAGCTTTTCTTCTGCGTTCTCATTTTGACTTAAGATCAAAAGCTTATGCTGCTTTACCAGCCCATAGGGTATAACTCAGAGGATTTGTGCAAAAGAAAAAATATATAATTTATTGACGTGCGTGAATGAACAGTCTTTAAACAAGTGGATTGTTTGTTTAACATAACCCCGTTTAAGGCCAACCATATAAATGCATTTTTAGGCTGCTTGTCTCATGGCGATAAGCAATGATGTTCGCTCTGGAAAATCCATCCCAGCCGATCGGATTTTCATCTAGAAGACTCAGCCAGGAAAAGTCTGCCAAGGTTGGGTACACCCTAAATATAAGTTGTTGACCATCCTGACTGTAACACCAAGGTTAATGGAACTTTATTTTATGGCTCCATTCACATCTGAGCGACAAAACGCCGGACGCCCGACGCGCTTGTCGCTCGAGATGTGAAATAACATTGCGGTCTATGGAGACTGTTCACATCTCCACGCCTGTCGCCTGAAAAAAAGTCCCGGACCCTTTTTTTCAGGCAACATTGGCGTTTGCTCATAGACCGCAATGTTAAAGAAAAAAAAAAATTTCATCTACAGGCGGCAAGATAAGCCGCGTACGCGGCGTATCTTGTCGCCTAGGTGTGAATGCAGCCTAAGTCTGTAGGGACCTCAAAGACATGGCTGTTCTGCAAATTACCAAATTAACTAATAAACGTGAACTCACATTATTAAAGCGGAGGTTCTATGGGAAAACTTTTTTTTTTTTTTTAAGACAAATCTGCTGCTGTTCCTATACTAATTCTTTTACTCACTAGTGCCGTTCTTGCAGCCGCCAGGATCCTTGTTTCCAAGAAAATAATATTTTATTAAATATTATGATGGACATTGCCATCTTAATTATGGGCACTCTGAAGCTCTCCTGTACCTTCTTCCAGGATGCGGCGAATGCTGATCTTCCAGCATTCACCACGTAATCCCGCGCATGCGCAGTGTTGACGGCGAGCGGTGCCGTCAACACTGCACAGTTACCATCACAACGGCCGGCGGCGTCCTGAAAAGGACACGCCCCGCTGTGTTCATTACACTAGTGCTTCTTTATCAGCGCTTTGTGAGTCATGTGACCCGCCTCCCGCATCACGTGACAGTCCAGCTAGCGCGAGACCAGACACCTAGCTATTTCTGAGGATGTGCTGTGATTGGCCTGCACGTCACTCCCTGGACATCATACAATCTGCTCCCACAATGCACAGAGCGGTCGGGGAATAGAGCGACACGGCCACTCCCCACAGGGATGAATACCCGGAAGTGGAGCAGATTAGAGGTAAGGGAGCATCCTGGACAAAAAATGTAAACGCTATCAATCTTTAATGGCCTGAAGTGTATAAATGCAGTAAAATTTGTTTTGAGGGTGAACCTCCGCTTTAAGTGATAGATATACCTGTAAGCAAAATACATTAGATTAACATTGAATTAATGTTTTTAAATGTATCAGCCTTGACTTTAGGTCTCATTCACACTGGCACTCCTGTGTTTCGCTTTTCTAAGTACAGGGACCGTCATCTGAGAAGTAAAAACAACTTTTATGCCTCCCAGATCACTTGGATCTGTATAGGTCCGGTTGGAGGCTCTATTCACATTTAACCACTCAGATGAAAAACCAATATATCATTTATAGTTATAGTTATAGTTTAGAAATGTCATCTAAATTCATAGCAGTGCAGATTTCACAGTGCCGGTGTAAATGAAGCCTGAAGAATATATTGGCCTGAGAGATGAAAAAAAAAATTGTAACATAAAGCCCATTTGTAATTTACCATGAAAACACTTGAGAAAGTGCATGGAAATGGCCCACCATTACAGGCAATGGGACCAGTCACACTACAGCCATTGGTCTCCCAGAGAGACACCTTTTAGCCATACAAAAAAATAACACCTAATAAAGGTTTGTTGGTTGAAAACACATAATTGTGAATAAACAATTGGTACTGTTTCTATACCCAGTGTGTAATTGGAACATGATACAGTAGAGAAGGATTGAATCCCAGCCAGGTTGTTTGGTATTGAAATGTGGGGGAAATTTTCTTTACTTCCAATCTCAGAGCCACAGCAGGAAGTGACAGGAGATCTTTCTAAAATAAAGAAAATCCTCTCTTGGACAGTTACCAGTGGATTCAATGCTCCTGCTGGAATTTTTTCCCTCTATTCCTGTTTTGTAGACACATTTCGATAGAATAGGGAATGGTTAAAAACCGCTGTAAGATTTTTTTTTTTTTTCCCATGGTATCCCATTGGAGAAATGTACCCTATTTCTTGTCATGTAGACACAAAAGGAAGTTGTGAAAAAGAGAAAAAAAAGTCTCTACAAAGGGAGGAAAATCCGCCCTTAGGCTAGACATAAACAGTGTAGATAGAGAAATTTCCCCTGCCGAATATTGTATTCTGACTGCTGAGGCCAATGTAGCTATCTGTATACCCGAACAATAACTGCATCTGATTGGCTGCAGTCACTGTTCAGCAGAGAATTTTCCACCCAGTGCAATCCAGCAGAAATTTGCCAGTATTCAAGCAAAATATGGCTAGCTTTAGACAGTGGTCACCGGAACAATGCCTCTGTTGGACGATTACCCCTATATTTTTGTTCCCATAATAACTAAAAATTATGAATAATCTGTGACTTCGGATCCAGTGACAATCATCACCAAGGCAAATAGAGAGGGTGAATCTCCCCAGCAGAGATGCAAACGACAATGACAACCTGAGAGGGGGGCTAACCCTTTGCTACTCTATCACATATTTGGAACTTGGTTCTTATGAAATGTGGGTGATCATAGCATACTTATACACAAATGGTAAAATTGTTATAGCAGCAGAACATCCGATACTCTTACTGGATTTGTTAAAATGTATTCAATACCATAAGTTGGCTAGAAAATGATAATACATGTAGGCTAACAGTGACTTTCTGATGGTAAAAGTCTGGAACGTGATACTTTCTTAGTTTCTTTATAAGATCACTAAGCCCAGGTTCACACTGCTCCGACATGAAAGTCATGCAACTTCTGATCCGACATCAGTCTGACTTTGATCTGACGTAATGTGACTTTTTAGACTCTATAACATTGAACTGAAGTCATATCAAAGTCGGACCAATGTAGTGCAGGAAACTTTTCTAAAGTCAGAGCGACTTGTGTCAGATAAGTTTAGATGGCTCTCAGGCCACGTACACACGATCAATTCTATCTGCTGGAAACGGTCTGACAGACCGTTTAAGCAGACAGATTCGATCGTGTGTACGGGTGAACAGAAAGATTTTGCCAGCAGACAGATTTTAAAGCATGCTTTAAAATCTGTCTGCTGGGAATCCATCCGTCCGACATGTCTGCTGGTTAGTACGCTAACCAGCAGACATATCTACCCGCACATGCGTCAAATGGATTTGACGCATGCGCGGAGGTGTTTTACTTCCTGGTGCGGTGACGTGGCGGAGTCAACGTCATCGCTGCGTCACCGTGCTGCCCAGCAGACAAATCTGATCAAATCGGTCTGTCAGACCGATTTGAACAGATTTATTTGGTCATGTGTACCTGGCCTCATAGGTAAACATTAAATCTGACATGTCATGCAACTTGTGATCTCACAAGTCAGATCCCATGTCGCCCCAGTGTGAACCGAGCCAAACTGTTCTGCTCAGGTTTTAACTTTAAACAGTTCCTGATTAACCATTGTTGTTGTGCATATGATAGGATAATACATAAATACCCATAGAGTAAAAAGTATAACAAATAGATCAAATAAAACTGATAAAAAAGAAAGATATGTGTGCTGTGATGGTAAGGTAAATATATATTACTTCTAGGCACAGAAATGGAGATTTCCAGATACTATGTTATACTGGCTTTACAAAGCTGTGTTCTTAAGCCTTAGAATAGCCAGGTATCTATCCATAGAATACTTAGAAAGATCCCACAAAGGGAAAAAAGCTGGGGAAGATACCGTAGATGGGACTATACGATACCAAACAAGATAGGGGAAGAGAAAAAGGAGGATATAATAAAGTATCCAATTAAGTAGTACAAGCTAAAATGTACTCCTTTTTCCCCCTTGTGGGACCTTTCTAAGTTTTACTGGCTTTCTAAAACAAAAGCCTCCTAAAATGTGAGCTGACGTAAGTCCTAATAACAAATAAAGACAATCTTTTTTTAACAGACGCGCACACAATGTTTACACTGCAATATCCCAATAAACACATGGATTAAACCATCAAGATTATGGATGGAAAGAGCATGTCAAGCCTTATATTTAGTAACTAGTATAGTCTCGGTTATTGGCAAAATCTTTAACCAAATGGTTTTTGCAGCTGCTTACCAGACCAATGCAGCAGTTCTGGGTTTCGTTGACCCCTCATGTACAGAGCAATGTTCCAGTTTACAAACAAATATATGTTTGGGTTAGTATGTCTTGTGGAATGTCAGTAAAACCAAAGCTATTTTTTCCATAAGAGCTTCCCAAATAAATTGATCTGATTATTTGTGTTCTTAGTTCTCTGTACAAATGTTGCATTAGTTAGAAAATAACTATCGATCCTGCCAGTTAGTTGTACTTCCTTATTCCAGGTGGCAACACTCTGCGTGACCATTCAGGCTCTCGGGCACTGCCCAAGGGCCCCATGCCACTAGGGTGCCCCATCAGGGTTGCCAGCATCAGTAAAACCAGGGACAGTGTGGCCCCATAATCTATTGCTTGGGAGCCCCATAATCTCATATTGCCCAGGGGCCCCATAATCTTCTATTGCCCCGGGGCCCCATAATCTCCTATTGCCCGGGGGCCCCATAATCTCTTATTGCCCGGGGGCAACATGAGTTGTCAGTCTGCCTCTGTCTGCGTACTGATCTTCTCTATGCAGCGTTGCCACTTTTTTAATTTTTCTTGTTCTTAATTTGTTCTATTACCATCCCCCATACCCACGTCACAGGCAGGATTGCCTGAAAAAGTAATGTAGCTTGAAGATTAAAGGCATTTCCTCCAGCAAGCCTCGTTGTCTTAATTGGGAAGATCACATTTTCACCTAAACAAACTGTACCTCCATCATCTTTTTTTTCTTCTCACATTTCAAAAAATTGTTGTTGTTAATTGTACAGATGTGCAGAAAGCTAAGACACATAGGTGGAGATTCACTAAAACTGGAGCCCACAGAATCTGGTGCAGCTGTTCATAGTAACCAATCTGCTTCTAAATTCAGCTTGTTCAATGAAGATTTGACAATAACATCTAGAAGCTAATTGGTTAGTAGGCACAGCTGCACGAGATTCTGTATGCACCAGTATTAGTAAATCTCCACCATAGTTCTTTACCAAACCCTGCGCCAATTCCATCTCCTGGTTGAAGAGTAGGAGCAGGACAGGCAGAAAATGATGTAGCTTGCTGTACGTATTTTACAATCAAACTTTTTTTAAACCGAAGAAGAAAAAAAAGAGTCAGAGATGCATCAGGCAAGAGTGGGTCCTACTGAGTCAGCACCCCGAGGGTCGGTGAGTATGCTAAAAGGCCACCTGAAGTGTTTGTACACATCAGGGTTGATTTGCTAAAATGCCAATCAGCTTCTAAATTCAGCTTGTTCAATTAAACTTTGCCAAAAATATCTGGAAGCTGATTTCTACACAAATCTGCACCAGTTTTAGTAAAGGAAGGATGATATGAACTGTAGCGATGTCATCAAGACATGTTAAGCTTTGAGGCTTAGCCGTGCCCACAGACCAAGGCCATGCTGTGTGGAGAACAGGATCATCAATTGACCTGGATAAATTACCTAAAATAATGGTTACTGATTGCTGCGTTGTATGCAAAGATTGGTTACTAATAGTCTTCCAATCTACATGCCCAGCAGTGGCAGCTGGTGCTAAATATTTCGGGGGTGGCAAACCAACAGCAATCCCCCCTTGCGGGAGATGGATGGGAATGCGGCGATCCCCACACCCCCTCCCGTGGGTGACTTATGGGAATGCAGCGATCCCCCCCAACGTGGGAGACGGACAGGAATGCAGGCACGATCAGAGGCAGATCAGGCAGACATGCATCCAAACTGCAACCCCCTCACTCTGGGGCCATTGCTTCTCCTCCAGGCCAAAAATAAAGTGTGTCCTGACTGAGACCTGATTGGCCGGAAGTCCTAAGACTCCCAGGACATTCGGGTCTCAGTTACTGCTACCAGATTGGCTAGGAGGAGAATCAGGAAGACAATAATGAATATTAATTTGCTATTGTCACACAAATGGGTGGGCTCAGGGTGCAGTGCTCTGTGCCCCAAGCCCACCCTTTTTAAGCCAATTAGAGCCTCAGGACTCGTACACACAGGCAAGAATCTCATCAGGAAAAAACGTTGTTTTCTCGACAAGATTCTGTATTGTGCCTTACCAGGAATGGCGGCGCTGGAACCCGACAGCCAATCCGAAGTTCAGCCGGGGTGCCGACATCGCATTCTCCCTGGACAGGTAAGTGTCAATACATTAAAGGTCAGCAGTTGCAGTATTTGTAGCTGCTGACTTTTAATTTTTTGTGGGGGGCTGGACCACCTTGTTAAGTATTCCCCTTTTTTAAATGTCACAATCCCAGGAACTCACATAACGTTTCCATCAGTAACCTTGTTAGTTTGTACTAATGGACAGTAGATATTTTGTAAAATAAAATCTTGTTTGTGTTTTTTGTTAAAGAACACTGTCTGTATTTATTATCATGTCTCAGATGAAGATCAAATCACATTTTAGGAGCCAGTCATGCAGAAATGCAGAAAACATCTAAGAGTTCACAAACTGAGTCTTTCTTCTAGTTATACAAAATAGATTTCCTGAAGTGTAATCATGCCTTTAGGGACTTCATGGTAAGAACAGCGGAGCACATAATTATTTGTTGCTTTAGGTTAATTTCCCTGTGCACTTGTATATCCTCCTGGGGTGCCTACTTTAAACTTTAAACTGAATATAAAACTGCATTGGTAATTTTTCACCACTAGAAAGAATATTACGAGTTCTGTGATGGGCTCAGCTTTTAAAAGAATAACAGTGTTTGTAAATGTTTGCAAAACAGTTTTCTACTAATTTTAAAGAGATGCCCAATGTTCTATAATTTGGTATATGTTTTGGGCCTTATATATCAATGTGCCCTTGATAAAAGTTGTTTTTGTTGCACAACTACTCAGATTTACTGTTCCATTTTCTTGCTGTCCAGCAAAACACTTGCATCTGGCTGGCTGGTTGCTAAAGTTCAGTTGTTTTAAGACACATGGACCACACAAGATTGGAACCAAATGTGTTCCTGCTCAGTCTTAGTCATCATGCACACCAGGCGTTTATCACCAGTGCATGATACTCTGGAGTTTAGGTACGGGTAGAAGGCAAAGGAGCACCATCCAGCCATGCTGCTGGCAGCCCGTAAAACTTTGTGAGGCTGACAGCTGCTGGGTCTGGACAGTATGCTGAATGCCTGGATGCATACTGCCTTGATGTCAGCCTCTCATAGAGTTTTCACAGGCTTCCCAGCAGAGGGGCTAGAATGTGCACCCGTACTTTCTACCTGTACCTAAATGCCAGAATTTCATGCACCAGAACTAAAGGCTTAGTGTGCATGCGGCCTAATATCAGCCTAATTCAACCTTTAAACACAGAGGAACCTTCTGGACTCAGGGAACCCCTGTTAAAAATTACTATATCTGCAACTCATGATACATAAGTGTGTTGGTCAATGGGAATAATTACCCCCTTGCAAATAGCTAAAAAGATCAAAGGTGTCAGTGGGAACTTATCTGAGAGGCAGAAAGTGCTCAATGGTCAAGGAACCCCTAGCAACCTATAGAGGAACCCTTGGGTTCCAATAAACCCTGGTTGAGAAACCCTGCTTTATATAGGAAAGCTTTGCGGCTTGTTCACACATGCGGCCAGGGGCGGCTTACATAGTTACATAGTTAGTCAAGTTGAAAAAAGACACAAGTCCATCCAGTTCAACCACAAAACTGTCCATTAAGGTCAAACAGGTGCCTCCCCCTATCAATGCGTCCAGCCCCTTTCAGGACCCTGGATGCATTGGATTCCAATGGGGGGCGGGGTTTGAAGCACCTAATAGGCTTCAAAATAGGATCGCTCCTGACTCCCGCGCTTGTGCCCGGTGGTCGCGATCACTGCCGGGCACCCGCGATTGCTCGTTACAGAGCGAGGAGCGGGAGCTGTGTGTGTAAACACACAGCTCCCGGTCCTGTCAGGGGAGAAATGCCTGACCATCTGTTCATACAATGTATCAGTCATTTCCCCTAGTGAGTCCACCCCCCCTACAGTTAGAACACACCCAGGGAACATACTTAACCCCTTCCCCGCCCCCTAGTGTTAACCCCTTCCCTGCCAGTGGCATTTTTATAGTAATCCAATGCATTTTTATAGCACTGATTGTTATAAAAATGCCAATGGTCCCGAAAATGTGTCAAAAGTGTCCGAAGTGTCCGCCATAATGTCGCAGTACCGAAAAAAATCGCTGATCGCCGCCATTACTAGTAAAAAAAAATATTAATAAAAATGGCATAAAACTACCCCCTTATTTTGTAAATGCTATAACCAATCAATAAACGCTCATTGCGATTTTTTTCACGAAAAATATGTTGAAGAATTTGTATCGGCCTAAACTGAGGAAAAAAAAATAATTGTATATCTTTTTGGCGGATATTTATTATGGTAAAATGTAAAAAATATTCATTTTTGTTTTCAAAATTGTCGCTCTATTTTTTTTTATAGCGCAAAACTAAAAAACGCAGAGGTGATCAAATACCACCAAAAGAAAGCTCTATTTGTGGGAAAAAAAGGACGCCAATTTTGTTTGGGAGCCACGTCACATGACCGCGCAATTGTCAGTTAAAGCCACACAGTGCCGAATCGCAAAAAGTGCTCTGGTCTTTGACCAGCAATATGGTCCAGGGCTTAAGTGGTTAAAATAACGCAGTGCTGTATTGCAAAAAAAAGCCTGGTCATGAAGGTGGGTAAACCTTTCGGGGCTAAAGGGGTTAATAGCCTTAGATTCAATAAGAATCCCTCCCCTTCTGCTATTACAAGATAATAATAGTGCAGATAATTGTATAAAATATTTTATTCATACAACTGTTAATTCTCAAGTGCTGCTCCTAAGACCGCTTCTGCTGGCTTTATTTTTACAGCTTGTTACTACAAATCTGTAAATGTTTCCTCAACAATCCCAGCAAATGTTAAGGTGAAGAATGTCTCTGAGCAAGTGTCGGCTGAGAAGTTTTCTTTTCCGGTCTGGCCATGCATCATTGGTGTAGTGTTGCTGACAGGTGTCACTGCAATGTGTTTGGTAGTTGAGCACATCGATCTGACTCACAATTGCTCGCTATTTGCTTACAGGCTCAACGCAGATGTAAAAATAGGATAAAAGCTTCTACAGGGTATGAGCCAATATATTGTCCCTGGTGCATGTCAAGCAAACGTTGAATGATATTCTTTATTAAAGCCATTTCATTCTTTGCAGGGTTTCCCTAAGGAATGATTCATCCTATTTGGCCAGTTGGCCACCAAACTATTTCTATAGGAATTTTAGAAAGTAGAAACGTCTACATATGTAGGATGTTTGGAATAAACACATCATTACTGGCCCCCGGACTCTTGAAATCACTTGTTTTTACAGTATATATATATATATATCAGGTGTTGTTTGTGTTATGTGCAGAGTTTCACAAATAAAGTGAGATTTAGTATGAATCTAATCTTGTAATAGTCTAAACTTGTTTATACAGTTTTCATCTCAGACAAACTTTATTCAGCATTTGACAGAGCATATATCATTATTTTTATTATACAGGACTTATATAGCGCCAACAGTTTACACAGCGCTTTACACTTTGAGGGTAGACAGTAAAAATACAATACACTTTAATACAGAAGGATTCAGAGGGTCCTGCTACACAAGTTGCAGTCATATAGGAGTTATAAATACTTATGGCAGTGGGGCGTTATCTCCAATAGATATTATAATCACCAAAAGTAATACAAATATAGGTACCTCCCATCAACCCCCAAGGAAAAAAAGGAATGATTGCCTAAACTAGGACTTTCTAAACCATAGGCCAAATGTGACCCTTTGCTTGCCCTTATACGACCCTTGGGGCACTATTCCTTCCACTGACACCACTGATGGGACACTATTCCTTCCACTGACACCAAAAACAGGATACAATTCCTTACACTGACACCAAAGATGGGGAAATAAGGCCGGCCATAGACAGAGCGATTTTTTTCCTGCAATTAGGAAAGGCAATCACTGAATTCCTGACTACGTTGATGGGGCAATCCGTCGTGGGGGAAAGCCATTGTGAGCTTTAGACATGTGCCTTTGTTTTTGTCCGAATGCATTTTTATCCGAATTTCAGGTATTTTTGTTATAATTTTAACAAACTAAAACGAACGTGCAGAATCCGAAACCGAAAGATCCGACATAAAAAAATGCTTTATTTTAGTTTTTGATGCTACAACAGTTCGATATAGATAGGAGATTCTATATGACTCTGACAATAACGATCTGTGTCTATTGAATCTGCAGTCGAATGTGCCTAACCTAGCTCTATTAGTCTAAGATTATTCTACATAGAGAGAAAAGATTTGACATTATAGAGACAGTGTTGGGGTAGACCATTTGACATGAAGATTTGACGAAGCGACGAAAAACATACAAATGTTGAATCTGTCATTGACGGCTTATGGTGTCTGTCGAAAGTTCTAAGAAGATTCTACGAAGCAGCTAAACTGTACGGCCCATCGGCCCATAGGCTATAGAAGAATTTGAATGTTGGTTGACTAGTAATAATAATAATTTATAAATATAATTATTACTAGTGTCATGCAACATTAGAATTCTACTATAGCTTGTAGGTGGAACATTGAATGAATGAATGAAAACTTATATAGCGCGGCACATACGAACTGAATCGCCTCTGGGCGCTTTAACCGAATTCAACCGAAAATGTACGACTGCAACGTGGTACAGTTTAGCAGTTCCGTTGAATCTTCTTAGAACATTCGACAGACACTCAATGACAGATTCGACCTTAATTAATTTGGATTTTCAGCCTAATGCATTTTTTTAACCAAACAAAATATATTAAAACGCTTTTCTGGAATAACTAAATAAAATTATTTTTAGGACGAAAACAAAATTCCAAAATGAAAAATTTCAGTGTGCACATGTCTAGTGGGCTTCCCCCCACCTCCCACCAGGAGAACACAGTGATTTTTGATAGAGGCTGTAACAGCCGCCAGCAATAATTGTTCAGTATGTAAAATCTGACATACTGGTTGTACCCAAGATTATCGATCAATCATCTTGAGTACATTCAGCCTGCCCATACATAGTTTGAATCTCAGGCAGTTCAGCAGTAATTCAGCAGATTTAAGCCGTCTATATCTGGTTTAATTCTCCCAATAACAAGAATGATGGGGCACAATTCCTCCTACTGACACCAATGATGTAATTTTTTTACTCCCACTAACCACCAAATCTATGCCGTTGTTTACTTCCACCGATACCAGGTTTGGCGACCCCTGGCCTAAGCAAAACACTTTGGTTACGCTTGGACCTTTGAACCGTCAACAGGAATTTATTGTGCTAACCTGGCACCTATTTAAATAACGTATGCATAAAGTATCATATATATAAATATATATATATATATATATATATATATATATATATATATATATATATATCATATTTAGTATGCATATAGTAACACTGTTACCTGATGTAGATGTTAGTATATGGGTTCTGAATTTCTGAAACATTACTTGTTTGTGACTAATAAAAAGGTCTGATTGGATTGAGCATGCAATGTGCTGGTGATAAATAAGATTTCTAATCTCTCTGATCTCTATTGCCTCTGGTGACCCTCCAGCTAGCAGTGTCTGCAGATGTCCTGTCAACATTAAATTGTCATCCTATCTAGTCTAGAAAAAGTCTTGAGGACTCTCTAACAGGGATGACAATGGCAGGACACAAACATGATCATCCATGATGGAAATATTTAAGCAATTCCACCACTGTTAGTAAGGTTTTTTGGACAATGGGAAACCCCAAACATTGCAGCCTAATGTTTTGTTTGCACGTGTATCAGTTTCCTAAAAAGTGACTTGCAGTGGATCACTTTTCAAAGAGAATTGGCTGGCAGGCATTCGGAAGGTGACAATGCCGTCTTCTGAATGCCTGTTTTCACAGCCAAATGGGGCTCTTGAATAGGAACACAGTACTGCAACTGAAGCAAGCCTGGTGTTTGATTTAATTACGGTAGCTTTGTGGCGGTAATGCCCATCGAATGAGACAGGGGGCATCATTCAGGGGGCATCATTTTTGCTGTGGCACACCCTAAAGCATTGTAACCATTGTGCCAGACCTACAACACCTATAACTTAGTCAGCATCTAGCTTGTTCTTGGATGATGAAGAGAAGTGGTAAAATGTGTTCTGTGAACAAGATAAAACATTTCTATGTGTAATAATAAATAATAAATAATAATAATAATAATAATAATATAGATAATAATAATATTTTTATAGCACTTTTATGCATTGAGACTCAAAGTGCTGATCATGTGTTGGGATCTTTGAAGGGTAGGATTTCTCAGGTGTTGCTATAAGCCTGGGTGAATAGTTTTGTCTTGAGTCTACTTTTATTACCATTCAGGGGGGGGGGGGGGGGCTTCTGGACAATGGTTGGCATTACGTTCTGTATTATGGGTGCTCAATATCCAATGATAGTGAACTCTTCCAACAGTCGAAAACTATCCTGGTCACCCCAAAGGGTTGCCCTAAACAACTTGACCTTGTCCTAACCCTCGTAGTGGTCCCCTAACTGGGGTAAGCTTAGGCCATTTACAGCCAGCCTACTAGACATCTAAATACCCTGACTTTCAACAGCTAAATATATCTATTGGATGTAGTGAAGAGAGATTTGACAATATGGAGCCCCTTATACTTTTCATTAAGTCCATTAGGCTACTTTGGTCTATTTTTATTAAACATCAACACTATTTTTCGATACCCTAGATCATTTTATATTTCTTTACGTTGAGAGTCCTGGCAAAAGAAAGTATGTAATTTCTAACCGGTGAACTGCTCTATTTCCAAGAACTTTTCTGCTGGTGTCTGATTCCCATTATCTACTCTCCTATCTGGTGATCTGTTTATAGCCAAATGGTATCTTCTTTGTTCAGGAAACTACCATTGATTTATAGAGTTGATATCCAAGCCAGTCAGATGTTTACTTTTATTTTTCAACTTGCAATTGAAAAATGATAGCTTGAATCTCAATAAATTCAGTGAAAATTCTGTTTTTTTATACGCATTTATACCCATGTATTTAATGCGTTGGATGCAATAAACTCTTAGAAAGCACATATACCTGCAGTATTTACCATATAAATGTAAATTCTGTAGGAAGAATTAAGCTGTATTTACACCTTTTCCGTACACAGTTTAATGCAGTTTTACATATACAGTTTTATATATAAACAAATATGCATTTCAATACCTGATTATTGTCATCAATTGGCTCCTAAATGTATGTCAATCAAAAAAGGACATGGAAGTCAACACACAAAGTCGCACAGATGCAAAATAGAGCAATTTTAAACTACATTTATACTATAAAAAAACGATATTATTCTAATTTATTATTGTTTAATTTTAAACTATAGCCAACCTGTGTACGTGTCAATGAGTGTTAATGAAGCATGGATATAAATGAGCTATGCGCAAGAAAGCCTAACCAGCCATTTGCAGTTGATGTAAAATATTTCAGACCATTTTATTTATGCTTACTGGATAGAACATTTTTATCGGGTGTTAGGCATTTAGGGCCCATTTAGATTTATACATTAAGGAAAATGTATTAGCATTCTACAATAACAAATAAAAAACAAAATTGAAACATCCAATATTGCACAGCAATATTGCACAGATAGGTATTAGATAGTGAACATAAATGTTATAATTAATGATATTGTTTTTTTTTTTTTTTCTCGTTGGAAAAACTGAGAACTGATATGTTGTAACTAAATGTGTAACCCATACTATTATGCTGATCTATAAAGTTTTTTAATATTTTTTTGGTATGTTATTTCAAATTAATAAAATAAAGATTATAAATATAAAATAAGTGTAGTCATATAAAACGTATACACACGCTAAATAAAATATGCACTCTACGTATTTATCCTAATACCCTAGGGTGGAAAACTTTTTTTAAGCCTGGTGGCATGGGGGACATTACTTTTGAACCATCTGCCAAAGGGTAAGGCCTCCTTCACACAGGAAGTTACATGTAAAGGGGGTCCCCTAGTTACAAACATCCGACTTACAAACGACTCCTACTTACAAACGGAGGGCGACAACAGGAAGTGAGAGGAAATCTACCCCTAGGAAGGGACAATCTCTCCTGTAAGGCCGCGTACACACGATCAGACCGGTCCGATGAAACTGGTCTTAAGACAAGTTTTATCGGAACAATCCAATGGTGTGTAAGGCCCATCGGACCGTTGTCTGTCGGACCAAAGTTTTAAAACTTGCTTTAAAATCTGTCCGACGGACACCTGTCCATCGGACAGATTAGATGGTTAGTACACAAAAGCATCGGACCAAAAACCTGCGCATTCTCAGAGTCAAGTCAACGCATGCTTGGAAGCATTGAACTTTTTTCAGCAAGTTGTTGTGTTCTACGTCACCGCGTTCTGGTCTGATCGGATTTTTGGCCCGATGGTGAGTTTCATCGGACCGGTCTGATCGTGTGTACGTGGCCTAGGAGTTATTTTGGGAAAAAGGTGTCTCTACTGATGCTTTATCACCAATCCTTGTTTCCACAACAATCCAAAATTTTCAAAATCCAATTGTCACCGGGACAGAAAGTGAGGTGAAATCTTCTGAACAGGGGCACAGACAGCAAAACAAATGTTACAGGGGTGATAACCCTTCCCTATCCTATCCAAAAAGAAAAAAAATGTTCTTTGGGCTGGAGCTACACTTACACCTGTTCTGACTTACAAACAGATTCAACTTAAGAACAAACCTACAGACCCTGTCTTGTTTGTAACCCTGGGACCCCCTGTACATGTGGCCGATGGAATACTGTGGCAAGAATCATGTGGATTCTTGCAGCTGGAATGACCGTGTTCACATGTAGCCACACACAGAGTGGTTAGTTGCGGTTAAGGAGGGATGTCCAAGCCAGTGTGCAGTTATCTTGCCGTCGGATCTGTTCACTTGTAGCTGTACACGGAGTGGTTAGTTTTGGCAAAGGATGGATGTCCAAGCCAGCATGCAGTTATCTTGCTGTCAGATCTGTTAAGTTTACATGCTCTCTATGACAGACCTTTAGAAGCTTAACCTGTAGAGGTGTTTTTTATTTTTTGTAGTACTAGGCAGGTGCATTATCATGCCTCAATTTGTGTGACACACATTTTGACGCTCATTGACACGTGTTTTCAATACATTTTTGAATGTAGAATTTGGAGAGGATATGGTTTGCAGCCATTGAACAAGGCTAGTTAATATCAGTTGCAAATGTATCGAAATGTATGGTACATGCTAATTGATGCATTTCGTTTAACTTCTTTGGGTCCCCAACGCACAAAAATGCAGAAAAAAAAAACAGGTTTTAAAAATTCGCTGTGATGGAAACAGACACTAATATTATGGAGAACCTCAACACATGTTTTAGAGCATCGGAATGTGTGAATTAAAATGCAACCGTGTAAATGAGATCTTGAAACCACCAGGCTACTTATTCACTCCATTGTTATCTCTCGCCTTGACTATTGAAGCTTCCTTCTTATTGGCCTGCCTCTCCTTAGGCTATCCCCTCTTCAGTCTATCATGAATGCTGCTTTCAGACTTATCCACCTTACTAACCGCTCAGTGTCTGCCATCCCTCTCCGTCAATCCCTACATTGGCTCCTGATCACCCAGCAAATGAAATTCAAAATACTAACCACAACATTCAAAGTCATTTACAACTTTGCCCTGAGCTACATCATCAATCTTGCCTGCAAATCTCACCCTCCTCTCACACTCCTCTCTGCTCCTCTCAAGACCTTCTACTCTCAAGCTCCCTTGTCTCCTCATCCCATGCTCATCTCCAGGATTTCTCCAGAGCCTCTCTCATCCTCTGGAACTCTCTACCTCAACATGTCCGGCTATCTCCTACTCTAGTTGCCTTCAGGCAATCCCTGAAAACTCATCTCTTCAGGGAAGCCTATCATGCCTCCTGTAATCTTTTACCACTTCCATCAGCTCACCCCCCACGGTTACAACCGTATGTACCACCTGCCTTACCCTATTAGATTGTAAGCTTTTCTGAGCAGGGCTTTTCTGAGCAGGGCCCTCTTAATCCTCTTGTATTTTATTGTATTGTAACTGTACTGCCTCCCTTTTATATTGTAAAGTGCTGTGTGAACTGTTGGCGCTATATAAATCCTGTATAATAATGTTTACGATGAATGACCTGAAAGAAAGCCTGCAAAACAGTTTAGATAAAGCAATCTTTTATAATGCCCAAGTTATTCACAAAACAATTTTCTGACCAATCCCAAAAACTTTTTATTAAGTATAAATAATTGGCTGTACACTGAGATGTTAAAAGCAAAAGCTGGTAATTGTTACAATGTAGTAGCACACGATGCTAGAAAACCTTCTTGATGACCAACACTGATAAGAACACTGATAAGAAAAGATGACAGCTGTGTGTTTGTGTGTTGTGTGCGTAGACGCACATGGCCAGAATGCATCTGACCTGGTCTTCTCTGTGTGTGGCTAGGATGGCGAGTGATCTTGTGGCTCGGCTTGTGTGTGGCCCCTATAAGATTACCAGGTGGTTTTGTTTGTTTATTTGCACTTTACATGGTGGCATGCACACATGGGGCTAGTTTTGTCACTTGCAGTGATTGATGTGATTGTCTTAATATATTAGTACTCTATCAATAAAACTTTAATCTTCAGAATTTAGAACAATAATATGTTTACAAATAATGGATCCCATGATGACTGTATATGAATATATACAGACAATAGAAGAATGCTGTATGCAACTGACAGTAGAGCACCATCATATTGTCTTACAAGTCTGGAATGCCTGTTGTACCCTGCAAGCAGTTATATTTGGCTGGCGTATGAAAGTATTTGGAGCTTCGTAATCCCCATCATGGTTTTAAAGGACAGCTAACCTCAAAACTGATATCTCTCAAGGGCTTTGATGGCATAAAACCCCCATCAATGTTTCCCACTTCTAAACCAAATGGTGGTGGCATGCCTCTCTGATTTGTTCTCCATACTGATCAATAAAGTGCTTGTTGAGTTTAGCTTCAGGAGAGTGATGGCCCTGCTGGAAGAGAGGCAGCAAACCTTTCCATAGTTTTGGATGTAGGTTTAGGTAAAGTGAAGTAAAATGGTAAAACGTAATGAGTAAAAGGCACCTATTTTAAACAGTACAAACACAAAACAGCATGGGGTCTAATATATTTTTTCCCATGATCGCCAGCTCCATCTAGTGACCATAATGCAGTATGACTGAAATACCTCAATCCCAACGCACTGCCCCCCGACCTCGGCTGGGGAGACAGTGGTAATTCATAATTAGTTCCCTTATTAGTATATATTTCATTATGTGCCTTTATGTGTACTTATGTGTTATATCCATATCCCCTGCGTGGGAACTTGTTGTTTTGTTTTTTTCCCTTTTTTTATGTATACTTTAATAAAAATATTGTACCAGAAATACCTCAATCCCTCAATCAGGGGAATACTGCATTATGGTCACTAGATGGAGATGACAGTCATAGGAAATAAAGGCTATATATATAGATATATATATAGATATATATACTGGAACAGTTACAGCAAATCCAGCACTCAATGTATGTAATAGCAAGGGGGGCTGGGGTGTGCTGGAGAGTCTATTGATGCTGTCTGCTGGGGATCTATTATTGTTGGGGAGTCTATTGTTGCATTGGGTCTATTTTTGCAGGGAGTTATTTTATTGCTTGGGGGTCAATAATTCTTGGGAGCGATCTACAGTTGAAGGAGGGGTTTACTGTTGCAGGCTGCTGGAGGATTTATTCATGCTGGCTGCTAGGAGATCTGTTGCTGCTGGTGGGGTCTATAGTTGCTGGAGTTGATCTATTCTTGCTGAGGGGTCTAGATTATTGTTGCTGAGGAAGTGTATTGTAGTTGTTAGGATATCTATTGTTGCTGCTGGGGGTCTATAGTTTCCAGAGTTGATCTATTGTTGCCGAGGGGTCTAGATTATTGTTGCTGAGGAAGTGTATTGTAGTTGTTAGGATATCTATTGTTGCTGCTGGGAGTCTATAGTTTCCAGAGTTGATCTATTGTTGCTAAGGGGTCTATTGTTGCTGGTTGCAGGGGATCTTTTTTACTGCTTTTCTTGTTATTAACACATTCCATACAAATTACTTAGCACTACAAAATTATACTTGGTGGTGTATTCTCTAAAATGGGCGGTATTGAGAGGTGGGTAGGGGGTGGAACTAGAGGAAACTGCTCGGAGGTGGGTAGGGGGATGATACAAGGGGTGAATCAGAAGTTGGGAGTACCTGCACCCATTTTCTGAGAAAACTGACAACTGGCAGATGTCTGTATCTGCTTGGATCCAGTCGTTGTTCATCTGAGAATTTTCTGCCCGACTCCTTCATATTTCATATTAAAGGATATCAGATGGGAGGATTCTGACAGGGCCATCCAACAGCAGGAATAAAAGAATCTTCACAGCCAGCCATTGTATTGTGACAGCTGGCACATACAGCTATCCGAATAACCAAATAGTAGATGATCCTAATTGGCTTCAGCCACTGTTTTGCCGCGTACACACGATCGGAAATTCTGACAAGAAAAGTTTGATGTGAGCTTTTGGTCGGAAATTCCGACCGTGTATTGTAGGCCCCAGCAGACCTTTTCTGTCATAATTTCCGATGCTGAAAAATCCTATGCATGCTCGGAATCAATTTGACACATGCTTCGAATCATTGAACTTAATTTTTCTCGGCTCATCGTAGTGTTTTATGTCACTGCGTTCTTCATGGTCGTAATTTTGTGTGACCGTGTGTATGCAACTCAAGTTTGAGCCTAAATTCTGATTTCTGAATTTCTGATTGTGTGTACGCGGCATAAGGCAGTACGTTTTCAGTCCAGCTCCTTTAATTTTCAGATCAAAGAATGTTTGTCAGAAGAATGCCAACAGTGTGGATGGATGGTACCTACGGCTGTCAGTTTAGCTAAACAGTGGCTGCATTTGGTTCGGTACAGCTGCTGTTTGGTCAAAAATATTCTGCCCAGCTCCTTAAATTTTTAGATTGAAGGATGTCAGACAGGAAAAGGCCATTAGGGCTACAAAACAGAGTGGATTGATGAATCTCTATTGCTGGCTATTCTATTTTGACAGCTGGCACCTATGGCAGGTAGAATAGCCAAACAGTGACTGAATTTGATTCTGCCTGGCTCCTTCATTGTTTCAATCAAAGAATGTTGGGTAGGAGGATGCCAACAGGGCTACAAAACCAAGTGGATGGATGAATTTTCCCTGCCAGCTTTTGTATTCCAACAACTGGCACCCATCATGGTCAAAACACCATACAGTGGCTTCATCTGATTGGCTGCAGACGCTGTTTGGCAGAAAAACCTTCTGCCTGGTCCCTTCAATTTTCAGATCAAAGGATGTTGGAGGTAAGGATGTTAGCAGGGCAATCTATGGCTTGTTTTGTGACTAGTTCATCAGAAACCAGCTGAAATTTAGTCTGTGTATGGCCAGCTTATGGTTAAACTACCCAGAGGAAGTCACGTAACAAGTGACGCAACGCGTCGGGGCGGAGCCAGTGATATCACTTCCAGTGTCTCCGAGCCTCGGAAGTATTGTGGTGAGGAGATAACATTTTAAAGGCTATAAGCCTGTTCCTTTATATTCTGATGATCCATTCTCCAGTCTTAAAAATACACCATAAGAGGAGTAGATCAGAGTTACACCAGACCAACAATATAATATATAAAAAGGCGAAACATGATCCGTAATAGGTTATAAATCTAAAGTGAGCAGACATTGCACATAGAGGTGTTGGGTGATGGCTTTTTGACACACAGCTGTCCCCCTATGGATGAACATCATTATTTTTTTCACATTGCACCTCCTGTATTTGTGAAGTGGACTTTATCATTATCAACACAGGAGTTTTTGGGATGTTTAGTAGGAGTGTATATGTGTATAGTAGCACTTAATGTTTTTCCATTAAATGGTGTATGTATGATAATACATGTTGTATTTATAAGGTTTTCAAAATGTTGAGACGAGTAATGACCCGTACACACGATCGGAATTTCCGATCAGATAAAATCCGATGGAATTTTGCATCGGAATTCCATTCAAGCTGTCTTGCATACACACTGTCAGACTATATTTCAAAACACGGTGACGTAAAACACTACGACGAGCGCGAGAAAAATCAAGTTTAATGCTTCCGAGCATGCGTCGACTTGATTCTAAACATGCGTGGTTCCACACAGACGATCGGAATTTCCATCGGAAAAATAATAAAACATGTTCTATTTCTAAACTCTGACGGAAATAAGTCCGATGGGGCCCACACACGGTCGGAATATCCAAGGAAAAAATTCCGTCTGACTTTTTTCATCCGAAATTCTGATCGTGTGTACAGGGTATAAGGGTTTACAGTATGTTTATTTTTTCACAGAGCACCATTTCTCCTGGTTAAACTGCTTCTTTATAAATTGTTGAACTGGTAGTCCTGCTTTTGGGACACATGTCAGCAGAAAATTACTACCGCTTAGAATTGAATTGTCTAAAAGGAAACTGCAAATAATTAAACAGTAACTTCCTGATGACCCTAGCCTTTTACTTGTCCTTCCCTGGAGCAATGTATTTCAGGAACCCAAGAGCTTCACTTTTTTCTTTTCTTAGAAGCAAGAATAAAAGAATAAAGCAATGGGCTGAGCACATTCATTTGTGATATAAAAAATATATAAAAAAAAAGATATTGACATTCAGATATCTATAAAAATGTCTGTTTTCTCCCTTGCCTTTTATATATCTGATGTACAATTAAAGGAAAATGCTACATAACCTTTAAGCTAAATATGTCATATTGAAGTTCTGAATATAGAAGTTGTTTATTTTATTTTATTTTTATTAAATTTGCTATTGGAGTGTAACCAGCAGCGGGAAATTAGCACTTTGGCAACTTCTATGTACATTTCTGTTTAAGGATGAGTAAATAGATTTGTGCATTTGGCAAATCTCATCTTTTTGGGATAATTGCGTTATTAATTTAATACACTGTTTTATTGTGTCCTGATTGACCTTAGTCTGGACATACATAAATAGTTTAATTGTTGCTATGGAATTCAGTGCTTCATACAACTGTTTTATGGCATTCTGATTGGAGTGTAAGCTCTGCAGGAAAATGGCAGCTTAGAAATCGTTAAAGTTGGCCTATACTCAAATGCTAATTGTAAACCAGTTTTGGCAGTCTTGCCATGATAGATAAATAAAGAGCAATAAAATAAGAATTTTTTGAGGGCTCTCTCTATTGCTGCTTATGTAACCAAATGCCTAGTTGTTTAGCAATAGATCATGTAATAGATCATGTAACACCTAGTGTTTGGCATAGGTGTGCGCACAGGGTGTGCCAGGTGTGCCCAGCACAGATTCCCTCTACTGCCCTGGCTCCTATCTTTCCCTCCACAGCACTGCCAGCTTCCCTCCTCTTCTATCAGCTGTTGCTGCTGGGAAGTTTTAGGAGTGGGGAAGGGGCCAGTAAATATGTAATTTACCAGCCCCTTCCCATTCTAAATGAACATCATGAGTGATCGGTAGTGTGTGTTTGGGCTTTGGGGTGCACACCCTAATGCAGTAGGCTGCACACACTTATAGGCCCGGATTCACATACATCGGCGCACATTTATGCCGCTGTAGCGTATCTCTTTTACGCTACGCCGATGCAGCGCAGAGAGGCAAGCATGGAATTCACAAAGCCAATGCTCCCAACTCTGCGCCGGTGTAGCGTATATTTCGTAGGCATAAGCCGGCGTAAGTGGAAGTAGGTGGAAGTGGGCATGATCCATGTTAATGAAGCGTGACCCTATGCAAATGATGGGCCGGGCACCAGACAAGTACTTAAAACGAACTGCGCATGCGTCGAGACGTGGACGTATCCCCCGTGCGCATGCGCACAACCACATTGGAACAACTGTCTAAGATACGCCGGATCACTGTGTACGCCGTGAACGTAACCTACCCCCAGTCAGACCCACGTTGGCCCATATTCACAGACGTCCAACGTACAATACGTAGGCTTGTGTTCCCTAGTCCATACCTTTGCATGGGTTGCACCTCATCTATGGGGAATAACTTTACGCCGAACGTAAAATTTACGCAAACTGCTTAAATCATTCGCCGGGCGCAAGTACGTTGGTGAATCGGCGTATCTCCCTCGTTTGCATATTTGAATAGAAAATCAATGGGAGCGCCACATGCGTCCAGCATAAATATGAGCCCATTCTACGCCGGCGTAGGCAAGTTACGTCGGTGGGATGAAGTCTGTTTTTATTCGTATCTTAGTTTGTGGGTCCGGCGCACAGATACGACGGCGCATATTTGTACTTACACGGCGTATCTGGAAATACGTCGGCGTAAGTGCTTTGTGAATCCGGGCCTAAGTGTTTGGTAAAGTAACTAGCACTGGAGGAGCTCGGAACAGCATTTACTCGAGGAATACATTTTTTGTTTTTCCTCATTGAACCAACCTACAGTAGAATCAGGGTTGCCGACCGTCAGTAAATGTACTGACAGTTTGTAAACAATCTGTAAATTTTACAACTGTCTTTAAACATCAGGGGCTGATAATTTGTCATGCTGGGTTGACTTTTTAAGTGTAAATCAGGCAAATTACTTGATTTACTAAAGGCAAATAGGCTGTGCACTTTACAAAGTGCAGTTACACTCTGCAAGAGCAGTTACTACAGAGTTTAGTAACTGAGAAAAAGCTTCACTTTGCATGGAATTCCGGATCACAGGCAAGGAAAATGTTAAGAAACAGCTTTTTTGCTTGCATATGAATGGATGATTGAAGTCAGCAGAGCTTCCCCTCATTTACTAAGCTCTGGAGCAACTGCTCTTGAAGAGTGCAACTGCACTTTGCAAAGTGCACAGTCTATTTTTCTTTAGTAAATCAGTCTGTGTTTCCATATTGTGTTTATGTGGTTTAAACAGTGGCGGCTGCTCTTGCAGGGCATCGCCCTCCTAATCTATGGGCCCGGCCCCTAATCTATGCGCAAGTTGCCAGAGGAATGCATTCCAATGTTTTTTTTCCGAGGCACATGATTAGAGCCTGAGGCTCTAATTGGCTTCAAAAAGCGTGGACTTGGGGAGCAGAGTACTGCGCCATGACGCCCATCCACTTGTGTGATATTAGTAAATTAATATTCACTAATGTTTTCCTGTTTCTCATCCTGGCCAATCAGGAAGCGGGTCCTGAGACCCGATTGGCCGGGAAATCTTAAGACCCAATTGGCCACGAGTCCTAAGTCCTGATTTGCTAGGAGGAGAAGTGACTACCGGGACTCGAAAGCAGACGCGGGGGGAAGCCGCTGAAGCCGTGACCTGGGTGAGATAAGTGCAGGGCTGGTGGGGGACCTGGCGGGTGATGGGTGAGCAATGCGGTGATCAAGCGATGTGGGGGGGGGGGGGCAATCGATCGAGCAACAGAGGGGTGGGTTTTGGTTGGTTGGCTGGCTGGCTGGGGGGGTGGCTGGCTGGCACTAGCCACCATTGGGTTTAAATAACGATTATCTTCATTTTGAATAGGAGTTCTGTAATTTTTCAGGTTGCCTGTAAAAAATGTGCTCTGTCTGTAAATTTGCATGAGGTAAAGCATTTGTATAAGTATGCATATCTTATATTCAGAGAGCCACTAGGGATTGTGTAAATTCCTGTAGTAGCCTGCGCTATATACAACGAATGCTGCAGTCCTTCAGGTTCTGTGCAAACAGCTTCCCCTCTGCACACCGACTACATGGGGGGTGCTTGCTCAGCACCTCTGCCACTCACCTTGAATTTTTTTCAATGAATACAAGACATTCCCGGGTTGGATGAGGTGGAGATTGTGACATTTCCAACCCGCCTCACCACCTTGTCCAATCAGAGAATACCTTGTTTTGATGCATTCTGTGAATGGCGCAGGTACAGAGCGAATAAACCCTTGTTGGCAGAGTGCAGAGGGGAATCTGCCCACGCAGAACCTGGAAGATCATGGCTCCTCAATGTCTAAATCTCCCATAATGTTCATGTCCATGTCATGCTTAGTTAAACATTGTGGGAAAAGGAATCATGGATTGAATGAGTGCATTGCACACTGCTCAGTGCAGGGGATGCATTTTGTGTGCGGCAAAGGCTAGAATGTAAAGCGTCTCGGAACAGTTGTTGGCGTTGTGCTGGAAGTCTTGTCAGAGTGCCATGCTCAGTGAAATGTGGCTGATTCGTGCCGGGCTTGGCAGTCTGCACAGGATGCTGCCGTTGAGACGCTCATGGTGGATGGCTGCCAGGATTAGTAATACATGTATGTCACAGTTCATAGCGTACATCTCTGCCTCATTACTAGGTGAGGAGATACTTGGAAGACATGTGGAAGCAGCATTCCTAAAATATGTGCAACAGGAACACCAGTTTATGTGTCTCTTTTACGTTTTTTTGCTAATTTATTTTACCTGACACTTATTTGATAATAATATATTTTTTATTTAAACAGTTTAAGGCCAATTCCACATATTCACAAAAAATAAATACACATATACTTTAAGAAATGAAAATGTGAATGTATTTTATTTATTTGTTTTGCAAATGAGCCTGCAAAGCATTGCAAGCTTTACAGTTGTAATATCAGACTCCTGCAGACTCTTCCTCCAGCTCAAGGTACGTTAGGTAAGTTTTTAGTTAGAGAGCTAAAGAAAATGTCAATGGACTTGTCGTTCATTCATTGACAGATACTTGTAAATGAATGTCTCGGTTGTGAGAAGAACCGCAGGGTTGGGGGAGGTCCTGTTTTCCCCTAAATACAGGTGTAACATGTAATATGGTGCAAAAAGATTCAAGTGGCTGTAAAGTCTTAAGGTTTTTCACCTTAATGCATTCTATGGATCCGATCCAGTGATGTACATGAGCCCATGACTACGTTTTGGGGGGTGGAGTGAAACGCATTGGGCGGGGCCTGGCGGGAGCCCAAGCTGAGGTTGTTTCTCTCATACCACTTTAGGGCTCCATGGATGTGCAACAGCAGGGATCTTTCCTCTCCTCCTTCCAGTGGCTCCGGCCACTGTCACTCTCCTTGTTGGACAGAGTGATAGCAGGAGCCATTGGCTCCCGTTGCTGTCAATCAAAAGCTGTGACACAGGAGTGGAGGGCGGGTTATGTTCTGCTGTCTGTGTCGAAGGATGCAGCAACAGGACTCAGGAGCGAGCCAGCACAAGTGCCCCTAGGGAAAGCGGCTCTCCATGGGGGCACCGGATGAAGAAGAGGGGCTTAGAACCCCAGCAGCAGCAACAGATCCTCCAACAGCCAGCAACAATAGATCTCTCAACAGTAGATCCCTCCCAGAAACAACAGACTCCCCAGGAATATAAGACCCCTCCCAGCAACAATAGATCCTCCACCAGCGACAATAGATCCCCCAACAGCCATCCTCAATAGACCATCCAGCACACCCCTGCACTCACCGTCATTACATATATTAAGTGATGGAGGTGGCAGAACTGTGTTTCCCAATGTTCCCCCTGAAAAAAAGCCTTGATACTTTAATATAGCTTATAGCCAAAGTCTAGTCATAAAATAAAAAAAAATATTATTCATATGTGTCGCTTATGCTACTGACTTGTACTGACTTTAAGTCCTCCTCTTTTGATGGCCCCCTACTTTGCAGACATAGGGCTAGATTCAAGTAGGAGAGCCTATCTTCAATTTGGCCTAACGTATCTCATCTACATTAGGCCGCCGCAACTTTTTCAGGCAAGTGCTTTATTCATAAAGCACTTGCCTGTAAAGTTGAGGCGGCGTAACGTAAATCACCCGGCAGCATTTTAATTCGCCGGGTAGGGGGCGTGTATCATTTAAATGAAGCGCGTCCCCGCGCCGAACGAACTGCGCATGCGCCGGCCGTGATTGATTCCCAGTGCGCATTCTCCAAATCACGTCACTACTTGTCAATGAAAGCGACGTCAGCGTAACTGACGCCCAGCTCAATTGTGAATGGACTTACGCAAACGACGTAAATTACGTTGGTTCCGACGTCCATACTTAACATTGGCTGCGCCAGCTATAGCAGGGATAACTTTAGGCCATGCGTAAGTCTTACGTAAACGGCGTAACCAGATACGCCGGCCGGGCGAACGTTTGGGAATCGGCGTATAGGCTCATTTGCATATTTTAGATGGGAACGCCACCTAGCGTCCAGCCTAAAATATGAAAATTAAATACAACGGCGTAAGAGACTTACGCCAGTTGGATCCTATGGAAATCTATGCGTAACTGATTCTATGAATCAGTCGCATAGATAGGAGGGCTCAGACGCAGAAATAAGACGGCTTATCTGGAGATAAGCCGTCTTATTTCTTTCCTGAATCTGGCCCATAATCTCCTGGTGCAGCAAGGGTTAATAGAGCTGAGGGACCTGTGACAGGCCATCATCAGGAGTGCCCAACTGTGCTCGCCCTTTCTGCCAAACTTCCTCCTTCCATAAAAGTTATAGGTTCTATGAATGTGAAGTTATCAATGAATGGAGAACAGGTGAATGACAATTAGATCCTCCTCTTTCATTCATAGATTATGTTTATTTCATAGAAGTTATAGGTTCTATGAATGAAGAACAGCTGGATTAATAATAGGTCCTCTTCTTCCATTCATATATCATGTTTCATTCATAGAAGCTATAGATTCCATGAATATAATGTGCTCTATGAATGGAAAAGAGGTGCATTAATAATAGGTCCTCCTCCTCCATTCATAGATCATGTCAAAGCTATAGTTCTGTATTTATGAATGAAAGAGATGTTGAAAAGGGCAGAAATAGTCGGGCAGGCTTGATGAGTGGCAGGGGGAATCGGTGGAAGACTTCAAGGAATGCAGGTGTCAGCAGCACAAATGACACATATGATTAATAGGAAATATTGTGACTTGTAATGATTTTCTTATCTAACCTTAAAGGCATTGGAAACAATCGCCTTGTAAAAATAGAAATGAAAAACAAATAATTTTGAATAGTTATAAAAATACCTCATCACACTGAACTTCCCAGTGAACGGCTGTACAGTTTCCTTTTTCGGGTCAGCGGTGTGGCGGCGTCGTGATTGATGATGAATTAACATGGGGGGGCAGGATCTGGGGCCCCCTTTTTAAAGAGGGTTTCCAGATTCAGATAAGGCCCCTGCCTGAAGACCCCCACAACCACAGTACAGGGTTGTGGGGAAGAGACCCTTGTCCCCATCAACATGAGGACAAGGTGCTTTGGGGTGGGGGTCAGAGCTCCTCCTGCCCCAAAGAACCCCCCATTTTGAGGGCATGTGGCCTGGTATGGTTCAGGAGGGGGCGCTCGCTCATCCCTACCTCTTCCCTGACCTGCCAGGCTGTGTGCTTGGATAAGGGTCTGATATGGATTTTGGGGGGAACACACACTGTTTTCTTTTTTTTTTGGGTGGGGGTTCTCCTTAAAATCCCGACCTGAGGGGTCTAGTATAGACTGGAGGGGGGTCCCCACGCAGTTTCTTTCTTAATTTATAAAAAAAAAAATTCAAAATTGCAACTGCAAGTCAATGTGATTTGACTATTGTTTTTTCTTTAGAAATGTAATTTTTGCTGCAGCATGTTCTATACATGTTACAGATGCACCACTTTACAGGCAGACTAAGGGGACCCCCAAGGCACTATATTTAAAATAATTTTTCATTTTTATTGTTGCACTCATCAAAATTACTGCTTCTTAAAAAAATATTGTTTTAAAAAAATAGATTTTGCATTGATACATGTCCCCCAGGGCAGTACCTGAACCCCCAATTCTCCTTTAATGGCCAATTTATTACATAAAAGCCTTAATTTTTCCTGTTCAGCTCCCATAGACTTCCATAGGGTTAACGTTCGGGTCAGAACTTTTCTTATATTTGGGAAATGCTGCTGTGAACCAAACAGGGGGGTGTTGAGCCCATCTCTATCAGGCATATGAAACTTTGGGGTGACAAACGCTTTAGGGTGACATGTCTACTAATTGTCTTTGTGGGCGATTTGCAAGACTCGTTTCCTACGTCATTTTCTTTATTTAGCTGTAATGTAAAATATACAATTGCAGTTGTGCTTATTTTATCATATCTGTGTTATTTCTAATAGCACCTGCATAGTAAGAATAAGAGTTTGGGAATTATTGTAAACTTGGCATATTTCATACAGGCAGCCCCTGCACAAATCTTTGTAAATCCACCCCACTGAGTCATCGATGGAAGACCTTTGGCATTTCAGATTCTCTGAATCAGACATAAGTAGAAAACCTTTCCTTCTTGATCAGTGCAGACTATACGGATAAAAACAGCCACATCAAGCGTGAATCTGCCTGTACGTGTTATAATGATATAAACAGATCCATATTTATGGGTAAATCTGTTTATGAAATTAGGAAAGAAAAATGCTGATGCATTACCAGCTAGATATTGTTGTGTGTGTGTGCATGTGTGCGAGATACTGATACCTATTTCCACCACTTGATAACAATGTCCTCCATCCCTTCATCGGTCCTCTTCTGATGGAAAAGTACGTCTGTATAAACGTTTCCTCCTAATGTCTTTTGCATCTGTAGCTTTCAAATTCTTTGACACAGGAAGAAAATTGAATCTTTGAAAATGTGAATACATTTAGACAGGAGTTAAACAGATTTAAAAAAAAAAATCAGTCTATGAAATAATTCCAGGACTTTGGTTATTGAGAAATGAATCTACGCCACAGCTGTCCATTCACCCATCAAGTGCTGTGTGAGATGAAGAGCCCCTGGAACCTTTACCTGAAAGTATCGTTCTTGTTACAGACAACTGCTTTACTTTTACTGTCCTGTTTTAACCACTTGACCTCCGGAAGATTTACCCCCCCTTCATGACCAGGCTATTTTTAGTGACATGGCACTGCATTACTTTAACTGACAATTGCGCGGTCATGCGTCACTGTACACAAATAAAATGTATATCATTTTCCCCCACAAATAGAGCTTTCTTTTGGTGGTATTTGATCACCACTGCACTTTTTATTGTTATTTTTTCAAAAACAATACCGTATTTGCCGGTGTATAAGGCCCTGTACACACGTTCAGACATGTCTGATGAGACTTGTCCGACGGACCGCTTTCATCAGACAACTCTGAACTTGTCTGATGGTCTGATGTGCGTACACACCATCGGACCAAAATCCGATCAGACCAGAACGCGGTGATGTAGAACACAACGACGTGATGAAAAAACAAAGTTCAATGCTTCCAAGCATGCGTCGACTTGATTCTGAGCATGCGCGGGTTTTTGGTCCGATGCTTTTGTGTACTAACCATTGTTTTGGTCCGACGGACAGGTTTCCATCGGACTGGTTTTAAAGCATGTTTTAAAACTTTGGTCCGACGGACAACGGTCTGATGGGCTGTACACACCGTCGAACTGGTCCGATGAAACTGGCCTAAGGCGACCGGGCGTATAAGACAACCCCCTAATTTTACATTTTTTAAAGATTTTTTGCCTGTACTACCCCCACTTCCCAGGCTACCGATGCTTCATATTTCTTCCTTCTGGAGCCATATTCTTCTTCCTTCTTGCTGGAGCTGGAGCCAATCACGGCGAGCGATGTATTCTATTAACGAATACAAAGCCTGCTTGGATTGGCAGAGGCTTTAACATCATCAGCCCACGCCTCTCTAAATCTCAAAGCCAATCCGAGCAGGCCACTGTACAGTAGGTGACTGGGATATTGTGTCAATCTCGCTCCCTTTCTCGGCGAGATTGACCACCTACGAGCCCCATCGCGGGAGCCAGCGCCGAGCTGGCTTGCCGCGATGGAGACAAAGCCGTCATAGAAGCGACGGGAATCCGACGCGGATTCCCGCCAATTCTACACGTGGGCGGAGTTTGTTATGAATCCTGAAGGAGAAATCCCCGCCGGATTTTTAAAGAAAAATCCGGCATGGGTTCCCCCCTCAGGAGCATAACGGGCCCTTAGGTCGGTTATGGGTTGTAAGGAGACCCCCTACGCCGAAAAAACGGCGTGGGGGTCCCCCCACAATCCATAACAGACCCGTATCCAAAGCACGCCGGCCGGCCGGTCAGGAAGGGAGTGGGGGCGAGCGAGCGCCCCCCCCCCTCCTGAGCCGTACCGGGCAGCATGCCCTCAACATGGGGGGGTCAGGTGCTCTGGGGCAGGGGGCGCACTGCGGCCCCCCACCCCAGAGCACCCTGTCCCCATGTTGATGAGGACAGGGCCCCTTCCCGACAACCCTGGCCGTTGGTTGTCGGGGTATGCGGGCGGGAGGCTTATCGGAATCTGGAAGCCCCCTTTAATAAGGGGGCCCCCAGATACCGGCCCCCTACCCTAAGTGAATGAGTATGGGGTACATTGTACCCCTACCCATTCACCTGCAAATACAAAGTGTAAACACAAATAAAACACACAGGGTATTGAAATATTTTATTAGTTGGCCGCCGGGGGGGGGTGTGTATGATCGCTTTTATAAAAGCGCCCCCCTCCGGCGGGCTTCTGTGGGGGGTGGGTGCCGCCGTCTGGTTCTCTTCCGCCGCCGGGGGGCGCTTTGATAAAAGCGCCCACCACCCGGCGAGCTTCTTTCGACGTCTTCGGCGGCGGGGGGGTCCTCTTCCACTCTCCGGGGTCTTCTCCCGCTCTCCGGGGGTCTTCTCCCACTCTCCGGGGTCTTCTCCCGCTCTCCGGGGGTCTTCTCCGCTCTCCGGGGGTCTTCTTCTTCTTCAGGACTCGCCGCCGCTAACTTTGTGTGTTAGCTCAATTACTAGCGGCGGCGGCCCCCTCTTCTGCGACGTCGGCGTCTTCTTCTTCTTCTGCTGTCCAGATGTTGACGCGACGCATCCTTCCGCTGTTATGCCGGGCGCGTGGCTCGCAGCGAAATATATAGGCCTGTCTTGTGACGTCGCAGTCCCATCATGCTCCGGTAGGTACCACGTGCTACCTACCCACGTGATACCTACCGGAGCATGATGGGACTGCGACGTCACAAGACAGGCCTATATATTTCGCTGCAAGCCGCGCGCCCGGCATAACAGCGGAAGGATGCGTCGCGTCAACATCTGGACAGCAGAAGAAGAAGAAGACGCCGACGTCGCAGAAGAGGGGGCCGCCGCCGCTAGTAATTGAGCTAACACACAAAGTTAGCGGCGGCGAGTCCTGAAGAAGAAGAAGACCCCCGGAGAGCGGAGAAGACCCCCGGAGAGCGGGAGAAGACCCCCGGAGAGCGGGAGAAGACCCCGGAGAGTGGGAGAAGACCCCCCCGCCGCCGAAGACGTCGAAAGAAGCCCGCCGGGTGGTGGGCGCTTTTATCAAAGCGCCCCCCGGCGGCGGAAGAGAACCAGACGGCGGCACCCACCCCCCACAGAAGCCCGCCGGAGGGGGGCGCTTTTATAAAAGCGATCATACACACCCCCCCCCCCCGGCGGCCAACTAATAAAATATTTTAATACCCTGTGTGTTTTATTTGTGTTTACACTTTGTATTTGCAGGTGAATGGGTAGGGGTACAATGCACCCCATACTCATTCACTTAGGGTGGGGGGCCGGTATCTGGGGGCCCCCTTATTAAAGGGGGCTTCCAGATTCCGATAAGCCTCCCGCCCGCATACCCCGACAACCAACGGCCAGGGTTGTCGGGAAGGGGCCCTGTCCTCATCAACATGGGGACAGGGTGCTCTGGGGTGGGGGGCCGCAGTGCGCCCCCTGCCCCAGAGCACCTGACCCCCCCATGTTGAGGGCATGCTGCCCGGTACGGCTCAGGAGGGGGGGGGGCGCTCGCTCGCCCCCACTCCCTTCCTGACCGGCCGGCGTGCTTTGGATACGGGTCTGTTATGGATTGTGGGGGGACCCCCACGCCGTTTTTTCGGCGTAGGGGGTCTCCTTACAACCCATAACCGACCTAAGGGCCCGTTATGCTCCTGAGGGGGGAACCCATGCCGGATTTTTCTTTAAAAATCCGGCGGGGATTTCTCCTTCAGGATTCATAACAAACTCCGCCCACATGTAGAATTGGCAGGAATCCGCGTCGGATCCCCGTCGCTTCTATGACGCACTCGCTGGAATGTGCTTTTACTATTCCAGCGAGTGCGAGATATCGGCAGCCTGTCGCCGAGATTCAGCGCGATGCTGTCGTGCTTAAAACACATTCTCGGCGGCAGGCACTGTATGTAGCCTGCTCGAATTGGCAGAGGTTTTTACTCCAATCCGAGCAGGCTCTGTATTCATTTGAATACATCGCTCACCAGGATTGGTTAAGCGGTATATACTGTATGTAGCCGAAGCTACATACAGTATTACCGCACATTCAGCAGGCACCCGAGCAGCTGACCCGGCGTATAAGACGACCCCTGATTTTTGGCCAGTTTTTTTAAGTGTAAAATGTAGTCTTATATACAGTAGTTATTACTTTCTGCTATAAAACATATCCAATCAAAAAATCTAATTTCTTCATAAACTAATGCCGCGTACACACGGTCAGAATTTCCGGCAAGAAAAGTTTGATGTGAGCTTTTGGTCGGAAATTCCGACCATGTGTAGGCCCCATCAGACCTTTTCTGTCTGAATTTTTGACAGCAAAAATTTGAGAGCTGGTTATTGTCGGAAATTCCCATCCGTATGCAATTCCGACGAGCAAAAAAAATGCAAGCTCGGAATCAATTTGACGCATGCTCGGAATCATTGAACTTAATTTTTATTGGCTAGTTATTGTGTTGTACGTTGTGAGCCAAAATTCAGTCGGAAAAAAATCCACGGTTTTCTTGACGGAATTTTCGATTGTGTGTATGCAGCATTAGGCCAATATGAATTCTGCTACATGTTTTTGGTTAAAAAACAAAACAACTAATCCCAATAAACATATATTGATTTGTTTATGCAAACATTATAGCATCTACAAACTAGACATAGAGATATATTTATGGAATTTTTATTATTATTTATTTATTTTATACTAGTAATGGTAGCGATTGGCGACTTGTAGCGGACTGTGATATGGCGGCGGACAAATTGGACACTAACTGACACTTTTGACACTTCGCGGGAACCAGTGACACTAATACAGTGATACAAATATGCACTCTCACTGTACTAATGATACTGGCTGGGAAGGGGTTAAACATCTAGGGTGATCAAAGGGTTAACTGAGTGCCTGTCCAATGTTTTTGTGTACAATGTGTGCTGCTTTCACTAAGGCAAGAGATCAATTCTAGTCCCTGTTATAACTGAGAACTTGTTTACAATTACATATCTCAGTTCTCTGTGTTTTACTAACGGTAAACCGGGTACTGGGGGGTATTTGGGTACAACATTGCATGATCGCGGAATTGTCAGTTAAAGTAATGCAGGGCCGTTGTTCTGTCAAAATAGCCAGTTCATTGAGATCTCCAATCATGTCACTTCCCGTAATGTAAACCATCAGTAATTGAAGATTTAGACCACATGCTGTTTGACACAACAGTCCAGTACACGCTGATTTAAAAAAATAAAACACACTTGAAAGATTGTTGCGCAAATACTGTGTGACATAAAAAGTTGCAAAAGCCACCATTTTATTCCCTAGGGTGTCTGTTAAAAAACATATATATAATGTTTGGGGGTTATATTAAAAAAGAAGAGAAGTGTCAGGATTGGCCTGGGTGGCAAGAGGTTAATTACCATAAGTAAGTAATCTACAAATAATTATTATATGCTGTTTTTAAGGTAATTTACTATATTTTCAAAAACCGTACTCAAGTAGGTGGCTTAACGGACAAATTACTAAAGTTTAAAGTTATAACTTCACAGCTGCACCAGATTTTTCACTCTCCAGTTTTAGTAAATCAACCCCATTGGGTCGTGTTTAGGACTAGACATGTGCCACAGAGTGGAAACACTGCCGACAGCAGTCACCCATCAGGACAATTAGGAGAAAGGGAACCCTTTACAGACCAAGGAGATAGGATAATTGTGCTGAGTTCAGATTTAGATGTTACAAAAGCTGCTGAATGATTTATGAATGTTATATAAAGGTGGCATTTATGATGATGGCATTTATGCAGATGTGTGCTGGATACTGTATATGGTAATTTTTAATGAAGATATATGGTCTTCTTGAAGGCCTGTCCTTTGTAGAGAAATGTATGCATCCAATTCTCTTTGCAACACTTGTATGTAGACATAATAAAAGTAACTTAAAGTGGTTCTAATTTGATTTTTTTAAATGAATGCATTGTCAGCATTAAGTTAAAAAAAAGTTTAAAAAAAAACTTCCACTGTTTGTTCCCTTCCTGTCCTCCCTAAAGACTTACCAGGCACCACTTTTCATCCACTGTCCTTGCCAGCAACCCCACTCTGCACTCATCCTGCATTTACAGGCTCTATTGAGAGCAGTGGGAGCCAATGGCTCCTGGTTCTGTCAGTCAAATCCAGTGAGGAGGGAGTAGCAGAGCCAAGCTGTGCTGTGTGTGTCTATGGACACACACACAGCCCGGATCAGGAGTATGCCCGCATGAGTGGCCCCCAAACAAGCAGCTTGCTATGGGGCACTTTGAGAAAAGAAGACAGTGCTGGTGTGGGACCCCAGAAGAGGAGGTTCAGGGCCACTCTGTGCAATACTATTAGGTAAGTATAACATCTTTGTGATTTTTGTAAAAACAAAAAGTATGGCTTTAAAGTGGTTGTAAACCCACAAAAAGAACAACAATGCCTGCAAGACAAAAAGGCATAATGAGCTAGTATAGCAAAGCTTAGATCAAAGTCCCTGCAGCGGTCCCAGTACACAGCTTAGGCCGGCGACATCGCTCCTGGAGTTACTTGAGGGTATCGCGGGCTCCGGCGCTGTGATTGGCCGAAGCCGCAATGACGTCAAACCCGTGCATGCGTGTTGGATCCTCCGGTAACGACAAACTAGCTGAAGCAACGAAAGTGGCATTGCTTCAGTGCGCATGTGCCGATGACGTTGATACAGGGAATATCTCCTAAACCGTGCAGGTTTGGGGGATATCCAGGGTAGCTACAGGTAAGCCTTATCATATAGGCTTACCAGTAGTAAAAAGTGGATTGTAAGGGTTTACAACCACTTTAAAAATACACTATAAGGTACTTTAAAATATAAACCCTTAGGGCCCTTTCAGATGAGTGTGCCAATCTCATCCGCTCAATGTTAGTCTATAGGCAGGCAAATGTAAATAGACATCTGACAACCTCCAAACCCATTGAGGTGGTGGCTGCCTATAGTTCTAGAATAGGCATGTTAGGCTTTGGGAACAGAAAAAAAACAAATGACCAGGAATTTCATGTTGATTGGAACAAACACAGGCAGTTCATGAAAGGAGCCTAAAGCTGGGTACACACTACAGTTTTCATGCAACCCGCTCTCGGAGCCACTGTACTAACAAGGTTTGTTCAGTGATCTCCCTGCTGAGCTGTTGTGTTCTGACAGGGGGTATGGCGCCCCTGCCAGAACACCCCGATCAGCGCTCTCTGCCATTGGCTGATAGCGCTGATTGACTGTTGGCCGGCTGCAGGCTTTCCAGCATGCACCTCCAACAAACCGACATACACATTTGCCAAATGTCGGACATTTTTTTTCCACAGGGCATTGTCTCCTGGCATTCAGCCGTGTGCACAGGGCTTAACTAAATATTGTTTTGAAAATTAGCTGTTGACTTTGCAAGTGCAATATCTCCAAAGGGTTAGTGAATGTGATGAAGTTGCACTTTGTAAAGAATACCCGATAACCTGCAGAGAGAATTAAAAAAATAAAAAATTTCTTGCACTGATTGGATGCTAAAAGTCAACATAGCTTTCCCTCATTCACTAAGCTCTGGGGCAAATGCTTGCAAAGTGAATTGTCTATTTACACTGGGGTAATTCTACCCCAGCCAGTGTATTATTTACAACAGTCGTCTTTTTTTTTTTTTTTAAGTAACTACATGTTTTCACCTTTTCTTCTTCTCCAGACACTCCAGCAAAGGCTGCATGCCATTTCTCAGAGCAGATTCCTTGATGGTGGTAACAGTGTCTGAGGAATGTGTATTGAGGTGGCCAGGGTGACCATATAGAAGCACAATTAGGGGAAACAAGCTTTGTCACTCTATGACAGGAAGTGCCTGAACAAGGTACCTTCACAGCAGGATCACCCGTTATCATTTTAAAGCCTAACTGTAGGTTTTGTTTTACTTTTAAGTAGTTCAGTTTGACCAGCTTGAGAACTATTTAAAGTAACAGACAACCTGGAGTTAGGCTTTAATCAAAGCTACTAATTTTAAAATATTTTAATTGTATTTTGCAATGATATTAACAGGTTAAAGCGTATATATATATGATAAACAGTGGTTGGTTTTACGTCTACTTTATTGTCCATGGGTGAATTTGAAATAGCAGTCAAAGCTTCTCAAGGTGTTTATATGAGTGAGGACAATAAAAAAAACGGTCTATATGTTTTCCTATGTTTACACCAATGACAAGCAATAGACAAAGATCACTAAGGTGGACGGGCAGTCATAGCGAGGCCTGCTCTATTTTTCTGTCTGGATGTTAAGATGTTGTTGACATGCTGCAGATGAAAAGGGTGCTAATCTTGCTTTACTACCTTGGTTTCAGACACAATGGTACAAAATGTCTTGCCTAAAATTACCTGCATTTAAATTGGTCATCAAAGAGCTTGAAAAGCAAATGTGTGTGTTCAGTTTACAGGGGTAGAAAGGCAAAGACATAAATATATGTGTTTTATGGGGATAATGCTGCCAAATCAGACTTGTCGTACAATACTGCTTGCTACTGTTGAACATCACTCGGTTTTACTGTTCTTCAGTTACCAGCAATGATGACATAACACCATCCAGGCCAATGAACACATCAGTTCTAGAAGTATTTTCATACAGATTATTGTCTTTTTACTTGAACGTATTCAAGAGGAGCTACAGTCATTTCTAAAAAAATAAAAATAAGTAAGCAGCTAGAAATACTCTAGCTGCTGACTTTCAATAAACACACTTTCCAGTCCAGGTATTCAGCACTGTCATCACCAGGGCCAGATCACCAGGGCCAGTTATTCGCTGGTCATCAGGTTCCTGGCCACCCCATCTTACATTTGGGAAGCTGGCTGTGACTTCCTGCAGCTCTACAGCCATCTTTTCACTGCACATGCCCGAGTGACACTGTGCTTTGTGAATGTACGTACATCTTTGTCAGCACACCACGGATCAACAAATACTGTTTTAGAGTTTAACTGAAAGATGATCAAATCATAATCAACAAAGTGCAACGTTTCAAAGCTGCACAGAACCCCTTTGGATTGCACAGTACTGTTCTACATTTGAGTAAAATAAAGTATTTATAAAAATAACTACTATTATTCAAATAAACATAAAACAAATCATTGTGAATTAATATTATGTGTACCAATATTGTCCCACACAAGGACAACACATAAATCAAAGTGCATCGCAATACAATAAAAAGTCCATGCAACAGTGAAGATGAGTCTTGCAGGTGTAATGATTGGTGCTCAAAAACGACATATTTGATCCACCTCGTGCTCACGTCACTGTGTTTATCATATAAGCTTACCAAAAGCAATGTAGCCCTCAGAATAAAAGAAGTCAAGCAATGCTAGAAATATACAATGCTCTGTGCTCACTATGGAAATCTAAGAACCGCCAATCCTCTAGCCCAGGTATATTCAGCAAAATATATGTATAGGAAAGAAAAAAGAAAGAGCACAAGGCTCCAATAGTGTAAAATCTTCAATAAAATCTTTATATTGGTGAAAAACACTTGCAAATATATGATGCCGTCATATGTGACGAGACGTGTAGGATTGAGCCGGAAATCGTGACATCGCCAATTATCAATTGTTTGGAGACTAATATCATTCAATGTTTGTAAGTGTTTTTAACCAATTTAAGCACACTTTGAACAGGGCCGATTTTATAAATGTGAATACTGATAACCATATACTGTATATGTGCACAGCCACTGCTGTCTTTTCTATGTATGCTACTGTTGGGCCATTAGCACAGTGTAATTCTTTGTTTTAAAATTACTTCTGGGTTGCCTGGGGCACTCAGCACAGCAAAGACTGTATTCTCAATGTGTCTTAGTCCCACAGCACATAGGTTACAGCTCTGTACTCTCCGATCTTCTGGTGTAGGTATAGGGCACACAATGCCCAGACCTCTGGTAAATTTCCTGCAAAAAGTTTTCTTTCTCCTCCTCTGTAGTGCCAAGGAATTGTCGATATTGAAGTCCAGAGCTCCATCCATAGTGCAGCGCTCCTTTATGAACTATTTTACCGCAGTACCATTCGCTTTGGTGCTGCGCCTTTCTTACTTTATGTGCGTTCCTGTGCATTTGGCAGCCCATTGAAATGAATGGCCTGTCAGAATGCACAAAAACATGCAAATTCTAATGTGAATCAGCCCTTTAAGTAAACCTAAACATGTTTTTTTAACTTGATGCATAGTTAATGCATTAAGGTTAAAAAAAAAAACGTTTTCAAATTCTCTGTGCACCACTTCCCTTGTGTGAAGGGGAATAGAGGGAAGAAGAGATCAGTGGTGTGCATGGCTGCATCGATTTCTCCTTTTTTTCCTCTTTACACAGCACTCGAGCAGCAGCAGTAGCCATTGGCTCCTGCTGCTGTCAATCAGATGCAGTGAAGAGAAAGAGGGGGACGGGCTGTGTGCGGCTCCATAGACACACAAGTCGCGAATGCGCAGACCACATTCTCCCTGTAGCCAGCAGCTGGCTATAGTAGATCACCGCCGGGGACCCCAGTAGAGGAGGGTCTGGCTCACACAGTGCAATACCACTGCACAGAGAAGGTAAGTATAACATGTTTGTGATTTTAATTTAAAAAAAAATATTTGACTTTAGTGACACTCAAGCCTCATACACACACTCGGTTTACTCGGCAAGAACCAGCAAGAAAACTGCTGGCAGAGCTTTCTTGCCGAGTAAACCGAGTTTGTGTACAAGGCTTTTAGGTTTCTCAACAAGAAAACTGCCCAGAACCTAGACGAGAAAAATAGAGAACATATTCTTTATTTTCTCCTCGTGAGATTCTCTGCAGTTTTCTTGTCCAGAAACCCAAGAATGTGTATACTTACACGGTCACCGTGGAAACCCGCGCATGCTCGAAAATGAATTTGCATGCGCAGTAGCTTTCTAGGCATTATTAGGGTGCAGCAAGATGGCGGCGACAGCATCGAATGTGACGAGCGCAATGACGTCACAGCATTCTTTCCTTTCAAGAGAACCGTGGTTCTTTTGAAAGGAGAGTCTGTACACTCGGACGGCAAGAGATTCTTGCCAAGAATCTTGTCAGGAAAAACAACGTTTTTTTCCGGACAAGATTCTTGCCCGTGTGTACAGGGCTTTATGCCTCGTACACGCCACCAGTTTTCCCGCCGGGAAAACTGCCATGACAGCTTTTGGCCAGGAAAACTGGCCATGTGTATGCTCCATGGCAGTTCTCCCGACAGGGTGAACATGTTTTCGTTTTTCCTGTTGATTTTTCCTGCCAATTCCCGGCGGTTTTTAAGCCAGCAGTTTTTCTATGGGGAAAACCTGCGGTGGAGCATACACACGGCCAGGTTTCCCGTCCAAAGCTCTCATGGCAGTTTTCCTGCCAAGAAAACCGGCCATGTGTAGGAGGGAAAAGCTACCGAGTAGGTTCTCGGTTTTCCCTTTGGTTTCCCAGCCAAATTTTTACTGCCACATACACATTGTGTGTATGTGGCATGATTGTACAGTATCTTTTATTTTAATTTTATGTTAACAAACCTCATTGTAGCATATCCTATCTCTGTATATATTTTCTGTGACCACATTTTGTTTTGTTCTTGTTGATGAAATATTTTATTTTGCATTGCTCATTCTCACCCTTGTTACCTTGCAAACCTCCATGTTGGGCGCTGTTCCTGTGTGTCTGTTCTGAAGGCTGTTTTAGTTGTTTTGTCTCCATTCTTTCCGCAGCAGAGATTTCAAGATCAAATAAGACCTGTCTGTGGTTATAAGCTGTGTAGGAGCACCTATTCGCACCTTGAGTTGAATCCTGTGTTTTGTTTACATAGCACACAAGCATGATTCCACGTGCATGCTCAATTTAAAGAACATCTGATGATCATAGAGCAGAAAGCTGTGCTGTAAGCATCTAATCTGCTGTCATCTGTTATTGGATAATTTGACTGATGAAAGAATTCCCATGCCCTAAACATTTGTAAACTTTCCGTAGGGTTGGTCATAAATTAGTGGTAGCTCTTCTTTTTTTTTTGGAAAAGTTAGAGTTTGGTTTTACTTAGTTATATTTGGAAGATGTGACCTTTTTTCCTGTTCCAGAGAAATAGGAAGTGTCAGGAAATGTCTTCAACGTGGGGGGAAATCCCCACTCATCTTAACAAATGCCCCCATTGGAACATGTCATCCCAGCTGCTGATCCTGAAATTTTTTTTTTAGAGTACAGATGTAATTTAAAGTTCAACTCTTGGAGCATATGTAAGTATGGCCGTGTTGATTAGGGATGAGTTCGAGTCGAACTCATGTTAGTAGTAAAACACAACGACGAGCCGAAAAAAAAGTTCAATGCTTCCGAGCATGCGTCGACTTGATTCTGAGTATGCGTTGACTTTTCTCTGATGGAGTTCCACACAGACGATTGGAATTTCCTATCTTTTTTTTATCCATAGGAAAAATTTAAAACATGTTTTATTTTTTTCCACCGATGGAAAAAAAGACCGATGGGGTCCACACACGATCGGTTTGTCTGATAAAAACAGTCCATAATTATTTTTTTTTATCAGACAAACCGATTGATTTAAGAGTGTACTGCCTGCAGCATGTGCTGTGTAGCCTCCCTTTCTCTTTGTTTCCCCCATCGCTAATTATATTCAAACTCATTGAACGAGGTGGAGAGTAGGTGTTGTGATATTGTGATCTTCACCTCGTCCAATCAAAGCACGCCTTGTATCCATTGAAAAAAAAAATATGAATGGTAGCAATGCTGAGTAAGTGACTCCTGTGATCAGTGTGCAGAAAGGAAGCTGCTTGCACATAATCTAAGCAGGACCCAGGAGATTGTGGCTCTCACTATCTACTTGCCGACCTCCCGCCGTCATATTACTGCGGAACGGTGGCATTGCTGGGTGAGAGCCCGTAGCTATACGTCCGCTCTAAAGCGGCCACTAGGGGGCTCTTGCGCGTACCCGGAGGGTACGATCGCCGCCGGGCACGCGCGCTCGTTCGTTACAGAGCGGGGAACAGGAGCTATGTGTGTAAACACAAAGCTCTCGGTCCTGTCAGCGGGGGAAACGCTGATCTCCTGTTCATACAATGTATGAACAGAAGATCCGTGATTTCCCCTAGTGAGGCCACCCCCCATACAGTTAGAACACACCCAGGAACACGCTTAACCCCTTCCCTGCCCCCTAGTGTTAACCCCTTCACTGCCAATGGCATTTTTATAGTAATACAATGCATTTTTATAGCATTGATCGCTATAAAAATGCCATTGGCACCAAAAATGTGTCAAAAGTGTCCGAAGTGCACGCCATAATGTTGCAGTACTGAAAAAAATGATGATCGCCGCCATTACTAGTAAAAAAAAAAATATTAATAAAAATGCCATAAAACGACCCCCTATTTTGTAAACGCTATAACTTTTGCGCAAACCAATCAATAAACGCTTATTGCGATTTTTTTAACGAAAAATATGTAGAAGAATACGTATCAGCCTAAACTGAGAAAAAAAAAGTTTTTTTATATATTTTTGGGGGATATTTATTATAGCAAAAAGTAAAAAATATTGCATTTTTTTCAAAATTGTCGCTCTATTTTTGTTTATAGCGCAAAAAATAAAAACCGCAGAGATGATCAAATACCACCAAAAGAAAGCTCTATTTGTGGGGAAAAAAAGACGCCAATTTTGTTTGGGAGCCATGTCACACGACCGCGCAATTGTCAGTTAAAGCGACGCAGTGCCAAATCACAAAAAGTGCTCTGGTCATTGGACAGCAATATGGTCCGGGGCTAAAGTGGCTATAGTAGCACTGATATCAATGCAAATATGCAAAACAAATAACTCCTGGATTATTACAGCACTAAATGTAAATGACAAGCACAAAGCAAAAATTGACTTGGCTTCAAGCAATGCCAGCACGAAAATGTGTGCGCATGATCCATAAGAACCCACGCACACAGGAATTGGTTTGGTATGCAAAAATGCTTAGCGGTCTCCAATTCTTTCTGTTGTTACCGCCAATTGTTGTGTCCCATATTTCCAATAGGCAGGTTCTCAACTTGAATAACCAATAAGTTTAGCAGCAGGAGGGGCAGACCGGCCTTCAACCTTTTTTCCAAGAGGAAAGTTGCGTGTAAGGGTGCCCCAGAATTCTTGGAGGTTTTACAGAGGTATGCAAGCACCTAAGTGTGGCTGTTTGCGATTCTCTAGGCCATCTAAGCTATTTACATCTGATAACAGGTGTTCTTTAAAGAAGACTTTATATGAACTTAAAATATATTTGCTCACTGAGTGTACACTATACAAACTGTTCACATGAACACGGCTAGTCCAAGCTTGTCTTTAAGGTCACAACTTCCTTTCATGATGTACTGCCCCTAACCACACTACCGCATACATGAAAACCAGTGTTTTTTCCTTGGGGCTCTAGCACCCATTTCATTCTTTTGACCTTTCCACTGTATTTTTTTTTAGTCATTACTATACAAAAGCTGCTTCCTGTATATATAACGTTTTGTGCATCTGCATTTTCTTTCATTGACAGTTATACACAAGGTGTTGTATAGCTGAATGACTTTATTGCCGTTCTACTAACTTTGCCCTCCGCCCCTCCTTTGTGATCATTTAAATGCGATGAAGCTTTGATGTTTAAAGACAGCATTAATAATGTATTGTTACCTCTCATTGATGCTCTATTAGAGGCCTCTTGTGTTGAGCTGTTATTTGAAGTGGTAAATACATCATTAAAAGTCAATCTGTCCAACAGACATATCTTTGGGAGTATAAAGGTGTGTGGGCTGTGAATGCACAACCTAACAAGCAAACTGAGTACAAAAACGTGTTGAAAACAAATGTGAAATGTCCTCTAAATGTGAGAAAAAATAGAAATATGTTGGCATTAAAAACAGCAATCATTCTGTATGTACAGTGATCTCCAGAAACCAATCAAATTGCAAATTAGGTTTCTAGTATGCCTGATAATTGTAAATTGTGACTTGGCGTGAATACCCATGGGAAAAAGCAATAGTTATGTTTTCCTTGATCTTCAGCGAGTTTCAGTCTTCGTTTCCCAATAGTTAACCTTAGCAATCTTTAGGGTATAGAAATTGTTGTAAATATCATGAATATCGACCACTATATCGACAATCAATAGTGAATATAATGATAGAGAAGATTAACTAAGTGATTAAATAGCACAATCTGTGTGAAAGATCCTGGCATATTGGGAGGATTCCAGAGATTTTGGGTGAAGACATTTTTGCCAGATGGACCTCTAGGCTGGGTTTATAGCCACGTGCTTACAGAAGATCTCTAATTGGGATCTTCCCATCTGGTAAGAGACTGCTAATCACTAAGGGGAGGATCCTCCTTCCTATCCGGTCATCTTTTCGTGGTGTTTTTGATGCCATTGTTTCTTATAAAGGAGCAGCACATCTTCAGATAGACGATCACTCTTTGAACTACTTTTTGTTAATAGGACATTTCTTTTTGTCATAGAGACTCATTTGTATGTTGGAGGACCATCTTTCACACAGATTGTGCTATTTAATCACTTTGTAGATCTTCTCTATCACTATATTCACTATTGATTGTCCACTAAGTGGTCGATATTCATGATATTTGCGCAGCTTGTTTCTTTCGTTTTCATGTTTATTTTGTGTGTATCTCACATTTTAAGTTGCAGCATCATTTTTTTGTTTCGAATGATTTTGATAGCGCAGTATCTCTACATTTCTTCATAGAAATTGTTGTGCCCACTAAAATGATTACTTGGATATGGTGCAAATCTGTTCCCACTGTATCTTGCCAGAAGTCACACATCAGTTTAACAGGAGATAGAAGGACTAATTTGTGTGTAATGTTATAGTCACTCGGATGACAGTCTTTTTTACAATTCCACTTGCAATCATATTTAGTAAAAAGAGATTTGCTTATATTCATGTGCCATATTATAGGTAATTCATCTTAAGTGCAGTTCTTCTTACTGGGTAAGTGCAAAAGATTAGTATGCCCATTGGACCGTCTATGTCTCCTTTAGATTTGTCATCCTCCACACGTCTTTACATTCAGATTCAAAATACATTAATAGGGATTTTAAAGGGGTTGTAAAACCTATTATTTTAAATATAAAACATGTCATACTTACCTGCACTGTACAGTTCGTTTTGCACAGAGTGACCCCGATCCTCCTCTTCTGCGTCCCCTGGCGGCACTGGTAGCTCCTCCCTGCATCAAATGTCCAATTTGAAAAAGGCTCTCCTAAGGTGCACACCCGTGCGGCTGCGCTCATGAGTCCTGCTCCTTTTGTTCATTCACACAGAATACAGGACTCGGCCCATCCCTTGCGTCATTGGATTTGATAGACAGCAGCATGAGCCAATGGCTGCTCTGCTATCAATCTAGCCAATCAAGAGCCAAGACAACGGGCAGAGTGGTGGAGTGCGTCCCCGCGGTGGGAACGAACAGGCTCAGGTGAGCATAACCGGGGGGCTGGGGGGCTGGTTATTGTGAACAGTTTTTTCTTCTTAATGCATAGGATGCATTAAGGTGAAAAAACTCAAGGGTTTACAACCCCTTTAATATATTTTTGACACTATTGTCTCCTTAAAACTACCTCCCCACTATCATTTTTTCTCCACTGTCTGACCAGGGTGTGACTCAGTGGATGGGGAAGGAACTCTACTCGGACAACGTGCAATGGTCAATCTGAAGCCAGCTGAGGATAAAATGAGTGTTTAAAGCAGGGGGTGTTATAAGTAGCGGGAAGACATGCACATATGGGCTTTTTAGGAGCAAGTACCATAGCAGTACTGGCTCGCCATGGCTTAGGTCTACCATATTTTATGAAAAAACTCGCCCTTGTTTAATATAATGGCATGAAGAGGTACTTCTTCTAGCACCCACATTGTTCCAGGAATTTATGCTCAAATTATTTTTTATTGGTGCTTTTGTATATTCACTTGTGCTTCCACAATCCCCAATGCCAAGCGTTACTGTCTTAACTTGTAACAGACACTTTTTGGGTATCAATAACTTAATACAAGTTTTCTTGTAATTTTCTCATATTTTGTGCCAAGTAATAAAAACTGTCAACAATGTTCGTGTCCAGCCAACATGCTTTCTGGATTGAGTACTAATTATGTAGGTATTTATAGTTTAGTACTAAATACGGAATTCTTTTGCAAAATCCTTTCTTAAAAATAGGAATATGTTGGTTAAATATCTTGGATAACAGCATGTCTGAATGAGTGGCCTTGATGTAGAAATACCCAGCTCAATCCTTGCACGCATTAGGAAAGATTTGAACATCATAAAGACTGAGTAAGGATCATTTGTATAGGAGTTAACCACTTAGTAATAGAGAGCATTTCCAACCACCAAGTGCAAATAGAGATTTTCCAGCTTGTAAGGAAATCTGTTTGTGAGCTGGTGCCATCCCTTTCCTTCCTATGGCAAAAATAAAATGTAGTGTTCACCTTGGGGGTACTATACTTATTGCTCAACTGAACTGGAAAAAATGTTGTTGTAGGTCCTGGTAGCACTACAATGGGGAAGATGTATAGATATCTCACCCTCTATAATATCTCATCCTCTATAAAATATCCTCCTAAAACTGCAAATGCTATATAAACTGAAATGAGAGAAACTTTTTAAAGGCGCTGGAAGTGGAAAATTTGCTTGGAAGGATGAAAACCTCACTATCTGTTCTTTTTTCTTACTCATTGTACTGCTGGGAGAATGAATATGGGGTATTTTGCTTCAACAGCCAGAGAAATATAGCTATACTGTTATGGGGGATCTCTTGGCGTTACTGCATAGAGGGGGGCTCATCTAGTAATGCAATTTTAGAGGGGAACACCGCTTTAAGACTACCAAGTTGGTCTGTCTCTGGTTACCAATGTTCTCTGCATACCTCCCAACTTTCCGAGATAAGAAAAAGGAATACCTTTCAGTACAAAGTATGTAGAAAAGGACACCCCCCCCCCCCCCGCACCCCCGCCATGCTCCCATTATATGGACCACAAAGAATGGTAAATTGATGAAAAATTATTGGGAAGTGCTTTTTTTTTTTTTACTTTTTCATTATCACTTTACTTTTCCTGGCTTTTCATAGTAACATCTGCAATAATTTATATGTTGGATGAACATGAAAGATCTAGTAGGGTATAATAACATTTTTGTTAGTTAAATAGTACCATGTTTTATAGTGGTTTAAACTTAAGAAAACAGCCACAAAGAGGAACAGATTAAGAGAGACAACTGAGGAAGGGATAAAGTGATTTGGCTCCAAATAAAGAACAGTTGGAGGTATGCATCTGTCACAGGGCTCCATCTACTTATGGAAATGGCAACAAAATAAAAGTCAAAAACAGTTGGCATGACCAGACCAGAATCAGGAGGTAAGCCTCAAACCCATGGCTTAGCTGCAAAGTGTGGCAGCTCTCATGCTATGCAAAAAATGCTAAGTTTATAATTATTTACACCTGCCCATTCAGCTGCATATTTCTAGAGTTTACCCCCAAACATGTGTCATCCAGGACTGTAACTGAGACCAAGCAGGGAAGTAATCTTGAGGTGCATTGGCACATGTATGTGTGGAGGGTATAGAAGGGCACTGCACCTGCCCACATTATGCCTGGCTCAGTCTCATACAGGAAACAGGATCCTGCAGAATGCAGAGGTGTAAAGTCTTTTTTGGTTCAATACATTTATCAGCAGGTGCTCTGACAGGAAAACCTAATCCAGCATATTAAACCCCAGCTGACATTATGGAGAAATCAGAAGCAGTACTTCATAAGAGAGACTTAAACAGGAACAGTTGTATTAAGCTCGGATCTGATAAAAAAAAAATCAACATGTGCATGCATCACTGTACATTGAAGTAATTAAGCTCTGTTTTTCCATCTTCTACCAAAAGTGTTTATAATGATAATGATTATGTCACGAAATGAGCCATGTAATGTAAATGCCGCACTTTATAAAATGTTTTCCTGCTTTGTTTCTCTACAGAAACTGAAATCTCATCTACCAAGACTTCGAGAGACAAGAGATACGAGTGTAAAGTGTATATGTCCACCTGGTAAGAGCCTTTTTATGTTACATTATCTGATTATTTTCCAAAAAAGTACATGATAGCTATGGATTTAGGGTGAAAATACACAGGTTAGTAATTACAACCAATTGGAGGCATTATTTCCATCGACTAGGCCATGGAAAAGTGATAACTACCTTCTATTACATGCAGAGATTTTGTGCAAGAGAACATTTTAATGGCAAGTGTGCCTCATCCGTTTGTTGGCCAAGTCAGGGATTAGATTGCAGTGGTCCGAATGCTCACAGTTCAAAGGAGCATGTACTGATCATTGTCTGGCAGATCTGCATATCAGAGACCACCCTGGGCAACCAAATGTCCTGTATGGGAAACCAAGTCTTATGCCGCGTACACACGGTCGTTTTTTGCGATGAAAAAAAAACGACGTTTTTTGTGAAGTAAAAAACTACGTTTTTGAAACGTCACTTTCAAAGACGATGTTGCATACACACTATCGTTTTTTTCACAAAAAACGAGGTTACGTTCACCACACTTTTCCATTGAAGCTCGCTTCATAACTAGCTTCTGGGCATGCGTGGGTTGAAAAACGTCGTTTTAAACGACGTTTTTGCTACACACGGTGACTTTTTGTGAAACAAAAAACGACGTTTTGAAAAACGACACAAAAAATTCAAGCATGTTGGAATTTTTTTTTGGTTGTTTTTTTGAAGACAAAAAACGACGTTTTGCCCACACACGATCAATTTAAATGACGTTTTAAAAAACAACGTTTTTTTTCATCGCAAAAAACGATTGTGTGTAGGCGGCATTAAGGTTAAAGGGAAACCATAGTTTTATATTTATTTATTTATTTATTTATATATATATATATATATATATATATATATATATATATATACACACACACAATATCTATAAAATTTATATACATTTTAGCAGTAAATGTAAATTTTTATTTAAAAAAATATCAGAAAACAATGGACATTTTTAAAGCTTATTGAGCTCATGTCAAGTGTTGATAAGCAGGGACTTTTTCCAATTTGTCTGATATTAAAATTATCGCTATAGACAGCATTTACAAATGTGTATATGTAATACAAAATTCAAAATATACAATAGCAAATAAATAAAATCTGACAACAGCATACAAGTGACTTCCTGATAACGGTAACCCTAATAACCTACAGTATAGTGTACGTTTACCGAAAATACACCGTAGTTTCCCTTTAATTAATAGCTTGGTCCAAGAGTAGTGAATGTGCAGTAACAGCAGAAATACATTTTAATTCTGGAGTGCTAATTAAATTGATAACTGTGGGCACATAGATCATTACCATTTGTGTATTTTCATTGAGTAAACAATATTTTTTTTTCAGGTAAAATATTACATGGCCATTGCTTTTATATGGAACATATGTTCTTTATCTCCAAGAAAACCTATTCTGTGCAAAATTATAAAAACTATTAAAAATTATAAAAATACTTAAACTAAGCCTAAACTACACCTAAGGTGCCTGATGTTAGCTTTGCCATATTGTGATCATATACCGGTAGATAGATAGATAGATAGATAGATAGATAGATAGATAGATAGATAGATAGATAGATAGATAGATAGATAGATAGATAGATAGATAGATAGATAGATAGATAGATAGATAGATAGATGAAGAGGGGGTTAGCAGAGGTATGAACAGCCATGTATTTTCTTTACAGTATAGTCTCAGGGTTTTTATTTTACTTTTTTTTTTTTTACTATAGATAACATACATACAATTGTTTTTTTTATTTCATTGCACCACCAGAGTGCTGATTGGGCAACAAAGGAATAGAAGCACACTGATAAGGTCACTATGGGAAACAAACAGTTTTTTATTTTTTTTGTTAATACATAAACAAATGAAAGTTTTATTTTTATTTTTTATATATACAGTATTTACCTAGAGGACAGTATTTACCTGGAGTTCAGTTTCATAGCATTTGCAGTTCACCAACCAATGCAGAAAACCAATCAGCAATATGTAACTGTTCCAGCAGCATACACTACAACTTGTGCAATCCTGGTATTGTCATAAGATCTACAGCTATATGACCATACATGACCATACGTGAAACTGATATAGTGAATTTAGTTTCCTGGAACACACATATACTGGATACTGAACAACTAAATCTTATGGAAATGTTCCTGGTAAAAGCAATGCCACTTAGCACACAGTTTGTGTTTGTAGTTGAACTTTGACCCTAGCAAAACCTCAGCGGTAATCAGGGTCATTTACCACTGACCTGACCCCTCTCTCTTAATATTCATCAAAACCAGGTCCCTCAGAAAACTATTCCAATGTAATGATACTCATGTGTTGTTTGATACCATTGCTTGACCTTTGTGCATGCCTTGTTCCTTTATACTGTCATTGCCATAGGCTGAGTTTTTGTCTTCCTTTGCACTGCATTATTTTTCCAAAAATTGTCAAAGTTGCTTAAATCATTGGTTCTCAGCACTTTTAATTTTGCCACTCATATCATATGCACAATACCCTTGGGGTAATAATTTATTCATTGCATACAAGTTTTAATGACTATTTAATCTAAACAGGAAACTACCTATTGTAAATACAAGTATTATAACTCAATATATAGTTATTAGGCAGGACCAATATTTATATGTCCTTCTTCCTGTGCTAAGAACCTCTGATTTTTTAAGAAACATACAAGAATTTTTTTAAAGGCAGTGCAAATCATAGCATTTCATTTTAGATTTATGGTTACTGCTGTCAGATTTGTATAGATGCCGTCCAAAAGCTTAATGTTTGCACTGTCTTGTTAAGCTTCATAGTTTATATTCTGTGTAATGTTTACATCATTTTCAAATGCTTTGCATTGTGCAGTCCAGTGCTTTCTGTGTTATGTCTATTTTGTCTTTTAAAAAGAGAAATAATGTCTATCCAAGCATACTGGATATTGTGACCCACTTCCTCATGTGGAAATCCAGATAATCTTAGGTCCACTTTTGTGGAGGTCAAATAGTGAATAATACATATATTTATATGGTTGCTTCCAGGATATTCTGAACTTTGAGGCTAGTGATATTTTGTGGCTGGATGGTTTAAAGTGATGAATTCACACACATTGTACACTTCTGTTTTTCACATTTTGCTGCTTTAGCAAGAATGACAGGTCATTGAATACGTTTACTAATTGTTTTACATTGTGTGGAAAGATAGCAAAACGATCCACCTGGGTGTTTTCTCTACAAGTTTCATGTATCTGTTAACACCAAATAAATTTTCCGACGACTTATATATCTAAAGCTGACCACACACAGACATTATCAGGCAAATTCAACTAAAGGTGGCCATACACCAGTAGCATTTGTTCAAAAATATTATTTTTCAGAATGTTCATTAAATTTGCTGATAGTTAATTGGTCTAGTCATAGTGACTAGAAAATTTGATAGATGGGGATAGAAAAGATCTCAAACACATGAAATTATAACAGTGGATGTAGTTTTGTTCAGGAAATTCCATTCATTCCAAGATCGAATATTAAAAGAAAAGACTTTTGAGTGGCATTCATCAAGTCAATGATGGCATTTTTGGTGTACTGATGAGATTTGTTGAAAAATTGGTGTAAGGCTAGCTTAACAAACTATCATGAAAGTTACTAAATGTATGAATGCAGCCTACCTAAATGTTTCTATAAACACAACGTTTGTTGTGGATGGTCGGCAAAAGGGATTTATAGGCAAGCTGTGATTTATTCTCCACATATACAATTGAATGAAAAAAAATAATGTAAAATTTCATATATTCCCCCAATGGTTACTACCACTGTCAAAATACCTTAAAGCCTAGTACACAAGGTCCAAATGTTGGGCGGCATTGGCAGGTTCAATAGAAATGTGTACTGCAGCTGGTCAGACAGAAGTCGGCCATTCAGCCAGCTTCTGTCGAAGGGACATGACTATTTGCTCCCAAAAAGCGCGCTCAGCCAATGGCTGAGAGTGCCGACTGAAGTGTCTTATTGAAGAGGCCGCCCCCCTGTCAGTACACAATAGCAAAACACGGGAGATGTCTGTACTAACATTGCATGGTGTGTGTGTACTAGACTTAAGAGAGACTGGAGCTGTCCAACCTTTTTCAATTTTTTTTTTACTTAATCAAAGTTCCTAGAGTTGGGAGCATCTCAAATTCCATCCGAGTCAAAGGAACTAACCACAATTTGAGCTATGTATGACTATCTTAAGAGAGAGAGGGACATTTTCTTAAATGGGGACTGTGCATAGATGGTCCTGGGAAGGGTAGTACAGCGTCCTGGAGACAGTAGTTTTTAACCTGGGGTCCATGGACCCCTAAGTGGTACATGCATGGGTCTTAGGGGGTCCATGAGGTTCAGATGAAAAAAATAGTATTTATATTCTCTATACAGCCCTCCCCTTGTCCCAATCAATGATTTCCTATTGAAAGAAATGAAAGAAATGTGTATGAGGCTCTACCCTCATTTTTATATCTTATTTACATATAAAATGTACTACCGTGTTTCCCCGAAAATAAGACACCATCTTATATTTTTTTTTCCTCAAGAAATCACACTATGGCTTATTTTCGGGGGGTGTCTTATTTTTATTACAGAAAATAAAGGTTGCCTACCTGAACCACACTTGCACTTCTTAGCATTTCCTCCACCTGTAGACTGAGATTATCGTATTCTGCACTCCATTTTTGGACCATACGGATATCCAACTTCTTCTCTTTGCACTCATCTTGTCTGGCTGTACAGAAAGATAGGCCAGCAAAGCTGATGTGGAGCACAGTGGAGCTGGGGTGATCTCTTTGGGCTCAGTACGGTAGCAGCTTTTCCCTGTATCCCCTGGTGTTTGTGTGGGGTGAGAGAGGGGTTTGCTAGTCAGTGCTGGGAGAAGCTTTACAGCTTTACAGAGCGTTCTTCTCCTCACTTCAGCTTCTGAGCTCCGCACCAGTACAGTACCGTACGCCTATCACGTGTTGTTTACCGATCCGCACCACGCCGCTAGGCATTCGACACGCCCATCACTACGTCTTATTTTCGGAGATTCGACACACCATCGCTACGTCTTATTTTCGGAGGGGTGTCTTATATTTCGATCTTGTGTCGAAATTCCGCTACGGCTTATTTTCGGAGTACGTCTTATTTTCGGGGAAACACGGTAGTAAACTATCAAATGTTAAGGCTTATCGGATACATCATTGTATAGCATATTTTAAAGGAAAAAGAGCAATGTCATATAGAGAAACCGGTCAAATGGATGTTTTCATTTTATAACCTTCTCCAGCAAACTTTTGATCTTTGTGAGCTTCATGACATGATTATAAATTGAATTGGGATGTGGCAACAAAGTATATTTTGTTGAAACATTTCGGTGTTAAAAAGTATCCCTCTTTTCTCTGACTGCTATGAAGTGTTAATATGTGACTTACTGAAATATGCAACAGCTTTGTGTTCCAAAAGACAAGCTTTCCATAGCGTGGTCGTATTACAATTGTTGTATTATTACTGCTTATTATTTGTTATAATACTTTAAACATTTTAGGTCAGATAGAGGTGGCTGTAGGAGAATGACTGCGGGTAAAAGTTGTTTATTAACCAATTAAGCCCCGGGCCAATATGCTGCTAAATGGCCAGAGGCGTTTTTACAATTTGGCACTGCGTCGCTTTAACAGACAATTGCGCGGTCGTGCGACGTGACTCCCAAACAAAATTTGCGTCCTTTTCTTCCCACAAATAGATCTTTTTTTTTATGGCATTTGATTGCCTCTGCGATTTCTTTTTTTTGCGCTATAAACAAAAACAGAACGACATTTTTGAAAAAAAAAACAATATTTTTTACTTTTTGTTATAAGAAAAATCGAATAAACTAAATTTTAGTCAAACATTTAGGCCAAAATGTATTCAGCCACATGTCTTTAGTAAAAAAAAAAATCACAATAAAAAAAATTAGCTACCTAGCGGCAACAGCGACACAAATACAGTGATCAGAAAAACGATCGCTTAGTGACGCTGGCAATAGGGGGTGAAAGGGTTAAAACTTTATTAGGGGGGGGTACGGGGCTACCCTAGACCTAACACTAACTGCCTGTCACACTAACTGTCACACTGAGGCCGCGTACACCCGAGCAGACAGATTTGTTCAAATCGGTCGGGCCGACCGATTTGAACAAATCTGTTTGCTGGTGACATATTGGTTTGATCGTGTACACACGATCAAACCAAAATCCCAGCCGCCAGACGGCGCGCTGACGTGACGGTGACGTTGACGCCGCCACGTCACCGCACCAGGAAGTAAAACACTTCTGCGCATGCGTCGAAACCATTCGGCGCGTGTGCGAGAAGACATGTCTGCTGGTTAGCGTACTAACCAGCAGACATGCCGGGCGGACGGATTCCCAGCCGACAGATTTCAAAGCATGCTTTGAAATCTGTCGGGTGGCCAAATCCGTCGGCTCGTCCGTACACACGGGCGGGCCGACCGTTTCCAGCAGATAGATTTGATCGTGTGTACGCGGCCTGACACTAAATGCAGTGATCAGTAAATATATGATCACTGCAATCAGTGACAGTGTGACAGGGGGCTGGGGGGGGGGGTGATTGGAAGGGGTTAAATGTGTCTTCTCTCCTCTCGGCGGATTAAAAATACCACTGAGAGGAGAGCTCACATCACTTCCTCTGCCAGTGTTTACATTACACAGGCAGAGGGAGTGACACGGCAGAGGCTCAGGGGATTGGCTGGGAGCGATCACGAGGGGGCGGACAGAAACCAACAGCCCCCCTCTCGTCCCAGATCGCTCCCGAAGGTAAGCTGCCTGCCGCACGCAGGGGAGGAGGTCCCGATCGGACCCCCGACCGGCTAGAAGGCAGGGACGTACATGTACGCCTATCTGCCTGTACGTGCCATTCTGTGGACGTACATAGTCGTGCGGCGGGCGTTAAGCGGTTAAGAATATCCAATTTCTCAAAAATTTCAAAAAAGTCATTTGGCAAAGCTCTTTTTTTTAGACCACTTAGGGTTACTGAACTTCTATTCAGTTATGAAATAAACATTGTGGGTTGCTTTTTTTTTGACAGCTGTAAGCAGGGGAACGGCTCTGCACTTTTTACATAGATGAATCATAGAAATGCTGGATTAAGATCGCGTGGGGGGTCGAATCGAGATCACAATATTTTAACGATTAAACATGCAGCTCTACAATCCATTGACTTCTGTACAACCAGCCTTCCACCTTGAGTGTGTGGATGGAAAAATCAAGCAATTTTTCTTTCATTCAACCTGGTGGATGAATGAGAGAAAAAAAACTCATATATGGTCGGCTTAATGGAATTATCCCCAGAACTTAGTGAATGAGGTAAAGCTTTGCTGGCTTCCTTTATCCAATAACCATGTGCAAGCAATGAGCGCTTCTGCCTAGGGTCGTTGGTTCAACTCCCAATCACAGCACTACCTGCATGTTCTCCTTGTGCCTGCGTGGGTTTCCTGTGGTTACTCGAGTTTCCTCCCACACTCCAAGGACATGCTGGTGGGCCATAGTATATGTACTGTCAGAGCTTTTTTTCTTAGATAATAGGTGCAGTAACTCCCCCTTTCCGAGTCACCCCTTTTCTCAGCCCCTACCCACCTCCCAGTACTGCCCCTTTTAGACAATATAGAACCAAGTATCATTTTGTGGTGCTAAGTAATTTGTATGGAATTTGGTAATGATGTCAAAAAAAGCAGTAGAAAATATCCCCTGCAGCCAGCAACAATAGATCCCCCTAAAAACAATAGACCACCCACAAAAAAATCCCCCCCAGCAACATTAGACTTCCGAGGTATCCACAGATCTCCGCACAGCCAGCATTAATAGATTCTCAGGCAGCCATCAACAATAGGCCCCTCCCCCCAACAGTAGATCTCTTTCAGCAACAGCTGACCCCCCAGCAACATAAGACCCCCCAGCAACAATATGTCCCCCACCAGCAACAATAGATCCCCAGCAGTGAGCATCAATACCCTGCAGCACACCCCAGCACCCTTTGCCTTTACATACAGTCAATCCAGGAGGTGCCGGAACTGTGTTCCACCATGTTCCCTCTGAAAAAAAGCCCTGTGTTCTGTATTTTTGGGTGGAACTCCGCTTTAAAGAATGCAGCTTCACTTGCAGAGTGAGCAATGTATTTGTCTTTAGTAAATCAACCCCTACCTAAACCTAATGTAATCTATACTAAATAGATAGTGGTTTTGAGGTCCTCTTTGTAAATCTCTGACAACTATGGGCTTTATTCTGTAAATTGGCATATAGTTAAACTGTTCTTTTTTGTTTTTTACATACCCCTTGAAAAGCAGATCAGGTCTGTTCAATTCCATAGCCCTTATTTGAAAGAACAGCCACTCTTTAAAAGGGTGACCACAGAAAATGACAACCGCAGGTTTAGGCAAACACGTGGTTCACTTTGCAAGGGAATCTTCTCCATAGCTTAGTGAAAGAAGTGAAGCTCTGCTGATTTTTATCTTGCAATTGTGAGTAAGCACAAGTGCTGTTTTTTTTTTCTTTTCCTTTCACTTGATAGGGTATTCTTTTCAAAGTGAACATGATTTTAATAACATTCACTAGGCTCTGGGGAAAATTCCCTTGCAAAGTGACCAGCCTATTTACTTTTAGTTAATCAATCCTGATGCATCTCTTTTCAGCCTATGTTGCTCTTACAAAACAGGTTGTACATTTCTAACACAATAATATAACCATTTCAAGTGAAAAGAGTGCCCAGCGGACTTCTTATTATAGTACATGTCCAGCCAATTTTTATTTTTTTGTTTTGGATAAATAGTGTGGGAAATGATGATAACCCCCCCCCCCCCCTTTGGGTTTGACTAATATCTTTGGTTCTGTTAGAGACATTTCCACTCATTTACTGTCACATTGAGAACGGTGTCACCAGACAGGGGAGGGAAAGTCTGCAAGAGTGTCACAGACAGCAATAAAAAGCTGCCGGGAGTTTTCGCTTTTCCAGACTGAAAAGTGAGCATTTTATTTTTGCATATGGTGCTGCTAGTGATTTTCCCTCACCTCCTGTGTTGTGAAACCGTTGTCAAAGGGGCAGGATATAAGTAAAAATCTGATGAAGGTGTAATCCTTCCCCGCTCTTCAAAACTAAAATAAAAAAGTATTTTTGACTTGACATATCCTTTAATGTGCAGCACTGGATTCCACATCCATGGATTACATAAATGTTGTTATTGTTTTTCCTACTCTTTATGGTTTCTGAACTAACCCAATAGAAAGCCACAGGGAGTCACCTGTTTTGTGGGTGCAAAGCATCAGAACCACTTGTAAGACTGAGTCAGTGGCCTCTGGCAGGTGTAAGGTATTAGCCTTGCTGCACTCCTTACTTCATGCATGCTTTTATTAAATAATGACAGCTGATGAGATTAAATTCCTCTGGTGGTCTCAACTGTAGAAACACAGTGCTAAGATTGCTTTCATACAAATGATTAATAGAGAATGATTCTGCTGGGAAGGAGACAGTGGTGATCAGCATGCAGCAGCCTCCTGGGATAGTTGCCATTCCCTACATGGCTAAAAGGAGACTATGTGGAGTCACCAAGACTTGTGCAATGGTATCACTGGATGACATACAGTAGCTGCCAACTGTCCCTGATTTTCAGGGACTGTCTTACAATTTGTACTAGGAACATCATGTCCCTGAAAAGTGTCTGGGTTTTAGTTATGGCTGATTGCAGAATAAAAGGCTTACTTATCCACATGTTGTAGTCAGTTATTACCACATTTTCATCTTTATGTAGACTTTATCTAGACTTTTTCAGGTAAAGCTAAACTAAAAAGAGATGTTTTTTTTTGCAGTTTCATACTTACCTAGGTGGATGAAGCATTGGTCCGATGCTGCATCTGTTCCCCGCCGCCTCTGCACTTAGAACTGAGCGATCAAACACCGCTGATGGCTCGGTTCTCACAGCAGCAGCAGCTCTCTGCTCTTCCCCCCTATGCTCACTGGAACGCTGAGCTGTGGAGGGGCCGGGAGTGGCTGTCTCAGGCTCTCAGTGGCTCGCTGAGAGTCTGAGATGAGTATCAGTCCAGGCACCTGGCGGATTCAGACTTTATTGTCGTGATGACGCGGTGCCTGGACTGATTCCTGTGACTATGGCAGAGAGCAGACTTCAGCCCATCCTTTGCTGAAAACGGGTTACAGGAGTGCAAAACAAATTGCACTCCTGTGACCCATAGCAGAAGCCCAGCCAATTGAGCTCAGGCTGGACTTCTCCTTCAAGTGATTTATTTTTAAGCACCAGGGACAGTTTTTACATGAATGATGAGTGTCCCATGTGCTAGTGGCTGCTCTTTTCTTTGGAATATTCTGTACTCTGCCCAACCCAGCTACCCTCCACCTCCAGCTGCCATCTTCCAGGTGTTTGGGGTTTATTATAACAGGTTCATCTGCGACAGGCACTCGCCCAAAAGTGCTGAATGTGCCTGCCCTTTTTTTCCCTCCCCATCCTTTCTAGAAGCTGGACTATCGGTTCACACAATGAAAAGTACTCTATGAATGGAGGAGGTGGACCTTTAATTCATCTACTGGTCCCCTGTTTATAGGTAGCTTTTTATCGAGGGAACTGATAATAGGTTTTCTATGAATGGTGAACGGGTCAGAAATGGTGGGCATTGTCACAGGTGTAGGGGGCAGATCCGAGGGCAGAAGTTGGAAGATTTTAAAGAAAAGTGTATCGCTAACACACACATTCATGTACCCATTCCTGGTGCCTTAGGAGTGTTACAAATGAGTACTAAAGGAAAAACAAAAAAATTCATAGTGATATAACAACATAAAAAAAGGTATATAAACCCACAGTAGGTGGAAGGTTTACCATATGATAACCAAAAATGGAAAACAGCATGAAAGCAAAAAATGTAGGCATCAACATACACACTTGAGAGTCATTATAGCAACATAAAGTTCATCATAATATCATGTTCAATCTCTCTGACATGATCCCAGAATGATGTATTCACAAGGTGCAGTTATATGGCTGAACCGTACAGAGTGGTATTATCACACGGCACCAGGGATTGTGTTTCTAACACCAGGGGGTTGGGATGGATACTCTTACCCAAAACTTTGGACATACACGCCAACGGCGGTGGGTCAAACAAACATGTACGGCAGTCAGGAATTGTCAGTTAAAATAACTCAGTGCCATATCGCAAAAAAAGGTCTGGTCATGAAAGGGAGTAAATCTTCCATGGCAGTTTTCCTGACAGGAAAACTGTCAGGAATCGCAGCAGGAAAAATTAGAACATGCTTCCTTTTTTCCCGCCGGGTTCCCAGGGATTTTTAACCCGGTACTTTTCCTATGGGGAAAGCCTGTGGGGAAGCTTACACACGGCCGGGTTTCCTGGCTAAAGCTCTAATGGCAGTTTTCCTGCCAGAAAAACCGGCCATGTGTAGGGGAAAAAAGCTGCCAAGCTGATTCTCGGCCTTCTCCTCGGCTTTCCCGGCAGTAAAAAGTCACCCGGCAAACCCGATAGTGTGTATGAGGCATTAGACTTCAGCAACAACAGACCAGATTACACTACAACCATCTACTGGTTGTTGAAGCCATAGCAAAATCTACACTACAGGCTAGCACTGTTCTGTGAAGTCTGTGATGTAAAAACTTAAAGATGAACTCCAGGTAGTCTACAGTACTTCAGAACGTAGACTAGGAGAGAGATTTATCCAGTTATGCTTCAGTTAAAGCATCATATTGATAGGAGGAGAGTAGGGTGACGGAGAGGTAAGCTCATTGGAGTCCTGCATTTCTTTTCTTTGTTCAGTCACACACTGGGGGAAGGACAAGACCTGTAAGTGTTACTAAACTTCAAGAGAAAAAAAAACAGGTCTTCTGCTTTACCAGACATGGATGTGCTGTGAGGCAAAACTGTAAATCTTAGGAGTGGATGGACAGCAATACAAATCCTTTTGCAGGTAAAAGTGCTGCCTTATATGTAATTCTTCAGTGTATTTAGCTTTATGCCTAAACTAATGTATAGAGCTTTAAAAGTTCTAAATAATTAGCCACCTAATCTGAAAATCTCAAATGCATCCTCACGTTAAAAACACACAAAAAAAAAAAACACTGAAAAGTGAGCACTCCAGTTAAATAGACTCTGAGTTTATTCCATATCCTCTTCTCCTGCATACGTCAGCCATAGAAAAGCAATATGTGCTAAGAAAACATTAGAAACACCTTAACCCTCCTGAACATTATGTATAACCCATGTATGATTTCCTGACTAAGCTTTTCCAGGATCTGGTTATGGCCTATACATACACAAACTATATGTTCTCTATTGTTCCAGCTTGCTGTCTCACATGGCAACAATTTTCCTATCCTAATACCTGCCAGAAATTACTGATATTTTCTAATTATGTGCAAATATACATAGGATATATTATGAGCTTATTAGTTTCCATAACAAAAGCTACCTTGTACTTAGCTGCTACTGATCGTGGACGATAAACGGGAAAAGATTATTCCCATAGGAAGCATTGACATATTCCCATTGCCTGTGGTAATGTGCTGATGAATTTCTTATTATTTTAACTTCAGGAAATCAGAGTGTAATGACTTAAGCTCAACAAATATTATTTGCCATTATCTCTTTGCCAATTCATCTTATTCAGAAGCTTTCCCATCTTTGTTTTTATACATTCTCTGTGATTTAAAAAAAGGAAAAAAAATTGAAACACACATTTGGATTCCAGGTACTAGAGAAGATATATGAAGAAAAGCAATGTAAAGTCAATTTAATTTATTGGTGGTTGTAAACATAAGGTAAATTGCAAAAGGTATAATAAGAGGTGCAATGGAAGTCCATGCAAAATGAATAGACTGCCTAACACAATGCAACACTCATCAAGGCTAGCAAACACTTGCATTATAACACAGTGGGGTTGATTTACTAAGACTGGAGAGTAGGGAATCTGGTGCAGATGTGCATGGTAACCAATCAGTTTCTAACTTCAGCTTGTATAATTTGATTTAAAAAAATCTGAAAAGCCGCGTACACACGATCGGTTCAAACCGATGAAAACGGACTGAAGTTAGTTTTTATCGGTCCAAACCGATCGTTGTGTAGGCTCCATCGGTCCGTTATCCTTCGGTCCAAAAACAGATGGCTTGCTTTAAATTTGAACCGATGGACGGCTAACCGATAGGTCAAAACCGATCGTTAGTACGCACGAGCATCGATTAAAAATCCATGCATGCTCATAATCAAGTCGACGCATGTTTGGAAGCATTCAACTTCGTTTTTTTCATCACGTCGTTGTGTTTTACGTCACCGCATTCTGAAACGATCGGTTAATGAACCGATGGTGTGTAGGCACATCAGTCCATCGGTTAGCTTCATTGGTGAACCGACGAAAACAGTCCGTCAGACCGTTCTCATCAGATGGACCGATCGTGTGTACAGGGCTTAAGCTAATTGGTTTCTATGCAGAGTTGCACCATATTTTTTACTCTGCAGTTTTAGTAAATCAATCCCACTGTGTTGTGGCATGCATGGGCACTTAGAATGGCATCCCAATGCACAACTATAGTAGCTGGCAACATGTCCACACTGCTGCACACTGCAAAGCACATGTCATGCATTGTGATGCCCTAAGTGAGGGGTGTCAAACTCAATTTCATTGTGGGCCGCATCAGCATTAGGATTGCCCTAAAAAGGGCCAGTTGCATCCCCCCTTTACATTAGATGTCAAAAGCCACCCCACCATCAGAAGTAGAGTCCCCCACTCTCCCTTACATCACAGTGCACCCCCCTTTCCTTATGCTGCTGCTGGAAAGAAGCAAGATGCATTGTTTGAAAGCAGAAAGTAAGGGTCTGGAGTAGGACCAGAGGAGGGGTGGAGCTCTCCTGCAACTGCTGGAGAGGTGCGAGGGCCACATGAACTGGCCTGGAGGGCCAGATTTGGCCCGCGGGCCTTGTGTTTGACACCTGTGCCCTAAGTTAAAAAATAGGGTCAAGTTCTTTTTGTTCATTAAGGTGCACTTGCCTGTCCATTCAAAAAGATACAGGCCAGGGGAACCATGTTTGGTGTGCTTTTTTTTCTTGACAAATTGTTACGTGATAGATTTCCAGGTCTTTCCTCAACCCTCCCCAATTTCTTGGTTTAGGACTAGCATGCAGAATGTGATAACACATATGTAATTTTTGCATAGACAACGTGCATACGCATGCTAGGGCCAATTTAGGCAGAAGTCCAATTGTCTTATGGGAGTGATGGAAAGGAAACTCATATAAGTACAGGGAGAACATGCAAAGTCCATGCAGATAATACCGTGGCTGAGATTCTAAGGACCCCGGTGCTGCAAGGCATAAATGTCAACTACTAAGCCATTGTGCTGCCTATCACTAAGAATAGGATGCCCCTAAAATGTGTCTAAACATTAAATACTTTGCAGTGTAGCACTCATTCAGTGCAGTAGCTACATTAGTTTCCTTTTTTTTTACTTTCTGTCGTAAGGTGACGATGTTTAGTCACTGTCCTGGATCTATAGAGGAGCAGTAATATCTCTCTAGAACAGAAATTATATGAGAATTAAGCCCTGCACACACGGCCCAGAATCTCGTCAGGAAAAAAACATAGTTTTTCCTGACGAGATTCTCTTGCCGGCCGAGTGTACACACACTCCATTTAAGAGAACCGCCGTTCTTTTAAATGGCACGTATGCGGTCACGTCATCGAGTATGACGAGCATGCGCTCGTTACATTCGATGCCGTCGCCACCATCTTGCTTCACCCTACCTATTCCTTGGAAGCTACCCCGCATGCGGCAAAGTCATTTCGAGCATGCACGGGTTTCCATGGAGAGGTAAGTATACAGACGCTCTGGTTTCTCGGCAGGAAAACACTGCCGAGAATCTCACCACGAGAAAATAGTGAATAGGTTCTCTATTTTTCTCAACGAGATTCTGGGCAGTTTTCTTGACGAGAAACCCCAAAGCCTCGTACATACGCACGGTTTACTCGGCAAGAAAGCTCTGCCAGCAGTTTTCTTGCTGTTTCTTGCTGAGAAAAGCGTGCGTGTGTATGAGGCTTTACAGAACATTCATACTCCTCTCTTCTCCATCATACGATGGAGTGTTCACAGAGAGAATTGGGAACAATGCTAGCTGATAACAGTATAGCAGAGGCTTAGCACATTGACCTCCAAACTTAGGTGCATAGTTAATGAAAAGAAAGCCTTTGTGGTACTTCTTAGAACTGAATATGTTCTGTCAGTAAAACTTTGATTTGAACCTTTAACATACAAAACCCTGCAGACTTTTTTTTCTGTTGGATAGTTGCCTTTCATTGTGATGAATATTTTCACTTCCCAGGGATAATATATTTATTATTATTATGATATTTTATTATGATATTATTAATATTATATCTTACCATTTGTAATAATATATGTTCCTAAAAGATAAAGGTCTATTTTAAAACTTTTGACAGGACATAACAGCTGATTTTCCAGGCTGCCAAAAGGAGTGACGAAGAACAATGGACTCGCCTGACCTTGCGTTTTTATATTTAGAAAATGATGGTTTTTGTGAAAAGGAGTCCGGCCTCTCACACGATGCTGGGAGTCTCCACTACGGAAACTGACACTTGACATAATGTCACACTAGAGTTTCCAGGTGCAGATAGTGATTGAACTGTTCTTTGTTTGTGGACTTCCACAAATCACATTTCTGCAGGCATAACTGATAATAGTATTCTTCCATACCAGTATAAGACGGGTAATGTTTTCATCAACAGAATATTTCTGGCTAGTATTTCCTATTTTCCATCTTTGCCATGAATATCATTGTGTACAGGTGTCAAGTCATTACAGTGTTGATACTACTGTTACGATGTTGATCATAATTCTTAAAATATTTCTTTATGGCCCAAAAGTGGGATCTCTGCTTATCTGCCACCCCCCTTCTGGTGCCACAATTGGCACCTTTTAGGGGGAAGGGGGGAACAGGCACCTGTATTTGACAGGTACCCTTCCCCACTTTCAGGGAGACAGCGCTGCGGCACTGTCCCTTGGAAGTTCATCTCCTTCCTCGGCCACCTGGCCAGATAGAAAGCACAGCATGCTTCATGCATGCGCAGTAGGGAGTCAGCGATGAAGCCGAAGTGCTTCACTGCTGGTTTGCCTTAACATGGATGGCAGCGGCAGCACTTGAGAGCCGATCTGAAAGTCGGCAGGGGGGCCAACATTGCAGGAAAGCTAGACAGGTAAGTGTCCTAATATTAAAAGTCAGCAGCTAGGGTATTTTTAGCTTTTTACTTCTAAGTTTTTCGTGGGGGGCAGAATTTAACGAATCAGGGACACTACTTGGTGGCCAGACATGCAAACACAATACCATTACCAAAGATTTTCCATGAATATAGGCTTTTGGTTGCCCAAATTCACATGTCTATAGCTATGGGGTAACCTTTGGCACTGGTGCATTTCAACATTGGTTTGGATGCAACTGCTCAAAGCAGATTATGAAAATCTTGTGCCTTTGAGCATGTTACGTGTGGGATTTTACCATTCACCATAGCATATACCGTCTGATTTTCATTTGTAACATTAATAAATGAATTGATTGTACTTTGTACACACAGATATTGTCCTTTTTATTCCATCTCCAATTTTAACACCCTAGTTCAATAACTGACAGTATGTGAGACAAGATCCCTCGCCTTGGGACAGACTGCAGGCATTTGTCAAGTTACTTTTACACCCACACTGTGCTGTCTTGTTATATCCATTGTTCTTTTCACAGTGTGTGTAATATAGTGTATGTGTGATGGGCATACAAACAATCTATTGATGGTCAAAACATTTTATAAAGGAAGAAAAATGAAGATACAATTGTAAAGTATGTGACTTCCTATAGCAAAAACAGAAATCAAACAATAGAAGGAAGTGTATATTTGTATAGGTTTAGATAACATTTTCCTAGATTTTTCTTTTATGCTATATTTATTGATTTCTTTTGATTGACACGTTTTATATTTTTAACAAGATAGAATGAAGCTTCATCCAATCAGGAACTATGGGGAGTCCGTTGATTTATTACATATTTGAGCTTCGAGTTAAGACCAATAAAAGCTGAGTAGCTCAATGTTCTCCAGTTAGCCTCACATTAGCTCTCACATTGTACCCAAACAACCCACAAACAAAGGGGTAGGGAAACATTTTTAAGTTATGTTTTATGTCTTTTTTAAATGTATACTTTTCTATACTTTTTCCCCACAAATAAACATTTAAAACCCATGCAACTGGCTTTGTAAAGTTTTGGGTTTTCTAAAGTACAATAGCTTTTTCCATGGCACTATCTGTCTTTAATTGAGTCTCCATACAGCCCTACTTGAATAGGCAAGTAGAGTGACTGCTCTGATTGGATTAGCAGTCCAACATTAGTACAGCGTTCTTCCCCGCTGAGCTGTTGTGTTCAGACAGGGGACGGCCCTCTGCCAAAACACTCGGTTCAGCGCTCTTAGCCATTGGCGCTGATCTGGATCTGGTCAGCTGCTGGTTTTCCAGCATGCTCGACCGACAGAAGCTGCTGAAATGGCCAAGTTCTGTTGGACCGGCTGACATACACACCGGACAAGTTTTTTAATAACCTGACTGATGTCTCCTGACATTCAGCCTGTGTGTACTAGACATTAGTCTAATTGATTCAGCTGGGTATGTCATTTCAGCTTCATCTATTCATCTCTGTAAACAACAGGATTTTCACAGTTTGCCCCCTTTTACACAGGACAGACTCTGTTTTGATCAGCAAGTGATCTGTCCACTGATCCACTGGTGATCAGAACACAGTGGGAGCATGGCTGGTCCTTTGTTCATTCAGTTTGCCTCAATCTGATCCACCCAGATGGAGAAAGATGAATCTCCTTCAATTTTTTTAGCATACAGGGTCAGGTAGGCGGATGTAAATGGACACAAGTCTGTTTACACTCGTCGGTTCATAGGGACCATCCGGCGGGTAGACCTTATTGCAACGGTCATGTAAAAGGTGATTGTCTGGTAAACATGTAGAAAGAAGCCTAACACACTTCTACCAGGAAATAGTAAATATGGTATAACTATATCTAATATTTAATGTATACCTAACTTAAAATGATTACATTAATTACATTATTTTTAGTAATAAACAGAGTAACTGTAAAAACCATATAACACTATATATTGTCTTAAAGGACTAAATATACGTTCAAACAAAGTATACTTATTTATCCTCCCTAACCATCCTCAACTATCCCACCTTCGTCCCCCTCCCCAAATCCTCACTTTAAGGTATACCCCTGCTGGCCTGGGTCTTTTATTTCTGAGCAGTAGCTTCCCAAAGACTTATATGGGAGTCTGGGACCATCTCCTGAGCATTTCCTGTCTATGGAGAAAAACGTAATAAAGTCTATGGGGTTCCTAGAGGATGTAGGAATATCTTTAGGATGTTCCTACAATTATTTATAAAGTGTCTAGCTGGGAGTGGAGGAGATGGTTATGTCAGTTTGGGGGTTGGAGGTTTCCAATGGAGATATTGAATCATTGTATGTTAATGCATGTACTGAAGAAATAGTTTCTAGTTTATCTTGATTAAATCACTTAAATAAAACACAGATTCCCTGCTGCAGGGTTAGGCAAACATTGAAGTTTAATGTTTGCAGACATTCCTGATGTAATAATAACTCATCTTCTTTGCCACTGGTATGATTAGTCATAATCATTTCAGTGTCTGTGCTGTCATTTTTACCCAAAAGGCTGTCTTTAAACTGTACAAATGAACGTTGCTGTGATGAACATGGCCTGTCTTAAAGCAAAAAAAAAAAAACAGCATCAAAAAATTACTGCGAGGTGAACCGGTCTGAATTTGGCTTTTCTAGCACCTTGCAAGTCGCCTTGAGAAAAGAAGCATTCTTCAGGCTTGTATTTCCTATATGTGTACTATCAGCGGGTGGTTGTACTTGTCTGTTTCTTGGTATGGATTTTTTGGCTTGTCAGTGATAGATGGGTATCGTTAAACGAATGTGCAATGTTGGCATGGTTCCAAGCTAGTTACCCAACCCGACCACTCTCAGACACCTTCCTGTCTTTACTGTCAGGCACAGGACCTGAGGCTGCTCCCTGGCTTGAAACACGATCAGACTCTTCTACAGAAGTCTCACCGTTTGTCTGTAAACTTGAGCATTGGGATACACGTCTGAGTCAGTTCCCTTTTACATAATCTTTAAAGATGCAAATGTCTTTATGTTTCACTAGTGCTGGATATATAAATGTACAATGAAAATGCATATACGGTACTTGTTCTTTACGTTTACCTTACGTATTCACAACTCTCACAAGAATAGTCCTTCTTTAAGACCAAAATCTCATGCCCTCCTTTCCTTTTTATAAATGCATAAAAAAACAATCTATTCCTACCAGAATCGGACTGCTTTCTAGCTATTTAGGTATCTAGCTTGTTTGAGTTCTTACAAATGTCAAGAAATAATTTTTCAAATTATCTTTATACTAAGTCAGGGGTGTCAAAATCAATTTCATCGTGGGCCGCATCAGCATTATGATTGCCCTCAAAAGGGCTGGTTGTATCTGTAAGATTAGATGTCCAGCGCATCCCCTCCCCATTCATTAGATGTCAGGAGCCACCCCACCATCAGAAGTGGAGTCACCCCACTCTCCCTTATATCACAGTGCACCCCCCTTTCCTTATGCTCCTGCTGGGAAGAAGTTGGATGCATTGCTTGAAAGCAGAAAGTAAGGGTCTGGAGGAGGACTGGAGAGGTGCAAGGGCCACATGAAATGGCCTGGAGGGCCGCATTCGGCCCACTGGCCTTGTGTTTGCCACCTGTGTACTAAGGTGTCACATGCCAGATCAAAAATAAAGTTAAGATGAAAGCCAAACTCCAGTAATTAGTCAAAATCTTCCTTTATGCATGCCTCCCCCACCCCCAACAGCAAGGGTTATATGCACATTATATCTAGGGGAGCTTAAAGTGATTGTATTTTTTATTTTTTTTAAATAACAAACATGTTATACTTACCTCCTCTGTGAAACTGTTTTTTTCACAGAGCTGCCTGGATCCTCCTCTTCTCGGGTACTTCTTTGCTGCTCCTTCCTCCTTTCGAGTGCCTCCACAGTCAGCAGCTTCCTATGGGAGCACTGGAGCCAAATCACAGCACTGTTTGTCCATTTAGACACGGAGCCCTGACCCGGCCCCACCCCCTCTCTCCCCTGATTGGCTGACTAATTTTGATTGACAGCCACAGGAGCCAATGAAATTCCAGTTCACTGCAATCTACAAGTAGTATTATATCCAAAGCAAAAACTATATTTTTCCGTTTTGGATAGAATAGGAAGGGGTAAAACTTATATTTGTCCCTTTTCCCCTCTAATAAATCCATGTTCTTATTAGAGTAGACCTCTCTCAACAGGAAAATAGAATGCATCAAACCACTGCCCATGTTTTTTTTAACATCCTCCATCCCAAACCCTCTACTGCAAATGTATGTTTCCCTATGGTGTGCTATTAGATATTTGAATAAATTATACAAGAATGTTTTGTTACTCAAACTCAGCCAATAGGGTCTGAAATCTAATGCCCTATACACACGATCGGAATTTCTGATGAAAAAAGTCGGTCGGAATTTTTTCATCGGATATTTCCAATGGAAATTCCGATCGTCTGTGTGGAACTCCGACGGAGAAAAACCATGCATGCTCAGAATCAATTTGACGCATGCTCGGAAGCATTGAACCTCATTTTTCACGGCTCATCTTAGTGTTTTACGTCACTTCATTTTGGACGGTCGGAATTTGGTCTGACAGTGTGTATGCAAGACAGCTTGAACGGACTTCCGACGAAAAATTCTATTCGATTTTATCCCATCGGAAATTCTAATCGTGTGCACAGGGAATAATAGTATGCAGATACAGCACTATTTTACTTTCTGTTTTCTTGTATCTGTCTTGTAGAATTCAATAAAAGTTTTTGTAAAATGTTTTTTTTTTTTTTTTATCGTACCTGAAATAGGAAGAGAGGGGAAATCTTCACTAGTCACTAGTGGTAATAAGCAACATTAGTCCAAATTGTTGGAAAATGGTGGGGCAATGACATACTGCCTATAGAATTTCAGACATGGAACAGTGTCATATGCAAAAGTCTCATACTTTGCCAGACAGCAAATCACATATAAGTAGATCAAGCATTCCTTTACACGTCTTTTACACAGGTAAAATAGGTCCAATAATTTGCATTATTCTAGTGTTTCTCAATCGGGGTGTTACTAGCATGGGACCTATCTTGCTTTGCATAGGCTTCATGAGTTGCCATGGTGTGGGTGGGCCTGCCATCAGCACTTTGGCAGCCAATGACGTTCTATGTCTGGGCTGGCCCACTCATACCATGGCAACACATGACTTTGCTCCAGGGCAGGTGGCATACAGGACTGCCCTCAACATTCTGGAAAGTCTGCCTCCTCCAGACCTACTCCAACTCTTGACCTCTGCCGCACTGCTGGAATCAAATGATCGGGCTTTGATGTAAAGACAGGATTGTGTGATTGGTGCGCTCTGTAATGGGAGAACTTTGTGATTGGGGGGCTCTGTGATGTCGTATCTGTGTAATTGGAGGCTATGTGATGGGAGAGCATATAGTGAGATAGAGGGGATCTGTGATGGGGGGACCATGATGGACTCTGTGATAGGAAGATACTGTGGTGATGGAAGGACATGCTTAAAAAAGGTTGAGAAGAGCTGATTTGATGTGCCTATTTAGTAGATGTAAAACTAAATTTTGTGAAATGATTAGAGATGCTCTTTTATACCCCCATTTCTTTGCATGATTTGAAACACTGCTTTTTTTTAGAACTGTAAATTTATGCAGAGGGCCAAAACATTTTGTTTTCTCCTCCTGACATCATATTAGATTGCAAGCTGTGGGCTCAATCAGCTTTCATTGTACTTGATTGTATAGCTTACCTTGGGTTAGCTCAGCTATGCAAAATAAAAGAATCATTAGTATTTGCATAGCTATGGACACACAATGGATAATGAGCCATGGCAACTCAAGACTGGTCTGAACCCCCACAATGCTTTGTTTTGAAATAGCTAGCGCTAACAAAACAACAGCCCAACTCCACGCTTGTTAGTATGTTTCTTGTGCTAAGTGTAGGCAGTAGGCTGTTTATTTTAGTCATCCGTTAATTGTTCAAAGTGTATATGAATGTGGGGGCAGAAGATGGTTGTCAAGCCTTGTTTGCAGAATAGCACAAAGTGAATTTGTCAGCCGACGCATCAGATCACGTTTGGGCTAAAATCTTCTATTCTAACTTTCCCATAAAGCATTTTCATATACATTTCAATAGATAATTTCTAAAGGGGGTTTTATGTGAATATTTATTTAGCCTCCTTTAGATGTGCAGAGAGCCTTTGTGATGTTTCTAGAGCTCCAACATTCCAAGTAACACGTCAAAAAGGCAGAGCCCCGCACTTGGGAATAGTGTGCCTTTGTACAGGAATCTCTCTGCAAATAAGATTTTCTTTTGTTTCCTTTCATGCCAGCAGCGATCATTACTTCTTTTTAAACAGGGTTGCAATATGCGTGTGTTCTGTCATTTAGGAAGGCACACAGGACATTTAGTTCTGTGACAAAGAAAATAGCTTCCCCTGTAGTAACGCAGTGTGAATAGCCATTTACATGAGTCTGTTTTTTTTGTATTTGGAATTAAATGTACTGCACTACACTATAGATATGTCTATAATAAAATAATCTGATCTGATTACTCATTAAAGGTAACCTTTACTAAAAGAACAATGTAGGTTGCCATTGCTGACCTCTGTATGAATATTCTAGATGCTTGATAATGTTAGATAACCTCGTTGGCCTGTGACAAACGTGAAGATTGGAAAGTCAAAAGAGTTCAAACCCTCTTCTCTGCATACTTGTTTCAGGTCAGTGACCTAGAAACCATTGAATCATGATTATATTTTTATACTTCTTTAGTAAATGTATTCTTTACTATTTGGTGTACTTAAATATAAAATCAAAAGTAAAGCGTCAAATGACTTTGCTGTATTTATCAAATTATATAGATAAAGTAGTAAAGTAGTGAGTGTACAGCTTGTATAGCAGTGTATATTTGCTGTCCCCTCAAATTAACTCAACACACAGCCATTCATGTCTAAACTGCTGGCAACAAAAGTGAGTACACCCCTAAGTGAAAATGTCCAAACTGGGCCCAAAGTGTCAATATTTTGCATGGCCACCATTATTTTCCAGCTCTACCTTAACCCTCTTGGGCATGGAGTTCACCAGAACTTCACAGATTGTCACTAGAGTCCTCTTCCACTCCTCCACAATGACATCACAGAGCTGGTTGATGTTAGAGACCTTGCACTCCTCCACCTTCATTTTGAGGAGACCCACAGTTGCTCAATAGGGTTTAGGTCTGGAGACATGCTTGGCCAGTCCATTACCTTTACCCTCAGCTTCCTTGCTCTGCTTCAGTATATCACAGTATATGTTGTGATTTATGGTTCCTTTAATGAACTGTAGCTCCCCAGTGCCAGCAGCAGTCATGCACCCCGAGACCATGACACTCCACCAACATGCCTGACTGTAGGCAAGACACACTTGTCTTTGTACTTCTCACCTGGTTGCCGCCACACACGCTTGACACCATCTGAACCAAATGAGTTTTACCTTGGTGTCATCAGACCAAAGAACATTCCAGTAATCCATTTCCTTAGTCTGCTTGTCTTCAGCAAACTGTTTGCACGGTTTCTTGTGCATCATCTTTAGAAGAGGTTTCCTTCTGGGATGACAGCCATGCAGACCAATTTGATGCAGTGTGCTGCGTATTCGTCTGAGCACTGACAGGCTGACCCCCACCCCTTCAACCTCTGCAGCAATGCTGGCAGCACTCCTACATCTTTTTTCCAAAGACAACCTCTCGATATGATGCTGAGCATGTGCACTCAACTTCTTTGGTTGACCATGGTGAGGCCTGTTCTGAGTTGAACATGTCCTGTTAAACTGCTGTATGACCTTGGTCACCGTGCTGCAGCTTAGTTTCAGGGTCTTGATAATCTTCTTATAGCCTAGGCCATCTTTATGTAGAGCAACAATTCTTTTTTTCAGATCCTTAGAGAGTTTTTTTGCCATGAGGTGCTGAACTTCCAGTGACCAGTATGAGAGAGTGAGAGCAATAACACCAAATTTAACACACTCTTCCCCATTCACACCTGAGACCTTGTAACACTAATGAGTCACATGACACCGGGGACGGAAAATGCCTCATTGGGCCCAATTTGGACATTTTCACTTAGGGGTGTACTCAATTTTGTTGCCAGTGGTTTAGACATGTGTTGAGTTATTTTGAGTGAACAAAAAATATACACTATTATACAAGCTGTACACTCACTACTTTACATTGTAGCAAAGTGTAATTTCTTTAGTGTTGTCACATGAAAATATAGAATAAAATATTTACAAATATGTGAGGGGTGTACTCACATTTGTGAGATACTGTGTATATATATATATATATATATATATATATATATATATACAGTACAGTACAGTATATGAAGTAGCCAGAGTCGCAGAAGGTGATTTATCTTGATTCTCCTCTTTCTTGGAAAACCGTTCGCAAATAGTGAAGTTAGGAGCTTTTACTTCTGAGAAATGCACATTATCGTGCGGAGTCCCTCAAGGTTCCCCCCTGTCACCGATGCTATTTAACATCTATCTTCGTCCTCTTTTTGAAATAATCAGCAGCCAAAAACTGCTTTATCACTCATATGCAGACGACACGCAACTGTATTTCCGCATTTGCAATAAAAAGGATCACCACCTCAATCTAGAGACATGCCTCTCTTTGATAGAGGACTGGATGACAAAGAGTTATCTTAAACTCAACGGAGCGAAAACAGAACTTCTCCTGTTTCACGCCAAGCGTATGAATCAATCTGCAACAACTAGGATACCCCCGCCCATTCTGGGTAAAATCATCACCCCTAGCGTCAAAGTCAAAAGTCTCGGGGTCATCTTTGACTCCTACATGACTATGGATGCACAAATAGGGTCAGTAGTCAGCGGGTCTCACCATCTGCTGCGCCTACTATGCAGACTTGCTCCTTTTATTCCCAAAAAATACATTGCGGTCGTGGTGGGAGCAATTGTAAACTCAAGATTGGACTATGCAAATGCCCTTTACCTCGGACTCCCTAAGTACCAAATCGCTCGTCTGCAAGTCGTTCAGAACACGGCCGCCAGACTTGTGACTGGGAAAAAACCCTGGGAATCAATCTCACCTTCGCTGAGAACCCTTCATTGGTTGCCAGTAAAAGACAGAATTGCTTTTAAAGCACTCTGTCTAACGGATAAATGTATCCATGGGAATGCCCCCCATTATCTATGTGAAAAAATAAAAGCTCATAATTCCAATCGCGTTCTCCGATCCACCAATCAAAATCTACTCCAGATACCGAAAGCCAACTACAAGTCCAAAGGAGATAGAAGATTTGCGGTCCAAGGTCCCAGACTATGGAACGCTTTACCAACCAGCATTTGGTTGGAGGAGAACCACTTAGCATTCAGGAGAAAGATCAAGACTCATCTCTTTTGATTTCAAAGGAGACAGGAACAACAAGCGCCCAGAGGCGATTAAGTTCGCATGTGCCGCGCTATATAAGTTTTCATTCATTCATTCATTCATTAATTCAGTATATTCCGAATACTTGTTAATATCTTACGAAATGTGCAATGTATCCATGGAGCTTTTGCCATAAACTACAACTATACATATGATTTGTTTGCACATTATGGCAGACTTATCCCCTAGTGTGTCCTTCTGCAGTGTTGAGTGGTCTGCTTCTCCACTGCCCTGCTGCAGCTACCATCCTTTCTTTCATAATGGACATCTCCCTCTCTTCAGCCATTGGGCAGCCACCGATAAATCTGTGCATGTTGGGGTTGCATTTTCCAGGCATCTGGCTCGGCGAAGAGCTGGTGGTTACCATACACTGCATATGAGCCTCAAAATTGCTAAGAAAAAGGAGAAATGTTTTAACAATGGAAACTTGCAAAGTCTTCTAACAATTTTTTTTCATGGGGTTCAGTAATGGGTCAAGTATGCAACTAGCACAAATAACATCAGGATTTTCAGCAAGGACCGGAATATCTAGATGGATTTTATGTCAAAGGATAGTTTGATTAAAGCCGATCAGGTAATTGTGGTACAAAGAGAATTCTCCTACCAGATGACAAGCAACTCTTGCTTTAAAAAAAAAAATCTTTACGTTGCAACGTTATTTCCAGATTCTAAATTATACTTGTATCGGCCCCTTGCCAAAAGCTTGTTCTCCTTTGTGTTGAAAATTAAACACAATTAGTTATATAATATAACGTTTGAATTTTGTAACATTTGGGATGATTTTCCGAGCCTTGTGTATAAGAGCCCTCTTGTGGCTAAATAGGCTTATAAGCATGAGATTTTCTAAACCAGTGATTATGTCTCCAAATCGGAATTTTGTGACTTCTGTGTTTGTCTTTTTATTTTTGTACCTTTGTACAGAGTTTATATACGCTGCAGTACCAGTTTATATCAAATCTTTATACAGTAAGTATTCACAGAAAACACATTTGACTATAAGCAAACCTAGTAGTCCAGCTAAACTCCAGGAGTATTACCAAAATACATTTGCCATCTGTATCCTTCATTCTTTGTGTGCTTTGTGTAAAGCTCAACTTTGGGCAAAAAAAATGTAACTGCTTGCTTTTTCTAGGGGTTGTTCACCTAAACTCACCTGATCTTTCAATCCTCCATAAAATGAAGCTCCCCCACGTCCAGCGGTGGGCTGTTCCTGATGTTTTCACATCCAGAGTGGGTCTATGGGTGTGATGAGGTCAGGAACAGTTCATTGCACAAGACTGCTGGACCACTGGGTGGGTGAAACCTAAGGGACTGGTCTTGCACTCGGAGGGTTGCAGGATTAGGTGGGTATATTTTGGCACTTCGAACCCCTAGGCTAAAGCGAACAGGCACAGCCCCACTGCATGGTAAAAAAAAAAAAAAAAATGTTCCCGGAGTTCTGCATTAAAGCGATTGTAAAGTCTTGTTTTTTTTTTCCTATAAAAATAACAAACATGTTATACTTACCTGCTTTGTTGCAGTGGATTTGCACAGAGCAGCCCAGATCCTGCTTTTCTTGGGTCCCTCTCCTGTGATCTTAGCACCTCCCTCCTGTTCAGTGCCCCCACAGCAAGCAGCTTGCTATGGGGCACCCGAGCTGAGTCACAGCTCCCTGTGTCCATTCAAACACAGAGCCCTGGCCCAACCCCCTCTCTCCCCTAATTGGCTAGCTGACTTTGATTGACAGCAGCGGAAGACAATACCGCTGCTGTGTCTCAGCCAATCGGGAAGGAGAATCTGGAATGGCTGAGACACTCATGGACAGATAGGGAACTCAGATAAGTGTTGAGGGGCTGAGGGGGGCTGCTGCAAGCAGAAGGCTTTTTATTTTAATGAATAAATTAAGAAAAACAAACTTCTGCCTTTACAACTCCTTTAAGCAATGCAGTGGGAGCTTCCTGTAATAAAGACCAGTCACTGCTGCTCTTTCCTTGTGCGGGGTGATTGGCCCGGCCTCTAACTCTCCCATAGTTTCTGCAGACAGACTGTACAGCACAGTGATGACGTCACTGCTACTTTTACAAGGTATAATCTGTGTTTGCAAATGCAATGTACACAAAGTGGATTTTTATGTTTTGTGTTTATTGAGAAATACATTTTAATTAAGGTTTTGAAGGAAATTAATTTAAGGAAAAGTAAGGGTGAAGAAAGAACTCATTTATTTCATATAAATGTCTCTGCACGTAGTTGGGTGTGGCAGTAGGTGCGTCCTTTGCCTACATACTTTGTAGGCAAGGTGTCCCAAAGGTGTCTCCTTTTTGTCAACGCAGGAAGTAGGGAGGTGATGATGCCTGGAAAATCCATCTTTTCAGCCTAAGGCCCCATTCACACTGGGGCGTTTATCGAGCGATATTCGAGCGAAGCATCATCTGCAATCCCAATGTGAAAGCCTGAGTGCTTTCAGAGCCCTTTCACACTGCCACCGCCTGAAAAATGCTGGTAAAGCACCGCTAAGACCCTAATGTTTTAGGGCATTTTCGCAGTGCCTCTGTGTGAAAGGGCAAGGCGTTTTTACAGCGCTTTCAATTCATTTTAATGGAGAGGGGCATTTTTGGAGCTTTTTTTTCAGCGCCCAAAAGCTGCTCCAAAGATGCTGCTTGCAGGACTTTTCTCAAGCCCCTGCCAGTCCAACGCCTCAGTGTGAAAGGGCAAGGCGTTTTTACAGCGCTTTCAATTCATTTCAATGGAGAGGGGCATTTTTGGAGCGTTTTTTTTTTCAGCGCCCAAAAGCTGATCCAAAGATGCTGCTTGCAGGACTCAGTGTGAAAGGGTCCATTGAGATGCATGGAGAGCGTTTTAATAGTGCTAGTTTTAACGCTAAAATGCTGTAAAAATGCTTCAGTGTGAAAGGGGTCTTAGTGTTGACTTTTCCTTGAAAAGTGGCAATGGTAAACATGCATGGCTTTTTATTAAGATCTTTGCAGCTGAAACAGAAGAAATAGTGATGTGCCTACCCGCTGCAACTAGATTCATTTCGTTTTCAGTCAATTGAAACGCAACCTCCATTTCTGTTCCAGGTTGTGTAGCTCTACTTTATTTTAATCTCCCCGGTTGCCTTTAGCTTATTATAGCATCATTTTATTTTCTATTTTTCCCCTGTACATTCTACTACTGCCAGTGTATTAGCTGTCATTTTCAGTAGGTGCCCTTAGGATATGTGTACAATAGGATAACAAATGCATTTCTCTGTGAGCCCAACCCTTACTTTCTTCTATTTACTATACCAATCAAAGAAAAGAACAGGAAATGCATTTTTTTTAGAAAGCGTAGATCTTTCCGTCTTGCTTGTTTGCTCAGTGATAAGCGTTGTTGTGGGATAAGGGCAAGAGTCAGGCCCAGGAAAAAGCTCAAGATTTCAAGATATTTTTTCTGCAGTCATACAAGGAAGAAACAGAAGTGTATTAGAGATAACCTGGCTGACAGCCAGTGGGAATTGAATTCGTACACTGGAGTAGGCCGCCCACACTTCCATCTCATCCCGTTGTCAGTGTGTGTTCAATCTACGTATTCACAAGTAACAGCTCATATGTGTTTCCACTAGCTGGGTGGCTTATATAAAACAAAGAATTTCTGTATACCTTATACAATTATTGCTGTGTTGTAGTTGAATTTTCCTCACGCCATTATAGCAGGCAACATTATTTGTTTTAGTATATATGAAAGGCTCCATTTCCTTTATTTATCAATTATAATGCTTTTTATTTACAGTATTTGGTCGAGTTTGTACATCAGTATGTGATGGTAGAACACAAAGGCCCAGATCCACAAAGGAATTACACCGGTGTATCTCCAGATACGCCGCCGTAATTTCAAATGTGCGCCGTGGTATCTTTGCGCTGATTCTCAAAGCAAGATACGCCGGAAAACATGGCTTCAGTCGTCCGGCGTAACTTGCCTACACCGGCGTATCGTGGGCACATAGTTACGCTAGACGCATTAGACTTTCCCATTAAAAATATACAAATGAGCTAGATAGGCCGATTCACGAATGTATGTGCGCCCGGCGCATTGATATACGTCGTTTACGTACGGTGTACGCCGGCGTATCATGGGCGCATAGTTACGCTGGACGCATTAGGCCCAGATCCACAAAGGAATTACGCCGGCGTGTCTCCAGATACGCCGCCGTAATTTCAAATGTGCGCCGTGGTATCTTTGCGCTGATTCTCAAAGCAAGATACGCCGGAAAACATGGCTTCAGTCGTCCAGCGTAACTTGCCTACACCGGCGTATCGTGGGCGCATAGTTACGCTAGACGCATTAGACTTTCCCATTAAAAATATGAAAATGAGCTAGATACACCGATTCACGAACGTACGTGCGCCCGGCGCATTGATATACGTCGTTTACGTAAGGTGTATAAGCAGCGTAAAGTTACCCCTGCTATATGAGGTGCAGCCCATGTTAAGTATGGACATCGGGCCATTCACCTCTGCAGCCAAGGGTTCGGATCCCGGTCTCGGCTACATGTGAATTGAGTTTGGTGGTCTCAGCCCGGCTCCCGGTGGGTGTGCTATGCAAGGTACGCCTGTGCTTAGTACGCCCACCCCCCCCCCCAAAAACCACCACACTTGCACGCACACGAAATTGGTTTAAAACACACGCACTTTGGCCATGCGGTCTCTTAAAATAAAGAGAGGCAAAGGACCTACGGGGCTGGCTGGGTGGGCTAGGCCCCCTCACTCTCTCATAGGGGGAGTCCCTCTGCCCCATTGGGGTCCCGTTGGGCCCCAGTTGGGCTCCCAAGAGGAGCAGGTAGGGCGGGGTGAGTGGGAGGCCCCCCTTCACACCCGCCATTGCCACCAGGGGCATGGAGAAGGATGGCGAATGCCTCCGGGGGAAGGTTCTGCCTACTCCCAACTCCTGCAGTCCGGCTCCTCTCTCTCGAGTTCACGCACAAAAAATACACTTTAAAAAATAAAAAAAAAAAAAGAAAAAGAAAAAAAAGTATGGACATCGGAACAGCGTCAAATTTCCCGTCGTTTACGTCATTTGCGTAAGTCATACGCGAATATGGCTGTGCGTGAGTTACGTTCACGTCGAAAGCATTGAGTATTTGCGACGTGATTCAGAGCATGCGCACTGGGATACATCCACAGACGGCGCATGCGTCGTTCATTCGGCGCGTCATTTACGTGGGGTCACGATTCATTTACATATAACACGCCCACTACCAGCCTACTTTGAATTACGCGCACTTACGCCGGCCCATTTACGCTACGCCGCCGTAACTTAGGACGCAAGTGCTTTGAGAATACGGCACTTGCCTCTCTAAGTTGCGGCGGCGTAGCATAAAGAAGATACGCTACGCCCGCACAAAGATCCGCTCATGTCTGTGGATCTGGCCCCAAGAGTTCATTTTATAATTAGTGGAGGTGTTGATATGCTTTCTCTAACTACCCAAGTGGAAAGGTGTATTTAAAGTAGATGTAAACCCAATTTTTTTTTTTTTGCTGGCACAATTTAGAGTATAAGATTTCCTATCATCTGTGCCCAGTCTTTCCACACAGAGTTAATCCAGCTCTGATCAATCCTTTTTTAATGTTCAGTGAGATATCTTGACAAACAGAGAAAAACGTTGTCAAATCCTCCCCCTTACTTTGAGTAGAGGTTATTTACATATCTCAGAGACAGGCATTATTTTTTTAATTCCCACCCTCACTCCTTTTCTGAAGTCATGTGGTTACTTTTCTGGATTTTGACTGGATGTTAGTGATCATAGCAGAATTTAATATAAGGAATACCCAGGAGAAAATGTATGTTGACAAGAGTGTAGAGGAGGGCGGGGAGTCTACTGACATCACGACTTCAACCACCGAGCTCCAGACAACAGATCCACCCACAGAATCTGCAGCTTTTTAGTTCTTATAACAGACAGAGGGGAGATATTTGACAGGCAAAGATACATGCAGGAGGCATCTATATTCTTATAGATCAGCACTATGGCAGTAGTTTAGAAAGGATGCAAGTGGGTTTACAGCCACTTTAAACTAGAAGTTCACCCAAAAACTAATTCTAAATCTACTTGCAGCCATATTCTAAAATGAATCCATCTAACCCTGTAAAGAAGAAACTGCTATACAATACAAATCATATTCTACAGTGCTCCAGTGTTTGGTTGCTCTGGATCAGGGGTCTCCAAACTTTATAAACAGACTTTAGGGCCATTGGAAGTAGAAAAGGTCCTCACGTCAGTGGGAATTAATTACATCCCATCATTGGTGTCAGTGGAAAGAATTTGGCTCCTTCGTTGATGCCATTGGACCCCATTGTAGATATCATTGGGAGGAATTGCGCCCTATCATTGATGTCATTGGGCCCCATTGTTGGTGTCATTGGGAGTAATTTCACCCCACCATTGATGCCATTGTTCCCCATTGTTGGTGTCAGTGGGAGGAAATGCATCCCATCATTAATGTCACTGGGCCCCATTGTTGGTGTCAGAAGGAGAAATTGTACCCCATCGTTGGTGTCATTGGGAGGAATTGTGCCCCCTTCATTGGTGTCAGTGGGAGAAATTGTGCCCCATCATTGATGTCATTGGGTCCCATTGTTGTTTTCATTGGGAGGAATTGCACCCCATCATTGATGTCATTGGGCCCCATTGTTGGTGTCAGTGGGAGGAATTGCACCCCATCATTGATGTCAATGGGCCCCATTGTTGGTGTCAGAAGAAGGAATTGTGCCCTATCGTTGGTGTTATTGGGAGGAATTGTGCTCCCTTCATTGGTGTCAGTGGGAGGGAATTATGCCCTATTGTTGGCATCAGTGGATGAAATAGTGCCACAAGGGCTGCATCTGATCCCGGGCTGCAGTTTGGAGACCACTGCACTAGATTAATGATCAATACTATCACCCTATGAAAAAAATTACCTTGTTATCTAAATCATTTCAATTGTTAAATAACCTAAACTTTCTAAGACTATTTTACAGTTTGAGCTCTCTGACTCAGTTCAGCTTCAGGAATGGGTCACAGAATAAATAAGGTTAATTCTGAAAGACCTGCAGATTTGACCAAGGACAATTGAAACCATGATATCATGCCAACATATGACCTAATACAGTCATCCTATGACAAGGTTTTCAATCTCCTATGTTTAATACCCAAGAGTTCCCACTATTACAAAAAGGCAGATCAAGATGGATGAGCTGTATATTTATTGAATTTGTCAGAGGTATGAGCCTCAGCTATAGGATAGCAGTGAAAGGATTAAACTGAAAAAATATTCACGCTTATAATCTTCTGCAGTGCTGTTTTCATGTCCTCATTGTTCGTTTTTTGCTTTGATGTTGCTGTAATTCTGCTCTGATCTCTTATAACCACAGTGCTGGGAGCTGTCTCACTGTGGTCACTAATCAAGGAGGTGTGATTACTGTGTGTAAACTGAAACTGGGTTGGTGCTGAGGGGTTTTAGACAAACCATCACTGCCCTCTATTGGCTCTCTGGCTCTGTACATCAGAGAGACAGGAAATAACAGCAGAAACTAAACTAAAACTGTAGGTTGATTATATGATTGATTTTTATCTGTTTTTAATCATTATCTATTAATCTATACCCTGTAAACAGTCATTTCAGCCCAAAAATGTTTTTCCTTTAGTGACCCTTTAATCTAAAACAATTAATTGCTGTAATCAAATGCAACATTTTTTTTTTTTTTTCACATCGTAAAAAAAATAATCACATTATAATTACCCACTTTTTAAATTTAGTTAAATAAATGTAAACATTAGTTTTTTTGAAAATGACAACTACAAGAGAAACTAGCTCATAACCAAAATCTAACAGTCATAATATATGAATCACTTATTTATAACCAGTGAGTCTAATTCCCAGCAGAATTTGAAGCCGCAGCACAGTAGCTCACAATGAAATTCTGTCTAATGTAAAAAATTATGTTTGAACAGATACGGAAGTTTTTTTTAGTACAATTATGAGCCTGATCACATCAGTGTGAGTGCCTGATTGACTTGTCAGTTTTAGGAGAGGTTCAGAAAGTGTTGTATTTTTCGGTCATATTTTTTACACTAATCGCTATAACATACATTCTATGGATGCTTATGGGAATGTGCATGAATATTAGAGCACAATACATTTACATGGGCAACATTTTTTGTTCCTCTATAAAATGTCATTATGTATGTTTTAATAGTCATCTGCTATCCTGTAAAATACAGATGTAAAGTACTCATTGTCACTATAGTAGGTATTTAACAATTTCAATACAGGGCATTTTCACCCCAATTTTTAGTTTTCAGCGCTGCTGCACTTTGAATAACAATTGCACGGTCATGCAACACTGTACCCAAATAAAATCCTTATGTTTTTTGTCACCACAAATAGAGCTTTCATTTTGTGGTATTTGATTACCTCTGCGGTTTTTATTTTTTGCGCTATAAACAAAAGAGGAGCGACAATTTTGAAAAAAACACAATATTTTTTACTTTTTGATTTAATAAATATCACAATTTAAAAAAATATATATATATATATTTTCCTCAGTTTAGACTGATATGTTTTTGGTCAAAAATATCGCAGAAAGCTTATATTGATTGGTTTGTGCAAAAGTTATAGCGTCTACAAAATAGGGGATAGATTTATTGCATTTTAATTTTTATACTTGTAATGGTGGCAATCTGCGATTTTTTTATTGTGACCGTGACATTGCGACGGACATATCGCACACTTTTGACACATTTTTGGGACCAGTCACATTTATACAGCGATTAGTGCTATAAAACTGCACACACACATCGGTCTGCTCACCTCTGACAGGACGTGGATCTGTGTTCACACACACAGATCCACGGTCCTGCCGTGATCACATGGAATTGCGGGCGCCCCGGCGGCCATCGCGGCCGCCAGGCACGCACAGCGGGTCCCGAGCAATGCCGTGTGCACCCTCGGCGGGGTGTGCCTGCCCCCTAGATGGCCGGGAAGCCCAGGACGTCATATGACATCCACCCAGGATGGGAGATCCCATCTGTGGACGTCATTTGACTATGGGTGGGTATTGAAGTGGTGAAAGTAGATATTGCATTAAAACACCTTCATGTCACAGTCCATATTAGGAGTTGGAATGATATTATTAGTAAGGGTATTACAATACAAAATCACATATCTTGTGCACTAAGGTGGTGCAATTTAACTTTGCAAAGAATACCTGTGCCCGTCTGTAGCAGCTCTCTCCTCTCTCCCTGTATTCCCAGGACAGACAGAGAGGGGGCAGCGGGAGCCATTGGCTCTTGCTGCTGCCAATCAAATCCAGTACGCAGAGAGCAGGGGGGCCCCCATGAGAAGCAGCTTACTATAGTGGTGCACGGAGAAGAGGAAGAGCCAAGAGCGCCAGTGGGGGAACCCAGAGGAGCAAGTAAGTATAACATGTTCTTATTAAAAAAAAGCTTTACAACCTACTTGACATTTTTTTTCTTTACAAATATATTTAGCAAATAATACATGTGTGAAAACTTGCCAACATAGGAGCACTGGTGATTGAGGAACATTTTTTGGCATAGAATGGTAGAACAATTAAATGTTATGATACACATGTTTACTGAATTGGGCTCCTTCTAACAAGCACATTTATATTAATGGCATATTTATAATCGTCTATCCCTGCACTGTCGTCGAAAGCTGGGCATTGAGCTATAGATTTTGATGTTGTTGAAATCAGGCAATATTTTATACATATGTGGAAGCTGTCTCTCAAAGAGTGGTGCAAACTTCCATTCCTATCTCTTGAAAATAGAAAGTTGGTTTACATAGCTTTGATTTTGTACTACACATCCTTCTCAGTTGGTACATGATAAAAGTGTAGTATAACCTCTCTGCACCTTGTCCCACTTGAGATAGATTCTGGTCATTATGGTGTTAGTAGATTTTATCCAGAGAAGCTTGCATGGTTACTTTAATCCTGCTGAGAGAAGATCCCCCGATGTGGTTGAGCTTTCCCCTGCAGAGGTTAGTGAAAGGCTGTAGGACATGGTCATCTTTTCAATGTCTTGGACACTTTTAAATGTGCATCTTTTGAATAAATGTTTTAAATGCAAAAACTATTCTATAAACCAAGTCAGAAATTGTGCTAAAATGCAGTTGATCATGGCCTGCTAAAAAAAATAAAAATGGAGATGTTGTGGAAGTTGAGACTTTCCTCATTCAGCAGCAAATTGTATCTGCATTATTTCGGCATATGTTGGCAACTATGCAAATAGAATCAGTTATAGAAGAACATGGGTGCAACAAATAAAATCTGTGTCCTGATCAACCAACTTTATTTAACTGATAACAGAAATCGGAATGCAGAAAGTCTGTATATAGGGATTTTGCACTGCACAAGAGAGCAACAGTTAAGGACCGTACCTGAAATAGCCTCTTGGCCTCTTGTTTATTGAGTATCTATTTTGCTGCTATTTTGAGCCATGTTGGCTCATGTAAAATAGAAGAAGAGTAAGGCAGGTAGCCAGGCTCATGCAACAGTACTTAAAGGTCACAACATAGACCAACTAGAAAACAGGTCTAAAACTCCCCACATACCCTTACTTCAGCAAATTCCTTGTTTATGATACCAGTTCTGCTTCTCAATCAACTTCAAATGTTATTGATTACACCAAAATCCAGTTATATTGGGAGTGAAGCCTGTTCTTTTAGTGCTGTCTTCCCTAAGGAAGTATTGATGACATCTTGAGCAAAAATGGATGCATGGAAAAGAACAAAAGCTCTTTGATCTGCATTGACATTTATTTACATTACAAGGTCGTTTTAGGTTCACCTAGTTTAGAGTTGCTTAAAAAGCATTTTGTTAATTCTGGGGTAGAACACCTTTACAAATAAATAAAGCTTTTAAATGCAATGTGACAATATATTTCTATAACAGAGAGGTGCTGTTTCATTTAAATCTTGCAAAGCCTTAGAAATTTTGTAGTCTTTTATTCTCATTGGGTTGCTGCATGCAAAGAATAGAAAAATCCATATAGTAACATAGTTAAAGGGGTGTTCCACCCAAAAATATGACCCCTTCTTAACCCACTCCTCACCCCCATACATGCCACATTTGGCATGTAATTTTTTTGGGGGGGGAGTGGGGGCTTCAGTAGGAGTGGGACTTCCTGTCCCACTTCCTGCTTCCGCCGAGGGGCTGGTTAGGCGATTAAGCTTAATCGCCTACACCAGCCCCCTCCCTGTAGGCGATCACATGGGACACTGACAGGTCCCATGCGATCGCCTCTCCAATCAGCGGCGAGCCGCGCCGCGCACGCATGCGCAGTACGGCTCGCGCATGCGCAGTGGGTGCCCGGCCGTGAAGCCGAAGGCTGTCACGGCTGGGTGCCCACAGACAGGATGGAGACGCCGGCCGGGGAGGGGGGCAGAGGAGCGGAGCCCCGGTCGGCGCGTCGCTGGAACGCAGGAGCAGGTAAGTGAGTGTTTATTAAAAGCCAGCAGCTACACTTTTTGTAGCTGCTGACTTTTAATAAACACCATTTTTGGCTGGAACACCCCTTTAAGCAAATTCCAAAGCAACATTTTCAGTGACTCATTATAAGGTTTAAACTGCAATCATTTAAAGACAGACGTGGAGTTCATTTTCAGTTTACAAATGAATGCAGGGATTTTCCATTTTCATTATTGCAGGGATTTTCCAATTGAGGTAAAACAGTGGGAAAAAAAAAATATTTTACCATTAACAATGTCCTTTACTGGAGGTGTGAGGGTGTTCACTGAAGAACGTAAGTCACTCGCCAGCTCATGTCTTGGGGATATCATTAACAAGATTTCCTGATATAGTTCCTTTCTTCCTCCCTATCTTGGAGTCTACTTTCCCTGGGAGTCGGTGAGGTCATCCAGAATGTTGGCCAATACACTGAAAACTTTTCTGTAACATTTTTAATAATATGGTACAGTAGTACTGCATCTGGTTACTTTTTAATAAATTGGTAAACCTAGAAATACTGCACTATGCAGTCTACTCTTTTTTTTGTGACATGCGTTTATGTTGAGTGTAGCAGTAGTCCCTATTCTTGGACTGCTGTGGATTGCTGATTACTGTACATGCATGTTATGACCATTCACATGCTGATGGTCAATTGAGTTATGGTAGGCGGTTTGGATGTTTGCTGTGAAAGATACATTTCCTGTTAGTGGTAACTCTCTGGGCACAAAATATTTAGGCTGAGTGCACAGAAATTTACACACCTGTAGCTGTGTCACCCTTGCAGTCCGTGCATGATTTGTTCACAATTGTTTATTCACATGTGAGATGCTGGACAGCACCCTTTCCTTCTCCCATGAACTTCCCTTTTAAGCCATGCATTTGCACTTCCTGTTTTCCACATTATTGTGCCCTCTACAGCCAATATCTTGCTCTTGTCACTCCTGCTGCTGTCCATATCTTTGCTACCATTCATTACCGACCTTTGGATTTCTTCTTCACTATGCTTCGACTTGATCCCAACCTGCAACCACTTGTTGGCAACCTTTGACTTGTTCCTCGACTATGTGTCTGCTTGATCCCAACCTGCAACCGATTGTTACCAACCTTTGACTTGTTCCTCGACTATGTGTCTGCTTGATCCCAACCTGCAACCGATTGTTACCAACCTTTGGCTTGTTTTCTGACTATGCTTTTGCTTGATCCCTACTGCCTCCTTGCTCACCTCCTGGTGGGTGGGGCAATCCTGAGGACCGCAACCTGGTACTAACACACAGCTAAAACCATCCTGACCATCAGGGGCTCTGGTGAATACTGGTTAGTGCTTAGACAGCTACTGGTCTCTGAGCCTGATCCCTGACCGTGACACTATGTGTATTATCTATTTTTTTTTTCTTTTTACAACTTTATTGATACATGGTTTCTCATGTGGATAGAGAAATAAGTGTTAGCCTTTTTACTGAAAGTTATGCTGAATGACTTATCATCTTTGAGTGCTTTATGACCAGTCAGTAAAGAGGGGGGTCAAACAGTTCTGGTAAGCAGTGTGGCTTGTCACCGTAAATATCTCATAAAAGACAAGGATTATCTATGCTATTTATTTTTTAATTTTAGTTAATGTCAAATGTATTTGTTGTTTACACTATTCTTGATTGTATAGGTTTATTAAACCGCTCGTTTAGCTGCTGACTTTTAATAAACACACACTCACCTGTCCCACGATCCAGCAATGCGGCCGCCCATATCATTTCTTCTATCCCTTGCCTATCCCGGCGCCAGCATTACAAGTGTGGGCACTTGGCTGTGACAGCTTGCGGCTTCACAGCCGGGGGTGTGCACTGCGCATGCACGAGTCACGATGAGCTTCCTTATTGGTCGGGCAATCTTTTGGGACCTGTGACATATCCCAGAAGATTGCTGTGAGGACGGGGGAGAGGAGTCGCCTAGACAGCCCGAGTACAAGTGGGAGCAGGTACCTGTCAAAACTAGGCTCCTGCTTCGCCCTAAAAAAAAAAAACAATTACATGCCAAATGTTGCATAGGAGGGGGGAATGCTTTAAGCGGAACGTCCCCTTTTGGATGAAGCTTTGCTTTAAGTTTAGTGACATTTTTGAGAGCTGCATTTTTTGATTTATAAGTTGAACTTAAACTAGTCACCAGGGTTGTCTGTAGGCCTTCTATAGCTCATCCTGCTATAGAAGACGTATACAGCAGCAGGATGTGTGGAATGACAAACCACCAACCAAATTGCTCACCAGGTCCACAAAGGGTGAACATCCAAATGTTAAGTGGAAATTGCAGTAGGCTGAACCATATGCCTAGTTGGGAAGTGTGGTGCTATTTTTCATGAGAAATTTGGGAAAAAAGGCACATTATCAGGGTACTGCTTAGCCAAAGCTAATCATTCAATATATTCCTATATAATAGCAAAATAGGACTTTGCCCTCCTTAAGAATTATGGTGATATGAGTTGTTAAGCATTCTGGAGAAAATTTTGAGGAGTTCTTTGGCACATTTATCACATTAAAGGTGTTTAAAAAATATGGGAACAAGAATTTATAATAGGAAAGGGCAGGGCAATCTGGTCCATCTGAGGCCGATATGAACTCTTCTGAGGTGATAGAGGCTTCCATGACCAATAATGCTCCCTCAGGAAGTCAGGTTAAGTCAGTCTCTAATAAATATTACGTGCTTTTTATCTATACGAGCTGTCAGCCTTGGGTTCAAAGAGGTGGTAAGACTTCTTAAAAGCCCCTGCTATTGCAAGTAATTCAATAACTGAATAGGAAAGTATTTTAGTGTGGCTGTTTTATAAAGCAGATGAACTGTAAGAGAAGATGAACTAACAAGACAAGATGTTAAACACTTTTTTTTACACCTGGAATACAATTGGCTGATTTAAATTGTACGCTTAGTTGGGCTTTGATATAGCTGTTTTTTTTTTTTGGTGTGCTAAGGGAAGCTGCACTATAGCTTTAATTTTATAGTACTCAATAATGGCCGCCGACACTTTCAAGCATTTGTATATTTTATCTTTGAGGAGAAGTGGAGAACATTCATTTTATTTGCCACACACATCTTCTACGAAGTTAATATTGGTTTATTCTGTTTTAGCATCTGCTTCTGTTACAGTAGTCTGTAGCATTCACTGATGAAGAACCAGATCAGATTGACTTAGGTGTCAAGGGGGGTGAAAAATGCACTGGTTTAATTATGCTGAGTGTCCTCAGAGGAGAGATCAACAGGAAGGGTAATGAACTCTCTCTACATGTGATCACTTTTCAGATCGAGTGCCAGCCTGTATTCTTGACTTCAGGTTTCTACGTCTGGTGCCTGGGTGTGATGCAAAAAGGTTAGGAAGGACAGAAGCAGGCACAACAAGGCTGGGAGAAGAGTGGGTACAGAAAGAAAGATCATCTGTTAAATACATAGCTGCATTTCCTCTTCCTCCCATCCCCCAGGAACATTCTATCCCTCCTTTGATGGACATCCAAGAAAATAGCTCTTCAACATCCTAAACTTGTTAGCACCAGTTAATCACCTTAACCTTCCCCCTCCCAATACACACTCCAGAGAGTTTCTCATCTCCACAGGTCATTAGAGACACTGAGACTCTTTACATTAAAAGCTCCTGCTAAATTAAAAATTAAACCCTCTAGTAATCTAATTATTATACAACCATATTAACGAAATACAAATATTGTATCAGTAGCCTTATAGGTATTCAAAGTCAAATTCATTTTTATTGTACCATAATTTTTGTTAGCCTTCAATATTCATTAAAGCTGCATTTTGCATCAAAATTAAACCTTAATGTTTAAGGACTATTTTATAATGTAATTTAGAGTACACATGGGGAGACAGAAATATGCAGGTTGTCATTCCTAACCTTCTTCCCAAAAAGCCAGTTACCTTGCAACCTTTGCTGGATCTCAGTGCCAATCTTCCGCAGAATTTTTTTGCCATTTTTGCCACTTTTCTGGAAATCATTTCTCTTGTTAAAGGAACACTAAAGGTTCATTTTTTATTAGATAAATTGATTGCTGTAAGCTAGAGCATTTAAATATCACTTACCTAATTTTTCCTTTTGACCTCCAAAATACAGTAATCCAGGTTTGAAAATGCCATTTCCTGTCTCTCCTCTTCTTGCTTGAAAGCAGAATGTGCTCACCCCCTCCCTATGACTACAGCCCTGCGTGAAGATGCTCTCTTATCCCTCACAGGTATGGAGGCTAAGCTTAATGGAAACTGTAGTTCCCATTAGGCCGTGATGTAGCAAGAATGAATGCGCACCGCAAACCAGGAAGTCAGTGAGAATAACGATTCAGGAGTGACTAGAGGTGAATAAAACAGCTCGATTTCAACAGGTATCAAACTAGTTATGATGCAAAACATTACTTTTTACTTTATCAGCTACCGTCAGACTTTAATTTAAGAAGAAAATATTTTTGTCTTTACAACCCCTTTAATGTATTGCACCAAATTCATACAGCATTTGAATCACTTTAGGTCTGACGGTGACTCGTGCATCAAGTACAGGTAGTTCCAAAATGCACCACTTTTACAAGAAAAATACAAGGAATTTTTATCTTACGACAGTGGAGATAACTAAGGCTAACTCTCTTTTGGCGTACAGAGAGAGAAACTGGCACAGACAGATTTTGAAAAAGTTTCTCATGTATGTTCTAAAAGGGGCATAGCATGCATCAAATTACAAGTATCATGTACCTGGTGAAGACTGGAATGTGATGGAGGCCTCTCTTGCTTCTCCCGCCTAACACTCCTGAAGGTGGGGACAGAAAGTGTAAGGGCAAGGAGTGGCACGAGATTATCTGGCTGATGATGTCTACTTGGTAGGTTGGTAGAGCTGGTAGTCACAGTCCTTGAAGCAGGATGTAAGAGCAGCTTGGCACCAGAGCATGGGGCGAAACAGAACCAGGAGAGAAGCAGCAGTCAGCAATAACCAGGCAGTAGAGTACCGAATCAGCAGGCAAAGCAAGTCCAGAAGCTAAGCCAGGGTTGGAAACAGCCAGGCAATGCGGTACCAAGTCAGCAGTCAGATCAGATCCAGTAACCTGACGAAGGGCAACGCCCGACAATGGCGCAGGCAGAGCGTGGCACTAGTGAAGGTGATCACTGCCGCAGGAGTAACGTCCTCGGTGCTAAAGCTAAAGTCTCACTACATTATACGTCTAAGTTTTTTAAATGGTGACTGTTCACACCTGAGAGCTCAGATGCTTGTCACTTTTTTTCAGGCATGATTCGATGTTTTCAGCTCCTTAGATTTGAATGGGAACACCTGAAAAATGCAGAAAAAGACACAAAACTCCCATATTAAAAGTCTTTTTGGTCAAAAACTTGGTATCCTGCTCCAAAGAAGCCCCTGTATGTCACAACACTCACCTGAAATCACCTGAATATTCTACTCTAAAGTGTAAATGTAGCCATAGGCTCTTTATTTGTGCTACTGGTCATTTCTGTTTTTAACAACAGCTATCTTTTAAATGGTAAGTCCTGTGTACATGAAATGATTGTTTGAATTGATGTTTCTCAAAAGCGATCATCTGCAGAAAATTATTTTCCAATAACTTTTTTTTGCCTTTTTTTCTTTTCTATTGGTTGAATTGAATGGACTTTTTTTCAACTGGACTAAATGCTATACATGGCTTGGAATTAAGCTGGTTCAAGATGAAATCCATATATGGCCATTCCCATTCATTAGAAATCGATCTATCTATAGACTTTGCTTAGCTTATTAGTGTATTTGTTGTCAGAAACTAATCTATCCGACAATGTCCGATGGGGCCTGCACACGGTCGGAATTTCCGATCAAAAGCTACCATCAAACATTTGTTGTCAGAAATTCCGAACGTTTGTACGCGGCATTATTCTTTCTAGTCTTTATTGCTTGGTTTGCATCTAGAACATTGCAGTCATTTAATTTGTTGAACTTCAATGAACATTTCTAAAATTAGGCCTGTCTGTGGGGTGGCCTCAAATTATGCGTCTCCAGCTAAGTTTTTGTTGAGTGTGGGTATTGCAGTTATTGTTTCAAGCACTTCCCAATGTATTCTGTATAGTGGTGTAGAAATGCCGCATTAGCTGGCGGCGGGCCCCAACAGAGCTGTGAGACCATTGGTATGCATTCTGTTCAGCTACAAATAGTTTTCATGGTGACTGTATTGATCAAGTGTTGTGTAGTTTCAAGCTGCTTATAGCTGTGCTTTCAGGCCTTTGGTACGATTAATGTTGAGTTTCCACTTGTCTTTTGTGTCTCAGATGTTGTTTTTTCACTTGCTGCTGAGGATTTTAATGGAAACCAAGAAGCAATCTTTGCCTTAGCAATGTAACCCCGAATAAAACAATGCATGGTTGAGGCAATCAGTTTGGGATTTACTTGGCAATGTGTTTGTTGTTTTTTTACAGCCTGTCTTATCTATGTGCAAACACGGCAAAATCATTGCCGTTTTGTTTAGCTTTAGACAATTTCTTCAGCATGTTTTTCTGGAGTTGTGTGAGAGAGTCCTGATTCTGTTAGTTCAGCTGGACGAATTTAGGAAGATCACGGAGACCATGCAGAGAGAATGTTTGTGGGGTAGGCGTCTGTCAAACGTGTCTTCAAACATGTCTTCACTGCAGGTTGCAGAAATCTGTCCCATAAATTCCTGCACTGTTAACTGCTTAAGTGAGCTTATGGGTCTGCCTTCATTATCCATTTGCTTGTCAAGTCTTATCAACATTATGTATTATTTGGAGCTTCTAGCATTTATCATCAGCAGTGGCGCACAGGTTTTTTTTTTTTTGTGAACCAAACCCTGACTATCTGTATAGAGCCGCGTACACACGATCAAATCTGTCTGCTGGAAACGGTCTGCCAGACTGTTTCAGCAGACAGATTCGATCGTGTGTACGGGCAAACAGACAGATTTGGCCAGCCGACAGATTTCAAAGCATGCTTTGAAATCTGTTGGCTGGGAACCCGTCGGACCAATATGTCTGCTGGTTAGTACGCTAACCAGCAGACATATCTGCCCGCACATGCGTCGAATGGATTTGACGCATGCGCGGAAGTGTTTTACTTCCTGGTGCGGTGACATGGCGGCGTCAACGTCACCGACACGTCAGCGCGCTGTCTTCCGGCGGGGATTTTGGTTTGATCGTGTGTACACGATCAAACCAATACATCCCAGCAGACAGATCTGTTCAAATCGGTCGAACAGATCTATTTGCTCATGTGTATGGGGCCTAAGTGTAGTCAATCTTTCTAATATGCAGCATAGATGCTGCAATAGCACAAGATATGTAATCAGTTTACTAAAGGTCAGGTCTGTCAAAAAGTGCTAAATTAACCACTTGACCTCTGAAAGATTGGCCCCCCTTCCTGACCAGGTCATTTACTTTAACTAACAATTGCGTGGTCGTGTGACATTGTATCCAAAAAAGATGTTTATCCTTTTTTTTTCCACAAATAGTGGTATTTGATCACCTCTGCTGTTTTTATTTTTTTGCACTATAAACAAAAACAACCGACAATTTTGAAAAAAAACAATATTTTTTACGTTATGCTTTAAGACATCCAATAAAAAAAATTCCTTCATCAATTTTGACCAATAAATGTTCTGCTACATTTTTTTGGTAAAAGATAATTGAATAAGCACATATATATATATATTGGTTTGCACAAAAATTATAGCATGACCCTTTAGACACTTTTTTGAGGACCAGTGACATTATTACAGTGATCGGTGCTAGAAATGTGCACTATCACTGTACTAATGATACTGGGTGGGAAGGGGTTAACATCACGGCTATTGATGGGTTAACTGTGTGCCTGACCAGTGTTTTACTGTTGTGTTGGAGGTGTTTTTACTAGAGGAAGGCATAGATCTGTGTCCTTGCTTTGCAAGACACAGAATCCATGCCTTCCTTACTGACAGAACCGATTTGCCTTGTTCCCATAGACAGATCAGCGTTTAGCCTGTGTACAGAGCGATTGACAGGTGACGGCGGACATTGGGTCTATGAGTTCGCTGATCAGTGAGCCTGTGGCAGCACACACTCGTGCCTAATACCCAGAAATGCAGGATCATGGTTATATAGTAGTCGTAAATGTTCTATACGGCAGTCAGCAACTGGCTAAAGCAGTTGTAAACCCTTATATATATACCCATGGAAGTGATTGGCCTCAGGGGATACACAGAAATTCCAAAATAAGTTTTATCTGCAGCCATCTCTTCTCTACAGCCAGAGAGTTCAGAAAAAAAGGGGGGAGAGAGCTGAAGTTACACTCTGCAGAACTCAGTGAGGAAAGCTCTGACAGCTCATTGGAGGGAACACACCCATCCACACAGCACTCAGAGCTGAGGCTGTCAATCAGCTGGAGGTCCCTCTCTTGTCACCATTTTTCTCTTGGTGTCAGGTAACTTGTCGGACGTGCTGATAGCAGAGGAACAAAGCAGCAGACGAAAGTGACACTTTGTACTATTAGTTAAGATAAGTACTTACTAGAGAGGGATATGCGTTTTATATTTTATGTCTGAAACCACTTTAAATTTAATTTGGGTCTATTGGAAAGTTGAATTTCATTCTGGCTTTGTACAGCTCTCAGAAAACTGTGGACATGAGATATTCCCACAAGCCAGCCTTGCCAGTTGCATATGCTGCCTGGATAATTGACTAGGCCTGTTTTACTTGTCAAAATATTTGTTCAGTCTGTTCAGTTACTCTTCATTCACACTGCCCTGCCACAATGCATAGTTGGGATGTTGACTCCACTTTTCACTGTTGAGGTTTTGAAGCTTCTCCTTTCATCATTTTGCTTACTGGTTTCTAAAAGTGCTCTCTACCTTCCATAAGCTGCCCAATACTCCCTTAAGACATGACTGTATCATATTGCTGTTCAATCAAAACAGCATCATTATAGGTTATGGAGATTACATGAAGATGACACACACAACAGTGTCATAGTATGCCATGGGGCAGGAGCATCTATTGAGTTTTTAGGGCTGTTACTGATAAAAAAAATTAGTGTTCCAATAATCTTTTTTTTTTTATCAACTAATTTTGATTAATTATAACGCACATACAGATCCAACTACTTTTAGCTGATCTCCATGCAGGCTGATTCCCAGTGCAGCTACCAACCACTGGAAACATGGATAGCAGGATACAAAAAACACACAATGGCAGCGCTCGATGGGAATAGCATTAAAACTTTTAACGTCTTCAAGTAGGTAACAAAATAAATATTGCACTGGAGATAAAATCGATGTAGCTACAAAAACTGTAAAAATGGTGCGAGTAATACCAAACGGTAGCAAAAGCAGTCATAAAAACATGTAGCTATGTATGATACTGGTATAAAAATTAGGGCTGTGCAAATTAACTTTTAATTGATCGATTAATCTTTAAATTTTGATCGATCAAAATCTTTTTGATCGATTAAAACTCTTTTGATTGGAACTCATCTCTTCGCCAACTTCTGGGCCTTCAGGGAGTTCCGTCGGAGATCCGGTAGCATCACGGACACTGGCGCAGCTTGCCGTGTCCATCTGAAGGGCTCCTTTGCTGTGCCTTTATATCTGCATGCCGGCGGGACCTTACTATCTGCCACACGCAAGGGCTGTTACACTTCCCTCTATCACTTCCCTCTATCAACCTGGGATTCTACAGCCATCCACTGGGAGTTGTGATAGTTCCCTTCACGAGACATCTACATGCCGATAAACTGATGTTAACCCCTTCTCATCTGGATTCAGCAGTGGTTCTAAAGGCTCAAGTTTTTTAGAATGCATGAAGGTAAAAACTTCAGTGGCTCTGTATGTGAATGAGCACGGCTCGTGAACAAGCCTACTTGGGTGTTCCCATTGCAAGCTGCTTGCTCTGGGGACAGTCGGCAGGATGGAGAGGCCAAGTACATTGGCGTGGGACCCGTAAAGAGGAGGATGTGAGCTGCTCTGTGCAAAACCACTGCACACAGCAGGTGAATATGACATATTTGTTAAAAAAAAAAGAACGCCTTTAATATAATTTGAAGGTAGAAAACCTTCAGCCTTTACAACCAAGTTACTAGGCATAGTGTTTGATGTACAAGATAGAAATATGGGCACCAGGCATTTTTATGCTTGAACAAAGAGAAGTTTATTTCTCACAAACAGGAAAATGTGAGAGAGAGAGAGGGGATGGGGCACAGGACACCCTTAGTCAAAAATAGTAACGATTAACAGACAGGCAGACTCCTTAGACAAAAAGGTGTGATAAGGCAGACAGCAGTACAGGATAAGAAAAGCTGAACCATCACATCCATACTTTTTTTGGATAGGCTGTCTCCTATAGTAACTGAACTTTACTCACAGCATCATACTGAAATATCTTGGATAAGTTCTCTCTTGAAGCTCTCCCAGCCACCTCAAGGGTCCTAGGTCCATGAAGAGTCACCTCTGGTACTTCTCCAAAACTCCATCCCTCTCAGCATTGTTTCCAGATATTGTACAATCTTAAACACCTCGAACAGGCCTAGCAGCCAGGAGCTGTTCCACACACACCCAGACTGCGGTCTTGGTGGAGGGGACCTATATCACCTGACCCTCTTCAAATAAATTCCTTCTCCAGCATGCAAAGCGGCCAGTCTGATTGGCTGAGAAAAAATATGTTTATTCATAACCTGAATTTACTGTAGCTCATCATACAAATGTTAAAGGTAACAGCACCACCTACTGACAAAAGGGATAAGCCACAGCTGAAAAAGGATTAGGAGGAAATCCTTTGATTCATGAAGACTACAAATCAGCCAGGCAGGCTACCACCCAGCACAACTAAATTTACCTGTAGCCCTGTTTTAGGACAATGGGTGCTTAGAAGTGATTATGTTACCGACATCATCAGAGTGCTGCTTCTACAATCATATGCTAGGGGGAGGTTGGTGATATAGGCAACTTAAACAGATCAGATTTTGCGATGTTCTGCTTTAAGTATTAGTTATTTTACATAACGGAATCCACAACTATGCGGGTTAAGAAATTTTAAATTTCTTAGAAGCTTATTTGAGGACATTTGTCATTTTATACCCACCTTGGAGCTTGTCAGGCAGAACCCCTGCCTGGCAGTAAATATGCACTCAATCTACTGAGTTCTAAAGCTACATAAATATGGGACCCTTTTATGCTGCTGCTGTGTCAACATGTGTTTTTTAGGCCCTTTGTTCTTTGTATACCTTCTGTGTAACCATTTACCCTAATCATTAATCCTAATATATACATTGATCATGTACATCCTTTCAACAATTGATAAACTATAATTACCTAAGCATGTGGCAGTGATCAAAGTAACCCTAATTTTCATTCATTTTACCCATTCTTTCCATGCAGTTCTTATAGATTTGTGTGCATTCCCATCCATGAGTGTAAATTCCACATTTTAGTGAAGATGAAAGGTGATGTAATGTAGGCATTTAGTTTCCTTTCAGGTAGAAAGGTTGTGCTTGCTACTGTAGCTATTGTGTTTGTTTCCTACATATGTAGAAGGTTAAAGATCACATTTGCATTTGTTAGGGCAGTGTTTGCTGCAATGGTGGACGAGGACACTAATTGGTCCTGCCCAAATGCAATACCATTGATTCAATTTCAAAATATGGTGGTGTAACTCTGTTGCCTAATTATAATAAATTGGACATCATTAAAGTACATGTCTGATGGGATGATTACAAATTATGGGGGTTATTTATGAAAGGCAAATCCACTTTCAAGTGCACTGACAGTGCAATTGTAGTGCAAAGTGTTTTTTCCTTTAGTAAATAACCCCCTCTGTATCTTTGAATTACTTTTTTTATATATATAAATCTTGTGAAGCTCAGTTACAGGATACATTTTTTTACATCTTATCTAGAATAACATCAAAGAAAACATGTGGACGCTGTAAACTGTCTACTTACGGAAAGAGTGGCCTTGTCATTCTATTTCTCCAACGTATCTGTGAATGTTTATAGCCATGTAATTCATGAATAAGGAGTCAATTCCTGCTATATGATGGTCTTCAAGAGTTATCAGTGGTCAGGACTTTGTCAGGCTTTTGTATTTAATGAAGTGTCATAAGATGGTCTTCCTTCTAAGTCTATAAATTCAACACAAATGTTAGAAAATAACATAACAACTCAGGAAGCATTTATGGAAACAGGAGATGAAATAAATGATGTTATATTAATGCCACATTGTCTACATTTAAGTCACATCCTGCTTTTTTTGTTTTAAAATTTTTTCATGATATTGTTTGTTATAGTTTTTGTATATTGTGTTTAGGTACCATTGCTATCTTTATCCTTACCTGATATCCACATATTTGCAGTAGTATTCTACATATGTACATGAGCTGGGAACCATGGTTCAACCAAATGCTTTTGGGAACAATATTTCCAACACAATTTTATTTATGTGAACTTCTTGTCACCCTCCCACAGTAAAACGATGGCACAGGCAGGCTGAACAACATATCTGTACGTCGCCAGCCTGCTTTCGGGTTTGGGGCATGCATGTACACGCCCCCTGCCAAACTCATGCTGTGATTGGCAGCTGATTTTAGCCACTGAATTTTGGCTGAAGTCAGCTAATTGACTGTGTCCAATCACAGACAGAGTTCTATGTTTACAAACAAACAGGACACTCTGTACAGTGATCTGGCTGGCCTGAAAAGCAGGGGGAAAAAACAGCCAGATAGTAAAGTAAAAGCAACACATATTACACACATTACATATTGTTAGGAACACAATTAACCACTTAATTTCCCCTAGATTTTAACCCTTTCCTAGCCAGTGTGATAAGTACAGTGTCAGTGTGCAATATTTTCACTGACCCCTGTATTAGTGTTACTAGCAACATCAGTGTGAATTAGTGACCCTCCCAGCCAGTGTCTGTTAGTACCAGATTTCCCATCACCCTATCATAGTCCTACTATAAGTTGCTGATCATCAGCATTGTAGTACTGTATAAAGTCTATAGATGCATATATATTCCAGGATATTTACATCATAGTTTGCTATACCTTTCATATAAACCAATTAATATACACTTATTGTGATTGTTATTTTACCAAAGTCATGTAATAGATTACAGTTTGACCTAAATGTATGAAGACATTTGATTTTTTTATTTATTTACTGGATATATTTTATAACAAAAAGTAGAAAATATGATTTTTTCAAAATTGTTGATCTTTTTTTGTTAATGTAGAAAAAAATAATAAAAAAGTGGTGATCAAATACAACCAAAATAAAGCTTTATTTGTGTGAGAAAATTATATACATATATAATTTATTTTGGGTACAGTGTTGCATGACCGTGCATCTGCCAGTTAAAGTAGCACAGTGCTGAAGAGCAAAAAAAATCTCTGTAATGAAAGCGGTAAAATCTTCCGGAGGTCAAGTGGTTAAGGACTAAATTCCAGGTAGACTGTTAAATACACATAAAACATACATATAAGAGAGCTGTTTATCAGTCAAATGACTTGTATTTATGTCTTTCTGGTTCTGATATTTCCACAGCTCTGTCACACAGTAAAGCGCTGTTTGACTAGGCACAGGTTTTCTTGTTTGTTTTTTTTGCAATTAAAATGAACTTGTGCCTAGAGTATGCACACTAACGTATTTACATATTCTAAACAAGGAGTAAAATTACTTTAAAACAAACTAATCCCTGTAGCTATAGGCATTGTGGAGAAATAGTCTTCAAAATTCACAACAGAATTCCCCATGACAGCTGTCTAATATGAGAACATTCTATTGAATCTCTAGGACAGGAAGTGAAGGGAAATGCCCCCACCAGGGCACAACATTTAAAAAAATAACCAAATAGGAATTTTTCTGCTTTATCTGAAACAACGATTTTTTTTTTGGCTATACTTACACTTTTAACTGGTTCGAAGAAGGTCACTTACTGTAACGTGCTTTGTTTGAGATCTTGAAACATTTACAGTAAGTTGATATATCCTTTTTAATTTTTCTAGAATATTGAAAAGTATAAAGTTCAGGTTAAGTACAACGCTGAGCAGTATCCCAGAAGAAAAAAATTATCATATTAGTTTGCTCATTTTAAATGACACATGGATTGAACTTTAGAGGGGTTATGTATCCTTAAACCACAACTTAGTGTATTGCAATCTCAATGTGGAAGTGCTTATGAATTTCTGCATGAAGTATTTTTGTTTGTAGTTTAACATGCATAAAAATACATAGCAACCTACCAAAAAGACATTAACCACTTCAATATCAGGCACTTTTCCCCCTTCCGGCCTAGGCCAATTTTTAGCTTTCAGCGCTGTCACACTTTGAATGACAATTGCACAGCTATGCAAATCTGCACCCAAATTAAATTTGTATCATTTTTTTTCCCCATACAAATAGAGCTTTCTTTTGGTGGTGTCTAATGACCACTGTTTATTTTTTTATTTATTTTTTTGCTAAATAAATCAGAAAAAAAATATATATTTTTTTTCTGTTTTAACATTTTGCAAATAAAAAACTTTGTTTGTGAACTTAGATCAAACTGTTTGTAGGAAAGTTATAGAGTGCACAAATTATGGTGTATATCTGAAAATTCATCAATCCTGACAGACTGGCATCCTGAAAACACAAGAAAAGTACAAATACTCTCCAAATTACCCCCTTTTTTTTTAGAAAGTAGGCAGTCCAAGGTAGTAAGAGGCGTGGTTCGTTTTGTACACAGTCATGTGATCAGCTGTGATTGGTCACAGCAATTATTTAAAAAAAAGAATAAGTGTGAATGCTTTAAAGGTGGCCCTCATCTGTGCTTAGCGGAATAAAAATGATGATGATGACACTTATAAAGATCTGTTGCCTAAACAAATTGAAAATTGAAAATGATGGAGTCAGTGCCGAGCCTGAAGACAAAATGGATGCTTACAGGCAAGGTAGACACCTGTTTACAAAACATCAAAGCCTCCTCAATTTTACTTCCCTTCATAGTTATAAAGGTGAGTTTATGTAAGGATTTAGAAAGCATTATGTGAACGAAGACATCTAAAATGAGTGTTGGAATCAAACAGAAGAGTATTGTCTGCAAATAAAAAGATCTAACCCTTATGAGGTATAACCATCATGAACATGTATAGACATCTCTGTAAATAATGTACTCCTTTTGTCCAAGCTTTATTTACACTGTGTGTACATTTGCAGTAACTACCAACATATAATCCATAAAATGCCTGGAGATCTAAAGGAAAGCACAATCAAACATATTACTTATGTACAGATCTGTACACATGATAGGTGCAATTGCCAAAAATTATAGTGGAAGTGGTTGCTCTGTTTGAGATGTTGATTTAATCTTCCTATTGTATTCGGAAAGCAATGAGATTAATTACACGTGTTGACCTTTTAACACATGATGCTAAAGTATCCAAATTCAGGCTTAAAGAGATGTTCCGCCCCCCCAGCAAAAAATTCCAAGTCAGCAGCTACACATGCTGTACCTGCAGACTTTTAATACTAAGACACTAATGTCCCTTACACACGATCCAAATATTGTATGACAGATCATACAACTTTTTTCGTATAATAGTCGCAAGTAGAAATTAAATAGGTTATTAAAGTCACATAAATTCTCGTACGAAAGAAAAAAAAATCGGAAGTCATGTCATGTGTTGTAATGTATTTGTTTTGTATTTTTGGACGATGACTGTACTGACTAAACGAAAATCGTACGATCTGGTACCGTACGAGAACATTTTTTGTGCATGTCCGATAAAATAATATGCGATGAACTGTCATGATCGGCTCTCGAAAGCTCTGTACTAAAGATCCGATTATCGTACGATTCTTCCTCGGGTGACATTTTTCGTACGATATTTGGATCGTGTGTATGGGGTGATGTCTGCACTCCAGCCAAAGTTTCCATCGCCGCCACTCATAGTAAGGTATCCCTACTGCGCATGCACGAAGCACGCTGTGCTTTCTGTATGGCTCGGAGGTGGGGGAAGAAGGAAGGGGCGAACTTCTGAGAGATCTCACGGCTGTCAAAAACAGATAACCGTTCCCCCCGGGGAGGAGACTGATAAGCGAAGCTTTCACTTTTGTGTTGAACTCCACTATTACATACATGAGAAAAATTTTACAATTAGTGTATCTATTGCCAATTTTTCTAGTTTCGGGGACACAATTTTCAAGAAGTGAGGGAAACTCTCTAAAAGCAGCACAGACAGAAAAAAACAAATCAAAGACAAATCCCTACTTATTGCAAAGCTGAACTTCAGGAGTTATCTATATTTTACAATTGTATTGGGCTAGTTCAGTTACATCTAATTCTTCCTATCCAACATCCCAAGGATGGTGATACTAAAATCCACTGTAGTAGTCTACATACAGTCAGTGCAGTCATGTTCCCAGTGCAACTGGAGTTCCATGCCATCTGTGAACTGAACACAGGGAGCTGCTCACTCTAGTACCCCAATAATTGAGCAAACATCTTGTATGTTTTCAGTGAATACAAGGCGACCTCTGATTGGATGAGGCAAAGAGGAGGGTCGAATGACAACACTATCACCACCTCATCCAATCATTGAATGCCTTTTATTCATTGAAAAAGATAAAAGATGTTTGCTGAATGGCGAAGGTACTGAAGCAAGGGACTCATGTTCAGTGTACGAAAGGCAAGTCACTTCAACAGCATCTGCATCTGGAACAGGACAGCACAGACTTTATGTATACATAATACTGAATACTAGGTGAGTTTCAGCATCCGTGTGGCCCTCTGGATATGACACATGGATAATTACATGTAACCAAACTGGCCCTATGTAAGTTTAAAAAAATCGATAATCGCTGGAGTTTAACTTTACTAGGGGTATACTAGAACCTCTGAGGCCTCGTACACACGACCGAGGAACTCGTTGGGTGAAACACATCATTTTCCTCGTCAAGTTCCTTGTTAGGCTTGTCGAGGAAGCTTGCTTTGCGTACACACGTTAAAGACCCAATCTCCTCGTTCTCAAACGCGGTGACGTCAACAAATACAACGGCAGGGGCTGCTTTTGCTAATCTCATGTTACTGCATGTGAAAAGGGGAGAGTATAGTCTCAGTTATTCAATTTAGAACAATACATTTAAAATGTACCAGCATCCCGAAATGTTTGAAAGCAGGGGAGGAGGACCGACTAGATAGAGACAGCAAAGCTGCTTGACACTAAACTGGTCTATACTGTATCGATCAATATGGGGATCAGATATGACAGGCTCTCCCTGGGGATACATACTGGCCATCACAACAAGTTAATTGCTTATCAGCGCGTTTGGCTTTCCTCATACCTCATAGGCTGCTACTTGCGCCTTTTAGTTTGTGATGCTGCCTTTCTTCCCCAGTACTTTGTAATTAATATTTAAACTCTTTTTGGAGCTTTTGTCAGCTTCCCCGGCGCGAGCCATTTGTATTCTTTGTTTTTTGGGGGGGCGCGTTTGTTGTCTGCTCATTCCGGGCCACCTGCCATCCCATATCCTCCTGAAGAAGCGGTGTCAACCGTGAAACCGGTCGAGGTCGCAGATTGGCTCCACGCATCTGACCAATACGGTTTTGCTTTGTTTTGTGTTACCTTAACAAACATCCTACTGTGTCCGAACTGTGGGGCCTGTCCCATCTTTTTATTATTGATGTATTGTTCTTTTTGTAATAAACCTATTTTTATATGATATACGTCTCTCTATAAGTACCCTGAAAATCCCAACCAAACCCATATTGATCGATACAGTATAGACCAGTTTAGTGTCAAGCAGCTTTGCTGTCTCTATCTAGTCGGTCCTCCTCCCCTGCTTACTGCGTGTTAGGAAAAAGTTTGGTAAGAGACATTTGCACTTTTCAGTCTGTTACAGCGTGACAAATGTGCTATTTCCATTACAAACGCTACTTTTACCGAAGGTGCACAGGTTTCTTAGCATACACACGCTCGTCGAAAAGCAGCCCGACGAGGAACACGATGAGCCAATTTGATTCCCGTTGAGGAAAAAGAGAACTTGCTCTCTTTTAGGCTCGTTGAGTTCCTCGACAGTTTCCTTGATGAAAAACATACACACGATGGGTTTCCTCGGCAAAAAAGCTCTCCCACCAAGTTTCTATGATGGATTCTGCCGAGGAAACCGGTTGTGTACGAGGCCTAACAGTTTTTTATTGTTATCTTCCTTGTTGTTTCCCTGTTGCTGATTTGCCTTCACTTTCTGTCTGGTAAAACCATGTCACCAGAATCTCTCTAAAGGAGTCCCAGGAAAGTGTGCAACTCGAGAAGGGTTCTAATTGTTCCCCATTTCATGTCAAACTGGGAAGGACATTTTGGACTACTTGAATTAGTAATTTTTGTCTTAAAGCCCAACTCTGAACTCGCCAGCCCCCTTGCACTTCTCTGTTTGCCCCTCCTTCCTCAGCTAAAGTAATCCCACAGCCTGCAAACAATATTTCTTTGTGTATGTTTTTTTCCTGGGTCTTCAGTACGGTCCAAGGACATTACTAGGGATGAGCCGAACACCTCCCGGTTCGGTTCGCAGCAGAAAATGCGAACAGGCATAACAGTTGTTCGAACACGCGAACACCGTTAAAGTCTATAGGACACGAACATGAACAATCAAAAGTGCTAATTTTAAAGGTTAATATGCAACCTATTGTCAGAAAAAGTGTTTGGGGACCCGGGTCCTGCCCCAGGGGATTTAATTATGGCACAGGGTTCCCCTTAAAATCAATACCAGACCTGAAGGGCCTGGTAATTGAATTTAGGGGGACCCCCACGCATTTTTATTTTTCAATGACTTTCGATTACTTTGATCTATATTGCCGGGACCTGACAATTCATTATAAACACGGGAAACATGCACTACTTTACAGGCATACTATAGACACCCCCCAGTACAAAATTTAAAGGAACACTTTTATCGTTTCACTTTAAGCATTATTAAAATCACTGCTGCCGAAAAAACTGACATTTTTAAAACTTTTTTTGCATTGATACATGTCCCCTGGGGCAGGACCCGGGTCCCCAACACTTTTAATGACAATAACTTGCATATTAACCTATAAAATTAGCAATTTTGATTTCTCCCATAAACTTTTAAAGTGTGTTCTGCGACTTTTTGAATTTGCAGTGAACACCCCAAATTGTTCGTTGTTCGGCGAATAGGCGAACAGCCAATGTAAGAGTCGAACTCATGTTCGACTCAAACATAAAGCTCATCCCTAGACATTACAGGTCTTCTTCCTTCTTTCTTCTTCTGGTGGTGAGTAGATCCTAAATGCTGCCGTGAGTAGTGCCATGTAATGACATGGTACTGCTCTTTATAGAATTCTCTAGTGAGTGCCAGGGTTTACAGGAAGTGGGTTAAAATTCGCTGGGTGTCATTAAAACTGGAACAAGAGCAATACTGGTTTGGTGAGTGGGTAAGTCCACTGGGGCTCTTCTCAAGCTGTAATGGGATCTAAATTTCAAATAAACCAAGAAAAATACATACCAAATGATTTGTCATGTTGTTCGATCACTATAGTGATTTACACACCTTGCCCCCCTCTTACAATCAAGCATGTGACGAATATATGGCCTGGGTTGGCAGCAAAGGGATCCTGACTCTGAATAAATATCCTAAAAAGTGCTCTGCAACATTCATAAAGTATAAACCAGGAATATAGACAAAATAGTTGATAAATACTATAATCATTCCAATATTGTGATTAAGATATTCATTCATAGTTTGGTATGGGAACACTGTCCAGTGATTTGCAGTACCATTTAGTGAACTTGGGGGTATAATTTCACCATTCACTGTTTTTTAGTTACTTTCACCATTGGCAGTTGCATAGAGTTTTTCCTTTATTTATCTTCTTTGACTCTGACATCTTTAAACAGGTAAATCAGCAAAAATACAAATGTATCAACTGTGGTTTTTTATTTGATCCTGATATGAGTTATTTCCAAAGATCTCTATGGTTTTAGTTAATTGTAGATTGTGCAACAACTGCTGACAGAGGATGTATCATGGTGACGGATGGATGGGTGACTATTTTAAAGGCACACAAACTCTGAATCATATTTTTTTTCCCCCCGATATGGAATGCACACCTAGAAAACTCTGTACTCCGCCTATGTCCTTGCTTGTGTTTTGTGGATTTTGGTTGACATCTTCTGTGATAATATTTTGACTCACTAAGCTGACCAGCATGGGGGATTTAACCTGATGACAGAATGGTAGATGTTTGCCTTTTATAGCATCACACAAATCTGGATTCAAGTTCATGTCTGATAAAACCTGACAAATATTTGGGCTTTCTTAAAGCTTAACTTATAATACCTTAAATCTGAATAGTATCAATTTCCTATTTAGAAGCCAATCCATATATTTGTTAAAGTTAAGCAAATCACCTGTAGTGGCATTGAGAATCTCAGATTAAGAGCAATACTCATAAACATTCTGTCCAAAGCTAAGAAAGAAGTTTTGGATTTGTGTGTAATTTAAAGATTATCGATTATTAATTTTAAAATAATGCTTTCAAATAGATATCAAAGTGTCTTTATACATGTTTAAAACTCCATGCACTCCGGGCTTAAAAAAAACACAATATCCCTTGGCAAAAAAAATGCTCATATAGAGCGTTTTTTGTACATAATTTAGAAAAGTTTAGGAGAGTTTAGCGTTTTTTCTGCCAGAAAGCTCCAATCAGAAACCCAAACCTTTTTTTTTTTTTTTAATCTACCTCTAAACGTTGAGCTCAAAATATGCCTCTAATCATCATAATGTGCATGGACACGTAGGATAACATTGAGCTGCTTCTACAGGCAAAAAACCTGTAGAAGGAGCGATGTGCCAATGTGCATGGAGCCTAATTTATTTAACTGAACTGCCAAACATAGCAATAAAGACCAATAATTACATTACAATTTCTAGACTACATACAATAAGGGTTTATGTAAAGTGCCCAAGCATGTTTGACAACAAAGCTCAGTTTGTTTATTCTCTGTAAGTGGTCCTCCCCACCCTCCCTACTGTATCGTCCTGGGAAGTCATGATTGATGCTGCGCTGCTCCTGTACAAGTTGACGTATGTCAGTCGTGATTGCCCTTGGAAATTTGACACATTTTGGCATTCATGGACCTCCCAGTAGAGTGAGCCTACTCAGAACCCCTCATTCCCACTGGGAACTGTTTCGATGTATCTTGTGACCCCCTGTCTTTCGCTGATGCCTCTCTCCCTCCTCACCCCTCCCCTCCTCTCCTCTACATTTCTCTCTAGGATACCGAGGTTGCTCTCACATCTTGATTGATGTGATCAGTCCTATTGCTGTTGTAGTGATCCTTGCGTGTTCCTGTGTGATGATGCAGGATGTTTCTTGGATTTTGTTCGTATGTACCATTATGTTATACCATGCCAACATTTTTTGTTCTTTCCTTGTATGATGTGCTATTATTTCCTTTAATAAAGCAATCCCGATTGTTACCAAAAAAAAGTTCAGTCATCTCTCCATACACTGCTTGGGCGCGGTTCAGTGTATCGTGCTCTGGCCTGCTTGAAAGAGGTGTTCTGGGGCACGGTCTAGCATGGTACACCTATGTGGGATCTCTAAACTGTGATTGAGCACAGAATTCTTATGGATCACTGAGCACTCATGGAACATAAAACCGGGGGTCACTGGTTCAGAATGTCAGTGCTTGGGCTCGGCACATTGTGAGCTCATACCAGCAGGGGAATAGGTAGGAGGGACAATCAGGTATATTAAACAGCAATCACACAGTACAAGGCAACCCCTTAACCCTGTACACTATACAGTAAAACCTTGGTTTGAGAGCATTTTGCAAGACAAGCTAAATTTTTTAATACATTATGACTTGACATACAAGCGATGTCTTGATATACAAGTAGTGTCATGTCACAACTGAGCATGAAAGATAAGAGAGGCACCTCTAAGTGTGGCAATATGGTTACATTTAATGAATGTACAACAGTTAGCAACTCACATGGTTGATGATTAAAACAGGCACATCTAAGTATGCAGGCATCTGGGGTAAAGCTATCCACATAGACCACAGGTGTCAAACCTTCTTACCTTATGCAGCTACTGGAGAGCTCCAGCCCTCCTCTAGACCCTTACTTTCTGCTTTCAAGCAATGCATCCAGCTTCTTCCCAGCAGCAGCATAAGGTAAGGGGGGTGCACTGTAATGTAAGGGAGAGTGGGGGACTCAACTTCTGATGGTGGGGTGGCTCTTGACATCTAATGTAAGGGGAGGGATGCACTGGACATCTAATCTTACAGATACAACTGGTCCTTTTGAGGGCAATCATAATGCTGATGCGGCCCACTATGAAATTGAGATTGACACCCTTGACATACACCATCCTCCTCACCACCATCAATGGCATCCCTTGCACTCTGCACTCCACAAGCAATTCAAGCCTCATTTTCAGAATCACTCTACTGCAGAGTAGTCGTCCTGGTCACAATTACAGACTGACAGCATTGAGAGCCGGGGGTTTGTTTGTTTGTTTGTTTGTTTTTATTTCTTAATTACTCGCTTTACAACAAATTTAATGGTTTCGTTGCGAGGCCATCAGAAACAAAATTAACATAGTTCAGACATATAGGTACACAAAACATAGAAATCTAAAACATGATTAAAAGGAGGAAAAGAAAAAGAAAAAGAAAAAAAAAAAAAAATTTGTCACATTGAGTCCATTAATATACATTTAGGTTAATTAACTTTTCATTCATCTAGGGCATCCATATCTAAAATAGTTCATTTTTAGAGTTAGATTACAAAATTCACATACCAAATATCACTGACTACATTTTTCTATATACAGTACTCAATCAAACTACATAATCTAATCAGATCCAGGGTTGCGTAGGTGACCTTTCATCATTTTTTTGAATTGGTTAAAAGTTTTTGCCCTTCTAATATCAATCGGTAGAGCATTCCATTGCACCGCCGCTTGGTATGAGAATGAGCGACCACCAATTCGGATATTCTTTATTTTTGGGATGTTTACGCGATAATATCCATCTTCGCGTAACTGTCGCGTTGGAACATGTTTGACAACCTTATCCATTATATATTTTGGCGTCATAGCATTAAATGTTTTATACATTAAACATGCTATTTTTAATTTAATGCGTTTATCGACAGTTAACCACCCCAGACTGTTTAGTTGTTCTGATGTTGGATCTCTTTTTCTCAGTCCAGTTGCAATACGAACTGCAAAATTTTGTAATTTTTGGAGTTTTTGTATATATGTTCCCGGGATGCCCACTAGAAGTGCATTACCATAGTCTAAATGAGGAAAGACCAGGGCAGCAATAACTTTAGGGCGATCCATAGGAGCTAAATACACAAGGATCCTACGTAGTACTTTTAATTTGTACATAACAGTCTTGGTGACTTGATTAATGTGTGGCAGAAATAGCAGATCCTCATCTATATAAAATCCCAGATTTTTAACCACTTTACTGCAGCCTGGACCATTACCATCCATATCTTGCCATGGCAGTGTCCAATTTTGAGGTATCTCGCTTACGGAACTTCTGACCACGAGTACTTCAGTTTTTAATTTGTTTAACGCCAGATAGTTTTCTCCCATCCAACGTTCCACTCCTTTTAGACAGTCAGTAAGTTTTTTTGTGGCTGTATCAAGTGATCCCGCTCCCACCCTCAAATAGAGCTGGGTGTCATCAGCATAATTCTGACACTGCAGACCATGGGACCGAATAAGGGCCAAGAGGGGGCGCACGTAAATGTTAAATATCAACGGGGAAAGGGGGGACCCCTGGGGAACTCCACACTCAACAGGTCGACTTTCGGAGAAGTGGCTCCCCAGGCGTACCCTCTGACTTCTGCCCTCCAAAAAAGATGAAAACCATCTGAGGGCAGTTCCCTTTACATGCGCAACCTCCCGCAGCCGCTGTAAAACGATCCCATGGTCCACAGTGTCAAAAGCCGCCGAGAGGTCCAGCATTACTAGGATGGAATCTTGGTTGTTATCTTTAGCCATCAGCAAGGAATCCGTGACATCAATTAATGTAGTCTCGGTTCCGTGCCGTGGTCTAAAGCCAGATTGTTTCACATCCAGCAATGCCTGCTCCTCGACAAACTGTTGAAGCTGGGTGCGTGCATCACCTTCATAGAGTCTAGCCAGATAATGTAGGCCTGCTATAGGTCGATGGTTATTTTTATCGTTTATATCACCCTCTCTCTTCTTGACTATCGGAGTAATCAATGATGATTTAAACATAGTAGGATATGAGCCTTCTAGATATGAAGTATTGAATAGGTCAGCCAAGACCAATGCTATTTCTTCACTGCATGCCTTTATCAGTTTGCCTGGGCAGCAGTCAGTAACAGGAGAGTTAGTATTAGCTGTTCTCATTGCTTTAATGATTTCAGCTGCACTAATTAATTTAAAATCTTGAAACCAAACCTTAATCGGTGGTTCCAATGATTTTTTATTTATATTGCATTTTTCTTTTGGGTATCTATCCCTTCCTTTCTTTAACTTTGTATGAATATCCGCAATTTTGTTATGAAAGTGAGCGGCTAATTCATTTACAAAAATATGGGGGTTAGTAATTTGGAAGTTCAGTACATCAGGTTCAGCCAACTGCTTAACCACCCTAAATAATTCCTTGGATTGGTTTAATGCATCTAATAAGCTTTCAGAAATAAAGGATTTTTTAGCATTATAGATTGATTTTTTATAATTCCGGTTATGGAACTTCCATTGATTTTTATCGTAATTGGAATTTGTCTTCCTCCATTGTCTTTCTAATGCTCGTCCACGTTTTTTCATTATGTTAAGTGCTTCATTAAACCATTTATTTTGTTTCTTAATTTCGTTTTTAATTTTTTTGTCCTTTAATGGAGCAACTTGCTCCAAATTGGTTTCAAGCCACTTATCAATAATTGTCATCTTTTGGTCAACATTCAATTTAGTTAGATTAGGTTGAGTAATATGTAGTAACTGCTTAAATTTTTCTATAGGAAAATTTACATATGATCTAATTTTAATGGTTTGATTGCTTTGTTTATTATCAGAGATACCATTATCATCTAGATGAATTTCAAACAAGACTGCATTGTGGTCTGACCACAGTACTTCAAGTACATCACTAAATACAACAGTGATGTCTTTGAAGAACACCCCATCCAGGGTGTGTCCCTTTATGTGGGTGTTTGGTGTAATCAGTCTTGTCATCTCTAGTGCTTCACATGTATCCAATAACAAACGTGAATTTGGTTTGGTAGGTTCCTCCAACCAAACATTGAAGTCACCCACCAAAAGCAATGGCTGGGATCTAGTAGCTAATTCCATTATATTAGTAATCAAACTTTTAAGTCCAGTTTCAATTTTATTAGGTGGAATATAGACCGTAGCTATATTCATCACAGATTTTGTATTAATCATCATCTGTGTCAATAAGAACTCGCAGCCTTGTTGGTTAAATTCCAGTAATTTCTTTATTTTAAATTTAGAATTATATATAATGGCCGTGCCCCCCCCCTTTCCTCTCCCCCGCAATTGATAATGTATCTCATAGTTATCGGGGATAGCATCAGATAAACAATTAAGATTATGTAACTGTAACCATGTTTCAGTTACCATAGTAATGTGAATATTATTTTGCTCAATAAACTCTCGTAATTCCCTAGCATGAGCAACTATAGAACGTACATTAATCAATACAGCTCTAATTTCTATTTCGTATATCTTATTTTTATTTTTGGGTAGTATTTTATTTTGATTTTGTATTTCATTAGTATTAATTTTAACGTCCCTATTGCTACCTTTATCATTTTTCTCAATTGTATTATTAATGATAGCTTCAATGGACCTTTGATCAAGTGATCCATTGCGGCCATCATTTAGTAACAGTAATTCCCTCCGTGTATAATAAAATTGTGTCATTTTAAAACAGTTTAAAAATCAAATACTTATTACAAATACTTAAAAAAAATAGCTAAGATACCCATATGTCCCTCTTTAATTAGTATTCTTTAAAACAGATTATATTTAAATTATTTCCGTATCTTACCAAAACAATCGTTAGTGCCTCCCCGACCTCCTCAGCCTCCCGCGGACGCCCGCAGACGCCGCACCCTTATGTCGCGCCCTTCGGGCGCGCCAGAGGGCGCGCCCGCCCGCGAGCGCCCGCTGCCGCGCTCGCTGCCGCGAGCGCCGCTCACAGCTTTTATGTGGTCTCTCACCTGGCCCTAATTACGGTGGCCACGCCCCCAACGCTCTGCCCAGCGCTAAGGGTGCCGCCCACAACTCCTCCCCCAAGATGGCCGCCGGGGAGTGTGTGCCGCTCGCTCAGAAGATACAGCGAAACAGGGGCAAGCAGGGAGAAAGTCTCACATACAGCAGCAGTAGATGTCAGGTACAGATGATGGCAAGTACAGATGATGGCAATGTCAGGTACAGATGATGGCAAGTACAGATGATGGCAATGTCAGGTACAGATGATGGCAATGTCCAGGTGAGGCGCCGCTCACAGCTTTTATGTGGTCTCTCACCTGGCCCTAATTACGGTGGCCACGCCCCCAACGCTCTGCCCAGCGCTAAGGGTGCCGCCCACAACTCCTCCCCCAAGATGGCCGCCGGGGAGTGTGTGCCGCTCGCTCAGAAGATACAGCGAAACAGGGGCAAGCAGGGAGAAAGTCTCACATACAGCAGCAGTAGATGTCAGGTACAGATGATGGCAAGTACAGATGATGGCAATGTCAGGTACAGATGATGGCAAGTACAGATGATGGCAATGTCAGGTACAGATGATGGCAATGTCCAGGTGAGGCGCCGCTCACAGCTTTTATGTGGTCTCTCACCTGGCCCTAATTACGGTGGCCACGCCCCCAACGCTCTGCCCAGCGCTAAGGGTGCCGCCCACAACTCCTCCCCCAAGATGGCCGCCGGGGAGTGTGTGCCGCTCGCTCAGAAGATACAGCGAAACAGGGGCAAGCAGGGAGAAAGTCAGGTCAGATGATGGCATACACGTCAGGTACAGATGATGGCAAGTACCAATGTCAGGTACAGATGATGGCTCAGGCCCAGCGCTAAGGGTGCCGCCCACAACTCCTGCCGCCCACAACTCCTCCCCCAAGATGGCCGCCGGGGAGTGTGTGCCGCTCGCTCAGAAGATACAGCGAAACAGGGGCAAGCAGGGAGAAAGTCTCACATACAGCAGCAGTAGATGTCAGGTACAGATGATGGCAAGTACAGATGATGGCAATGTCAGGTACAGATGATGGCAAGTACAGATGATGGCAATGTCAGGTACAGATGATGGCAATGTCCAGGTGAGGCGCCGCTCACAGCTTTTATGTGGTCTCTCACCTGGCCCTAATTACGGTGGCCACGCTACCAACGCTCTGCCCAGCGCTAAGGGTGCCGCCCACAACTCCTCCCCCAAGATGGCCGCCGGGGAGTGTGTGCCGCTCGCTCAGAAGATACAGCGAAACAGGGGCAAGCAGGGAGAAAGTCTCACATACAGCAGCAGTAGATGTCAGGTACAGATGATGGCAAGTACAGATGATGGCAATGTCAGGTACAGATGATGGCAAGTACAGATGATGGCAATGTCAGGTACAGATGCGGTGGATGCGCTCTGTGGACAGCTTTAACCCTGATCCCTGTATACTTAGATGTGCCTCTTTTAAGCATCAACCATGTGAGTTTGCTAAATGTTGTACCTTCATTAAATGTAACCTTATTGCTACACTTTGAGGTGCCTCTCTTCTCTTTTATACTCTGTAGCTCCTGATGGATTTTGCTTCTAATTCCCTTGTGGAGGCTTCCATTTGTGGATGGACATTTTATGGTTACACAAGACAAAAAAAGGGGGACAATTACTCAAAAAGATGGTAATTGATGGTCGAATTTTAAAGGCAAGACGGGAAAATATATTAAAAAAAAATATTACAGAATAAGATTTTTTTTTACAAAAGACAATTCTAAAACCATCTAAGATATGTAGTATAAATGGACAATATCCTCTGTACATCGTCTACGCATTTGGCCGTTGGGCTTCCTCAGGACGAGCAGAAGAGATTTAACAATATAAGGATATATTTCAGTGTAGGGTCACAATGAATATAGCCATCCCAAATATCTCCATTTATTGTCTATTGTCCATTTATACTACATATCTTAGAGGGTTTTATAATTGTCTTTGGTAAACAAAATCTTATTCTGTAAAAAAAATAGTTTTTTTTTATATATTCCTGTCTTGCCTCTAAAATCCGACCATCAATTGTCATCTTTTTGAGTAATTGTCCCCCTTTTTTTGTCTTTTAAATTTACAGATGTGGCAAATGTGAGTGCCCCCCCCCCCCCTTCCCTCTTTTTGTTCTTTGATCTCTTAGGCGGCGTTCACACGATCGAATATATCTGCTGAAACTGGTCCAACAGACCGTTTAGCGGACATATCCGATCGTGTGTACGGGCTAGCTATGTTTTCCCAGCGGACAAATTTCAAAGCATGCTTTGAAATTTGTCCGCCGGAGACATGTCTGGCGGATATGTCCGCTGGTTAGTACACTAACCAGCGGACAGAAATCTCTGCGCATGTGTCGAATGGATTCGACACATGCGTGGAAGTATTTTACTTCCTGGAGTGGTGACGTGGCGGCGTCAACGTCACCGCCACGTCACCGCGTCCTCAGCCCGAGGGGATTTTCCAGTGGACCAAAATCCGATGAGACATGTCCACTGGAAACGGTCCGTCGGACATGTTTGAGCGGACATGTCTCATCGTGTGTACGCGGCCTTATTGGTACACAACCTACCATATTGCTCTAATCTTTTTATATGGACTATAAACTTGAAGAACCTATGAATAAATGGTTTTGGAACTAATCATTTGAGTTTACATTATTTCTTATGGAGAAATTTGCTTTGATATACAAGTGCTTCGGATTACAAATATGTTTCTGGAACACATTATGCTCACAATCCAAGGATTTACTGTATATGTAACTAACTGTATTAATATATTTGATATAATAGAGTAATGACTCACTGATATCAGTACCATAGACTTTGCAAGCATTTTCTATCCTTATTAGGAGAATAGTCATCCCCCTGTAATCCTGCGTTTGACATAGAATAAGGCTATAATGCTCTTTGTATCTTCATTATAGAAAATGAGTCCATTAGATCATAACCACTCATTTCCTTAAAAGACAAGTAAAATAAACCATTCTCTGTACATCAAAAAGACGCCCATTTGAGTAATATGGTTGATATGAAAGCAAGCTTCATGCTTGGAGAGCTAGGCAAGGGTCTGATAGCCTCCTGGAAATCATTTGTATAGTATAAAGGGATTATCTTTAAAAAAGTGCCTTTTGATATTTGATTGTCAGTCAGTGACCTCTGCTGAACTGATGTCAGCCTCTGCAAGAAAATTTCATTAGTGTACCTATCTTCCTGGCAGCAAAACAAATAGAGAGATCATGCTTGGAGGAACACTAATGTCCTTGAGAACACACTTTGTAGAGTGGAATGATGATGTGGTTCAGTAGACTGACACTAGGTTTGTATGAATTGTCTCTATTATAGTGTAATTGGCAGGTGAGAATTATGCCTTGTATATGAGAATTTATAGGAATCATGAAATATCATCGCTCCTTTACATACTTCCATTCATGAAGAGGGGAAGAATTCAGATATTTTCTTGCTGAATGGAAAGGAAATTAATCAGGAAAATGAAAGACTGTGACTGGCATACCAGCAATCAAAGGACATACCTGTCAATTTGATGGATGGTATATATAGTCAGCAGAGAAAAAGCCTGGTAGTTGTAGTCTGTCCTGGATGCAATTTTGTGGTGATCTCCACACCACTGGGTACAAATACTTAATTTAAATTAGATCCAGATTTCTGCTTAAATTTACTTCTGTGAAAAAATTGGTGCCGTGCAAAAATTATAGCGGTGAATCATTTACGTATTTAAAATCCCTTCTTAATCCTATATGGCATGCATCTTGCCCAACCACTTCAATACCAGGCACTTTCCCCCCTACCGGTGCAGGACAATTTTCAGCTTTCAGTGCTGTCGCACTTTGAATGACAATTGCGCTTTCATACAACACTGTACCCAAACTACATTTTTATAAATTTCTTACCATAAATATAACTTTATAATCTTGTTATTTAATCACCTCTGTGTTTTTTTTTTTTTTTTTTGCTAAACAAACTAAAAAAGTGTTTCTTGGTTTCTGTTATAAAATGTTGTTTTCTTGTTCACTGACGGGCACTGATGAGGCTGCACTAATGGGCACTGATGGGGTTACACCGATGAGGCTGCACTAATGGGCACTGATAAGGTGGCACTGATAAGGTGGCACTGATGGCCACTGATAGGTAGAATTGATGGGCACTGATAGGCAACACTAATATGCAGCACTGATGGGCACCGATAGGCTAAACTGATATGCAGAGCACTGATGTGCACTGATAGGTGGCACTAATAGGTGGTACTGATAGGGAGCACTGATTGGCACTGATAGGTATTACTGATTGGCATCTGAAGGGCACATTTCTTTTACAGATTAAAATTTGATGTAAACGGTCAAATGGTTCATTTATGCATGACAAAATGACTCTGGGACTCAAGTGGTTGAAACTGGGACCCTGTATTCACTATATCTGGTTTCTCACAGTAGACAGGACATGCAATTAGTTTAGTAAATATAAATTGCTAAATATCCTTTTTCTCATTAGCATTAGCAGTATACAGCAGTGTTGTGACTTCAATCAGTTTCTGGTTAAAGCCTGTAGGAAGAGTTTTCATTTTACCCTGACTGTCCTATGAGGCTGCAGGACCCCTGACCCTCTGCCTGGAAAGTGCTGATTGGCCCTTTGCTGATCCCTTCCCTTCCAAGAAAAAAAAACTCTCTAGCAATACACACCAAACTGAGCATGCACAGAGTGACTCCAGGAGATGGATTGGGGACAGTGGAAGGAGGGAAGGATCAGAGAAAACAGGATTAAACAGGCTTTTTACACAATGTGAAAGGCTAACCCTGTAGGTTCCACATTGTGAAAATCATGCTTTACTGCATATACATACTGATTTTACTGTTGTGGGTTTAGTAACACTTTAAGCGCTTGCCGACTGCTGCACGCACGTTTACGTCAACAGAATGGCACAGCTGGGCAAATGGGCGTATGTATACGTCCCCTTTAATTTGCTGGCCGTGTGGTCATGCGCTCAATGACTGTGCCCGCCGGTATCCTGCGATTGGGTCACAGAGCTGCAGAACGGGGAGAGGTAAGTGTAAACATATATCTCCCTGTTCTGCCTAGTGACACTGTCACTGATCATCTGTTCTCTGTCATCGGGAACAGTGATCAGTGATGTGTCACGGCAAGCCACGCCCCCTGACATTCAGAAGCACTCCCTAGGTCACACTTAACCCGTAAAGTGCCCCTACAGATTAACCCCTTCACTGCCAGTGTCATTTTTAAAGTAAACAGTGCATTTTTATAGCACCGATCGCTGTAAAAATTACAATGGTCCCAAAATGGTGTCAAAAGTGTCCGACGTTTTCCGCCATAAAGTCGCAGACACAATAAAAATTGCTGATCGCTGCCATTACTAGTAAAAAAAAAATATTAACAAAAATGCCATAAAACTATCTCTATTTTGTAGACGCTATAACTTTTGCGCAAACCAATCAATAAGCACTTATTGCAATTTAAAAAAATATATAATAATTAGGAGAATATGTATCGGCGTAGACTGAGGAAAAAAAAAAATTATATATTTTTTAGGGATATTTATTATAGCAAAAAGTTAAAAATATTGTTTTTTTTCAAAATTATCGCTCTATTTTTGTTTATAGCACAAAAAACAAATAACACCAAAAGAAAGCTCTATTTGTGGAAAAAAAAGAACGTCAATTTTGTTTCGGAGCCAAGTCGCACAACCGTGCAATTGTCAGTTAAAATGACGCAGTGACGAATCACAAAAAGTGGCTTGGTCTTTGTGGTCTTAAGTGGTTACCCTGCCTGGCGGTATCCCCGAGCGTGACTCGGGGTGGGTTTTTTCTGCTGAGATCGGTATCCCAGAGTCACGCTCGGGGTAGCTATGCAGAGCCTGCAGCGTGCGCTGGCTTACCTTGTTCCTGGATCCTGCGATGCATCCACGCTGTGTGCCGTTGATCTCCGTTCCCTGCGACGTTATGACGCACGGGAGCGGAGAATGGCGCAAATTAAAAAAACGTAAACAAACACATTACATACAGTATACTTATAGATTACAGTACTGTATGTAAAAAATACACACCCCCATTGCCCCTAGTGGTCTGTCCAGTGCCCTGCATGTCCTTTTACATAATAAAAAGTGTTCTTTCTCCCTGCAAACTGTAGATTGCCCATAGCAACCAAAAGTGTCCCTTTATGTCAAAAATGGTTTTAGATCAGCTAGAAAACAGTGATAATAAATTATAATCACTTGCAGAATTGAGCGATAGCGATTTGTGTGGAAATTCGTCATAAAAAAAAATGACAGCGACAATTCTGCAACTGAGCAAATTTCAGTGTTTTTGAGTTGATTACATTATTGAATATTTTTTATTATAATTACATTATAATTTGTTATAATTATTTATAGTTATTTATTATATAAAAAATTATGATTTTGTTTTTCAAACTTTATCATACCCGGGATGTCTTGTTTGGACAGATTTAAGCGAGTTATTGCTAAGAATTGCAGGCCTACAGTATAAAACACCAAATTTCCATGCAAATAATTGTACCGCTTTTGGTACGTAATTCCAGACAGAATCATACCGCCAGGGAGGTTAAGGACTCTAGCTGGAGGATGTAAAATACTGATGTACAAATGGATGAAAAAAATAGATGACAAACTGATGAAAAGCTAATGTAAACATATTCAGTTTTTTCTTTGGGTTAGGGTTTTCCCTTGAAGAATAAGGGACAAACACACCAGATCATGCGATTTTCATTTAATCAGTACAGCATTCACCCGAAAATACAATACAAATACACTACAATAGACATGTGCGTTCCCATTCGTAATGAATGGATTTTCGTACGAATTTGTTAGTATTCATACATGCGTATCAATTTCTAACATCCGAAAAGCTGAAAGACCCAAAATACAAAAATTACGGAATTACGAATAAGCAAAATAACAAACAAGCGAAAATATGAACGTATGATTGGACAATCTTACTAAAATACGAAACACAGAAAAAGCAAAGGAATGAAAATGACATCTATAACGAACGATTTGCATTCCATATTTTAAATCCTTTGTCTATTCGTAAATTTGTGTACTTGTATCGTTCTTTCGAATGGGCACTGGGCAGTGTAGTTAGTGAGTGATTACTTAATATCTTAGCCAATCTCCTTTGTGCTGAGTCACATTGTACAGTGTAAAGCCTCGTACACACGATCGGACTTCAAACAAACTTTTCTGTGGATTTTTGTCTGAAGGGAGTTGGCCAGACTTTTGAAACCGAAAAAGTTTTTCCGATAGAGCGTACACACGGTCGGATTTTTTTGGAAAGCGCTAATTTTGACGTTTGTTGGCAAAAAGTCAGACCGTGTGTACGGGGCTTAAGAGAAAGTATATCTTTAAGCGGAGGTTCACCCTAAAACAATTATCTATCATTCCATCCAGCATACTGGCGTCAGCTACAGTATGCTGTTTTTTGTTTTTTTTCCCGCTGTACTTACTGTTTAATCGCTAATTTTCTTTTCTCCCTCCCGCGGGGAATAGGCATTCCTATGAAGAGGGCTACATGATTGACATGCGGCTATGGCGCGTCACGCCCTCCGAAAATAGCGAAAATAGGACTCGGCTATATACGGCACCTGCGCAGTCAGCTCCTAGGTCTGTGTGCAGGCGCCGTATAGCGCCGTGAAGAGCCGAGTCCTGGTCCGGCTATTTTCGGAAGGCGTGACGCTCCATAGCCGCACGTCATTCATGTAGCCCTCTTCATAGGAACGCCTATTCCCCGCGGGAGGGAGAAAAGAAAATTAACGATTAAACAGTAAGTACAGAGGAAAAAAAACAGCATACTGTAGCTGACGCCAGTATGGATGGGATGGCACATAGATGTTTTTTAGGGTGAACCCCCGCTTTAATATGGATTAGCTGCGTGTTGCTATGTATTTACGAAAGTACAAAATTACGAAAATACGAACGGATCCGAATAGGAAAACTTGCGTCTTACGAAATACGAACGCGTCCGAATAGGAAAACTTGAGTCTTACGAAATTACAAATCTTTACGAATCTACGGAACGAGACGAAACGGAACAAAAAAATACGAACATTTTTGTTGTGCACATGTCTACACTACAATACATTAGAGCACTTTTGATTTTTTTAATTTTGTCGTACAAGAATTTTCATAACCTATTCAGTTTAAAAATGCAACTAGCTAGCAAAAAAGGTCGGAACGATCTGTGGTCCGATCTTTAGATTGTGTGTACGGGGCATTAGAGCCTGGGGAGGGGGATAATGAGTAGCACCTTTTGTGTGAAGTTTTGCTTTAAATCTTTTAATCCCCCTGGAACACAAGCTCATTTCAGGGCTGCCATAAACCAGTTAATTAGTTAAGTTGAATAGATTCCTTCCAAAACTCTGGTACATGTAATAGTGATTCATTCTTGTCTCAGAATTGTGCAGATTTAGGCAGATGTATGTGATCTCTATAAAACTTCTTGTAAAGGTGTTTTTAGCCACATTGTATTGAGGAAACGGCATTCTCTAATAAAAAGCTAGTAGACGGATGGAAAGTCTACCACTTTCTCTTACTCCATTGTTTGTTGTTCTAAACTTTTCACATATATGTCCTTAAGCCATGATTGGAAACCAAATAGCCTTTACAACCCCCGTCCTTGCTTTAGAACTCTGTATGCATTGAGGCTGAAGGTCATTAGAGAAGATATTTTGTTTTGTCTCCATGACAGGAGGTATCATGTAATGGGGCCAGTTTCACGTATAGGCTCATGGCGTTGGCTAAACCTGATGTTTATTACATGTACATTTTACACAGCAAGCTGAGAGTCATCCCCCTGCTTGGGAACTTGGCTCCCTGAGATTATAGTCACAGCAGGTAATCTGAAATATAGAAGCTTTCCATCCAGACACACCTGTTCCTAAGGCTTGTTATTTTGTCAGGTACGACTATTTGGATTTTGCCTTAAGGCATACCACTCATCAATTGCTTCATTAGAGTTTACTTTAAATCTGCCGCCATCCTTCTTTAATGCTTCCCCCTTAGTCCTGTCAAACAAAGAAGCACATCCTACATGTTCTGTGTACACAGAAGTGCTTTATATGTAACCAACTGTATTAAAGGATTTGATGCAACGGACTAACATTAACGATTCTGTAATTCGCAGGTCTGTGCATATAAATGACACACAGCTGCATAAATAAATATCCTTGCGCAAAAAGCGCGTAGCGCTTGCCAAAGCCGAACGCAGCGTTATGTTTATTCAGTGGATTTAAAAATAGCATTTGCATGAAGGGAAGCGATATTAAATGCCTCTTTGACCTGTATGTGAAATAGTCTTACAAAATCCGAGTGTTTTTTACTGTTTTACATCTGTGCCTTGGTTCATTTTTTGGTGTCACGGAAATTGTGAGAAGGAAATGATATGATTGTTGCTTGGCAGGAAATTTTGCACATTTTAACAGGAGATCACATCTTTACAGACAAAAAATAATTTGTTTCAACTTCCCTGCAATTTTGGAAAATGGGTTTAAAATCACCTTGTGCTTAACCTATTAACTCAATAATAATGTAGGGAGACTCTTACAATGCTATCCTTTACAACAAATGGCTTTTTGTATTATGCGTAGCTGAGTTTTTTTTATCAGGCAGTCAGTTTAAAGAGTCTTTTGTTTGTAGCATATGTGACTGTTCAAGGTAGGCTCTAAGATGTATAGTCTAGGGCTCCGAACAAATGGGCAGAGGTAATTCTGCAAAGAATGCTTAGTTTATATGTATAAAAGCCTAAGGGCTTGTTTAAACTATCAGGTGTTGGAAAAAAGAAAACCCTTATTCCCTTCCGACCTCTACCCTTTAACGTGCAAAGGCGGCCACATGGGGTTGGACACAAACAGCAAATACCCCAACCTATAACTGGCCTTAAAGTTATTGTAAAGGGAAAAAAAATAACAAACATGTTATACTTACCTGCTATGTGCAATAGTTTTGCACAGAGCAGCCCCAATCCTCCTCTTCTCTAGTCCCCCACTGACACTCTGGGTCCCTCACCCTTGCCGAGTGCCCTGTTAGCATGCCGCTTGCTGTGGGGGCAATTGTGCACGCTTGCTTTTGAGCTATCTCTTTGCCTCCATAAGACACAGAGAGCACGGCTCAGCCCCCCCTGCATTACTGGCTGTGATTGACAGCAGCGGGAGCCAAAGTCTACTGCTGGATCTCAGCCAATCAGGAGGGAGAGACCCGGGAAAGCTTTGGGTCTTGTGCACCTCACTGGATCGAGATCAGGCTTAGGTAAATATTAGGGGGGGGGCTGAGGGGGAGCAGCACTCTGAAGGCTTTTTACCTTCATACATGGAATGCATGAAGGTAAAAAACCTTTAGACTTTACAACCACTTTAACAGCAAGGAGCACAAAGCCTGCAACCAATCAAATTGTCCTGTCTAACAGTTCACGTTAAAAACAAGAGTTTCGTTTACACGCATAAGATTCAGAGGCCACATCACATACCCCAGTATTATCTGCAGTCCTGAGTCTATAAATTTTGAGAGCCTCCATAGTAGGAGCACATATATAATAATAGTTAGATCGAGGGCAAGTATGTCTGAAGGTAGCCCGCCCCTCCTTAAAGTGGTTGGACACAAGCAAAGCATTGCGGGTACAACAAAAAATATACCCCTGTTGTATTCGGCAAGCATGGCCAATGCCACAACCATCCTGCAGTGGTGTGGTATGCACATTATATGCAGCGTGGGTCTTACATTGTTAAACCAGGTGGTGAGGATGTAATATGTAACCTCCTCACCGCCTGTTTTAACAAAGTAAAACCTGCAATATCAGATGCCTCCTAAAAGCAGTCCAAGCAGATCACTTTTCAGAGAGGCAATGAGGCCTACTGCAAACTAAACTTACCCTACGGTAACTTCAGTTTTTGTCTATATCCCTTCACCTTCTGTTCTGTCTAACAGCCATTACCCTGGACAATAAGTGTGTAAATCTTGGAAATGAGGACAAAGATAACTGGCTTCTGTGAAGAGACCTTTTGTTTCTTGGTGTGCTTTGTTTCTTTGGAACAGTGTAAGGCGCCTTTTACACGGGCGGCTGTCCTGCCGCAGTTAAAAGCATGTTTTTTTCTTTTGAAATCCAAGACTCCAGGCACAGCTATCGGCTGCATTTGTACACTGCGATTAGCTGCGTTTACATGCAGCTACGTTTAGCTGCGGTTGGCCATTATTGTCATCCCCATAGCAACCATTTTTATTTTGATGTGCTTCCTGTTGTTTTTTCTTTTGTTCACGCTGCTATCCGCAGCTGACACAGTGCACTGCGTTTACCTGCAGTTATGTGCAGATAGCTCCTGGACGCAGTCAAATCTATTTTTTCTATCTGCACCAAACCGCATGTAATGAAACTGCAGCTAAACGCAGTGTGTGAATGGGGCCATAGGAAAGCATTGTGTGCTTTCAGCTGCAGTAGAAAACTAGAAAATCCGCAGCTAAAAGCACCATTCTATCCATCCGTGTGAAAGAGGCCTAAGAGATTATTCGGTAGAAATAAGCTGATCCAACACCTGACATGTGTTAATGGCACCTGCGGCAGCATGCAGAAAGAATAAAGGGGCTGATTTACCAAAACTGCATAGGGCAAAATTGGGTGCAGCTGTGCATGGTTTGTTGTGAAAGTTTAATTGAACAGGTTGAAGTGAGAAGCTTATTGTCTACCATGCACAGCTAGTCCAGATTTCGCACTCTCCAGTTTTAGTAAACCAAGTGTGTCTGTGATTGTGAGCTCTGTGTGAGGCCTAATTTGGGAAAGTCAAAATTTCATTAGATGCAATCCTTTCCCAGAATGGTGATTAGTGCCTGTTTTCTAGGCACAGCGTCTACAAGTGTTTAATGCAAAATGTAGCCATGCCTTGTGGCACCCAAGCAGCGTTCACTCGGTCACTATGACCTCTGCAACACATTTTGCTGGACTTGTGGTTTCAATGCTAAATTGTATTTTTTTGTTTTGTTTTGTTTTAAATAATGTGTTAGGAAGTAGAACTTTTGTCCCATTACTTTTTATCTCGGTAACATCAGGACAAAAAATTTGGGGAATCGGGGTCACTGGTACAGAGAGAAAAAGAAACTCAAAAATATTCTAACTGTCTTTGTATTTTTTTGTTTGGAGTTGGGCTCAAAGGGGAATTTCAAGAAACTTAATTTTATAATATACTTAAGAATGTAGAAGGTAAACTCTAAAAATATATATATATTTTTTTTGAGCATAAGGTCTACTCGGCTTTTTTGGCCTGACCCACATTTACTAAGTAAACAGCGTCTTTTGTAATGCTTGCTGTAAACTATACTAAAACTGTAGAGAAGATATCCTTGTGTATATAAATGCAGCTACAGATACATGTTGTTTTCCTCCTCAATTACAGTCATGAACATTTTATGAGTTGTGTCACCTAGTCCAGACAGCAGGTGGTAATTCCAACAAAGCTGTCAGATTTCATCAATTCTGTTGCGTTAGAACGAGTGTATACAAATCCCGAAGCAGGGGGAGAAGTTGTGTGAGTTATGGTTGATGTAATCATCAAACTCCTGTGTACTCTCCACATGATAGCACATAATGCCACAGTTGCATATCCTAAAGTGATTGTAAAGGATCTTTTTTTTTTTCTTTTTTTATATTAAATATATTATACTCACCTGTTCTGTGCAATGGTTTTACAGAGAGCTGCCCCAATCCTCCTATTCTCCTGGGGTCCTCGCAGGTGCTTCTGGCTCCTCCTGCCTTCTGAGTACAAGTATGACTTGCTAAGGGGGTACTCATGCAGTCTCAAGTGTCTATTGACACACACAGTGTGGCTTAGCCCCACCCCCCTGCTCCCTCATTGCTGGATTTGATTGACAACAGCAGGAGCAAATAAAGAGAGCAGTGCAGCTGCGCTCGGGCACAGTACTGCATCAAGATCAGGTTCAGGTTAGTATTTAGGGAGGGCAGGGGGTAGATGCACCTAGAGAATGCATTAGGGTAAAAAAACTTTAGTCTTTACAACCACTTTAAGGCATGGCAGTTTACAGAACACCCTTTATAATGACTGATTTTTCGTTTGAAATTAAGTCAGAACGAAATATGATGGGGAAGTAAACCCAGTTTAACCACTTAAAGACCCCCGCACGCACATATACGGCCACAACATGGCTCGTACAGGCACAAGGGCGTAAATTTACGTCCCCGCCTGAGTGCGGTTCGGGGGTCCCATCGGGACCCCCTCCGCGGCGTGCGGGGGTCTCCCTACCTCTGGGAGCGATCCGGGATCTGCGGGCGGATGTCCGTGTTTTCCGCCCCCCCCGCGATCGCTCCCAGCCAATGGGAGCGCGCTCCCAGCCTGTCACTTCCTCCTCCTGTGTTTACACAGGAAGGAGGAAATTATGTATTCTCTCATCGCAGCGCTGTTTCCCAGCGCTGCTGATGAGAGAAGACATGCCAAGTAAGTGTGCACCAACACAACACTGACACACACTCACATAGGCATATTAACCCCTTGTGATCGCCCCCCCCACCCCCCTGTCACAGTGTTACTGAATGCAGTGATTTAATCACTGCATTTAGTGTCAGTGTGACAGGCACTGTAAAAAACAGTTAGTGTTAGGTTCAGGATAGCCCCCCCACCCCCCCTAATAAAGTTTTAACCCCCTGATCACCGCCCTAGTTAACCCTTTCACTCCCTATTGCCAGCGTCACTAAGCGATCATTTTTCTGATCGCTGTATTAGTGTCGCTGTTCCCGCTAGGTAGCTATTTTTTTTTATTGCGATTTTTTTTTTTTACTAAAGACATGTGGCTAAATAAATTTTGGCCTAAATGTTTGACTAAAATTTAGTTTATTTGATTTTTTTTTAACAAAAAGTAAAAAATAGTGTTTTTTTTTTCAAAAATGTCGCTCTATTTTTGTATATAGCGCAAAAAATAAAAATCGCAGAGGTGATCAAATACCACCAAAAGAAAGCTCTATTTGTGGGAAGAAAAGGACGCAAATTTTGTTTGGGAGCCACGTCGCACGACCGCGCAATTGTCTGTTAAAGCGACGCAGTGCCGAATCGCAAAAACACCTTGGGTCATTTACCAGCGTATTGGTCCGGGTCTTAAGTGGTTAATGTAGTTCTTAGGAGCACTCTACCAAGAACATAACATGAAAATATGTAGGCAAAGTACACAACCCCACCACCCATCCAGTAGTGTGGACCATGAGGATTAATTGTCAAAAATAATTGGGTTAACTCTAAATTGCTTCTTTAATCACTACTTTTCCTTCAATTTGGCTTTTCAACATTACTACATAGATCTAAAAAAAGAAAGGCCATAAAGAAGAGAAAGAAAGAGAGACATAAGGATTTGGTTCCAAATGAGGGACATTTGGGAGCTAGACAAGAATGCATGAGAATGCAGCATTGAGTACTAGCCTGCTGTATAGTCAGCTTTATTATCAGTAGAGTCCTTTTATATATACTTACTAATTAGTCAGAATATTTTGGAAAGCACATGAGTGGAATACGAACCTCGCTTTAAGTACACAGGTGAGCCAACTGTGTGTCTATGCAGCTTCACTCTGCGCTGCCTTTGCTGCTTGCTTCCCGCATTTGTGTACATTTTTGGAGCTTATGTTTCCTTTATTGTGCATGTGTGTACTGTTTGCCTAAATGTTGTGGTGCTGCAAGAAACAAATAAAGATATAATAATGTTGGTTATTACTTACTAGCAATGTCTCAAATATGCATATGCACAATATATAGGTAAATAATATGTATTTAGAGTGAATCTGTGCTTTTCCCAAGCCGAGCTAAGCAACAAGTTCAATTAACTGCCTCCCTTCCAGCTGCACATACTCTCCTTCCTTTTGGTCCCCTACCACTACATGTGGCTGCTGGGATTGAGAAGTGGAAGTCCTGCCCCATGTGACAGCACCGTCCCTGAACCAATCATCAAACACAGGAAATGGTAAATAGTATATACACAAAACGCCTGCTACAAAATAAAGGAACTGTGCCCCAACTCAAAAATTGCACTATAGAGCTGCAGAATCTCAGAGCACAGTACATTAATACACAGAAAAAACAACTCTTTTTCAATCAGTATCTATAAAAAAAAAATAATACACTGCATTTCTTAAAACTAGAGGTTGATTTACTAAAGGCAAATAGGCTGTGCACTTCGCAAATGCAGTTGCACTCTTTTTTCCCAGAACTTGGTTAATGCAATGAAGGCTTACTTTGTATAAATTACCCAAACAGGTGCAAGAAAAAAAAAATAGTATTTAAGCCGTTAAGCAGATTTTCCCCCTTAACGACCAGTCCATTCTTTGCTATACGGCACTGTGCATCTTTAACTTCCAATTCCGCGGTCGTGCGATGCTGTACCCAAACAAAATTTAGATCCTTTTTTTCCCTACAAATAGAGCTTTTTTTGGTGATATTTGATCACCTCTGCGGTTTTTATTTTTTTGTGCTATAAACAAAAAAATACAGACAATTTGGATTTTTTTTTTTTTTTTTACTTTTTGCTATAATAAATATCCCCCCAAAAATTGAGAAACACACATTTCTTCATCAGTTTAGCCCAATATATGTTCTTCTACATATTTTTCATAAAAAAAATAGCAATAGGCGTATATATAGATTGGTTTGCGCAAAAGTTATAGCGTCTACAACACAGTCGATACATTTATGGCATTTTTATTATAATTGTTGTTTTTTTTGCTAGTAATGGCGGTGATCAATGATTTTTAGTGGGACTGGTGGCCAGATTAGACATTTTTGACACTTTTTTGGGACCAGTGACACTTATACAGCTATAACAATGCACTTATTACTGTATATATATATATATATATATATATATATATATATATATATATATATATATATATACTAGCAGGGAAGGAGTTAACACTAGTGGTGATCAATAGTGTTGCTCACGAATATTCGCATTGCGAATATTCGTTACGAATATTGCATATTCGAGTATTCGCGAATAAATCGAATATCGCGGTGAATATTCGCTATTGCGAATATTCGTATTTTTTCAAATTTATTTTTAAAACAGATCACATCCTAGTGATCTCCATCGACGTCTAAAAGCATTGCTGGTATGATTAGAGACCCTGGGCCGAGTAGCTGAGGCGATCTTTTTATGTTGCCGAATATTCGCAATGCGAATATTCGTATTACGAATATTCGCGAATACTTTTTCTGCCCTTCTGTGTTTTGTGTATAAAAAAAAAAAAATTAGCTTTAGTTTAGTCATATAAGTTTGTGTAAGTAGAGTTAGTGTTTAGTGCATATTAGTTTAGTAATCCAGGAAATGATCTCCGTTTTCGCGTGTTGACGAGAATTTTGCAATCAATTTCGCATTCGCATTAGCGAAATTTCGCAAAATTTTTTTTTTTTGATAAAATATCACGAATATTCGATATTAACGAATATTTTGCGAATTTTCTTCTATATATTCGTGAAATATCGCGAAATCGAATATGGCGTATTCCGCTCATCACTAGTGATCAAGGGCTTTAATGTGTTCCCTGGGAGTTTTTTTCTTACTGTGGGGGGCTGACTGGGAGTACAGAGAAATTGTGGTTCCTAATCACTAGGAACAGACAATCACTCTGTACTTCCTGGTCAGAACAGGGATCTGTTTGTTTACATTGACAGATCCTTGTTCTGGCTCTCTATGGAGCGATCGTGGGTGGCTGGCGGACATCGCGCCTGCCACCCACGCGCATCAGCTTCCCTGTCGTGCAGCCTGCTATAGCTGTTAAAGGGACCAATGTACAGCAACAGCGTGTGCAACTGCACTGGCAAAGTGCACAGCCTATTTGTCTTTAGTAAATCAACCACATACTTGTAGACTATGTCCTGTTCTTTATTTAAAGTGTTGCTTTTGCATTTTTTTTATTGATTAACCACTTCCCGCCCGGCCAATAGCCGATTTACGGCAGGGAAGTGGTTATGAAATCGTGACTAGACGTTCTCAAACATCTAGCACGATTTCAATGCCGCGCGCGCCCGTGGGGGCGCGCAGCGCGGCGATCGGTGATGCGGGGTGTCAGTCTGACACCCTGCACCTCCGATCTCGGTAACGAGTCTCCGGCGGAGCCTCGTTACCACGTGATCAGCCGTGTCCAATCACGGCTGATCACGATGTAAACAGGAAGAGCCGCCGACGGCTCTTCCTCACTCGCGTCTGACAGACGCATGTAGAGGAGAGCCGATCAGCGGCTCTCCTGACAGGGGGGGTTCGCGCTGATTGTTTATCAGCGCAGCCCCCCCTCGGATCGCCACACGGACCACCAGGGAAATAAAAAAAACACAAAAGAAAATACCAAAAAAAATGACAAAAAAAAAAAAAAAAAAATGACAAAAAAAAAAAAAATGACAAAAAAAAAAGGGGGGGGCAGTAAAAAAAAATGATGCCAATCAGTGCCCACACATGGGCACTGATTGGCAACATTGATACATCAGTGCCACCCCTCAGTGATCATCAGTGCCACCCCAGTGTCTGTCAGTGCCACCCCACAGTGCCAATCCATGCCCAGTGCCCACCTACCAGTGCCCACCTGTGCCACCTATCAGTGCCCACCTGTGCCGCCTATCAGTGCCCACCTGTGCCGCCTATCAGTGCCCACCTGTGCCGCCTATGAGTGCCCACCTGTGCCGCCTATCAGTGCCCACCTGTGCCGCCTATGAGTGCCCATCTGTGCTGCCCATGAGTGCCCATCAGTGCCGCCCATGAGTGCCCATCAGTGCCGCCCATGAGTGCCCATCAGTGCCCAATACCAGCGCCGCCTATCAGTGCCCATCAGTGCTACCTAATCAGTGCCCATCAGAACTACCTCATCGGTGCCCATCAGTGCCACCTCATCGGTGCCCATCAGTGCCACCATATCAGTGCCCATAATTGAAAGAGAAAACATACTCATTTACAAAAAAATTAACAGAAAAAAATAAAAACTTTATTTTTTTTTCAAAATCTTCGCTCTATTTTTAGTTGTTGCACAAAAAAAAAAAACCGCAGAGGTGATCAAATACCACCAAAAGAAAGCTCTATTTGTGGGGAAAAAAGGACGCCAATTTTGTTTGGGTGCAGTGTAGCATGACCGCGCAATTGTCATTCAAATTGCGACAGTGCTGAAAGCTGAAAATTAACTTGGGCGGGAAGGTGCATAAGTGCCTGGTATGGAAGTGGTTAAAAACTAGATTTTTGTATTTATTTTGTTGCAAATTCTTTATTTAAAGTATCCAACATCCACAGAGCAGCAAAACACAATAGAAGCATACATACATGAAGTGACCCCAGCAAAGGCCCTGAACCATCAGGAAATATAGCAACAGATATAGATAACGTAACGTGCAGCAGCATCCTGGTCAGAACACCCAGCAATAACCAAGTCAGCATTACATAAATATGGGATATGGATATCGCCTCTAAACTGGATCAAGCCGCCATCATGCACTGTGCTCTGAGAGTCCCCTTTTTTATACCTCTATAGTGTAAATGATTACTTATACCTTGAAGTATGCTCTTGGTGGCTGAACAGAGTGGAAGGACGTGACAGGAAAGGTTGGTTGTGCAGTTGGGAAGGTTGGCCATTGCATGAGCAAAGAACAGATTTGGGTTGATGCCAAAGGGCTGAAACATTTAGGCTGGATTCACATCGAAGCCACATGCGGCTCGCAGCAGGGGTCCGATGCGTTCCTGTTCTCCATTCAAGGGATGAATCAGGGCCAAATTTTTGCCTTAAAAAGGAGCCTAAGGCGCAATAGAACCTCTGTGCAATCCACTCCGCAGCTGCCCCGGAGATATGTGAACTGGCTCCATAGAGAGCTGGTCACTATCTCCTGTGTTGTGAATTGGATGCAGAGAAACCCACATTTATTTTGCACTATTGTGAGCCGAGACTTAGTGGTTCCTTACATCTTTCTGTGACTGATTCATGATTTCACTGCATCTGATCACATACTACCATGTAATCTTGTTATTTACGGAATATTCAATTCTTAATTTCCACCATTGTATTCATTTCTACCACGTGTTTTGTTCAAAGTCCCACCCTTCTGTTCCTAATTTTAATTATATGATTGCTAGGGATGGAGGCACATGCCTTACCAGGCCATGGCCTCATTTAAAACCCCAATTTTTCCCCTTCCCCTTTTCCTCCATTTTTTACCACCATTATGAATTGGTCTCACTGTTGGATTTGTTTTACCTTACAAATAATGCAGCAGATGAAGTAACATATCACAAGAAAAATTTGACTTTGTGGTGCATATCTACAGAGCTGGAAGCAATGGGGAGAGATCCTGCCACAAGAGGCCTGATCAAGAATAAGAAACCCATTGCTAATTCAGCCAGCCAGCATCTATAAATAAATAAAATATGTTTTGGGTGGACTGACCTTTTAATATTATAGCTTAAGATTACAGTTGATAAGTTGATTCCTTTGCCTCTGAAACTTAGTAAAATGAATTGCTGACTGCTCATCATCTGTATATATTTCCCCATAAAACATTTTGTTGTCCTCCTCCCTAACTGGTGTAATTTTCTCAAACCAGGGCCTCCTGGAACAAGGGGCAAGAGAGGACAAAATGGGGAGCCAGGTATTGTATAATGCAGAATGTCCATTGTGGTTGCTTCGACACCTTGTAGATGTTTAAAGTGTTTGTTCACGATGTGGTAAAGTTAGTTTGCGCTTTGGGGTGTACAACAAAACAGAGGAAGAATAATATGAAGCCTTGCACAAAAAAATTCTCTCCTGGGAGGCTTCTTATATGAGATCTGTTGTATCAGATCCAGCAGATGAGTAGATACAGAATGGTAGGGGATTATTAATTGTTACATTAACCAAGTAGCAGCCAGTCCCTTTAACCACTTAAGGACCGCCTACTGCACATTTACGACGGCAGAATGGCACGGCTGGGCACATCAACGTATATATACGTTGATTTTAGTACCCAGCCGTGGGTCGCGGGCGCGCGCCCGCAACCCGGTCCGAAGCTCCAGGACCGGGACCGCGGGATTCGCGGACCCGATCGCCGCTGCAGTGCGGCGATCCGTCCCTGGAGCAGAAGAACGGGGAGAGCCGTGTGTACACACGGCTTCCCCGTGCTTCTCTGTGGCCGTAGCATCGATCGCGTCATCCCTGTAATAGGGGGACGCGATCGATGACGTCACACCTACAGCCACACCCCCCTACAGTTGTAAACACAACACATAGGTCACACATCCCCTACAGCGCCACCTGTGGTTAACTCCCAAACTGCAACTGTCATTTCCACAGTAAACAATGCAATTTAAATGCATTTTTTGCTGTGAAAATGACAATTGTCCCAAAAATGTGTCAAAATTGTCCGAAGTGTCCGCCATATTGTCGCAGTCACGAAAAAAATCGCTGATCTCCGCTATTAGTAGTAAAAAAAAAAAATTTATAAAAATGCAATAAAACTATCCCTTATTTTGTAAACGCTATACATTTTGCGAAAACCAACCGATAAACGCTTATTGCGATTTTTTTTACCAAAAATACGTAGAAGAATACGTATCGGCCTAAACTGAGGAAAAAAAATTTTTTTTATATATTTTTGGGGGATATTTATTATTGCAAAAAGTAAAAAATATTGCATTTTTTTTAAAATTGTCGCTCTATTTTTGTTTATAGCGCAAAAAATAAAAACCGCAGAGGTGATCAAATACCACCAAAAGAAAGCTCTATTTGTGGGGAAAAAAGGACGCCAATTTTGTTTGGGAGCCACGTTGCACGACCGCGCAATTGTCAGTTAAAACGACGCAGTGCCGAATCGCAAAAATGGGCAAGGTCCTTTACCTGCATTTTGGTCCGGGTCTTAAGTGGTTAAAGAAGCTGATAATAAACGCTCCGAAATATCTCAGACATTTTATATAATTAAGAGATTATTGCAGTTTTAACAACTATACTTTTATGTTTATAACTGACAATGAGAATTACCGAAGGAAGAATACAAATTTGTCTTCATATTAAAAACACAAATTTGTCTTAATATTAAAAACACAGCTATCAATTAACTCATCTAATAACTTAATTTTCAACACAGCAATTTCAATATGCTGCCGGTGAACTCATTTTCAACAAGATGTAAAATCACTCAGTAGCATGCAATTAAAATTGTCCAAGTAGTTTAACCCAAGGGAATCTGTCAGAGAGGAAATATCATTGCTGATTTGCTTTTAATGGCTAAGTTCACCTTTGAAAATACAAAAAAAAGTGCATGTTTTTGCAGGGAAAGAAATGTCCTTTTATTTTATTTTTTAACAGGAGTCTGCAAAGCATTTCACCCCAATCAGTGGATCATTCACGGGTGCAATATTAGGTTCTTGAAAACATCTCAGTAACTCTGTACAGGCTTTCAGTTGAAGAGCTGGGGGAAGATTCAATAAACAACGAGTGCAATAGACTTGTAGCCCATTGAGATCTTCAAGTCCGTCTGCCGCAGCAGCAGACCAGACTTCTAGTTCTTTCATTGACAGATCCCTTGACGATTTTAAAAGTGACAGCAGCTGTGGGGGAGAAGATCAGTGTCATGTCACAGTAAGCCCCACCCCCTACCATTAGAATCACTCCCTAGGACACACTTAACCCCTTCCTAGCCCCCTACTGGTTAACCCCTTTCCTGCCAGTCACATTTATACAGTAATCAGTGCATTTTTATAGCACTAATCGCTGCATAAATGTGAATAGTTCCAAAATAGCGTCAAAAGTGTCCGATGTGTCTGCCATAATGTTGCAGTCATGCTAAAAATCGCTGATCGCTGCCATTACTAATAAAAAAAATAGCAATGAAAATGCCATAAAACTATCCCCTATTTTGTAGACACTATAAATTTGGCGCAAACCAATCAATGAACACTTATTGCGATTTTTTTACCAAAAATACGTAGAAGAATACGTATCGGCCTAAACTGAGGAAAAACATATTTTTTTAATATATTTTTGAGGGATATTTATTGCTTTTTTTTTCAAAATTGTTGCTCTATTTTTGTTTATAGCGCAAAAAATAAAAACTGCAGAGGTGATAAAATACCACCAAAAGAAAGCTCTATTTGTGGGGGAATAATGATGTAAATTTTGTTTGGAAAACGCATCGCATGATCGCACAATTGTCAGTTAAAGTGACGCAGTGCCGAATTGCAAAAAGTGGCCCGGTCCTTTGGCAGCCAAATCCTCCCGGGCTGAAGTGGTTAACACAACAGTTTTGTTTTTCCCCCTCTAATATAGTTTATTATCTGTTACTCCTACCATTATGTCTTTCATTTTTCAACTCCCATTAACAGATAGTGGGTAGATACAAACCATTTAACATAACAAGGGTGCTTACAAGGCCCAGCTTTTATTTATATAACTAAAAAATTCCAAAAGAGAAAAACAACTGTTAGCCCCCTTTTACACATGTGGACCATTCGTTACATCAGTTTAGTAATGTTTTTCCAAAGAAAAGATGGATGAAATATACATCCGTTTTTCTTATCCTCCAGCTAGGGTTCTTAAAGTGGAGCTCCACCTTTTGTGGGGGAGTGGGTACCTGGTTTTGACAGGTACCCGCTCACAATTCTGGCTGAGTTTGCCACAGCAAACTCATCTGGAAGATCGCCACGCTCCTCCTTCCCCCCCACAGCCGTCCCAATCATAGACTGCAGCGCAGTAGGGTTTTTTTACCCAAAATGACTGCGCCAGCACCCAGGAGCTGATTTAAGAATGGATGCTTGGACAGGTAAGTGCCCTAATAGTAATATTCAGCCGCTACAGTATTTGTAGCTGCTGACTTTTAATCTTTGAAGGGGGGGGGGGTGGAATGCTGCTTGAAGCACAGTCATTTTAGCCTTTCCATAGGCTGACAATGTTGTTGCCCAAGGGTGGCTATGCTGCTCCTCCATAGATAAAGTTGAAGAGTGAGCATAACCACTCTAAAGGCCCATACACACACTCAGACTTTTTAATAACAACGGTCCGATGGACGTGATTTATTGGACAATCTGACCGTCTGTATGCTCCATCGGACAATTGTTTTCGGTTTTTCAGTGGACAAATGTTCGCTGTGAATGCTCTCAAACTTTACGGCAACAAATGTTCGATGGAGGATCATCCGATCGTGTGTACACAAGTCCATGGGACTAAAATCCAACATTCAAACAAGCATGCTCAGATCCAATGCTAAACATCAAACAACAATAGCAGAAGTTGTCCAAAGGGTGGCGCTAAAGAGCTGAAAAAACACGTGGTTTGGTGAATGTTAGCTGAAAAAGTTCTGTCGTGTGTATGCATACCAAGTTCACGACCAATGCCTCTTCATACAAAAATCCACGGAAAAGTCTAATGGAAGTCCAATCGTGTGTATGAGGCTTAAGACAGGAAGTATATTACTGACAGATTTCCCAGGTGAAAATAAAGAACAAAGACTAAGAAAAAAACAGAATGCAGCCTTCACATCTTAGAACTATAATACATTTTTGTTCTTGGGTTTAGATAAACTTTAAGGTGTCTTGGCTTATGGTACTCATCACTATTGTGTCAATGTTATCTATTAAATTGTGAAAAAAGATCAGTGCAACTTTTGTACCATTGTTATAACTACAAAATGTTGTAAGGGTGCTCATATTTCCATGTGTGACAGGGGAGTGGAGTTTTGAACTTGCAAAACAAATTTGCATGCCTATCAAAGTCTTAAAGTGGTTGTCACTATATTATCATCATACCATTCCATCTGTTAAATAACAATATGTGTCCCAGTGTCTGTGCTGTATAAGGCAGGGTTCACACCTAATATGGATGTGGCTCACAGCAGGGGTCCGGTGTGTCGCTGTTCTCTGTTTTCAGGGATGAATGAGGCCCGAATATTTGCCTGAATTTGGACCTGAAATGGAGAAAAAGATGCACATGACTCCTGTGCAATCCGCTCTGCAGCTGCCCCAGAGATGTGTGAACCAGCTCCATTGAGAGCCGGTCACAATCTCCTATAATGCAAATTCAATACTGTGAAACCCACATCCAATTTGTGAGAGCCTCAAAAAGATGCAAATTTCTACGTTATTTTCAAGCATTTGCCGGCGCTCACGTGACTGCTCCCCTCTCTCAGGCTGACAGCTACAGTGGGAGAGGCTGAGAAATCCTGCTGACATCAGATGGGAGGAGGGGAGGAGAGGAGAGACGCTCTGAAATAAGGTAGAAATCATTTTTTTATACAGTACAGACACTGGGACAAATATCGTAATTTAACATATGGGATGGTATGATGATAACACAGTTGTTGAAAGCAGCAGTAAGAACTGACAGGCAGGAAGGGGGGAGGACATAGGAGAGCAGAGAGAAGAGCTGTGGATGACAGAGGCATGTAAACTGACCAGTGCCAGTGACCAGTGTCAGGACTCAGCAGCCATGATAAACCGTGGTCAGATAAAAGGGGGGGGGCAGATCCACGCAGGATCAGCAAAGTATTTTAGGTGATAGAAACGGCCAAATGACACAGCATCAGCACTTTGCTGTATAATATGCTTTAAGGGAACAGGATCCATTTATTTATTTTTGTTTAGAGCAGCAAACACTTTATTACTATGATTGTTGTAGTTGTGTTATGTAACATTTTACATAGCACAAATACATTTTAATGTATTATTTATATAAAAAAATGATTATCTTCTTTACACATTTTTTTTTTTTTTTTTGTAGAAAATAAGCTCCCCCACCACCATATTTTCTTGCAATTGTCAGCAGCCTATGCATAGCTGTCAGTGTGCCAGCTTTACTGAGTCTCTTGTTGCCAGTTCAAAGTTTTGCATGGTGAGCCATATGGGCTGATGTGACAATAAAGAGAACACAAAGGATAACGAGGAGGGGAAATGTCAGTTTGGGATGTTAATAGTAGACATGACACCATCAATGATGAGTCTGTTCTTTAATGATAAGATGGAGTTCAGAATATAATCAAATTGGAGGCAGCAGCCTGTTGGCCCTTCAATATGTGTACAGTAGCTGGATCAGTACATTGTATTTTTATTAGACACTGTACTGTAAGTTTTGATTGGAAATTCACAGATAACAACGTTTTGGACACCAACAACAAACATCATCTTCGGGTGCTCTTTACATGTACTAAAAGATTTTTACTTTTTTCTGTAAAGTCTTTTAAACGTTCAGGGAAAATATATCTATTCTGACCCGGTGGATAATTATGAATACTGAATTTTTTTGGCGAATAACATGCACCTCCAATTTAAGAGGGAAATTTCAGAAGAAAAATAATAATTTTTAAATAAACCACTTTGAAGCAAAATAATGGTCAGTGCCCATCAATGCAGCCTGATTAGTGCCCATCTGCAGCCTCAATGCAGCCTGACCTGTGCCCATCTGCAGCCTGATCTGTGACCATCTCCAGCCTGATATGCACCCATCTGCAGTCTGATCTGCATCCATCTACAACCCATCTCCCAGTCCTTCCTCCCAGGCTCCTCCTCATACTAAAACATCAGTTGAGAAGGAACCTGATTTAACAGTTTTGACAGGCAGATGGCGGGGACAGATGTCGGCGGCTCCAGGGCTATGGGATTGAAGCATAGGAGCCCCCACTGATCAGAGCGCCACTGTGCGGTGTTTGCTAACCCACCTTCTACCCACATTCTTTGCTAGGAGGAGATGGGGGGTGGGCAAACACTGAACAGCGGCGACCTGGCATTCCAAATTCAGGAGAGCTGCAGTGGCAGGAGGAGGAGCTGGAGGGAGGAGGCAGCACGACCCCCACCTCCTCCCAGTTCTCTCCTCCTCTCCAGATCTGGTTTGTCTCCTTCAGAACTAGGCTGACAGGAGTACTGAAGCTGCTGTCACTACTCCTATCAGCTTTTAGGTAGAAACTTCCTACCACAACACACGATACCACTGCGCCCAGGGCAGCTGTCCCTCCTGTCCACCCCTTGTCCTGGCACTGGATAGGGTTCCTGGTTGGAACTGCACCCAGCACTCGTGCAAGAGTTCTAAATAGAAATGTGACTGCACTGACCATTAAAAGCTAGAGATGTATGTACAGCAAACCTTGTGATTGTGTGTGATAAACATGGAGCTGTATGACTTTACTAAACATAACACAGCACCTGATATTGTGACAGTTAAGATCCATTCACGTCAGACTAAGGCCAGATTTATAAATTATGGGCACTGGTGCTATGTGGTGCCATTCATTCAATGCATTGTGGTGCACTGAGTTGCAAAAATAAATAGTGCATGCACCTTGTTTGTGTATTGTGGTGCATTAGGCATTTCAAATGAACATGCAATGCTAAGGGGGGACATAAGGCTCATCAACACATGTGTGTAATTTACCACGGAAATGTTATATTTAACAAACAGGTTCTCATAAGGAAAGTAGACTTGCACTATTAGCAAGTCAAAATATGGCTGGACCTACTAGATTGATTTTTGTTTGCAATTTCATTGGAATTGTGCAGCTAAAATGTCAGTGCAATTAAATAATTGCACAGTAATGCAAACAATCGCTTAGGCTCGTCATACATTATACAATTTTCTTGTACAATTTTCCTTTAGACTTACCAAAATCATATAATATGAGGTCAAACCTAAACACTTTTAATTTGTATGCAATCGGGCAGGCCCTTGCACCACATAGTTGGAGGAAAATCTAAAGGAAATGTAATTAAATAAATTAAATAAGAAAATTGTGTAATGTATTGCCAACCTTATAGCAGCAGAATGTTCCAAATCAGTTGTAACACAGGTGGTAGTAGTTGGATGGCCAACTGTAATTAGTCGCTTATAATTCCTTCTCTCCATGACGTTATGTCATTTTGAGTATAGAAATTTACCCACGTTTTTTTTTTTTAAACCCAGAAAAAAAATCACTTATATTATGCTATAGAACATGAACATTGCTTTTTACATATACATGTATATATATATATATATATATATATATATATATATATATATATATATATATATATATAAATATATATATATATAAAGTGCACATGTGGGAATAATTCTGCAGTCATCTCTTGAAAATAATAGAACATTGCCTATAGAAACAAGTTTACTTAAAGCGGAGCTTCACCCAAATTAGGTATCTGTCACCCCGCCCCCCTCTTCCAACTTATACCTTGTTTCCACTGAACGGAACGGTTCGGGTCGGTACAGTTTGTAAGAGTTAAAATGGTCCGGTCTATTCTGGTGAGCGTTTCCACTGCAAGTTGGACCGTCGGGGGCCAGTGGAATGTATTGTAGCTCCGCCCTAACCGAACCGTTCCATTTTCTATGGCCCCACATCTAAAGCAGGACCCAGAATGGTGCGGTACGGTTCGGTTTTATGGCACACTTTCCTACTAGAAACACCCAAAATAGCATACCGAACCGAACCGTACCGAACCGATCCGCTTAGTGGAAACGAGGCATTAGATCGCCACAGGGCTTAGAAGACTACGGGGTCATTCACAAGGCACAGCGTGACTTGTGCTTGCACAGTAGGAAACAGGAAGTGAAGCCTTTGTGGCTTCACAGCCTGTTTCCTACTAAACATTAGTGTTGCTCACGAATATTCGCATTGCGAATATTTGCTACGAATATTGCATATTTGAGTATTCGCGAAAATAACTCGAATATCGCGGCGAATATTCGCTATTTCGAATATTCTTATTTTTTAAAATTTCGCAATCAATTTCGCAATCAATTTCGCACTAGCGAAATTTCGCATTTTTTTTTTTATAAAATATAGCGAATATTCGTAAATATCGAATATTCGTGATATTTTATCCAAAAAAAAATAGCGAAATTTCGCAATCATTTTCGCTTTCGCATATGCGAAATTTCGCTATTTTTTTTTTTTATAAAATATAGCGAATATTCGTAAATATCGAATATTCGTGATATTTTATCCAAAAAAAATAGCGAAATTTCGCATTAGTGAAATTTCGCATTAGCGAAATTTCGCAATTAGCGAAATTTCGCATTGGCGAAATTTCTGATTTTTTTATTTTTTTATAAAATATCACGAATATTCGATATTAATATCGCGAAATCGAATATGGCGTATTCCGCTCATCACTACTAAACATGCGCGAGTGAAGCTGCAAGGCTTCACTTCCTGTTTATATTACTAAAGATGTCGGAGCCTGCACCTGAAGCTTATTGAAGAATCAGTTTGGGTGAGGACATCGCAGGATCCCCGGACAGTTAAGTGTTCTTATATAAGTCATCAGCTACAGTATTTGTATTTTGGGGGGGGGGGGGAACCTTGAGCTCCTCTTTAATTAATCAATAGTTTCAGTGCTGTTTATGTTAATCACTGTGTGTTTCTGTTTGAATCATATGATTCTTGAAGTCATGGTTTATATATACCTCATATTAAATGTTACTTGAATATTTTCAATCATGTTGCACTGTAGTGATCTCTTCCATGTTGTTCAGGCAGATCTTCACCTCTACAGGGTTACCCCTGAAATAGCTGGTACATTAAAAACATGAAAAACATAGTATCTGCAACAAAGTTTATCTGCATACATTGATCTTAACATTTTATTTGCAGTTGACTGAAGATGCCAATTTCGGCCTTTTAGGATTCACTGTTAGATATGTTTATTTTACATTGTATTGCATGTTTTGTGTAATCAATAATGGATACATGTTACTTGTTACATTATCTTTTTTTTTGTAATGCATCCATAATTAATATTCCTTCATCTTCTCTGTTCTTTTTTAGGACCACCTGTAAGTAACTGGAATCTCTTCTTGTAACTCTCTCTACTGTGTCCCTGCTGGTAACTGATTTATAAGGGTCGGAGGTGGCTGAAAAAAGAAAAGCTCCAGATAATGAATATGTCAATCTTTTCACATAAACCACAGTGCCTGGGAAACACAGATTGACACTCTGAAATTAAATAAACCCATGAACACTAGTTATAGATGTACATAATTATATAACTTGTCTGACAGTATTGGCAGTGAAACGTGTTGAAAATGTTTAAGAAAGTCATCCTTTTATTGCTGCTTGGTGTATCATTTCATAAAGTTGTTTCTTCCTGTGTAACTTAACAGGGTTTTATATCACAAAAGTGACATGCATATCTCTAGCACACCTTACAGACTGAAGAGTAGTGTAATATTTGCAAATCTTTAACGCTGATTAGGAACGAGCAAGACATTACTGATTCACTGCAATTGATATTCAGGATTCACAGCCACTGCTATTTAATTTATTTATTTATTTCAGGTACTTATATAGCGCTGTCAATTTACATATAAATTGTACATTCACATCAGTCCCTACCCTCAAGGAGCTTACACTCTAAGGTCCCTAACTCACATCCATACACACACATACTAGGAGCAATTTAGACAGGATCCAATTAACCTATCAGCATGTTTTAATGCCATTTTGTATACTGTAGATATTTAGAAGTGCTGCTGTGCCTCCCACCCTCTGTCTAGAACTGTACTGCCTCCCACCCTCTGTCTAGAACTGTACTGCCTCCCACTCTCTGCTCTGAGAATGACAGTAGCAGAGGCTGGGGGAAAGAAGCATATCTTTAAGTGGCATGACCACAGCGGTCTGGAAGGGACAGTGACTCGGTCTGGATGCAGACCACAGTCAGCTATTATTGATGCCTGCTTTATAGGTAGGTGCATGTAAACCAGCAGGCTAATGTCCAAATTATCTGTAATTTGTGCATGTAGTTTCTGCCCTGACCCTAAGGAACTCAGGGGTCATTTGGACCTCCTACCCATTCAGCTGACTTGAGTAAAAGTAAAAAAAAAAAACTACACGAAAAGGAAAGGTCAGTGCTCTTACACATCGGATGCTTAAATCCTACTTTCTTAAATCCCAACGCTTTATTTTGTTTAGATAGAGCAGGCAAGGGTTACATCATCTATCAGATTTTATTACCCTCTGTGGGCCCAGTAGGGACATTAATGGGATAGAAAATATTAGGAAATCTCAACAGGGACACAGAAAAATCTAATTTTTAGGATAGTGAGAAGGGTTAGAACTTTTTTTATTGCTTACCATACCTTCCTGTCCCAGTGATGCGTGCTCCCCATAGTTGTGTCATGGACAGAAATAAAAAGCTGTCAGGAGTTTTAACTTTTTGCCATAAAATAATCTACGTTATAAAATTAAAAAAAATCTATAATTAGGCTTTAGAATTTGTATTAATAAAAAAAGTTTAAATTATAACCATGCTCTTTTAATAAAAGTAAACTAAAATGTCTTATGAATAGCAGATTATACTTAACTGTTACATTCAGAGTCTCCTGGGGAATTTCCTGTGAGCCCCTAAATCTTGACTACTGGGTTGTTATTTGTTTGTGACCTTCAATATGAGTACTTGTATAAATATGTCCTTGATAGGCTAGTCATATAGTCCTCTAAACAACTCAAAGAGAAGGCAAATAACACTTGAGCTGTATAGCAGACCAGCAGATCTCTCCCATTAAACCTAAAAAAAAAAAATTGTCAGCTTCGGTAACGGGGTAATGCAGCACCTGAATATCAAATATAAATACCGATTTTTCTGTAAGTATTTGCACAAAACTAAGAACTGCCCCCTCCCCAATGTACGTTTCTCATGCCTAGAGACTGGCTGCTCAGGCATGGAACACTGGATTCTGAGAGGTGGGGGAGTTTTGAAGTTCTATTTTTCACTGGTCTTAAGTTGCACATTGCGAACACTGCTAAGGTAGGGTGGGCAACTGGGCACATTTGCCTGCCTTCTATTCAGACATTACTTTTCTTTGACTTGGTTACACTTTGCTTTTAATTAGTTGCAGTCCAAATTTCCCTTTGTTCTTTAAATAGTAATTTTTACCAGCAACAGAGCTTTTGATATTGTTTGGGATAAATGACGCTGATCGGGTGAAGCATAAAGACATTGGAGAATTGTCAAAATCTAGCAATATTGTTTTCTGTTTTACATTCTCATTGCATTTATGAAATGATTGTTCTCTTTATTATATCCTGACTGTTTATTTTTGCTGTAAATTCATTTATTAAACCATTTGCTTTTGTTTCAGGGACCTAGTGGACGACCTGGTATTCCGGTAAGCACCCTTTTTATCTTTTATATTGTTTTTGAAGGAAATGTTGCTCTTGATTACTGGTGACTTATAATTGTCTTGTTTGTATCCATTGTTCCGCTTAAACACTTAAAAGATCAAAGCAAGTTAGAGGTAAAAGTGCATAAAATCGTCTAATTTATGACCTCTATTTCTGTGACCTTGGTTATGTATTTATAAGCATCATGTGCCATTGCAGAAATAGGCTGAACTTTAAGTCTAAATTTGTACTATCTTACAAAAGTACTGTGACATAGCATTTATCAATAAAGCATGATATACAGGAATGTTAGTAACAATTTCCTGAAATTCAACATTTATTAACACAATGGGGTTGATTTACTAAAACTAGAGCATGTAAACTATTTGCAGATCTGCATAGAAACCTATCAGTTTCCAGGTCTTATTGTCAAAGCTTAATTGAACAAGCTGAAGTTAGAAGCTGATTGGCTACCATGCACAGCTCCACCAGATTCTCAGCGCAATAGTTTTAGCAAATCTCCGGTGTGTAAGTACTCTTATGAAATAGGTAATATACATACAGTTTTAAAATAGCCAGATGGTCTTTTTAGAACAGTATCAATAAAAGCAAAATATGACTAAAAACAGAAGTAAATACATTATACAAAAGATCTGCATACGTTTTCTATAAAGAAGCACATGTTGCAAACGAATACAGATTATGGTGTATTTTAAACATACACTATGAAGTATCTTAAACATGCCTGTGGGCTAGAAAATTGTGTAGACAAATGTCTTGTGCGTATCATCTTTTTCCTAAAATGCTTCCTACCTAACAATTTGTCTCAGGCGGTTTGTAAAATATGTATTTCTCGTTTTCCTGTTAAACTGCAGTTTCATTTATCAAATCTAAAAATATCTTCACTAGTTTTTTCTTTTCCCCGCTTGTTTTACATACACATTTTACATTCTAATTATGATTTTAAAGGGGTGGTTCCCCTAAAAATAAACTTTTAACATTGCATTTCTCTTCTTAATTACATCTAGAATCGGCTGGTATTTTTAAAAAAATCCGTCCGTACATACCATTTTCGGCATGCAGTCTCACCGCCGCTTCCGGTATGATGGTTGGGGACAGGCATCCGATCAACGCATACAGCGCGTCACGAGATGCCGAAAGAAGCCGAACGTTGGTGCGGCTCTATACAGCGCATGGGCATCAACGTTCGGCTTCTTTTGGCATCTCGTGACGCACTGTATGCGTCGATCGGATGCCTGTCAATCAAGTAGGCACGCCCTACCCCGATCGTCAGACCCGGAAGCGGCGGTGAGACTACACGCCGAAAATGGTATGTACGGACGGATTTTTTTTTTAAATACCAGCCGATTCTAGATGTAATTAAGAAGAGAAATGCAATGTTAAAAGTTTATTTTTAAGGGAGCCACCCCTTTAACTTGAGATAAATTAGATTTTTCTTTATGCATTTGAGAAAATTCTTAAATGAAAATTCTCCATCTGCTTTTAACACTTTATATTTGTATGGGGTGTGTGTGTGGGGGGGGGGGGGTCCATCATACAGCCTTTTGTAAGCACCATAATGATTTTGGTACACTTCTATTTTGTGTTGGATTGCTCCTATCAATGGACACATTCTACCACCATCCGACTTCATTTAATCAGATATGCAATCCCCTATGAAGACCACACATGCTGCTTATATGCCATCTGGGGCCATGACCTTTAACTCTACCCTGCCCCAGTGACAATGAATGATTGAGCAAGGAATGACTGTGGAATGGGCAGAGTTAAGAACTTGACTTGCTTTTTAAATCCCAAAGAGGTGTAGGCAGAGGGTTATGTTCAGAAAATTGTAGCTTTCCACAAAATACTGCGATATCAGTTGGACCCTTTACTTTATAAATATCTTTTTTTATTTTATCATTAACTAGTTTAGTCTGATAGATTTTAATACAGATGGGTTTGTAAGTCTTACAAAACTTCCTTTTTGCAACTGAAATATCAGTTGTAGCCTTGACTTTATAAATATCATTCGTAATATTATTATTAAAGTGGTAGTAAATCACCGGCAATTTTTTTTTAACCTGCAAGGCAAAGTAGTTATATGAAACTTAACTTAGAACCAAGCCCTTCCAGCAGCGAGCTGTCACCGCTGACAGGGCTTCCATCTTTACCCATCTACCTTCTGGGTTCGCAAACTTCAGCTGTGCATTTGGGAGCTGCCATTTACGGCACAGGACTTTGACTCTAAAAGAACAACCCGGGTGGCTATTCCTTCAGATTGCAAGCACCGGTGATGTCTCAGGCTGCATGTAAAGTAAATATCTCCTGAACGGTGCACGTTTAAGAGATATTTACAGTACCTGTAGGTAAAACATTTTAATAAAGACTTCTACCTGGTAAAGTAGAGGATGTCAAGTCATCTGTGCCTAGTCTTGCCACAAAGAGTAAATCCAGCTCTGAGCAATCCTATTTTTTTAGTAAGATAAAAAAACACACACAGATAAGTTTGTGTAGCCACTGCTGTGACTGACATCTGATTTCTTTATCTCATAAATGGCATGAGAGAGAGTGTTATGATTCCAGCTTAATATTCCTCCTCCTTTCTTCTCCAGCTCTCTCAGGATTGGCTGCTCCACACCTCAGCATGACTGGGCATGCTGAAGTCATGTGGTGCCTTTCCTGAGTTTTGAACGAATGTTACTCAAAACACAGAAAAAGGAGAGTAGGAGAGTGTAGAGGTGGGTGGGGAGTCTTGTAACATCACAACTCCGCCCACCGATTCCAGGGTTTTGCGGGGATCCTACTGCTGAAGAGGGTGACATTTGTAAGGTAGGGATACATGCAGGAGGCTTCCATGTATATATACATTAATACTGTGCCATTAGTTTATACTGTGGGTGGTGGGTTTACATACACTTTAATGTTTAAGATTAGAGGATGACGTTAAAGTGTAAAGGTATAGTATTGTAAGGTTAAATGTGGAAGGATTTGAACATTTCTGTGTTAGCTTAAGGAACTTGAAATGTATGTAAAGGCAACATTTTCCTATAGAGTAGGGAAGTGTTAAATCATTTGCCTTTTTTATACTGATTGTGTCCCCACTAGGAGATGCTCCTCTCTTTGTCCTATTGATCATTGTCTATGGGACAGAAAGTAATAGGAAATTCACAATTTTAGTGTTATCAACAGAAAAAGAAATGAGGGAAAAGGGGACACCTGTTACTATGACAGATGTCTAAGATAGAGATACTGTACAGTTGGAGAGAGTTCCTCATATCCTGGAGGTGCAACAGGAAATAGGAAGAGAATGAAAATCTCCCCAGCATGACACAGGCAGAAATAATAAACTAATAAGAGGTTTGACCCTACTATATCTAAAAAAAAAGTTGTGGCTTTAGATACTCTAAACCAGTGATGGCGAACCTTGGCACCCCAGATGTTTTGGAACTACATTTCCCATGATGCTCCACTACACTGCAGCGTGCATGAGCATCATGGTAAATGTAGTTCCAAAACATCTGGGGTGCCAAGGTTCGCCATCACTGCTCTAAACTGTAGGTGTTAAAGGTGAATTAGGCTACATTTTGGGTATTAGATAAGAGAAGGGTTAAGCCGTGTACACACAGGCCAAATGTCAACAGACATCAGCCAGTTAAAAAAAAAGCATCCGACGTTTGGCCCCTGTGTATGTCGGTCTGTTCAACCAGCTTCTATCAGACGTGCATGCTAGAAAACCAGCAGCCAACCAACTCCCGATCTGTTCTCTCAACCAATGGCAGGGAGGCGGTTCCACTGTCAGAACACAACAGCTCAGCGGGGGAAGATCGCTTTACTAATGTCAGATGATCAGTACAGCGTCTCCTACCGGAGCTGACAGTTTTGTAGTGTGTACCAGGCTATAGGTAGGGTCAGCTAGGGGGGGTGATAGGGGTTATAGCCCTCCCTTGTGCTATCCAAAATTAAATAAAAGTTTTGCCTATAGTTCTACTTGAAGAGTTAGTTTAAGTTAGGGGTTGGGAACACAAAATAAAACACTGAAAGTTGACACCTAAAAGTTTTATATTTTACAAAAATATATAAATGGTGCCAACCTGAAAATGAAAGCATGTTGTGAAAAATGTGACAGCTGCCCCTTTTAAGTGTGAGACACACTATTGATCAAAACCATACAGTGGACGCGAATCCCCTGGAAGTGAACTTATGATCTGTGTTTCAAAAAAAATATATGTTTAACATTTTGACATTAATTAATATCATTAAATAAATATATATAAATATATACCACAACATTTTCTTATAAAGTGGAAAACTTGAAAAATTGGTTTTGAATAAACCTGTAGAAAAAATGGAAAAGCAAATAACACAAAAAAAAACAAAAGCACATAAAACAAAAAAACAGAACGCAAGTCCTTTATTTTCAGCAACAAAGTCCAATATTGAAGCCCTTAATACAATTCATCCCATCCACCATACTTCTATGTGGGTGATCCTAGAAGGGCGGTCCACTGCCAGTGATGCTATGAATTCACTCACCAGAGCCCTAAGGCCACCAGGACCAGTCAAGCCTTTTTTATTTTTTGGCTTACAAGGCCCGAAGCCAACTTCACTCCTTCCTTAAACAATCAGCATATCCTTCTCCAATAATGAGTTTTCCCATCGATGGCTAAACATCAAACCTCAGAAAGAAAAATGACAAATTAATCGTGAAACACAGTTTTAGTAAAATTCCCTTTAAAATACATTCCACAGTTTATGTGCTTACATGTAAAAATGCCCGGACCGGCACCAGCTCGATCCCTATTTCTAGATACACAATATGCTCAACGCAAGTTGAGATTTTGTGCTGAAAAACCAACCTACTGAACAGAATTTTTTTTTGTGTGTGTTTATATGTTCACAGATACTGTATATAAACACGGCCGCATATATTCACCCATAACTGACAAAATTCAAAATGATATTATGTCTGTGGTGGAAATATGAAATTTCATGATTTATAAGCATTTCATGATAACAATAAATGTATCCTTTTGTCTTTTCCTTGTGTATGAATTATCCCAATATAACCTACAACTTTCATTTATCAGCGAGGGCGGACAGATGCAGTGTTTTTACCAATTTTACAGACTTGTAACATCCCCCGTTAAACATGTTTTTATGAGAAAAGGAAGCAGTTTATTGGTCCGCATATCATATGCCTATATAACTTGGAACTACAGCTTGGAGCATGACATGAACAAAAAAAAAGCCCCAGCGGGACAACAACCTTGTTAACATAAATGCATCAGAGACAATAACGTGTTTGTTTAAACTGTTCGTGTCATGCTTGTATTGCTACATTAAGAACGGAGAACAACAAAACAGGAAAACATTAAGTGGCACGAAAGGGTTGCGAAGATGTATGCAAACCTAGCCAGATGTTCTTGTCCAGGAGTGGTGGAAAGTATCTCATCAGAGGGAACATGCTGGTATCCTGGACTGCCATTATTTTATGTTTTGTTTTTGTTTCAGAAATTGTCATTCACTCATTGCATGTCTATGTTTTTACAAGTGTGTAACGCTTTGATGGGCAGCCAATTTCATGAGTAGTAACAATTAATACAATGTTATCAAAGCAGCACACAAGTTCTGCTTGAACATCATAATGGAACACTCTAGATAAATTAGGCTCTGACATGAGACACTCGTTCTCTTCCCCCGCTTTGAAATGATGGATGCTATTTATTGCATTAGCACATGAACATCTGAAATGTGGAATAGCAAAACAAATAATTGTAAATAACCACTGCCAAGAAAATGGGAGATGCAGAACATTATACCAGAGGTCTAACTGATTTATTACAATTAGTAAACAAAATCTTAATGTGAAACTGTGGTCTGGCTATGGACTTTCAAGTATTTATTTATTCCTAACAAACAGTAAACCCTCACTAATTTTGCGCATCAGCAGCCGCATGACACGGCGGGCACAGCTTTTCCTCAATGCATGCCTACGTGGCGCGCAAGGAGGAAGTAAACGCTGTAGACGTCTTTCGTCTATAGCGCGGGCGCCAAGAGGTTGAAGGACTTCAATACTGCAGTTGCTCCACAGTGCCTGCAGCTGTAGAGGTCAGTTAGGGCTTGTTTTAACACATATGTAAACAGTTCAAACCACACATGTGAGATGTCGCCACAATCGTTAGAGAGAGAATATCAATTCTAGCAAAAGACCTCCTCTGTAACTCTAAACAAGTAACCTGTAAAAAAAAGTTTATGGAGATTTTTAAGTACCGTAGTTTGTCGTCATTCCATGAGCGGGCGCAATTTTTAAACATTACATGTTAGGTATCTATTTACATGTCGTAACATCCATCATCTTTCACATTATACAAAAAAATTGGGATAAATTTACTTTTTGTTTTTCTTTAATTCATTAATGTGTAATTTTTGATAATGTGTAATTTTTCCAAGAAAATTGCGTTTGAAAGACTGCTGCACAAACACAGTGTGACAATAAAATTTGCAAAACCACCATTTTATTCTCTAGGGTCTATGCTAAAATATATATATATATATATATATATATATTAGGGCTGTTACTGATCAAAATTTTTGTGTTCGATTAATCGTTTGTTTTTTTAATCGATTAATTGACTAATTTTGATTAATTATAACACACATACAGATACAACTACTTTTAGCTGATCTCCTTGCAGGCTGATTCCCAGTGCAGCTCCCAACCACTGGAAAAATGGATAGCAGGATACAAAAAACACACAAAGGCAGCGCTCGATGGGAATAGCATTAAAACTTTTATAGTCTTCAAGTAGGTAACCAGATAAATATTGCACTGGTGATAAAATCGATGTAGCTACATAAACTGTAAAAATGGTGCGAGTAATACCAAACGGTACCAAAAGCAGTCATAAAAACATGTAGCTAAGAATGATACTGGTATAAAAATGTGTACAACAATGCCACTGCTGAATCCAGATGAGGAGGGGTTAACATCAGTCCGTTGGCATGTAATGTCCTATGAAGGGAACTATCACAACTCCCAGTGGTTGGCTGTAGAATCCCAGGTTGATAGAGGGAACTGATAGAGGAAAGTGCCCTTGCGTGTGGCAGATATTAAGGTCCCACCGGCATACATATATGAAGGCACAGCAAAGGAGCCCTTCAGATGGACACGGCAAGCCCAGCCACTTTCTGTGACATCACCGGATCTCCGACGGAACTCCCTGAAGGCCCAGAAGCCGGCGGAGAGGGGAGTACCAATCAAAAGAATTTTAATCGATCAAAAAGATTTTGATCGATCAAAAAAATTAAAGGTTAATCGATTAATTAAAAGTTAATTTGCACAGCCCTAATATATATATATATATATATATATATATATATATATATATATATATATATATATATATATATATATATATATATATATATATATATATATATATATATATATATATATATATATATATATATATATAATGTTTGGGGTTCTAATTACATTTCTAGCGAAAAATACAGATTTTAACATGTAAGCAAAAAACGGCAGAAAAAAGCCTGGTCTTAAAATAGTTACTGATTATTAGTGTTGAGCGGAATACGCCATATTCAATTTCGCGATATTGCGCGAATATATAGAAGAATATTCGCGAATATTCGCTAATATCGAATATTCGTGATATTTTATCCAAAAAAATTTTTGCGAAATTTCGCTAATGCGAAAATGATTGCGAAATTCTCATAAACGGAGATCATTTCCTGTATTACTAAACTAATATGCACTAAACACTAACTCTACACTAACTCTACTTAAAAGAAAGGAGAATAAGGGGGCAAAAGAAGGGCGGAGAAGATAATCGCGCAATATTCCTATTGCGCGATTATCTTCTCCGCCCTTCTTTTGCATCAGAGCCAATCAGAATAACTCGAATATTCGGCAAAAGGAATATCGCGCAATATTCCTTTTGCCGAATATTCGAGTTATTCTGATTGGCTCTGATGCAAAAGAAGGGCGGAGAAGATAATCGCGCAATATTCCTTTTGCCGAATATTCGAGTTATTCTGACTGGCTCTGATGCAAAAGAAGGGCCGAGTAGCTGATGCGATTCTTTTATGTTGCCGAAAATTCGCAATGCAATTCGTAAAGGCAAGGGGAGCAGGATCTATTAATGCTAGCTGATATGGAAACTATTGTTGCTGCAGGGGATCATTTTTTTTGGGGGGGGGGCGGGTCTTTTGCTGCTAGGGAGGTCTATTGTTGCTGGTGGGGGATATATTGCTGCTGGGGGATGATATTATTTTGCTTGGGGGACAGTTGTTGCTGGGAGGAGTGTACTTTTGAGGGAGGAGTCTGGCTGGAGGGAGATGTGTTTTTGCTTCTGGGGGTGGGGGGGTATTTTGTTGCGGGTGGTTCATTGTTGCTGGGGGGGGGTCAATTGTTGCTGGCAGCATGGGATACATTTTACTGCTTTTCTTGTTGTTATTATTAACAAATTCCATACAAATTACTTAGTACCACAATTGTTACTTGGTTCTGTATTCTCTAAAAGGGGCAGTACTGTAGGTGGGTAGGGGGTGGAACCAAGGAATAGTGCAGGAGGTGGGTAGGGGGTGAGTTCCTGCACCTATTGTCTGATCAAAAAGCCCTGCTTACTGTTAAGGATCTTTGTAAAATGCTAAATTACTTGCTCATAGAATATTTAAATAAACATATATGGGTTAGTTTTCAAACTTTGACCACAATGGTACACCATGTATTATAAATATGTATTATAGTAAGATAACCAGGTAGATAGCCGAGATCACCTTGCATGCCGAGGGGTGAATGCAGGGGGGAGCCAGGCATAAAGAAGACTATTTACATTTTCTTTGAGAAAAAAGTATATAAAATAAAGTTACCTTTATACTCTTTCACTAACAGTTGTTAGTAAAATGAGAAGTATGGAGACACAGAAAACAATTTAATATAAACACACTGAAGTACTGGCCATATATCAGCAGATTTTCTTACAAACATTTATGCCAGTGCATTCAATGATGCCATCAGAGACGTCAAATACTGCAAAATTGAGTCTGTTTTTAACATTTGATTTTGATATGGACGGAATTTCATGAATAAAAATGACGATACACTGTTGGAAATTTGTTTGTTCAAGAAATTTTTTCATCCTGTACTTTTAAACATTATTATCACTGCATTCGACTTAAAGGGTCACTAAAGGATTTTTTTTTAGCTAAATAGCTTCCTTTACTTTAATGCAATGCTGATTTCATGTCCTCATTGTTCATTTTTGCTTTGATGTTGCTGTAATTCCTCTCTGTTCTGGACACTTCCTGGTTGTCTGTTTCCTGATAACCACAGTGCTGGGAGCTTTCTCACTGTCGTCACTAATCAAGGAGGTGTGATTACTGTGTGTCTAAAACTCCTCAGCACCAATCCAGTTTCGTTTTACAAACCATCACTGCCCTCAAAAACTAAACTAAACTGTAGGTACATTATATGATTATATGATTGATTTTTATCTATTTTTAATAATTTTTAAAAGGAATCAGTTAACTATTATGTCTCTATACCCTGTAAACAGTAATTTTAGCACAAAAAAAAACGTTCCTTTACAACTCCTTTAACCTTCTAACCCAGGGATCCTCAAACTACGGCCCTCCAGCTGTTGTGGAACTACACATCCCATGAGACAGTGTAAAACTCTGACATTCACAGACATGATTAGGCATGATGGGAATTGTAGTTCCTGAAAAACTGGAGGGCCGTAGTTTGAAGACCCATGTTCTAACCATTTGAAAAGTTTCTCAAAGTAACAATTTTCACACAAAAGCGTATAGCCAGATTTACCTCTTTCTTAGCAAGCAAAAAAAAAGTTATTTTATTCATATTTTAATAATAATGCTACATCTGGCATCTTAGGCTTTGAAGTATCTTCATGTTTTCCAAAACCTTTATTTATACAACCCCCTAAATATTTCCATTCTCTCCCTGCCCAAACTCTTATCCTGTTTTCTCTGATCTGTTTCTGTCTTTCCATTTCTCTGTATATGTCTGGACACCTGTCTGTTCTCACATGCAAAATGTTCTCTAATTCCGTAATGTCTGAGCTCTGGTATAAGTAGTAAACTTGAATTTGTCCAAAAACTGTCTTCAGTGTTTCAAAGTTTTAACCAATGTTTTTCTCTTTCGTATTGAGAATGCAGTGTGAATGCCAGCCTCAATAAATAAAATGACATTTATACAGATATGTGTTAGAAATAAAGTAGGGAAAGCTGTGGGTGTAGTGAACTCATCGCAGGGAAATATGCCATTAATAAGCCTCTGATATGTCAGCTGCGGGTAACATCTCACTAGGCTACACAAGTTCTCATAGGTCATTTAATATAGTTTTGCTTTATAAATCATGCTGTGTAAGTCAATCCAGACCTTGATTTCTCAGTCCTTAATGGATGCGGGTGGGCTTATTTGTCTCTAGCTTCTCTAAGATCATGAGGGGAATTATGTTCCTTAAGTAAAGCTGGCAAATCACGGGAAAAGCTCTTGTGATAGATGATGTACAATTGTCTTCTTTTTTTTTTTTGCAGTGATTGCTAAGCACCCATAGTGTGTATGAATTCTGCTATCGACTTAATTCATTTTTCAAACATTCTTTCTTTAAATAGTTTGCAATCTTGAATATCAAGGTTCCCAGCCTACTGGTAGATTTTGATGATGATCACCCCAAGTTTTTTCTTTTATATCATAGAAAACTCATGTATGCTTCCTCATTAAAACCAACAATTTTTGGCTATTCTAAATGACTTAATATTTCTGGAGAAACTACAATTATGCAGCTTACAGCCAATCTCTGCTTGATATTGGCCCACATTTTACAGAGCTTGTAACTGATCCCTACACAGGGCAACCATAGAAAACAAGCTAAAGAGACATCCCTGAAGGCACATTTATGTACAAGAATAAACGTCTGTTAGTTGTTACAAGTGATTTGTACACTGTTGAGTAGCTTCATAGACAATTAGGAAGAATTAAGACCATGTGGTGTGTGATATAGAGATAGGCAAACATAATATATACAAACATATTCTATTAAAATAAATGATATGCCAAATTCTTTTTAGTATTCAAAATAGTTTTTATTAGGGCATTTCAGGACTTAAAACATACATGTTCTTTATATAAAAAAAGTTAGTAAGGCATTGGGTTATCACTGTTTCCCACTGTTGGTACACATTCTTACTAAAAGGCTTTGGGAACAAGGCTCTGGATTTATGCTGGACAGATCGAGAAGTGGGAGAACATGGTCTGTAGCAACAGCAATCAACAACAGGCACTGAATACATGGCCAAGTCCACAAATACATTTTTTTACTTGAGCAATATTTATGATATGTAAGCGAGGATCAGACCCGGTTATCCCTATTGTGGGCTGTTCTAAGCATCTCTGACCATTCCCTTTTCCTTGTCGTTTTCAAAGGCCCTGCCCCAGTTTGATTGAGGGCTGGGAGGTCAGTTCTAACAATCAGTGACTTATGCCCACCCAGGTCATTCAGCTACTAGCTGAGGTTTCATTTTTTGGGAATGGGGAGGGGTACTATATACCCCATACTCATTCATATGGGGTGGTATCTGGGGGGGCCTCTTTTTGTTAAAGGGGCTCCCAGATTCTGATAAACCCCCTTCCTGCAGACCCCACAACCACTGGGCCAGGGTTGTGGGGAAGAGGCCCTTATTCTCATCAACATGGGGACAAAATACATTGCCAAGGTACCCTGTTAGGGCATGTACCTTAGTATGGTTCAGGAAAAAAGGCACACACTTATCCCCCATTTAGATTTTCAGCCTGTATTTTATTATTTGGTTAGCAAAGTCTGTCAGAAAAGCAACGATGCAAAAGGGAAACAAAATGGGGAAGGGGAAAGGATGGTGACAAACCAGTGTGGAGCTGGAAACCCTTTAGTTGCCCGAGCAGCTTGTGAGTATGCAGTAGAGAGATTTTTATGCCTGCATTGAACTTCATTTTTCTCTCGGCTCGTAGTAGTGTTTTGGACGGTCAGAATTTGGTCTGACAGTGTGTATGCAAGGCAGCTTGAATGAAATTCCGACTGAAAATTCCATCAGATTTTATCCCATCGGAAATTCAGATCATGTGTACAGGGCATTAGTAATAGTTAGATAAGTTTCCTTGGCTACAACAAGTTATTGCAAGGGTCACATGATCTTGTTTTACTTACTGGAGGGAATACAATGCACTTTACACCAGAACATCAATGTCACACTCCAGTATGAGCAAACATTTGAATAATACAGACTAAACAAGTTTAACTTGAGATACAGTGATGAAATGTAGGACAACATTGGAATGAAAGTAAAATGGAAATGTACCCCTGGAGACATGACTATAACGTAGCTGTCTGTTCATAAATGTATCCAGAATTACCCTAATGGCCTAGTTTTTTGTATGTTAAAATATTAATATGTGCTAAATGTCAGAAATGTTTCAGCAAATAACAAAAAACAGTTATGCAGAAATCCACGTTTCCTTTATATTTCTGCACATTTCAGCCAGGTAAAATATTATTTGTGAAAGCTTATGTGATTTTTATTGGTTATCAGGGTGAGAAAGGTGGTCTCGGAATGCCAGGGCGAATGGTAAGTTTTAGTTTCTGTATCATTTTGTGTGGCGGCTGTAAAATTGCATAAGTGCAAGGGAGGGCTGGCAAAACTTGTATTACATTCAATTTAAAGTTGCATGGGCATAGTTGGATGGAAAGCCTAAATTATAATGTATTCTAAATTGGCCCAGTGGCCTGATGTATAGAAACTGGAGTAAAGCCCAAGTTTAAATCAGCTGCATATATTCATGGTGCATCAAAACAAAATTGTGCATCAAAACAAAATGTGCTCAAAGTACACAGTTCACTTTCTTTATAGCAGCATCTGCCTAAGTAGAAAAGCTACTCTTCTGCCAGGTTACTGTACAGAAGTACCCTTGTGCCCTGTGTGAAAGCAGTGGTCTCTCTAAAGAGGTCCTAGGCACCCCCTGCTGAAATAGATCCACGACTCTCCAATCAGTGGGGAGCATGAGCTTTACTGACTGCTATAAGTCTAATTGGGCAAGAGAATGTCTGCCCTCTGCAGAGAAAAAAGGGTCCTTTTCTACAGCATACTGACAGAGAATGGACCTTTCTATGCAGATATTGGCTGCTTTCTAATGAAAACAAAGTGTAAAGCCCTATACACACGATCGGTCCATCCAATGAGAATGGTCCGACGGACCGTTTTCGTCGGTTAACCGATGAAGCTGACTGATGGACTGATGTGCCTACACACCATCGGTTCATGAACCGATCGTGTCAGAACGCGGTGAAGTAACACACAACGACGTGATGAAAAAAACGAAGTTGAATGCTTCCAAGCATGCGTCGACTTGATTCTGAGCATGCGTGGATTTTTAACCTATATGTTAGCCGTCCATCGGTTCAATTTTAAAGCAAGCCCTCTGTTTATGGACCGAAGGATAATGGACCGATGGGGCCTACACACGATCAGTTTGGACTGATGAAAATGAACTTCAGTCCGTTTTCATCGGTTTGAACCGATCGTTTGTACGCGGCTTAAGTCTTTGAAGACCTTTGGTTCTGGTGCATCTGAAATGTATTTAGCTGATTTAATAGGAAAATTTACAGTAAATTCCTACCTCCCATGTCTTAAAGTCTAAGTGCAGACAAAATAAAAAAACATTAGCACAAGGGACATAACATATAGTCAGTAGGATGCTGTAGCTGTAGTACAGATTTTGTGAATGGCGGAGCTGGGCAGAAAGGTCGGCATAGTCTGGCTCTCTTGCCTGTGACAACCCTTAAAGGGGTTGTAAAGGTAAATGTTTTTTCACCTTTATGCATCCTAAGCATTAAGGTGAAAAAACATCCGATGGTAACGAGCCCCCGTTTTACTTACCTGATCGTTCAAAATTCCCGGGCGTGTCCACGTCATCCTCTTCGGTTCCCAGCCTGGCCGTTGATTGGCTAGGCTGGGCAGATTGATAGCAGCGCAGCCATTGGCTGGCGCTGCTGTCAATCACAGCGGACGACATGGCTCGCCGGGGGGCGGGGCCGAGTGATACAGTCGGCGGCTATGGCCGCCGCTGTATCACAGGAGCGCGCTCGCAAAAGCTTTCCATCGTGCTCGCTCGCAATAAGGTGGAATGCTTTTGCGAGCAGGACCTGAGACAGCCGCCGAGGGACCCCAGAAGACAGGGTTAGAGGACACTCTGTGCAAAACGAGCTGCACAGTGGAGGTAGGTATAACATGTTTGTTATTTAAAAAAAATTAAGACCGCGTACACACGATCGGTCAAACCGATGAGAACGGTCTGATGGACCGTTTTCATCAGACCAAACCGATCGTCTGTGGGCGCCATCGGTTATTTATCCATCGGTTAAAAAAAAGCAAACTTGTTTTAAATTTAACCGATGGATACCTAACCGATCGTTTGTAGGCACGACCATCAGTTAAAAATTCCACGCATGCTCAGAATCAAGTCGACGCATGCTTGGAAGCATTGAACGTAATTTTTCTCAGCACGTCCTTGTGTTTTACGTCACCGCGTTCTGACACGGTCATTTTTTTTTAACCGATGGTGTGTAGGCACGACTGACCATCAGTCAGGTTAACCGATGGAAAAATCCATCAGACCGTTCTCATCGGTTTGACCGATCATGTGTACAGGGCTTTAGCCCACATTCACTTTGGGCTGTTTTGTCAAATCGCATGTCAAATAGCCAGCTATTGCCAGCAATGGCACCACCCGATTGGGAGCCCCGTTGGCTACTGGTTTTCCAGTGTGCTCGTCTGAGAGTCCGACTGCAATACACATGGCCTGAATGTTGGCCGTTTTTTATTAAACTGGCCAATGTCATGCAACATTCGACCTGTGTGTACAGGGCTTAAGTTTGTAGGTTATGTCTTGTGCTGATGATTCAGTTTTTAATTTTGACTGCACTTATACTTTAAGAAAAGATAGAAAACATGCCTTTGGTTGCTCTGGACCACAACTCCACTTTTCCACAATTTCAGATTTTTTAAATAAAAACTCTTGGAATTGTAAAATGGAAATAGTGCCTTTGGAGGAATGGACATAAAGCAACTGCCTTTATGTATACTGATACATATGGGAAAACCTGCCACAATGATGTGAGCCTACAAATCACAGTATAAACCTATTTAGTAATCAAAGTGTTTTATACAGTTGGTATTCACAGTTAAATTCACTGTAGGCATTAGTAGAGGTTTACAATTATGTTACGGCCATACTGTGTGGGCCAAGAGGGCTGATTCCCCCCAGCTCCTCTTGCCAGCCCTCCCCGGTAACACAATGCTTGCAGTTTTAAATGTTAGCTTGTTTTGGTATCCTCTGTTCACTGTGGCTTTTGGAATTTCCCTTTGAATTATTTCGCTTGCATAACATATAATACACTCTTTTACCATAAAGCATCCTGAAAAAAACTGACATTTTTACATGACTTGGTAACTGGAAACGTAACGCTCATGTTTTATGTTAGGTGGTGGTTGGAGCTTGCTGTTTTCTTTAGCGGCATGTAATATGTGTCTTTATGCAGGATAACCCGCTGAACCGCATTAGGCTTAATTTACTGGTCCGAATCCCACCGTCACAATGAGGAAATTGAGACCCGTACCGAAATCCCTTCTCTTCCTTGGGAATGAGAGAAAACATGTTGACTTTTCTATAATACTGGTGTCATGAACTTTTGTAGTAAGCTGGAGATATAGACAGGCATTGGGGACCCCACTGCTAAAGAAAGCATATTTATTTCCTGCTGAACATGAGAAAACATGGACGAATGTGAAAGAAAATGTACTTTCTCCAGCCAGACTTTTGATTTATCTCTGGAAAATCAGATCTAGGTCCTGATTTTCGTGTCAGATAATTAAATCTGGCTTTTATTGCAACAAAATATTTGAGTGTTCCATATCTCTGCTGTACTGGGATATTTTATTTCTGAGAAGACTGTTATTTTAAGTTTGTCATTTTAATTAATATGAATCTATCTTGGCCAAAACCTAAGTATAACATTATTTTAGCCATTATAGGAACTGACATATTACTAACAGTAGCTTTGAGTGAAGTGATTCTGCAGTTTTTGGCTTGTTACAGGTCAACTGACTAATAGAATTAACATTTTGCTTTAGTAACAATAAGACAGTTGTTCTTAAAAGACGATGAGAGGCAACAATGTACCTTTATGACATTTCTAATTCAAATATTGATTTTTTGGGATTTAATTTTGCTTTCAATTAAATAATTATTTACCTTTAACACCTTTTACAAGTTATAAAAAATAATTATTGTGAACTGTAAATGCCCTTTTCCAAAAAAAAACACTGTTTTTACATCAAAAGCAGATTACAAACCACATTAAGGAATCATTAACACGGCTGTAACAATTTTACATTGAAATACTAAACATTTTCACTACTATAATACAGCATCACTTCGAGAAATAGCGCATTCATTATTTTAGTAGCGTTTTTTAGTGAATTGGAAAAATATATATTTGAAAAATGCTATGATCTTTTTTACACCAGGTATTAAAGTGGTGGATAACATTTCATGAATTTAGCCCTATGTCTCATTCTCGATATTGCTGTAGCCCAGTACCTAGCTACAAATATTGAGTTCAAAATGTTATCCCAAAAAGATAAAACCTTTAATCCAAAAAGGAAAAAACCTGTTGCTTTAACTGCTGTGTTTATTGGCTGCCAAATTTCATGTTGTTTTGAGGGCAAATATGGTAAAAATCTTTTGAAAATAGGTTGAAACTATAGCAAATAAGCTCTATGTGCTGTAGCACATGTGTGGTCTGATTTGTCCCAGATTTTGTTTGGCACAGGTGTCAACTATACATTTAAATAAGGAGTTGAATAAATCTTGTTTATCTGATTGGACAAGAGTTTAAAAACAATTATTTCATTGGGCTTACATGTTCCAGAACTTGTACAATCAGATAACGCATAATTAGCCTTTTTTTTTTTTTGTTATGTGTGACTGACGTTACTCTGATAATTATAGAGTTCTAGTACAAATCATCATACTTATTCTACAATTAGCATTCAGTTTAGTTATTACCTAATTGTGTGCATGCTTATATTATTTGCATGATTTTTATTTCCTGAGCTATAACTCCTCTTAGCTAGGTGGTTCTGTAGGAGAATTTCCACTAGAATAAAAAATAATAAAAGAAAATCCACGTTTTCAAGCCCTGTACACACTGCCCAGAATGTTTTTCCCGACGAGATTCTTGGCAAGATTCTCTTGCTGGCCGAGTGTACGCACACTCAATTCAAAAGAACCGCCGTTCTTTTTAATGGCACGAACACAGTGACATCATTGAGTACGACGAGCATGCACTCCTCACATTCGATGCTGTCGCCGACATCTTGCTTCACCCTACCTATTCCTTGAAAGCTACCGTGCATGCGACAAAGTCATTTGAAGCATGTGCGGGTTTCCATGGAGAGGTAAGTATACACACGCTCGGGTTTCTCGGCGGGACAACACTGCCGAGAATCTCACAACGAGAAAATAGAGAACAGGTTCTTTATTTTTCTCGTTGAGATTCTGGGCAGTTTCCTTGACGAGAAACCTCAAAGCTTCGTACACACGCACGGTTTACTCGGCAAAGCTCTGCCAGCAGCTTTTTTGCCGAGAAAACCATGCGTGTGTACGAGGCTTCACTCTTGTATGTCCATTTCAAGCTGAACTACATTTAGGAAGAAAAAGGGGTCTGAATGTAGGTTATGGAAAAACAATCATATAGCACCGGAAGGCATCATCCCAAGAACATAATCAAACATGCCAAGTTGGAGAAAAAAATAAGGGGACTTTAAATATGCCTGACCAGAGATATAAACCTACCGAAAAGCAATGCATATACATTAAAGCAATGTACCGCATAGTGCAGCCTTTGTAACCAAAAGGTTACCCTTACCCTAGTGAGTGTGGGAACTAAATAGATTTTACCTTAAGCCCCGTACAACACGGTCCGACCTTTGTCCGACCAAAATCACAATGGAATTCCATCGGAGTAAAAGAGAACATGTTCTCTGTAACTCCAACGAAATTAATCAGAGTTTCCAATGGAAATAATCCAATGGGGCATACACACGCTCAGAATTTCCAATGGAAAAAGTCCTTTGGACTTTTTCCATTGGAAATTCCGATCGTGTATACAAGGCCCAAGTGTTTTAGTGGTAAATTGACTCAGTTACCCCAAAAAAATATAAAACATTAATATATCATTATTGAGTTTGGTGTGGCATATGTTATGCTTCATAATAAGTCACCACTCTTCTGTATGCGCTCAATGAGTTGTCAACTGAAATGACCCATAGAAATCCATTACTTCCTGTTCTTATACTTTTGCCACCTGTGTTATTGCCTAACACACTAGTACTAGCATCACATGATTTTGGCTGTGTTTGCTGGCCTGTCAATTAGAGTTAATTAGCATTCATAGTTCAGCTAATCCTGTCGCCTGCATTAAATCAGTTTTAGTTGAAATAAACATTTTTTTTTAAACAAAGAATGGGCCAATCTTTCTCATTTGTGTCTAAGTAATGAACTCTAAGAATAAGTCACATGATATCATGCCAGAAGGCCAGTGACTAGGTCACATCTGTAACACACATTGCAATGTGTGTGTGTGTGAGGAACATGTGCAATTCCACTGAACGGTACTGGTTAGGAGCCAAGCTTAATGAGTGATTGCCAATGCAATTATCAATTTTGAATACAATGGATTACAATATGACCCTGCACATCATTTTTTTATTCAATACAACTAGACATTCTTTTAAAAAACAATTATATAAATGGATTAAAGTGTATGTGATGGAAATGTTTTGTTTTGTTTTTTTTTAGCTTTGGGTGGAGTGGGGAAGGGTTAGATTCTCTGCCAAGTTTTTATTGCTGTCTGCCCTCAATAGGGAGATTCATCCTTGCTATTTGTTTTAGAGACTGTTGTCACTGAAACAGAAAGTGAGATGATATCCAAAGTTTTAGCGAAGCCATCGAAGCAAGAGGTGGGGGTAAGTCTTTTAATTGGGCTACCCATTCAAAACGGAACCAGACAGCAAAAAAAAACTTGACATGGTTTTTATTCCCTTCTTACTTACAAAAAAAAGTTTTTTTTTAAAGGGTACATTTTAAATACTTTTTTATCTGCCTGGAGTTTAGCATTAAAGTGCACCTGTGCACTTGTTACATATTCTTAACAAGCAGTCAAAGAGCCACCACTGACTTCTCTAGCTGGTTGTACTATGCAGAAATCAATTATCAAAGCTCCTCGGAGCATAACAAATATTCTAAAATTGGGTTAGAATCAGTTTCAAACACAAATGTGGTGGAGGCAAGACATCTATGATGGAGGATTCTATACTGCTGATCACTATTGTTCTCATATGAACTTAATTTTTTTTGTATATTGCCTTAAAGGACACCATATACACTTTTAATGTGGTATGAAAACCATGTTATCTCATGTGAAGACGGTTGACCAGTATTGTCCACATATGATTTTTATTATGTACGTCATTGTTTAAATGATTACCTGCACCATAATATAGGGTTTTAATACTATATGCATTTTCTCTATATTTACCATAGGGTGTTTGTATATATACACTGATCGCACACTGCTTTTCACTGACCAATTAAGCACACACCTTTTTGGAGTCAGTTTCAAACAGGTTAGCTAAATTCACACCTGAGAATTTTGTGGCTTGACGCGCATAGCTCCAAAACGCTCAGTATGCTAAACCCCATGCTTATAATTGATTCTGTGCACAATTGTGTGTTCAATCATCTGAAGCTAAACCCCCGTATAGGTATATGAGCTAATTGTGAAGCAGAATGGGCAATTTTTGGCCCCATTGACTTCAATAGTAGTGCATATTTTCAGGTGCTCCCATAAAAAAAGTCTATGGTGCTCAAAACACAGCACTTCACACCTAATAAAAGAGCAAATACACACAAAAGAGCCTCTAAATTGTGAATGTGAATAGGAAACACAGGTTGTTTGTTTACAGAAGGCTGGCAGGTAACCAAAATTCTGGTGCAAAAGAAAGTGATATAAAAAAACAAGACATTGCCTACAGCTTCAGAGATAAATGTGGGCTTGATTTAGGCTGGGTTCACACTAGAGCCCCTAGCGGCTCACAGTGGGGGGTCCGGTGCATCTCCATTCATCGGTTCAGCCTAAGGCCACTTTCACACTGAGGTGCTTCTAAACTGACAGTAAAAACACTGATCGCTTTTGAAGAGCTTTTCAGGCGCTTTTGAAGAGATTCCCATTTGTTTCAATTGAGAGGGGAGTTTTTTACAGCCCTGCCAGAACACTGCCCTAGTGTAAAAGCATTCATTGATGTTAATGTAAATATGTTTTCATGAGCTTTTTAGGTGCTGTTTTTAGCATAAAAGCGCCTGAAAAGCAACCCAGTGTGAAAGTGGTCTAAATGATTGGCTGAATTCAGACCTGTAATGGATCAAAAGACTTCGCACTGGAGCTGCTTCGAAAATGTGTGCACCGGCTCCATAGAGACCTGGCTACAATCTTGTGCTATGAGAATTGTATGCGGAGAAACCCTCACCCAATTCACAATAGCCTTAAAGTGCTTCTACTGCTTGTTCAGAATATACACCTAAATACTTCAGTGTGCATAGGTTCACATTAGGACCAATATGTCTGACCACAGAATAACTTTGCAGTCACCGCTGGTTGATGATTCTTGAGAATCATCAACCAGACCTAATGTTTACCTGAAATTAAGGTTGACACCAGTTGTGTTGTGGTTGGAGTAGGTACACATATTCATTGATTATCTCATACTTGTAGCCAGCTTAAGCCCTATAAATACACTATTGTATCAGTTTTAATTCCCAAAATTATGTAATCATAAGCCCACCCTGGCCAACATATGCTCATCTACACCATTTCCCCCCACCCTAAATTGACTGACCAAATACCAGGCCCAAACATTGTCACTCAAAAGAGGTTGTTAAATCATCAATCATGCAAAATAGCTTGAAGACAGAGCGTATACAGGGTTTGCTGTCTCCAATGAATAAATGGCTTGGGGGTGCATGGCGTAGTTCAGTATAAGTAGGCCTGGGCTATAAAGAGACTCTGTCATTTACCAAAAGCAAAGTGACGGTTGTTTTAACCCTCAGTTATGCAAATATTGCATGTTTTAAAGAAAGCACTAATATTTCCTCTGTCCCTTTTAATCTTACAATCTCTCTTTTTTCCCTTCCTTCCCTTTTTTATTCTCCTGATCTTGCTCTGTTATTTGTGCCTGCGGATGATGTAAATGATCCAGGGATTTAAGGGTCAGCTTGGAGAGAAGGTGAGTCAGCTCCTCCTTTCCCCCAAAATACCCTCTAACCACAAGTTTAGCCATCTGGAAAGTGTTTACTTGAAACAAAAACAACAAAATGACTCCTCTTTCGTCCCCTGCTTCCCCACTCCTATTTCTTTGATAAAAGAGCCTGCTTTACTTAATAACTGCCATCCAAAACATGTTGTTATTTAGAAATAATTGCAGCACAAAACGTTTGGTGCCACCAGACAGTCTTGGTCCTTACAGCCACATGGCCTGGCTATTGCCTGCTAAAATGATTTGCTCATAAACACCCACACAAGTGATGAAAACTTTATACTAACCAGAAATCCTCACCACAAGTGCAGTTTGTATAGCCAGTCTTGTAAACCATGAATGGTTCACAATGCAGATTATAAAGGCAGACAGCTCAACACTTAAAATATCCATCTGTGATGCACAGCCTGTCTGCTTATATTGCACCTCCATGTACAAATTCTGACAATACAATTAATATGCATATGCCTTGAATAATATCATTTAAAGTGGAATTTTGGGCAAAAAAACTACTATATACACTATATTGTCAGAAGTATTGGGACACCTGCCTTTACACGCACATGAACTTTAATGGCATCCCAGCCTTAGTCAGTATGGTTCAATATTGATTTGGCCCACCCTTTGCAGCTATAACAGCTTCAACTCTTCTGGGAAGGCTATCCACAAGGTTTAGAAGTGTGCCTATGGGAATGTTTGACAATTCTTCCAGAAGAGCATTGTGAGGTCAGGCACTGATGTGGACAAGAATGCCTGGCTTGCAGTCTCTGCCCTCTATTGGGTTATGGTCAAGACTTTGTGCAGGCCAGTCAAGTTCCTCTACCCTGTCTTTATGTACCTTGCTCTATTGACTAGTCAAAATCATTTGGTGGAGGGGGGATTATGGTGTGGGGTTGTTTTTTTAAGGGTTGGGCTTGGCCCCTTAGTTCCAGTGAAGGGAACCCTTAAGGCATCCGCATATCAGGACATTTTGGACAATTTCATGCTCCCAACTTTGTAGGGACAGTTTGGGGTTGGCCCCTTCCTATTCCAACATGACTGCACACCAATGCACAAAGCAAGGTCCATAAACACATGGATGACTGAGTTTGGGGTGGAGGAAGTTGACTGGCTTGCAGAGAGTCCTGACCTCAACACGACAGAACATCTTTGGGATGAATTAGAGCGGAGACTGCAAGCCAGGCCTTCTCGTTCACATCAGTGCCTGACCTCACAAATGCACTTCTGGAAGAATGGTCAAACATTCCCATAGACACACTCCTAAACCTTGTGGACAGCCTTCCCAGAACAGTTGAAGCTGTTATAGCTCCAAAGCGTGGGCCGACTCAATATTAAACCCTGTGACTAAGACTGGAATGCAAATAAAAGTTCATATGCGCCTAAAGGCAGGTGTCCTAATTATTTTGGTAATAAAATGTATGATGCAATTGGTCACTAGCATTGACATAGCATGTTTTGTTTTTGTGACGTTTTCTGAAGTTTTTCCACCCATATTATTATATGTGTTGTTATTTTGCCAGTAGAGCCTTTATTTTTTCCACTTCTATTATCAGGTCAAACTGTCCTGTTTCAGTTACAGGAGTTGGAACAAACCACTTCACACTGACAAGGGTACAGCAGTCAGCGTTTATAGATAGGGCTGAGACTTTTTGTCTTTATTCAAAAAGAAAACATGTTGATGGAACTGCTTTAAAAGGTTGTAATATTTGGTCTCCAACATAAAGTCAGTTTAAAACTACATGTCCATCTAAGCCTACCCTGTCCCGTGGGGTCACAACAGTGTTGTGTGATTTCATTGCAGAAATAGCAATAGCAATAGCAATGTCACCCTCTTACAGGGAACAAAACAATAACAGGTCTACTTGGAGAATTTACAGGTAAAAAACACACTGATGTGTTAATGCAAGTGACAGAGTGCATAATATATCATGTTTTTATTTTACCCATAGTTGCACTTTAAATTTAAAACGTAAACCAAAAGAGCAAAAATATTCCTTTTAAATTGCATTTGCAACATTGTCATCTTTTGGGCTGGCTATATAGGAGGCAGATCTCTCACCGATGATGATGCAACATAAGAAATTTGCCTATGGAAAGCTCATTTGACAAACCACCAATTCTATTGTAGTTATTCTCTCTAGCTGTCTCATCATTTTACGGCATGACTGTGATGGATGAATCATTTCCCTTTTAAAGGAAATGCTGAATCAGAGAATTACAGTTTGTTGCTAAAGACTGCTAAGATAATACTATAAACACATTTACATGCCCTCCCTTCTCTGTCCAGTTATTGAAAGTCATGCAATATACTATAAGTAATTAAAAGATAACAACAGGTAACCTCAGAATACACAAGTTAGGGGAAACAAAACCTCCAAGGTTATGAATAGGCAAAACCTGTAATACTAAATGTATTGGTGACTCTACCTGCAGCTAGTCTGTTTTTCACTGAAGTATGCACAGGCTGCATCCATAAGTAAGGCTATGACAGGCAACATCAGTTACATCCTCTGCGTTACAGGCAGTGCTTAGCTGAGACTGCAAAAAAAAAAGGCTTCTGGTAAGAGGAGTATTCCAAACCAACACTGTTGACTAGTATGGCAGTAGTTCTGCCAATGGTTAGGTATTGTGATCTACAAGACCCCCTGTATGTGCTAAACACTGTTGTACAATGATCACAGTCAAAGAAAAATGTACCCACATCCCAACTTTCTGAGATGCAAAAGAAAAGTAATGCCTCGTAGACACGGCCGGATTTTCAGAGAAAAAAAGTCCAACAGGCTTTTTTTCTAGGAAAGTCCGGCCGTGTGTAGCCTCAATCGGACTTTCTTTTTACGGAAGTCTGACGGATCTTCGATAGAGAACCTGCTCTCTTTCTTTCTGCCGGTCTTCCGACGGACTCACGACGGACTTTTGCACAGTCAAAAGTCTGACCGTGTGTTCAAGGCAAAGGAGGCACACTCTTTATTGCAAAGTATGTAGGCAAAAGACACAACCTCTTCAATGCCCCCAGCTAGACCATGAAGAATTACAATTCCCAAAAGATTGTCTAAATCCACAAGTGCTTTTTATCACCATATGGCTTTACTTTCCAAATAAGAAATACAAGACTTAAGAGATTAGACGAAAAATAAAAAATAAACAATTTTTAAAGTTAAAATACATCTTTTTTTTTTTAGATCTATACATCAGGCCAAAAGGCACGTTTCAAATGAGGGACAGTCTCTTGTAGAGAGATTTGGAAACTAAAAACATAGCTATCAGAAAATCAGATAAAACAGTTTTTAGGCAAGTAATAATTATTGTTTGAACTTCTAAATAGACCAACATAGCTGTGTTTTTTATGCTCTCATGAAGACAGTGACTAGGCATAACTGTCTAAATTACACTGGACTTTTTTAATCTTGACCAAGCACTTAGGTCCTTTAAAATATGTCTCCACAGTGCTAAGAAACATAAGCTGTGCAAATCCAGATTCTTATAGTTGTAGGCTTTACTTAGAAATTATAGCAATTATTTTAAAGAGCTTTCATTTCTAGGTATTGTAATGCCTTTAACCCAACTGTTCAGGCTGTCACATGTTTTTAATTCCTTGAATTTGTTACTTCCTGGCCTATAATAAGGAAACCCTGATAACCTGTGTCTGGGTTTGAAGAGTCACCATCTTACACCTCTTGCAGCATCGCCGCATTACTGCACTAAAGAATGGATCAAGACTGCTGTTAAGAGGGATTTTGTGAAGATATATCCCTAGGTCCTGTTAAGCCATTAGGTTTTTGTTTCACCAGAAGGCAAGAAAATCACTGAGAAGACCAGATTAAGCATAAATCGCTTAACTGTATTTATTTAGGAAGGACAGAGCACACTTTCACTATAATGCTTGCACAGACACACAATGTATGAAGCTATTATAAAAGCTGAAGCAATATTTTGAATGTCAGGTCAATAAATACTAGTAATATCACTGATGCGTGACATGCTTTGCAGTGATAGGCTGTATTATTTAACCCAAGAAATACCTGCCTTTAGGCTATATTTACATTTAAAATCCACACTGATGCCTTAGTGGGTAATCATGGTATTGTGACAGAGCTATAGTCATTTTATCCCTCTAGATATGATGCACAACTCAATGAAATCCTTCTGACTTCCTGGAAAGAAATATTATTACAGAAAAAAAAAACTCAGGAACAAAGCCCAGTCCACCCTGTTACTGGCATTGATGAATGTTGTTGAATACTAACATGTTTTGACACATGTAGGAAATGAGAAGCAGCCTACAAACTTATAAATGTTTTTCATTTGATTGAAAGGTTCTGGCTTAGAGAGGTTTCTTGTCAAATCTTTTTATTGAGATTTCAATAGGTGAACATAAGTTGGGGGAGGAGAGAATAAAAAAGGAAATGTACTGAAATTCATAAGTGTATATATATATATATGGGTTACATTTGCAGTACCTAGTACAACACATTTAATCAATACATATGCAGTTAACTGTTCCCTTTAATTAATAAACACACACAGAAAATTAAGCGAGTATATAAACTAAAAGTAGGAAAAAATAGAAGATGTATCGATCCAACATGTACAAATATATAAGAGGTCCATATAGTGAACTTGGTGTTGAGTTATTCACTTTAAGGTCAACGCTGAGGACAAGGGGGCACTCTTTATGTCTGGAGGAAAAGAGATTTCACCTCCAAATACGAAAACGTTTCTTCACAGTAAGAGCTGTGAAAATGTGGAACAGACTCCCTCCAGAGGTGGTTCTGGCCAGCTCAGTAGATTGCTTTAGGAAGGGCCTGGATTATTTCCTAAATGCACATAATATAACTGAGTACTACGTTTTGTATGTAAAGTTGATCTGGGGTAAATCCGATTGCCTCTCGGGGGATCAGGAAGGAATTTTTTCCCCTCCGGTAGCAAATTGGATCATGCTCTGCTGGGGTTTTTTGCCTTCCTCTGGATCAACTGTGGGTATGGAGTTGGGTGTATGGGATGTACTGTTTTATTTTTATTTTTTTTATGGTTGAACTGGATGGTCTTTTTTCAACCTGACTAACTATGTAACTATGTAACTATTTGTCAAGGAATTATTATAATGTAATAGGACATGAAACCATAATAGAGTTATGAGTGAGTAACCCTAGAAAAAAAATATGTTAAATCGCCTCGCGATTATCCTATTAGTAAACGGAAAAAAAGATAAAAAATAAAAAAATAATAAGATTAATAAAAAAAATTTAGATGATAAAAAATAATAAAGGGTACAGGAGAGGAGAAAGTCAAGAATATGAGAGAAATAATAAGCACCCGGGATGGTGGTCTGACTCCTGGCATACATATACATATACTTTGAAAAATTGTAAAATATTCTAGTTTGGTAACAACAAAGACTGGTCAAAATCGGCGGGGATCTGGAGGAGAAACTTCAGGAAATAATACATGGCTTTGTAGCTAGGAGAACCCCAGACGTAAATATCTATCCTCCACCCACCCTCTACCTGGTATCTCTAAGTCTCTCTAAGTCTTAACGAGTATAAATGACTATGAGATAAATATGATATTGTTTTGCTTATTTGTTTTATTTCAATGTAATGGATAAGTACTTTCTGTTGTAAAACCAATTCTTCCTAAATAAAGAAGGATTAAATAAAAATATAAAAAAATCGGCGGGGAGGTAATGTTTCACCCAAGGCTGCCACATTTTACGAAATGTACTTATGTTATTTTCTTCAATAGCTGTCATTTTTGCATATAACATTGCTCTAATCACTCTATGTTTAGCCTCTGACAAGATGAGTTTATTTCCAAGATTTGGCAATAGTCTGTTTGGCAGCTGTAGGTTTAGAGAGGTTTCATGTCTGTAACTGACAAAACTCCTTCAGTCAGACATAGGCAGGTATGTTATTTAGGAACTAAAGAACAGCAGTATGGTAGTATCATGGCCATTCTGCTGCTTTTAAAAAATAAAAAAAAGACACCTCATGCCCAAGAGGATTAAGGTGCTGGGAAATAATGATGGCCACACAAAATATTGTCACTTTGGGCCAAATTTGGACATGTTCATTTTTTGCCAGCGGTTTAGACATTAATGGCTGTGTGTTGCGTTATTTTGAGGGGACAGAAAATGGACACTGCTATACAAGCTGTACACTCACTACTTTACATTGTAGCAACGTGTAATTTCTTCAGTGTTGTCACATGAAAAGATATAATAAAATATTTACAAAAATGTGAGGGGTGTACTCACTTTTGTGAGATACTGTATATATATATAGGGGTGATGAGTGAATCTTTAGCCATTTTTGTAAGCTCCAACTGCATCAATTGGCATTTTTCTGCATTTGTCTAGAATTTAGCTTCAGGATCATTTAAAAAAAATATCTGTATGTGTGTGTGTGTATACAAATATATGTATATATTTATTTAATGGGTGTACTTTGTATAGCGTTTTTGTTTTTTTTTCCATAATAATAATAGCATGAGCAGCATCTACACTAGATTTCACACATATTTGTAATACATATGGTTATACATATACTGCATAATATACCATAAAAATTGCAATAAAAAGGGTATGTATAGCATGTCTCACTTGCCCATACAGTATATGCAGAAAATATGCTTTGTTTTCTGAAGCTCACAACCAAATAAGAAAATTAAATTTTCATTTGCAGTCTGCAGAAATGTCCTCACTTTATGAAGATGCAAGTGAAGGAGTTATGAACTTAAAACATCAATTATAGACCACAGTAATTGAATTGATTTCTTATCAACACGCTTGGTCACAAATTGTTTTCCAGGCGTTACAGTATACAAAACATGATATAGCAGGATGCTGTAACACGACTATTAAAAATAAAAGTACCTATAATAACGGAGATAATATGATGCCATACCATGCTAATAGACTATAGAAAGACAGATGCACTGGTTTATTTACTAAACAAAATCATTTTGTGCCTTGGGCGTGTTTTGGATCCAGTATTGTAATCTACTTAAGCCACAAGAAAACTGACATGTGGTGTTATTGCTTTCACGTAAATCAAAAGCAGTACGGTTTGTCTTAGACAATAAATCTGTGAAACCACATCCTGATGATGTCTTCCACGTCTATGTCTGTGGAATGCCTCTCTGTGTATATAGGCAGTTCTGTTTCCAGGTTTCTTAGTGCCAGAATGAAGATGTATGAGAGATTACAGATGTGACCCTTGTCATTGACTGCCATTGAGTGAGCATTAGCTTACATCCAATGGAAGTACTGTCAGATGTTCTGATTGACTGCGATAGTCCGCACTGTGCACATGTTGCCACAGGGTCTAGGAAAGAATCTGTGTTCTGTACTTGTTCAGCATTCTCACCCAATCATATAGACATTCCAGGAGGTGCACCATAAATGTTATGCAGCTTGTTGCATTGATATGCAGATAAATGCTATAGCACATGGTGGACTCTTTTGTGCTTTACATTGGCTGGATGGTAGGAAATTCCTTCTGGTTAGAGCTCTGTTAATGGTTCTGTATACAGAAACAATAACCACACTGGCTGATCTGAGAGTCACAGTGTTTTCCCATGCTTTACTAAACAACTGTAAAATGAAATTGCATTTGAAAGGGATAACACGTGTAGCAATGACCCCCAGGGGAGCTGCTAGATTTTAATGGGCTCTCCAGTTTTCCATGCTAGTGACCTGCACTGTGGCTGCACCCAGACCCTCACTAACCCTCCTGAAAATCAGATAGACTTCAAGGCCTTCAGTCTTTTTTTTTATTGACTTGGATGTCTAGGGGGAGAAGGTTAGGAATACAGAATATCCAAAAATAGCAAAAAGGTGTTAGACGTTCTTAGATCAGCAACATTGTGGTTTAATTTTTCTAGTAGCAGCCCCCTAGTAATATCAAAGTTGATGATGCTCTGTGTCAGTGGCAACTAACCAGTTTCAAAACAACTAGTTGGTGGCCCCATGTTAATCAGTAGCTTCCTCCTACTTACAATGGATCATGTATATACCTCTACTGATACTGCAGGAGCAGCCTCCCATTAGGAACTGGTCATCAGGCCCCATACAAGCAATCACAGAAATCTTAAAGAGCAGAGCATGGAGGTCTCCATGTCATTTTCATCTGCCAGTAGCTCCTACCTGTTACTAGGCACACAAGCTAATGGCAGGGTCCCTACACGTAATTTGTAATATGAGGGAATAGTGCTGTGGTTTGTGCAATCAGAGCATCAGATTACATCATGTGCTCAAAAATCCAAGGTATATGAGAGGTGCGGTTGTCACTAGAACAAGAAGTAACCCATCACCAATTAAAAATATGTTTTTGTTTTTGTCTTGGGAAGTGAAGGCAGATCTCCCAGGTGAAGATACAGACAGTAATAGAAGACTGGCAGGGGCTCTGACCTTTCTCTATTCTATTGAAAATGACAATAAACATTTTTACTGGACTCGGAGAAACATATGTGCATGCAACATTAGTTTGAGGGACTCAAATCAATGCAGAATCAGTTCCGTAAGCCAGAGGTATGTTAAAGCACATTATGTGGCATTCTCTTGATGGTCAAGCTTCTTCATATCATTTTCCCTGAGGACAGTTTTTTTCTGAACAGCAGGTATCAATAATTAGCATGCAGGTCTTAACTACTACCAGATTACAGAGACGGGGCTTTTCAGCCCCATGTGTAGCACCTTGTTCCCTATAATGCTGCTGCTTTTGCAGCATATTTGCCTGTTACGCAACCATGTACAGTAGATGGTGTTATGACTTGACTCACATGCTTACCAAGTCTCACCTGAATTGGCTGCTTTTCTTTGAAAGTGCAGAACATTTTTCCTACAGTGAGCATGTCTAATGTAAACCCATAGAAAATCAAAAAGGTCAATTACAAACCCACCTTTTGGCAGTATGATGCAGGCATTCTAGTAAAGGATGATGCAGCCTGGATTTTATGGGATGTAGCATATCAGTGCTTTATTGATTGTATTACTATACCTTTTATATAATAAAAAACCATTGTAGCCCAAACAGTATCTATATGTCTATTAGTGAATTAGACAAATTAAAGTGGACGTTGTGGAACAATGCAGGGTCTGTTCTAATTGTCTGGGTCCAATCCCCCTGTAAAATGTGCTATTAGTATGAGCAAAAGACACCTGTAAAAGAAAAAGATTGCTTTTTATTTACCTTACCTCCATTAACCACAAAAACTTAAAAAGTTCAAACTGCAAAGTGGCTATGCTTATTAAATTCATGTAAAGGGGTCTTGTTTTATTTAAAGGCATCTTCACATTAGTTTAATATGCATGATATGATATTTATTGCTTGTTTGGATTTATACTTTATTATCATTTACCTGGCAGGGTAAGTGCATATTATGAGTAATATGGTGTATGAGTTCATAGACTGTTTAAGAGTAGCAGCAACCCAGCTTAGTACCACGTATCTTTGTGCACGTGATTTTACGCAGTTGTGTTTTAATGTCAATCTTGGCTAAGTAGAAGAGTATAAAATGACTAATTAAATCTAAATTTTTTCTTTATTAGTACCTTATGCATGTACTAAGAACTAGTGGATTATTTAGGGGGAAGAAGCCCACACATTATAGGCAGGCTTTGCAAAATCCACTTTAATGATATTTTGCCCTGTGGGAAATAATGTATGTTAAATGGAAGAGAGGGCATACAGCTAGGAAGAACTGCAAAGGAGTGCATAAAGCCTAATGGCTCATTCCGCTGAGCCAATTGACGAGGTTATGCAAATATACAGATAGGTTCTAAAACAAGTATGTAAATAAATATGGTGCATGCAGTTCTTTTATGAGCAGTAATAAGCTAGGGTAGACAATCTAAAAAGAAAAAAACACATTTAAGCATAGCATAGCAGAAAGGTTATCTTTTGATATCATTGTTTTAAGCCTTGTACACACGACCGGTTTTCCCGGCAGGAAAACTGCCAGGAGAGCTTCTGGCCGGGAAAACCGGACGTGTTTATGCTTCCTCTCTATTTTCCCATCGGAATTCCCAGTGTTTTTTTTCCGCCAGCTCTACTACTTCCTTATGGGAATCACTGTGAGGCAGTGCTGATGGAGCATACACACGGCCGGGATTCCCGGCCAAAGCTCCATGGCAGTTTTCCTGACGGGTTCTTGGCTTTCCCCTTGGTTTTCTTCGGCAGACTTTTTACCGCCGAGAAAACCGAGCGTGTGTACAGGGCTTGACCCTAATGGCAACTTTAGCTTGTGAAGTATGCTGTTGTTTGCTGGCAACTGCCAAGAAGGTTTGTATTTTACTATTAAGTAGTTGGAAGCATGATGTTTAAGGCAAGATATTGAATAAATAAAAATGCATTATTTATCAACTTAAAATATATCAGGCAATTTCAATATAATTTCAATATAATCAAACTATTTAACTACTTTTATCCTGAGAAGCTGTGAAGGAATTGGATATCTAATGTTGGTTATGTAAACTGTGTAGATAGAATTTGGCAATCTATTTCTTCCTAGCTTTTATAGAATTATGTATTCCAGCATACAACCTTGAGGCCCAAAAAACTTTCCCCACAAAGTTGGGCTGTGCTCGCACTACATTGGTTAACTGCTTGTTTTGTCTAGGGGTGAATACAGAGCCTATTCTCACCTGATCCTTTGGTCCTCTGGAAAACAGCACTCCCCAGAGTCCAGCAGTCGACTGACATCTTCATGTCCAGAGCCAGTCTATGAGCGAGATGAGGTCAGGAACATTTCACTGCACAAGACCGCTAGACCATGGGGGGCAGGAGTCTTGCACTAAGAGGATTGGAGGATTATGTGAATACATCTCAGCTCTCCAGTCCCAGACAAAAATGAGCAGTTAACTTATGCAGTGTGGGCACAGCCCCACTGCATAGGAAAATAAATTGTTCAGCTTAAAGTGAACTTGTACTCTGTTTTATACATTGTTTTAGTCTTTTCCAAGAGTAGTCTCCATAAAATGTCTACCATCACTTTTAAAATTTAGGAATGTCACTAACATGGCAAAGCTCTGCCAACTACCATTCCACTGTCCAATAGCACTGCTTTAGTGGCCAGTAAAGACAGTGTTATTGGATGGGAAACCACAGTTTATAGCCACAAAGCCAGTGACAGTCAGGCTCTAGTAGCAAAGTGAAACTGAATCAGAAAGTATCACATAAGAAACATTTCTAACTAATACAGGTGGAGAGACTGGAAAGGACTTTTATGGAGCGCACTCGTAGACTGGAGTTTTACTTTTAAAATTTTAAAGTGGAGTCTAGGTTCACTTTAACTATTGTGACCAGATGTCTGATGTTGCTAAACTTCTGCAGTTGAAGTACAAATAATTCATGGTACCTCCATAAATAGTTTTGTGCAGACGTCTGACGATTCATTTTTAAAACTCTGGTCACCATGGCAACAGTATATCACACATTTCTTTATTTTTTTTTCTGTAAAACACTGCATCTTGTTTGATTTTAAAAATGTATTCTATGATGTTACCTTGCAGCGCTACCTTGTTTTTGTCTGTTATACAAGCCATGCAGGGGTAAAACTGCAAGGAACCAAAAAACAACTGATTATGAAATGCAGGCAGTATGTTAGAATTTACCTTTTTAAAATGTTGTTATATGAACTGGTGCTACATATTTTCATCACGTGAAACACTAAGGCCACGTACACACGATCAGACAGGTCCGATGAAACTGGTCTGCAGACCAGTTTCATCGGACCAGTTCGATGGTGTGTACGGCCCATCAGACCGTTGTCCGTCGGACCAAAGTTTTAAAACATGCTTTAAAACCTGTCTGATGGACACCTGTCGGACAGGTTCGATGGTTAGTACACAAAAGCATCGGACCAAAAACCCGCGCATGCTCAGAATCAAGTCGACACATGCTTGGAAGCATTGAACTTAGTTTTTTCATCACGTCGTTGTGTTCTACGTCAACGCATTCTGGTCTGATCGGATTTTGGTCCGATGGTGTGTACGCACATCAGACCATCAGACAAGTTCAGAGTTGTCTGATGAAAATGGTCCATAGGAACAAGTTTCATCAGACCGGTCTGATCGTGTGTACAGGGCCTTAGATCACTTAGATACACTTACCGTAATCTTTGATGCAACTGTTGAAAAATTGACCTGTCCTTTGTCATATTTAAGTTGGTTATACACAAGGGAGATCTGATAACTTGGTGGAAATAAGCAGACTACCATTCCCTCATAATCATTCGGTTTTTGATATACAGCAGGTGATTTTAAAGTACTACCAATGTCTGTGCCGAGTCAGTTGTGCAGAAACGTTTTCACTAAAATTTCTGAATAATTTTAAAGAAAATATTATATCCTTATTGTTAGTGTCTGTTTGGTATCCCCAATACATTATCATTCATAAACAAATACGTTTTTAAAATAGGCAGGACATTTTCTTATAAATTATTATAGCTCTATTTCTTTATTAGTCAACTCCCTGACCTTGAAAAATGAACAAATGGTTTACCAAGTCGGTTTAACCATTTTTTTTATAACTTTGGATAGAGCAGGGAAGGGTTTTTTTTCTTGTTCTTGCTCCGTATGTTCTACTAGGGAGATAAGGAGAAGACAAGGCAGAAAGCACGTGGACATGTCTCTATAGTGAGGGAAAATCTCATATCACTCTCTGTTCCAGTGATAATGGTCACCAGCACACATAGGGGGAGAAATACTAAAACTGGTGCACCAGGAATCTGGTGCAGCTGTCCATAGAAACCAATCAGCTTCTAACTTCTTCATGTTCAAATAAGCTTTGACAATAAAACCTGTAAGGTGATTGGTTACTTCACAGAGAAACAACAAAATTCAGTGTGCACCAGTTTGAGTAAATCACCCCACATAGAGAGGATGATTGACTAACCATTGGAAACAATCCTTTATAAGTAGAATTTTACGCCTTGTACCATTTTAAATAATATTTCACATACTATCTTTTTAAATCCTCCTTGCCCTTTGTGACTTTCCTCCTTCTTTTCTGTATTTTTCTCATTCCTTTCCTTTCTATCTACTGTCTTTCTGCAGGGTGCTCCAGGAGAACCGGGCATGTCTGTCATAGGACCCCGTGGCCCTCCTGTAAGTGTCTCAACTGTTTAAATCAATAATACATATTTTATAATATTATTACAGATTTTAGGCAACCAGAACAACATTCTGATCATTTAATTTCCAGTTTCTGTTATTCAAGGACAGTGAGCACTGTATGATATTTTAACTATAGGTAATTTCTATTTTTTTTTTCTGTAGATGCAAAACATTATTCATAGGCATTGCAGTGAAACATTATGCGGGTTTCTTTGCATATTTTTACATTTTGGTTTGCATCAACATGGCATGAACATAAAATAGATAACATAAATAATTATAATGTGCCACTTTAGTCAGTAGTTGCTGTTTTTACTGTATAAATATATATAGCAGTGTTTTTGGTGGCTTAAATTGTCATTATGTAAATTTTTTGCAACCTTTCCAGTAAGAATGTCGTACTGTGTAATCACAAGTGAGAAATGAGATGTCTACTTAAATGAAAAAGCTGAGGTTTCATAATTCAACTTATTTTTAACAAATTACTGGGAGAAGAGGATTATCATAAAAAAAGAACACTAAGTACTGCTTGCATATGAGCTGACCACATAAAACAACCCAAATGCAATTTTAGCTAAAATAAGAAATGACTTGCCATATGTGATGTCCTTGAGCCTGTCCTCATACACATTTGGACATACCTTAAATGTCAGGAGTTACTTCTCGTTCTCATCATGTAATAGCTGTCAAACTGTCTGGCAATAATCCTAAATAAGGCTTAAGTCCCTCTTCCATCTATGATTCCATCAACTGGCTTTTACTTGCCCGATGAATACAATTCAAACGGGCACACGTTCGGGAATCGGCGTATAGACTCATTTACATATTTTAGACGGGAACGCCACCTAGCGCCCAGCCTTAAATATGAAAATAAGATTCAACGGCATAAGAGACTTATGCCTGTTGGATCTTATGGAAATCTATGCGTAACTGATTCGATAAATCAGGCACATAGATAGGAGGGCCAGACGCTGAAATAAGACGGCTTATCTGGAGAAGCAACAATGAAGTAACAATTGTACAGGGGATTTTCAAAAAAGCCAGCATAAAAATTCCTAAGCGAACACCCGTGCTTCCGGGGTCACGTAAAAGCATGGTGACTTCAGTGCATAACACCACCCTATGCACTGACGTCACCACGAACATGTTCTCTTTCCAAGTCCGTCAGAATTTCCAATGGAAAAGCTCAGATGGGGCACACACATGGTCGGAATATCCGATAAAAAAAATTCCGTCTGACGTTTCCCATCGGAAATTCCGATCGTGTGTACAAGGCATAAGAATTCATTTCTTCAGCATTTACTTAAAAACTAAAATTGTACTTTCTTCAATAACCAATCCCCATGCAGTTATTAACTTTTGTATGACTTGCCCAAGCAGGGACCTCTGAACCATCTTTAATGGAATTGTTTCACAACTCTGTTGTCTACATTTACATTGTAAAGTGTGGTGCAAACTGTTGGTGCTATATAAATATAATAAGAGATGTCTAGTCCGGAAGATCAGCTAGTCAGTTAACAAGCAGCCTTCCCAGCCTTAAAAACTGTATACAAAATTGATGAAAGGTTACAGTATATAGAGATCTAAAAAGCTTTGACATAAGAAACCATCGTTTTTGTTTGGTTTGGAGTTCTTCTTTAGCCTTTGACATAGAACAATGTAGTCAGATGTATTTGTACTCTGTAATTTATACCTTTTATTGATAAAATGTAATAGGCATGTAAAACATATTTTCAAGTTTTAACCTAATGTAGGACAATATCCCTCAAAAAGCAGTTTTGTCATTTAGGAGTTTTCAGGAATTGCAGATGGTAAGAATGTGTTTTTTCACAATAAACACCTTGCTAAGTATTCTTTTTGTGTCCACTGTTTAAAATACCAGCAACCTTGGACAGTGTGTGGGCTGTGAAATAGTAAACAGCCGTGTTAGTACAAAAGAAACAGTGATTTCCCTGTAGGGAAGTTGGCTACCTCTCCTCGGTCAAGCAGTTGCACGTGCTCAGGGACAGTACATGTACATGAAACCACAGAAATGGGGTGGTTGCTCTGACCCATGGCAGATGCCATGATGGTAATGTCCACAACAAATGTTCTGCTATTTTGTAAGTAGACAGTTATTCTCAGAGGTGCAGTAGAGGATAGAAAAGTAGCATGAAAATATAAGCTGGATGTCACTGACTATATATGCTATTTATTTTTGGATTAAACCGAGGCTACACTACATAAATACCCTCTCCTATACCCTAGGTCTGTAAATGGGGACTACATTCTTTCTCATAGTCCCACATACAATGCTGACTATATTTGATGAGAGCCTTTCATTTGACCAGTTAGCTTCCTAACATTTTAGGGTTGGTAACTGACCAGTCATTCCAAACGTGAAATTTTAGTTATAAATGGAGCCTGGTGGGCCATGACAGCCCTTTGTTTATTATATGTTTTATCATAGTTTCCTGTCCATGAGGGAGTTGTGGGTGTTCTGGTCCACCTTTGCATGTTAAATGATCTCCTTTTGCATTCTCCAGAATGGGAAATAAATGGAAAATCCAACAGTTAGTTTGGGATTCCTCATAATGACCTTAGTGGGTGTGCAGACCCAAGAACCCGGTTCAGAAATCTTGCCAGTAAAGGGCCTAGTGGTTTAATTATCCAGCATCTACAAAATATAGAAATTTTAGGTATAGTGACCGTGTTGTTGCTTTTTGAGAAATAACATTTTGTCTTTAAAGTTATACTATTCAAAATGTATCTGGTCGAGGGTAAAACCTTCTGTGTGCTGCTCCCCCCACAGCCATCCCTAATACTCACCTGAGACTCCTCACGATCCAGAAATATGCACAGGAGCCTTGGCTGTCACAGGTCTCTCTCTCCTCATTGGCTGACACAGCAGTGGAAACCATTGGCTCTCACTGCTGTAAATCAAAGCCAGTGGGCCAATGAGGAGAGAACTTGGGGCAGATGTCTTATGGAAGCATATAGCTGGGCTCAGGAGCGAGCATGCACCAGTAAATAAAAAGAGTGTAAAATCCAAAGAAAGCAGCTTGTTATTGGGGTCACTGGTCAAGGGTGAGGACCCAGGAGTGTTGGCAGGGGACCTGAAAAGAAGAGGATCAGGGCTGCTCTGTGCAAAATCATTGCACAGAGCAGGTAAATATAACATGTTTGGTTGGTTGGTTGTTTGGTTGTTTTTTCGCACATTTGGTCAATACTAGAGTTCTGTAACTGATAACGGTATGTTTTATTGAATTTGCTATTTAATGTTATCCTTTGCAAGCATCCCTTTGTCTAGTAAAGCATTTAGGATTCTTAGATTAGTGTTTTATGAAGAAAACACAAAGCAGCGATCGTACCATATTCTTTATTGCTGAATGATTAAAGGTCTGTGTCTTGTTGGTTGTCATAGGTAGCAGGCTGAAGTCAAGTGGAAGCTAAACAGCAAAGCAACATCTGTTTTTTCAATATACTGTCTCTAATACAGTAATAGGCAATGCTAATAAGAAACACTTTATCCCCCCCTTTTAAAAGTACACCTGTCTTTCCACTTAGGGCTACGATACATTATGAAAATACCCAGAAAGCTTTTGTGTTGTTTTAACCCGAAACATACTTTTTAAGTGTTTTCTTTAATGTCCTTGATGTCTGAAGGTTGAGTAAAGAGGAACATAGTAAATATGGTCTAACAGCCTAGATCATTGTGCTTCATTTGTCTTATCGATCCTCATAAGGATTTGCATTAATCTATATACAGGAATAAATAAACTAAAATGAGAATGCAGAGTACAGAAAAAGTTTATTATAGTTATTTTGACAAAAATCTTCTTTCCAAAGCATATACTGCCATTTCCATTTTTTTTTTTTTTTACAACTCCACACAGTGATTTTGAGTACATGGTAGATATTTTAGGAACACACGCCTTACTGACTCTTTTGTAGATGTCCTCATTTTAGAAATTCAGCACCAGGCATCTCACTTTGCTATTTATTTTACTTTATATAAAAAAATATATTCTACAGATTTTTATGCAATAAGCGTCTATATGAAAAAACAGCTCTCTACTCTGCTGGCTTTGGGGCTCTGAACATGGCAGACACCACTAGAATTAACTGGTTATGACCTGTCAGTCCAATGACTGGCTTTTCTCCAATCACAAAGCTCTTTCTACTCCGCTATACTCAGCAGCAGCTTTCATTTTATGAATGGGATTAATGAGTGCTGAATGTAGACATTCTCTCTCTGTTATAAATTATCCCATTAGTGTGTGTGTTTTTGTATTTGTGTGTGTGCATTCATCTGATTTCTTCATATTCTTAAAAAGAGAAATAATTTGACTTGTACTCTTCATATGAAAAATCATTTTGGCAGCCAGAGGAAGTAAGATGTATTTTCCTGAATTCTTAAACCCCCAATTTAAATCCCTTGGATGGGATTAGCCTTCTACTATAAAAACCGTTCACTTTTTTATACCCATACATTTCTCAAGTTATATCCAATATAAAGAGATCTCCAAACCACCCATTAAATACCACAAACTCTTGCGGTCTCACTAATATAACGTGCTTTGGAAGAGGACTGAGAAAATATAAGCATTTCAAAACCATACAGTGCTTTTAAATGTTAATGAATGAAACAGTGTGAACCTGAGTCTTGAGTTCACCGAATATGCTTTGTGTAATTGCTTAGGGCTGTGTTTAGAGATGTGACAAGGAATACGATTGCCTTGAAGGCACGGAACAAGACCATTAGGTGGTGTCCTCAGTGAATAATGCATGCATTGTGAACAGTAGGCACAGACCTTGGAATATGTCCCAAAGGAGGCCATACATACTTCCAGGTCTGTTACCCAAGCTTCTGTGTAGTTGTAGAAGTTGTAGAAGCTGAAGAATGATGAATATCATGAAATAGTTTTTTCTTCCACATATAGGAAAATATAAATAATTTTCCAATCTTCAGCTTCAGAACTTGCTGTCCCTTCTTGTAATATCATTTTGGCATCTTTATTTAAGAACTGAAAAGTAGTTTATAAATTATTATCTGCAATACAAATTAAACAGCTAATAAAATAGATGGTTTGTTGCCTTTGGCTGTAGGCCAAATACAACCAGCCGCTATTAATTAATTCAAATATCACATTGGACAGCAGTATAATAAATATTACAGATGCTGTTTACATATTAGATTGGCAATATATCTTGGCTGTCGAATTCAAAGTAAACTTTATGACATAAACTGTATATAATAGGCACATTACCACCTAAATAAACAGCAATATTTCAATCGTAAATATTCTTCTTCTTTTTTTTTTTTACTTGATTTATTATTTGTTTTCTTTTTTTTTCCCTAAATGAAAGAATGTTGTAGTTTGGGATATAATTCTAATCAGAGATTTTTTTTAAGCTAAATGTATTTGTACATTTGACATTGTAATGCCAAGTTGCGGTTTCCAAATCAAGCAAAGTCCTTACTTGTATTAAGAGAAGTATGGACTCCAGAGAGAGAGATATCATTTTGCCCATGTTCAAATATGTAAGACCCCATCTGAAATACGCAGTTCAGTTTTGGGCACCAGTTTTAAAAAAGGATATTGGGGAACTGGAGAAAGTACAGAGAAGGGCAGCCAAACTGATAAGAGGCATGAAGGAGCTCAGCTATGAGGAAAGATTAGAGGAACTACATTTATTCTCTCTTGAGAAGAGGAGATATGATCAACATATACAAATATATATGGGGTCCATATAGTGAACTTGGTGTTGAGTTATTCACTTTATGGTCAACACAAAAGACAAGGGGGCACTGTTTACGTCTAGAGAAAAAAAGATTTAATCTCCAAATACATAAAGGTTTCTTCACAGTAAAGCCTCGCACACACAGGTTTCTCGTTGAGAAAAAAAGAGATCCAATCTTGTCAGCCTGTTTCCCGACGAGAAACCCGAGAGTGTGTATACTTACACGTCACCGTGGAAACCGGTGCATGCTCGAAATGACTTTGACGCATGGGAGGTAGCTTCTAAGGCATAGGTAAGGTGAAGCAAGATGGCGGCGACGGCATTGAATGTGACAAACGTATGCTTATCGTACGTGATGACATCACCGCGTTCTTGCCTTTCAAAAGAACCACAGTTCTTTTGAAAGGTCTGTGTGTACACTCGGGCAGCAAGAGATTCTTGCCAAGAATCTGGTCGGGAAAAACAACGTTTTTTTCCTGACCAGACTCTGGCCTGTGTGTACAATGCCTAATGCCGCGTACATAATAAAGTAAAAAATAATGGAATCCAACCTGGGGTGTATTATAAATATTCCAAACCACTGATACATCTATACAAGACGGGATACCTCCCAATAGACACTGAATAGGGAGTAAAAAAGAAAAAGATGAGACAGTTGTCTCAAATAATGTCTTCAAGGGAGAATCAGCAACAGGGTCAATTGGAATGATTACAAAAACTTTATTGATGAATACAAATACAGTTTATAAAATAAAGGTCCAACTGGGGTGGTACCGAGACCTCCCGAGTGGAACCCGTTCCTCCAATGTACAATTATCTATAAAAATGCAAAAAATAACAACGTTGTATGGAAATAAAAATTGCTAAATGGCTAGCCATCGGCTAATGACTGAAGAGATGAACACAAACCTACAAAATACAGACCGATTGCTGGCAAAGAGCATAGGTATGTATATATGTGTAGATATATAAATATATATAGCTGGCTCCACTCATCTGGGTCAGAGAGAAGAGAGAAGTAGATGCAGATTCAATGCCGCGTACACACAGTCTTTTTTTGTGATGAAAATCATCGTGTGTGGGCAAAATGTTGTTTTATGTCTTCTGAAAAACGACAAAAAAAAATTGGAACATGCTTCAATTTTTTATGTCGTTTTTCAAAATGTCGTTTTTTGTGTCATAAAAAATGATCGTGTGTACGCTAAAACGACGTTTAAAACAACAATTTTAAACCTGCACATGCTCAGAAGCAAGTTATGACGCGAGCTTAAATGGAACAGAGTGCCGTCGTACATGTTGTATGTAACCGCGCTTTGCAAGAGCATTTTCAGAAAACAATGGTGTGTAGCCAACGACGTTTTTTAAAATGAAGTTTGAAAAACTTAGTTTTTTTTCATGAGAAAAAACAACATTTTTTTACAAGACAAAAAAACGACTGTGTGTACATGGCATTAGAGCTGTGAAAATGTGGAACAGACTCCCTCCAGAGGTGGTTCTAGCCAGCTCAGTAGATTGCTTTAAGAAAGACCTGGATTCTTTCCTAAATGTACATAATATAACTGGGTATTAACATTTTGTATTTGTAGGTAGAGTTGATCCAGGGAAAATCCGATTGCCTCTCGGGGGATCAGGAAGGATTTTTTTTCCCTGCTGTAGCACATTGGATCATGCTGTTTTTTATTTTTTTTTGCCTTCCTCTGGATCAACTGTGGGTATAGAATTGGGTATATTGGATTGTACGATATTTTTATTTTTTTTATGGTTGAACTTATGGCTTTTTTCAACCTGACTAACTATGTATTCCCATCTTTAATCATTGCCGCTTGAGGGCTGGAGGAGAGGAAGTTGTATTTTATTATAAAACATTCTTTTGGAAATACTGTTATGTCAAGTGATAACTGTAATTTATCACAGTGACCATAGTGACTATGGCTGTATCACTCGGGTTATGTGCACAATAGATATAAACACTCTTGTCTATCGTTCTGTGCACTCTTCTTTGTCTGCTTCCATGACTATGAACACTTCCCTAGATGTGTATGCATCAGTGTGCCCAAAGCACTTTATTAACTAGAGTAGATCTATACTACATGGTCAACTCAGTGGCAGCGTTGGGGGTGTGGGGACTCCCACTTTAACAGCCACATATAGAACATATAAAGTACAGGCTGGTGGTAGCTTTTGTAGAACAGTGAAGCGATTGCCAGATACAACTCCTGCAAAGGTAAATACTGTAAAGCCTTTGAATATTTAGGCTCTGATAATACAGACACATTTTGTTAAACAGTTGTTTGCATTATCATTTTATTTTACTGTATATAAACTTTGGATGTGCTGTATGGTAAGGACTGCATCAGCTTTAAAGCATTATTAAACCCAAAACCCAATTTTTTTATATATATTACAGCTTATCAATCATTGGATGTGGTGGCTGCATTTGTTTGCTTTTTTAGGCCCTTTCCCCTCTATTTTCACCTGGTGATCTGGCCAGTAACAGGACCCCTGGGCATTAGAGTGTCCCAATGCTTGATGAAGGAGCACAGAGGGCACAGCAGACAGCAGCAGTCTCAATCTGTGGATAGGGGTGTGTCAGGTGAAAGGCAGTTAGAATGCATTGAGGACTTTTCATACATTCAAATTGTCCTTAAGACCCGGGTCTATTTGAACCAGCAACCTTACATCAGGTACTCTAGCAGATTTAAATACAGTAGCAAATTCAATCCAAACTCCTGATGACACTTTATAAGCAGTTACAGCAAACATATTTTTCCTTTTGGGATAAAGGTTTTACCTTTAAATAAATACAACCTGGCCATTTTTAGCACCTCTACTAGTGTTAAATACAGTAGTCTGTTTCATCCCTGTAACTGCAAGATAGTTTTTCTGTGGCTGGATCCACGAATGACAATGGACAGAAAGCCTAAAAAAAAAGAGAACAAATAAAGTCATCACACATGGTGCTGAAACCACAAATCCTACAACACCCAAGTCTCAGAGCTAAAATAAAATATCAATTTGCCTGCTTTTGCATTAGTGTAGCAATGGAAGGTGGTTGCCATAAGAAGTTCATGGCTTTCAATTTATGACTGCGAAAAAATTTGGTAACTTTTCTAAGAGGAGTATGAGTTCATGGAAGTGTATTTTTAAACTGACTTAACTGGTTAGTTGGTATCCGCTACTTTGTTTGCATTAGGTGTAGTCACAGTCTTAAAAGCTGTTCTCGGACATATTGCTTATGTATGATGCATCAGCTACTTTGCATTAAGTATTGTCACAATCATAAAAGCTGTTTTCAGATTTCATGCTTATGTAAGATGTTAAATATTAAGTTAATATCATAAATATTGAAGCTGACAGTTTCCTGCATTCACTCTAAATTGAATGTTTAATCCTTAAAGCGGAGCTCCAGCCGCGAAAAATTTTTTTTTTAAAGTCAGCAGCTACTAACAGTGTAGCTGCTGACTTTAAATAAGGACACTTACCTGTCCTAGGCGCCCGCGCTGATGGCCCCCCCGATGCCGGTCCCGCGATCGCTCCGAGTCCCGCGCCGCCATTCACACTATGGGAAACAGGCAGTGAAGCCGTACGGCTTCACTGCCCGTTTCCTACTGTGCCTGCGCGAGTCTCACGCTGGCTTGTGAATGGGCGCGCTGCTCTCTGAGAACACACACAGTTCCCAGAAAGCAGCGCGCCCCATTCACAAGGAGAAGGACAAGAAGAAATCGGACTGTGGTGCAGGTGAGGCAGATTACGGACTTCCGCATAGCAACAGCTATTTCGGGTGAGTATTTTTTTTTTTTTTTCCAGGTTTTTTTTTTTTTTTTTTTTTTAAACAACATGGCAAAATGTTGTTTTCATGGGTGGAGCTCCGCTTTAATGTAAATATTCTAAAAAAAGAGATAATTAGGCTTGTTTTTCCCCCTGTGACTTGGCAAAGCAACTTCAAGCACGTGTGAGGGATAAAGTCAAAGAAGGATACAGATTGCTTGTAGCTACTAATAGTTACCATAGAGTTTAGTTTAAATGGAGTTTACATATATCTCAGTATATTATGACTTTCTGTAGCATACTTACAGCAAATTAACTATGAAATATAGTTTGATAAGTGGCCTGAACATAGTCCAGCTATGTCGGGGAATTCCTAAAATAAAATTTCTTTAAAGGAGTTGTAAAGTCAGAAGGTTTTTTTTTCTTAATGCATTCTATGCATTAAGATAAAAAGCCTTCTGTGTGCAGCAGCTGCCCCAGCACCCCATAATACTTACCTGAGCCCCATCTCTGTCCAGTGAGGCCCACGAGTGTCACAGCTGTCCGGGACTGTCCCTCCTGATTGGCTGAGACACAGCAGAAGTGTCATTGGCTCCCGCTGCTGTCAATAAAAGTCAGTTAGCCAATCAGGAGAGACGAGTGACAGGGCTGAACCGCAGCTCTGTGTCTGAATGGACCCACAGGGCTGTAGACTCGGGTGCCCCCATAGCAAGCTTTTTTTTTGTGGGGGCACTCAACAGGAGGGAGGGGCCAGGAGCACAGAAGAGGCTCCTGAGAAGAGGAGGATTTGGGCTGCTCTATTAAAAAAAAAACATTACACAGATAAGGTAAGTATGAAATGTTTGTTATCTTTATAGAAAACAAAACGAGACTTTTTAATCACTTTAAAGTTTTTTGGCCTATCTGACATCGGTGAGATTTCTTTGCATGCATTTTTCATGTAAAGTGCCAGTAAAGTACGCACTGAATGCCACTGTAGAAAAACATCAAAATTAAAAAAGCCACAGGATTTACAGAAGGTACCACAGTATGGCAAGCGCTCATGCACAATTTAATACACTGCTGCTTGTGCGCATGTTGTAAAGGTAGATAAATGGACTTATGCTGTTCTATTTGCATGGCGTAAGGCAGGAGTTTTTTCTCAGATGATAGGTAAAGGTACTCCTTCCCCTTCGGAAATTACCCCTTATCTCCGCCCCCACCCACCTCCGAGCACCATCCTGTGATTCCAGCTTCTACCCACCTCCCAATACCACCCCTTTTAGAGAATAAATAATCAAGTATAATTTTGTGGCGCTAAATAGTTTGTATGGAATTTTGTTAATGATAATAAAAAAAAGCAGTAAAATAGATCCCCTGCAGACAGCAACAATAGACGCCCTCAGCAACAATAGATCCCCAAGCAACAATTGATTTCAGCATTGACAATAGACCCTTGCAACAAATACTCCCCCACCTCAACAATAGTTCCACCCCAGCAACAACAGACCCCACCAGCTCCAACAGATCTCCCATCAGCCACCATCAATAGACCCTCCAGCAGCCAGCGACAATAGACAACTCTCTGAACAGATCCCTCCCAACAACAAAATAGCAAAAATTATTTGGCAATCCACCTTACATACCTTAAATCGGTGGTTATCAACCCTGTCCTCAGGGCCTACTAACAAGCCAGATTTTATGTATTACCTTGGGGAGATACAGACTAGAATACTGCAATCACTGAGGAGCAAATTATATCACCTGTAATGTATTTCAGTTATCTTGCAAACCTGGCCTGTTAGTGGGCCCCGAGGACAGGGTTGATGACTACTGCCCCTAAGGCTCCATTCACATCTAGGCGTTTTTACGCCCGACGCCGCATATGCTGGAGGGGAAATTTACCATTCCCCTCTATGGAGATGGTTCACATCTCCACGCCGAATGCCGAAACGCCAAACGCCTGAAGCCCAAAACAAGTCCCGGACCCTTTTTTCCGGGGGTCTTCGGCGTTTGGCATAGGAGATGATGGACCTCTCCAAAAAGGGGGGTTAAAAATGAGGCATTTTGTTGCCGCAAATCGCGGTACAAAACGCCTCACATTTGTCACCGCAATTCGCGGGTCAGGACGCGCGATTAGATGTGAATGGAGCCTAAATGAACAATCATGTTGCTTGTCACTTTAGAGATCTAAGCTGTTAGTTAATGCGCTCTATCAGACACAAAAACAGCATTATTTTGAAGTTCGATGCACACTGCAAATGGAGACGGCCATGAATTAAATATAGTTGTACTATTCAGTAGATAAATGAAAGCTGAACTGCAGTAAGGTATTACACCTATTAACACCTATTAAAACAGATGCATATTCATGTAAAAGTCTCTAAAGAGAAGTATGGCCGAAGGTTTTTTGGGCATACAGTACTTTCCTTGTGGGTCACAGGAGGACAATTAGCTTTGTCCTCCTGTGACCCAGAGTCTCAGCAGATGTGACAGAGTTGCTTCAGGCTCAGGAACCATTCCGACAATATTGTCGGGATCCTCCCTGCTGCCTGACAGCTGGCTTCAATTTTCAGAGAAGGGCTGAGAGCCGGAGCCAGCTTCTCCAACATCCCTACAAGCCCAGTGCTCCAGTGAGCACCGAAGGAGGAGGGTGGAGAGCGGTGACTGGAGAGCAGACTTAGAACTGAGCAGTCAGCGGTCATGTGATCACTCAGTTCCCAGTCTTAGGGTCTTAGAGGTGGCTGAGGACAGCTGCAGCATCACACAGATGCTGCAGCATAGAGGTTAGGATGCCTTGATTTTCTTATATTTCCTACTTCTCCTTAAAAAAAAAATCAATGCATCAACATACTGTAAGAACCAGATTTTGTCTTGATGTTAGCCTCTTGTAACCACCTGTACAAAAGAACACTAGCAGCCAATCAGGTGTGCTGCAAGCAAATACTGACAAAAACTGCTGATAGAGAGAGTAGAGGGATGAGCCTATCAGTCTGCTTCATTGTTCAGTCAGGCCCCGTACACACGGCAGAGAACCTCGACGGGCAGAACACATCGTTCCGCCCGTCGAGGTTCTCTGCCGGCCGTCAGAATCGGCGACCCGCCCGTCGGGAAAGGCAACCAGCCATTCATCCCGACGGGCCGTCGAGCAAATAGAGAACCTGTTCTCTATTTGCTCGACGGGTTTCCCGACGGGCGGGGCTCGTCGAGAGCATACACACGGCCGAGGTTCTCGGCAGAATGCGGCTCCCAGCGAGGTTCTCGCTGGTTTCTGCCGAGAACCTCGGCCGTGTGTACGGGGCTTCACAGGCTAGTGACCGAGTCACATTTTCTAACTGCAAAAGAGAAAAGAATCAGGTCACCAGGCTGGAAGTTCTGTCTGCCAGGACTGTGTAAATCTCAGGACTAGATGGAAGGAAGTACAAATTCTTAGCCAGGTGTCTTATGTACATTTCAGCCATTCTCCCTTTTTTTGTGCAGCTCCTTTCAGTTAAGCAGGACCACTGTCTTTGGTTTATACATATGGTCCGTAAAACATAAAAAATAAGCGTTTATTGGCAATACTAATGAGGGAACTTAAAGTACACAATGCTGACAAAAATGAATAACTTAAGCCCTCTTTATAAATAGACCCCTTAATCTTTACGTTCATGTGTGACAAATGGTTCTAATGAGGATAGCTAATAGAAATGTGTAAACATCTTGCTTCCAAATGAACAGGACTGCATTTAATTGAACAGATTGTTCTGTTTTGATTATGGGCATCACATCTGATATTTATATAGGAATGGATAACATCAATTACAGAGAAATTGAAAGAAACATATAATCAGCGCGTTATTAACACTTGCCTAATAATTAAATGTATAAAATAGTTGTACTACATTTGACCAGGAGAGAAAATATTTATATGTTTGTCACTGTCATGTCAAAGGTTTATAAAAATAATAATCTCTGCATAACAAATGTCCCAACATTATTTTGAAGAGGGAAGATTGGAAATGATCTAAACCCAAAAAATCAAAGCTTGATATATTAAAACTTACCAGTTCTTATATGTGGTGGCTGCATTAGTTTATTTTTTTATTTTATTTTTACACCTGTGGTTCTACCAGTAACACAAACATACTCCCCTAGGGTGACAATGCTCACTTATTTTACTGTAACTATGGAGGAGCAGCATTGCCCCCTTAGGATTCATGCAGCTGAAAAAAGCTGCTTTTACAGACATTTATGGTTGTATTTCCATGCCTAAAAGCTTGTGGGTTTTTTTGTGTGCTTTTTTTGCATGTTTTTATTGAGCTTATTTGAGCTTTTTTTGAGCATAAGCATTTTTTTTCACAAACCCTCCCCTCAGCCCATTTTTCCTTAATTTTGTGTGTGTGTTTTCACACTTTTTTTTAGCTTTTTACTGATTTCTGGTATGGTAAACAGGTATTTTTTGATCACTGTATCACATAGACTTCTATTTTCTGAAAGTGTGCCAAAAGTCCTGCATGTGCCATCTTTCAGAAAATGTGCCAAAAACATGGGACATAATAGAAGTCTTTAGGAAACCGTGGGTAACCCACACGAATACTGCAGCAAGTACTCTGCACTGCACCCGTGATGCGGCCAAACCGAAGCACAGTAGTGAGAATGGGGCCTAAGAACTGCTAAACCACAATATATTAGATGTTCTTGGGTTTAGATATACTTTCAATAAAGTATGTGCAAATATTATTTCTTTCTTAACTGACTTCATATTTTGAATAGGTGCAGATTTAAAATTATTTATTCTTTATTGGTTTGGCGTGCTGCTCTTCTTGGCTTCATTCCCCATTATTCTCCATTATATTACTCCTATATGCAGGGAGCACTGGATATCAACTGTATTTACATTTTATTTTTAAAACACAAAATAGAAGCAGGGTATTAAATATATATATATATATATATTTTTTTTTTTTTTTCAAAACAATACATCAAAAACTGGTGTGATTAGAAAATGTTTCTGAAATCTGACCAAACCCTGCTGACCAAATCCTTCTGATACAAGTGGAAGTTGCTTGTATCAGAAATAGTTTTGCAAAAATCCAAATTATATATGCATGAAATCAACAAAATGTATTAAAATAAATATTTAAAAAAGTGTAATTTACGTGTTTTATAATCTAGATAGTAGTACTTTAGGATAGTTACCTTGCCTTTCTGTTACTCCATATTTTTTCCATTATTTACCATTTGATTTGTTAATAAAAACTTTGAATGTCTATTTAGTTAGTTTGGCACCTACAGATTCCACAATTTTTTACTTTTTTTTTTCATATATTTTGAGATTTTTTACCAGCTATGGACCAGAAATTTGGAATTGAGAATATATTGCAGGGTTAATTATAGGGTTGTACCGATACCAATACTAGTATCGATATCGGGACCGATACCAAGCATTTGCGCGAGTACTTGTAAATGCTTCCAATGCCCAGTCCGAAACGTTTTATCGGAGAGCGGGCAGAGAGTGGGGAGGTAACCGAGCAGGGAGAGGGGCAGGGACAGAGAGTGGGCGGAGAGAGGGGCAGGGCATAGAGTGGGCGGAGATAGGGGTGGAGAGTGGGTGGAGAGAGGGGCGGAGGCAGAGAGGGGCAGATAGTGGGTGGAGAGAGGGGCGGGGGCAGAGAGCAGAGCGAGGCCTCAGGCGGGTAAGTTGTATTGTAACAGGGACCTGTAAGGAGCATTCTTCCCACTCATCAGCAATGAAGGGGACATTTTTCCCACTGACCACCAATGAAGGGGACATTCTTCCCACTGACCACCAATGAAGGGGACATTCTTCCCACTCACCACCAATGAAAGGGACATTATTTCCACTGACCACCAATGTAAGGAGCATTCTTCTCAATGGCCACCAATGTAAGGGACATTCTTCATATTATTAGTCTGTATTGCGGTTGGAAACCTGTCACATGACATTAAAAAAAAGTATCGGTATTCGTTATCGGCGAGTACATGAAAAAAAGTATCGGTACTTTTACTCGGTCCTAAAAAAGTGGTATCGGGACAACCCTAGTTAATTATTAATACAGCAATATAATTGTGGCATACCTAATTATTTCTAACAAAACCTTACCCTTTTTCATTGTATAAATACAAAGATGTTTTGGTAGGTTTGATGACTCTTGTCTATTATGTGTATGTGTGTGAAATGGGGACCTTAGATTGTAATCACCTTGATGGCAGAGACTTATGGGAATGTATCGTATATAAAACTGTGTCAATTGTCAGCTCCATATACATACCAGTAATAGGTTAAATAAATAAAACCAATTTATAATTTCCAAAGGTAAAACATGTTGCTTACAAAACATTTTATTATGCTGGCCAGCCTTATAACAACCAAACTGTTAAATATGTAGGACTATGCTCTAAACCATTCCCCTGCTTTAAAAAATAACAGGCTGGTCACATGACAAGCTGAATTAAAATATCACCAAATAAAAAAAAAATATATGAATTACATTGATACAGACTCAAACATGAGTAATAACATTTATGGATACAAATACGGTAAATGTTGTTGTTTTTTAAGTTGTAAATGAATATTAGCTATGTCCGAGATATCCATCCTAACCATTTCTGTTTTCCCTCAGGGTCAGCCTGGAACACGAGGTTTCCCTGGATTTCCCGTAAGTCAAGCAACTAAACATTAAATGGTTGGAGTAGGAAATGTCTGCATAAATTTCACTGTGTTTTTCCCCATATAATATATGGTGTATTCTTAAGAATTCTATTTAAAAATAACCATTTTAGGAATTTTAGTGTAGTCACTTATTTAATGATTAAGTAAACAAATGGTTTTTGATTTTGAGTAACTGTTTAGAATGATTTTCACGATAGTCATGAGTTATTTTTAAAGTTTGAAGCCCTCTAGTGGTCAGTGATACTTACAGCAAGGACACCTAAAGAGTGGGTCGATTTACCAAAGTAGTAAAGGCTGATCCCTTAGCAACCTCTTTTGTTTACTTTGCAATGCGTAAGTTCTCTTAGTAAAGTAAATGTTGATAAATAATGTGAAGTTCCAATCATGGTTAAAAAGCACATAATTAGCTATTTATATTTAACACAGGTCCTTATTTTCTAACATTTACTTCAACTAAAACAAGAAAGGCTGTTCATTTAGCAATTAACCCCAATATGATGCTAGTGTAGTATGTTCACACAAACATGTACATGGAAGATCCTTCCCATAGTGTTCAATAAAATCTGTAAGTAGCAGCTAAGGGGTTGCAACTTGCAACAAGGGCTTGTTTTCACTTGCTTCAAAATGTGGCATTGGACATGCTTTTTTAATGCACTCTGAATGCCAATCAAAGCCCCTGTCACTAAAAAAAATTTAGTTTACAGTCCTGTTCACATGTTGTGTTTGGTTTGCTTCACTTCAATTATATCCCACGTCGCTTTTATAGTGCTTCATAGCGTCTTCAAAGCCTTCATAGAAGCTCACTTACAGCACCTGCAGCTTTAAGGAGGCTTTTATTCAGCTTTAGCTTCAATTTGTTTGGAAGGTATTGCAGGTATGAGATATCCCAGGATGCACTGGAAGACCAACAAGCAAATCAGAAATACGTCACCTGCAGTCACTTCTGGTTCATGTGTATATATTCTGGAAGTGTCTGGTGCAGATGTCATATCTGGTGTGCAGCATGGAGCAGCAGGAAGGTGAGTGGGATCCAGACAGGAGCAACTAGCAGACGGAACACATGGTGTGCAACATGAGAATGCTATAGCAGAAGGTGAGCAGGGACCAGAGAGAGAGAGGACTGGGGGTTACTACTGAGTAGGAGAACAGCAGAGCTGGGGGTTACTACAGAGCGGGGGATCAGCAGAGCTGATGGGGTTACTACTGAGTGGGGATCAGCAGAGCTAGGGGTTACTACTGAGCGGGGATCAGCAGAGTGGGGGGTTACTACTGAGTGGGGATATGCTGAGTGAGGCTACCAATAAGCTGGGGATCTGCCAAATGAGGGTTTAACCTCCCTGGCGGTATGATTCTTTCTGGTTTTAGGTGCTGAAAGCGGTGCCATTTTTTGCAAGGAAATTTGGCATTTTATACTGTAGGCCTGTAATTCTTAGGAATAACTCACTTAAATCTGACCAAACAAGAGTCTAGTAGGCATCCCGGGTATGATTTAAAAAAAAATTGTCGCTGTCATTACTTGTTTTTTTTTATGACGAATTTCCCCACAAATCGCTATAATTCTGCAAGTGATTATAATTTATTATTGCTGTTTTCTAGCTGCTCTAAAACCATTTTTGACATAAAGGGACACTTTTGGTTGCTATGGACAATCTACAGTTTACAGGCAGAAATAACAGTTTTTATTACACAAAAGAACATGTAGGACACTGGGCAGACCACTAGGGACAAGGGGGGGGGTGTATTTTTCACATACAGTACTGTAATCTATAAGATTACAGTATACTGTATGTAATGTGTTTGTTTACTGTTTTGAATTTGGCGCTGTTCTCCGCCCCTGTGCATCGTAACGTCGCAGGGAACGGAGATCGGTGGCACACAGGGACACTGTGTGAATCGAGTGAGGACCCGCTTGCTCACACAGCGGGGATGTATGGCTGGATCCAGGGACAAGGTACAGTGCGGAAAATAAGTATTTGAACACTCTGCTATTTTGCAAGTTCTCCCACTTGGAAATCATGGAGGGGTCTGAAATTGTCATTGTAGGTGCATGTCCACTGTGAGAGACATAATCAAAAAAAAAATTCCAGAAATCACAATGTATGATTTTTTTAACTATTTATTTGTATGATACAGCTGCAAATAAGTATTTGAACACCTGAGAAAATCAATGTTAATATTTGGTACAGTAGCCTTTGTTTGCAATTACAGAGGTCAAATGTTTCTTGTAGTTTTTCACCAGGTTTGCACACACTGGAGGAGGGATTTTGGCCCACTCCTCCACACAGATCTTCTCTAGATCAGTCAGGTTTCTGGGCTGTCGCTGAGAAACACAGAGTTTGAGCTCCCTCCAAAGATTCTCTATTGGGTTTAGGTCTGGAGACTGGCTTTGATATGCTTCTTACAGAGCCACTCCTTGGTTATCCTGGCTGTGTGCTTCGGGTCATTGTCATGTTGGAAGACCCAGCCTCGACCCATCTTCAAAGCTCTAACTGAGGGAAGGAGGTTGTTGCCCAAAATCTCGCAATACATGGCCCCGGTCATCCTCTCCTTAATACAGTGCAGTCGCCCTGTCCCATGTGCAGAAAAACACCCCTAAAGCATGATGCTACCACCCCCATGCTTCACAGTAGGGATGGTGTTCTTGGGATGGTACTCATCATTCTTCTTCCTCCAAACACGGTTAGTGGAATTATGACCAAAAAGTTATATTTTGGTCTCATCTGACCACATGACTTTCTCCCATGACTCCTCTGGATCATCCAAATGGTCATTGGCAAACTTAAGACGGGCCTTGACATGTGCTGGTTTAAGCAGGGGAACCTTCCGTGCCATGCATGATTTCAAACCATGACGTCTTAGGCCTCGTACACACGAGGGGATATGTCTGCTGAAAACGTTCCGATGGACCGTTTCAGCAGACATCTCCGCTCGTGTGTATGGGCTAGCGGACAGATTTCTCCACCCGACAGATTTCAAAGCATGCTTTGAAATCCATCCGGTGGAATCTGTCCGCCCGACATGTCTGCTGGTTAGTACACTTACCAGCAGACATGTCGTCCCCCACCGCCGCCGCGCCGCCGCCGAATGGATTCGGCGCATGCGCGGAAGTGTTTAACTTCCTGGTGCGGTGACGTGGCGGTGACGTAGTGGCGTCAACGTCACCGCCGCGTCACCGCGCCGTCCGGCGGCGGGGAATTTGATCCGATGGTGTGTACACGCCATCGGATCAAACTCCCGATCGGACATATCCGATGGAAATGGTCCGCGGACCGTTTTCATCGGATATGTCCGATCGTGTGTACGAGGCCTTAGTGTATTACCAACAGTAACATTGGAAACGGTGGTCCCAGCTCTTTTCAGGTCATTGACCAGCTCCTCCCGTGTAGTCCTGGGCTGATTTCTCACCTTTCTTAGGATCATTGAGACCCCACGAGGTGAGATTTTGCATGGAGCCCCAGTCCGAGGGAGATTGACAGTCATGTTTAGCTTCTTCCATTTTCCAATGATTGCTCCAACAGTGGACCTTTTTTCACCAAGCTGCTTGGCAATTTCCCCGTAGCCCTTTCCAGCCTTGTGGAGGTGTACAATTTTGTCTCTAGTGTCTTTGGACAGCTCTTTGGTCTTGGCCATGTTAGTAGTTGGATTCTTACTGATTGTATGGGGTGGACAGGTGTCTTTATGCAGCTAATGACCTCAAACAGGTGCATCTAATTTAGGATAATAAATGGAGTGGAGGTGGACATTTTAAAGGCAGACTAACAGGTCTTTGAGGGTCAGAATTCTAGCTGATAGACAGGTGTTCAAATACTTCTTTGCAGCTGTATCATACAAATAAATAGTTAAAAAATCATAAATTGTGATTTCTGGAATTTTTTTTTTTGATTATTATTTGATTATTTTTTGATTACGATGACAATTTCAGACCCCTCCATGATTTCCAAGTGGGAGAACTTGCAAAATAGCAGGGTGTTCAAATACTTATTTTCCACACTGTAAGTAAACCCTGCCTATGGATGCTGCGAGGCGAGCCCGAGTCTGACTCGGGGTTACCGATCGCAGCAAAAAAAATGTAACCCGAGTCAGACTCGGGAATACAGCCAAGAGGGTTAAATTAAAACTAATAGTAATTAAGTGATTGAATATCAGTCGATCACTAGTGAAAAAGTGAATAAATAATATATATAAAGTGATAATTAGAAACCACATAGAAAAAAGTCTATGACGACAAGTCCAATAGGAACTTGAAGGTGAAAGTAGGTTACACACTTGGAGGTGCCAGCAGAATTAATGAATCCAAATTTTCATAAGATTACAGTATACTGTATGTAATGTGTTTGTTTACTGTTTTGAATTTGGCGCTGTTCTCCGCCCCTGTGCATCGTAACGTCGCAGGGAACGGAGATCGGTGGCACACAGGGACACTGTGTGAATCGAGTGAGGACCCGCTTGCTCACACAGCGGGGATGTATGGCTGGATCCAGGGACAAGGTACAGTGCGGAAAATAAGTATTTGAACACTCTGCTATTTTGCAAGTTCTCCCACTTGGAAATCATGGAGGGGTCTGAAATTGTCATTGTAGGTGCATGTCCACTGTGAGAGACATAATCAAAAAAAAAATTCCAGAAATCACAATGTATGATTTTTTTAACTATTTATTTGTATGATACAGCTGCAAATAAGTATTTGAACACCTGAGAAAATCAATGTTAATATTTGGTACAGTAGCCTTTGTTTGCAATTACAGAGGTCAAATGTTTCTTGTAGTTTTTCACCAGGTTTGCACACACTGGAGGAGGGATTTTGGCCCACTCCTCCACACAGATCTTCTCTAGATCAGTCAGGTTTCTGGGCTGTCGCTGAGAAACACAGAGTTTGAGCTCCCTCCAAAGATTCTCTATTGGGTTTAGGTCTGGAGACTGGCTTTGATATGCTTCTTACAGAGCCACTCCTTGGTTATCCTGGCTGTGTGCTTCGGGTCATTGTCATGTTGGAAGACCCAGCCTCGACCCATCTTCAAAGCTCTAACTGAGGGAAGGAGGTTGTTGCCCAAAATCTCGCAATACATGGCCCCGGTCATCCTCTCCTTAATACAGTGCAGTCGCCCTGTCCCATGTGCAGAAAAACACCCCTAAAGCATGATGCTACCACCCCCATGCTTCACAGTAGGGATGGTGTTCTTGGGATGGTACTCATCATTCTTCTTCCTCCAAACACGGTTAGTGGAATTATGACCAAAAAGTTATATTTTGGTCTCATCTGACCACATGACTTTCTCCCATGACTCCTCTGGATCATCCAAATGGTCATTGGCAAACTTAAGACGGGCCTTGACATGTGCTGGTTTAAGCAGGGGAACCTTCCGTGCCATGCATGATTTCAAACCATGACGTCTTAGGCCTCGTACACACGAGGGGATATGTCTGCTGAAAACGTTCCGATGGACCGTTTCAGCAGACATCTCCGCTCGTGTGTATGGGCTAGCGGACAGATTTCTCCACCCGACAGATTTCAAAGCATGCTTTGAAATCCATCCGGTGGAATCTGTCCGCCCGACATGTCTGCTGGTTAGTACACTTACCAGCAGACATGTCGTCCCCCACCGCCGCCGCGCCGCCGCCGAATGGATTCGGCGCATGCGCGGAAGTGTTTAACTTCCTGGTGCGGTGACGTGGCGGTGACGTAGTGGCGTCAACGTCACCGCCGCGTCACCGCGCCGTCCGGCGGCGGGGAATTTGATCCGATGGTGTGTACACGCCATCGGATCAAACTCCCGATCGGACATATCCGATGGAAATGGTCCGCGGACCGTTTTCATCGGATATGTCCGATCGTGTGTACGAGGCCTTAGTGTATTACCAACAGTAACATTGGAAACGGTGGTCCCAGCTCTTTTCAGGTCATTGACCAGCTCCTCCCGTGTAGTCCTGGGCTGATTTCTCACCTTTCTTAGGATCATTGAGACCCCACGAGGTGAGATTTTGCATGGAGCCCCAGTCCGAGGGAGATTGACAGTCATGTTTAGCTTCTTCCATTTTCCAATGATTGCTCCAACAGTGGACCTTTTTTCACCAAGCTGCTTGGCAATTTCCCCGTAGCCCTTTCCAGCCTTGTGGAGGTGTACAATTTTGTCTCTAGTGTCTTTGGACAGCTCTTTGGTCTTGGCCATGTTAGTAGTTGGATTCTTACTGATTGTATGGGGTGGACAGGTGTCTTTATGCAGCTAATGACCTCAAACAGGTGCATCTAATTTAGGATAATAAATGGAGTGGAGGTGGACATTTTAAAGGCAGACTAACAGGTCTTTGAGGGTCAGAATTCTAGCTGATAGACAGGTGTTCAAATACTTCTTTGCAGCTGTATCATACAAATAAATAGTTAAAAAATCATAAATTGTGATTTCTGGAATTTTTTTTTTTGATTATTATTTGATTATTTTTTGATTACGATGACAATTTCAGACCCCTCCATGATTTCCAAGTGGGAGAACTTGCAAAATAGCAGGGTGTTCAAATACTTATTTTCCACACTGTAAGTAAACCCTGCCTATGGATGCTGCGAGGCGAGCCCGAGTCTGACTCGGGGTTACCGATCGCAGCAAAAAAAATGTAACCCGAGTCAGACTCGGGAATACAGCCAAGAGGGTTAAATTAAAACTAATAGTAATTAAGTGATTGAATATCAGTCGATCACTAGTGAAAAAGTGAATAAATAATATATATAAAGTGATAATTAGAAACCACATAGAAAAAAGTCTATGACGACAAGTCCAATAGGGTCTTGAAGGTGAAAGTAGGTTACACACTTGGAGGTGCCAGCAGAATTAATGAATCCAAATTTTCACCACAAAGTACTTGTGATCCATCACCGTGAGGGTTTTGTGCTTACCAGAAGCAGGTTGAAAAACAGCCTATGTGAACAAACTGCAGATGTCAGTCACACTCCTCCGGCTCAGACAATTGCCTGACACTGGATGAATGGCAAATATTTAGGGATCACCACCATTCCACCAAAAGGATGTAAAAAGCTCACATAGCGTAATACAGTTAACCATAAATGTTTATTAAAAAAAACAAAATGTGCATTTACAATTTGTAGGTAAAAGAAAAGCATAATAGCAAGGGCATTCGTGTAAAGAAGTCGGCCGGCATACGAGCACCCGTCCTTTTGCGATGACGTCAGCATGTCTATCCTCCATGCTGATGTCATCACGATATATTTTTATCCACTTTTTCACTAGTGATCGACTGATATTCAATCACTTAATTACTATTAGTTTTAATTTAAACTTTTATTATTGTATTGTAGCGCAGCTTACTTTACACCCTTTTAGGATTTTATACGTTTATTCCACGTTTTAAGCTGCTGCTGACTTATCATATTTTGCTATTTACACTTTTTTGTTAGCGCAGTATTTTACTTTTTTCTTTTTGATACCTGCCGAATGAGGGTACCAGTGCTGAAAAGGGGTACTAAGATCTAGGGATATGTTGACTGGGGGTACTACTGAGTCAGGGGTCAACTGGGCCTCAGCACACACACAGGGCATCTGCCAAGCTTCATTAAAGCTTCAAAAAAGCATCACTGAAACATCACAAAAGCATCAAAAACGCTTTAAAAAAGCATGTTGAAGCAATGTGTGTTGAAGTTGAAGCAAGTGTAAATAAGTCCTTATAAAGATAAGTAGTGGATGGGAGCTGCAACTTGCATTATTGTGGTAAGAATATTATTGTCATTACTATGTATAATTTTATGTTCACTTCACAGATGTATTTTTTGTGCCTTTATTTCTATACAGCTAGAATTTTTTTTCCCCTGAGAGATTTGTCAAATCTAATATGAAGTAAAGAAGGGGAACAGCTTCCCGCTAAATAACATAAACTGTGGTATTCTGTATTATCTTAATGTTACTATATATAACAGAAAGTGTTTCTGCTCATATCAGTGGCCATTTTTAAACATTTTGGAAGAAGTATACACAGTTGCTAAATGCAGAAACACATTCTGTGCCCCTGTGACATCCAAGCCATGTTCCAAATGCTCTGCCAGCCGGGTGAGCAATGAAGTCAATGGGCCAGATTCAGTAACAGTTACGCCGGCATATCAGTAGATACGCTATCGTAACTCTGAATCTGCGCTGGCGTATATTTAAGCGTATTCTCAAAGTGAGATACGCTTAAATATTGTTAAGATACGACCGGCGTAGGTCTCCTACGCCAGCGTATCTTAACTGCATTTTTACGCTGGCTGCTAGGGGCGTTCCCGCTGATTTACGCCTAGAATATGTAAATCAGAGAGATACGCCTATTCACGAACGTACGCCCGGCCGACGCAGTGAATTTACGTCGTTTACGTAAGGCGTTTTCCGGCGTAAAGATAAAGCACCAAAAAGATTGCGCATCCTATGTTAAGTATGGACGTCGGGACCACGTTGAATTTTTCAGATTTTACGTCGTTTGCGTAATGGGGCTTTACGTCAATTACGTTCACGTCGAAACCAATGCGTCTTAGCGTCATAATTTGGAGCATGCACACTGAGATACGTCCACGGACGGCGCATGCGCAGTTAAAAAAATACGTAAAAAACGTGGGGTCACAACACATTTAAATAAAACACGCCCACCTCATCCACATTTGAATTACCCAGGCTTAAGCTGGCCCATTTACGCTACGCCGCTGTAACTTAGCTTGGTGAATACAGCATTTGCCTTGCTAATTTACGGTGGCGTAGCGTATCAGAGCTACGTTACGCCCGCGGAAATTTAAACCGCGCTACGTGAATCTGGCCCAATGTCCATACAGCATCAGGCTTAAACTGCAGGCAATATTTAAGGAATGGAAAAAAGGTGAGTTCCCTGCGCTGCCGGTAATAGTTGAATGGTAGCTGCTAACACGGCTCGTATGAGAAAAGCAGAGGAATCAATTAGGTGGAAAGTGTGTAGCGCTTAGAATGACTGTCTCTGATGACAGTCAAAACACAAAGAAATAATGAATGGATTGTGTAACAAAAATAATAAGAGTCCCTTAGTTGCCCAGGAACATACACTGTGGGCCAGATTCACAGAGCGATTACGCCTGCGCAACTGCTGTTGCGCGTGCGTAAGTCTAAATGTGCGCATGCGTATAGTTGGACGCGATTCACAAAACAATATACGCCAGAAATCTACGTTTTTTGGTCCGGCGTAATTGAATTAGACATTCGCTTCCCTTCGCGCAAAACTGCGCTAGACACACCATTGATTTGCTAGTCAAATATGCTAATGAGGGAGTTACGGGGATTCACAAAAAAACGCAGTTGCTGCGCAGGCTACGCGATGTGCGCAACTGCAAAATGTTCTGTCTAAAGTTAGAGGACCTAAAAGCTGGTCTAAATTTTGAAAAAAAGTCTAATTGTCAGATAAAGCAACACTGTTAGTGAGGAGTTCAGCAGTCACACGTGTTGCCCAACAATCTGTATGCCAACATGCCAGGGGCATCGTCGCGCATAGCTATACTACTGACTTTAGATGAACAAAGAAGGATGAGGGCACGGAGGATGGCACTAAGGAGGGCACGGGAGATTTTTTTTTTTTTTTTTTTATTTGCTTACATAAAATTTACAATTTAAATTAATCTAATACAATATTCTTATCTGATACAAGCCCCTCACTCTTCACTTGATATATCACACACGCATAGACATCTTTGGCATGAGTGATTCTGAGGTGTCTCGCATCTTCAGATTCCCCCCTCATGCCATCATGGAATTACCACAACCCTGCAGGAGGACATCAGCAGCCCAACACATGGCACCACCCATGACACCCATGACAGCTACATATACAATCAGAGCCCCATCCCCACAGATTTCGAACAGAACATGTATGGGGACAGCTGGCTGGTTGGTGAGTGACATGGGAGTCAGGCATGACTATCCCCTCCCGTGATGCACACCTCACAAGTGGCACATGCATGACTAACATCCTCCTGTCTTTTCCCTTCAAGGTGACTCTGCATATGCACTGGTACCCCATCTCATGACCCCATCTCATGCCAGCTCACATTATGCATCTTTGCACGTTAAACACACACATTAATCATGGCACAATGAGAATGCATGCATGCACACCACTGTGGTCCCTAGCACACACACCCCACATCCTCATCACATTGGATTGGCACCAGTCCACCATGCAGGACTTGTGAGCTGCAACGCCACGCCACGGCTCCAATTATGTCACTGTACATTCATACACCATTCACACAGACCTGGGGATCACTTCTCCACCACAAATGAGGGTGACACCCCTTTTCCCGCAGGAATATCACCCCCACATTCCAAAATCATACACAAACAGAACCAAAAAAATTAAATAAATGACGAGGAAAAAAAAAAAATGCCCAGCAAAAATATAATGTAAATAAAAAATGCCCAGCAAAAATATAATTTAAACAAAATAACAACAAAGAAAACACATAAAAGACAAAAATCACTCTGCAAAACAGTCCCCAAATATCTCAAAGACACAAACAAACAAAAGCACCTTGCTGTATAGGGAGGGATACAAAGGGATGTATTTTTGCAAAGGAAGTGCATTTGTGTGTGTCTATTTATGCTGTCTGCGTAGTTCATAAAGTTGCCCTAGTCCATTTCCAATTTCACTGATTGCGCCGCTCCCGAGTTGTGAGCATGCGCACAACGGAGCTGACATGGTTTCCTTCACGCGCGCATGCGCGAGTCGGCCGGCCCTTCATTTGCATGGGGTCACGGCTCATTTCAATGTAACACGCCCACGTCCCTCCCAATTTGTATTACTCCTCCTTACGCCTCCGGAAAAAACCTTACGTTTGCGCAAGCTCTTGCGTAAAAGCTACGTGAATCGCCGGATTACGCGGCTAGATTGCGCAAGTCTAACGGAAAAGTGGTGCGCTACGCCGGAATGATAATGCGCCGATCTACGTGAATCTGCCCCTGTGTTGCTAGTGCATGATAAACAATGTGCTAATGATCTATTAATTAATGACAAGACATAATATAATCAACTGCTGTTGAATGCAATAATTCACATACTGTATGTCTTGAAAACAAACAAAAATAAAAGAATTGTGGTGAATCTTTTCCCTTGGAAAACATAAAATGTGCTACCGGCACGTGAATGCCGAGTATACTGTTAACCTATAAGATGCTGATGAAACATAAACTGATATAATTAGATGTTATTGGAAAAAAGTCCTCATATATCACAATAACAGTCAATCAAGTGGATTGGTGAATGAATGAAATAATAAGTGACTTCTCCAATGTGTTGTTCCCACCACCGAAAGCAATGCAGGCTTACCGGAACCAAATGACCAGGTGACGTACGCCACTGAAAATCAGGAAAGGCTTGTAATGGCTGATGTCAAATAGGCTCCTTGACAGGGCGATACTTAAAGTATGCCCATTCTTGGTTACAATTCTTATAGGTCCAATCAAATTATTGAATATATGTATTTGAAATTTGTGGACACTATACATGATAGATAGAACCTGGTTGTTGTAGTCAATACAAACACATTGGTTCCATCTTTATAAATTAGTCTCATTGTTATGTAACGCCACAGCTAAACCTCATATATAAATAATATTGTAAATAAGATATAAACTGTATGTGCTATTCAATTTACAATTACTAATCCAGTCACTAATTGTGAATTTTTGCCTTGCATATCTTTTATGTCGCATATACTTTTTCCAGTATATGTTATCTGACCCTTTGTCAGATTTATGTGTGAACCTAAAAATACATTTATTGATGTTGATTTACAGAATGCTCTTTCAAACTCATGGACAAAGAGCATGTACAATTTGTATTAGTTGTATTGTGTGTTCATAATTTATTAACGGTATGTGGTTTGTGTAATGCATGCCACTCTGTATCGGTGGCATTATTAGTAATCTTTTTTTCCTTCCTTCTCAGTGACTATTACGTAGAGTTCATATTTTCAAATAAATTTAGTTTTGCACGAGTCTATGAAATATTTCAGAATGTGCATCCTAAAAGCAAGTGTCTTGTAATATAATAATATGTAATATATGCAAAGAGTGGTATACAGAATGCCAGTGCTATTTGTTACTATTTTTTGCAGTAAGCCAACATTATCTACATTTCGCTGAAGAAGAAGAAGGTTCTGAATTTAAAAAAAATAATTGTGTCTGTGCTTTTTGTACAAAGTGATAATCTTGTGACATCTTCTGGGTACACAACAGAACTCAATCACCGTGTATATGGTGGCTAACGATTACATCTATAACCTTTCATAAGCATCTTCTATTTGTATTTCAGGGCCCAATAGGATTAGACGGCAAGTCAGTAAGTGTCTCATTACTTAGCCAGTTTTTCAGTCTGTAGGATATACACTGTCACTCTGTATATACACTTTTAGTCTGTAGCATATACAGTGGGAATTATGTTTCCTACAATTCCCACCTTTCTAAGATACCTTTATGATGGAAACATATGCCTTCAAGGTTATTGCTGCTAGTATTGAGTATCCAAAAAATGTCACCTGTAGTGTGGGGTCACTAAGTGAGTATGGCATTCCTTTCCAGAATTAGCACTATAACTGTGGCATCTTATGCACTGAAGTTAGTTTGTTGGGAAAAATTCTAACCACTGTTTGCATGGCTGCTTTTAGGGTAATTTTGTCACATTTTTCAGCATATTTTCTCTTTTACTTCAACCATATTGACCCTTCACTCTATGCATGAAACAACTAACAGTGCATGAATGTGCAAATGCAAAATTTAAACAAATTGAATGGCATATTATGCTACCAGTTGGGTGCATTGCCGGTATAGTCCTTTTCGGTAATTCCTGTCTAGCAATAAATCTTCTTATTTTAACAAACCATTTTATACCTTTCTGCAGCTCTCAACTGTAATTTGTCACGCCATAAGTACGCCTCATAACTCACTCAATAACTCAAGTGACAAGGTCACAAAGAAACCCCAGAGAGGCCGGGAGTATTCAGTAGGCTAAATAAACAAAAATGTTTATTAAGAGTGATTCATTGGGTAACCTTGAGATTTGTAGAACCTGATTCTTTAAACTGATTTGATGATTGCCGCCACTGATTAGAGTGAGACTATACTAAAATGGTTTTACAGAGAAATGCCATTTCAGGCTATTTGCACATTTTAGTTCTGTTGTCATTGTTCTAATCTTTTGGCTCCTCAAATTAAACAATATTTGCATGCATAATTGATCTCAGATTCAAATGGCCTGATTTGCTAAAAAAGTTAAAAATCTTAACACAATGAATTGTGTAATATTCACTTCAATTATCCAATCATGTTTACTTCGAATACCTATTTATGTGCAGTTAAAATAAGTAAATTAAAGTTTGATATTTACACGATTGAATAATTTATGTGAATATTCAGACAATTTATTGTCTGATTTTTTTTTACTCTGATTATTTGTAAATCAGCCTCAAGAATATTTTATGTGGCAAATAACATTGTCATAACCTGTACACATGTAAACTGTTCCATAGACTCTCCACATATATCAACAACACTTACATGAGTATAAGTCACCTGTTAAAACTATGCTTAGTTATTCATACACCAAAATTATTAAAATGTTAAGATGAAAAAATAATCCACATATTTCCACATATAGTAATAATCCTCAATCATGGCAGCACTCCTGCTAATTCTGTAATTTTCTTGGTATTTTAGGGCCATCCAGGGCAAAAAGGTGAAAAAGGAGATTTGGTAAGTACTAGTATGACGACTTTATCATTATGGAAATATAAGTGTTTTTGTGATATGAAATATTATAAATGTGTAGTACTATTTTATAGGTACGTAGTGATCTTCTCTAAAAATAAATGATGCAAGTAAAAATGATGCCTTGTCAGTAATTGTTTTTACTCATGCGAGTGAAAAGTAGGAGATTGGTAGCCCTGATGAGTATGTGTTTTTGTATGTAAGCTATGAGCTAATAACCTCTTAGTTATAACTGGCTTCAGTAAGGCATCTAATGCACTTATTCCTTCCATTCGCAATAAGTAAACCCCCAATAGACCTTACTTATTTTCACTGGGTCATAACATCAACCTAGACTTATGGAAAGTCGGTAAAGGTGTGGACAAGTGAAACCAGGCTGTCAAGGTCCAAAACTCAAAAGGCCACTATATTTTACTGTCCTTTCACCTTCTTGTGCCTGCCTAGATTTAAATTACAGTGGAAAAGGAAGGGGGGAGTTAAATCCAGTTTGAAATTCACACAACCTGAAGTTAGCAGTGAATCTAAATAAATCTTTGGGAGATGAATTTTGATACTAATTTCTGCCCATCTTCTAGACTGGTAAGAAAGTTACTGTTGAAAAGGGGGGGGGGAGTTACATCCAGTTTGAAATTCACAAAACCTGAAGTTAGCAGTAAATCGAAATAAATAGTTGGGAGATGAATCTTGATACTAATTTCTGTCCCTCTTCTAGACTACTAAGAAAGTTATTGTCGAAAAGGGCATGGGAAATGGGGACTGCCATAGCAGACATTTAACATAACAAAATAAAGAAGGTTTTAAAAATACAATATAGTGGGGAAAAAATTGTATATGGGGATAAACCAGGGTCGGCAGTGCATCTGGGTGAAGTGGTGTGGTGCTTTGGGCCCACAGTGTTTTTACATTTTTTTCAAATGATGGAGTGGGGCGCTACAAAAAAAAGGCAGCTTTTGATCAGACTGCTCATGTGCTCTAATCAGCCCAAAGTAAAAATTATAATACAAAAAAACAATGAATAGTAAAAAAAAAAGTAGCTAGTGTGTTGACAACTGAATAGTTAGCTATACATTAGTTGTTTCCGACCGATACAAAAATGTACACCAGTGCTGCAAGAAAAACAAAAAATAAAATCAAGCAAAGTCTTTTAAAGTAGAAGTAAACCCAACCACTAACATGGTAATATCACTTGGAAAACCTTTTTAATCCCAACTACTAGCTTTCATTAAAAATGATGTCACACACGTTCTGTCAAGAGTTGATGTCATTGGGACCAACATATGTATACACATGCTGGATTTTATCTTCTTTATTGTGTTATTAGCATGGCTTTATTTTAATAAACAAGTCATACAGTTTTTCACTATGTGGATATTTTCTATGTATCTGTTTTGTACACCATAATGGATATATATATATATAAAGCTATGATACCACTTTTAACAACTTAGGATGAAAGAGGAAATGGATTTCCATTTTGAATTTACATACAGCACTTTCGACTTTAATGCTGCGTTACACATGGTCGGAATTTGTTCGATGTGAGCTTGTTGTCGGAAATTCCAACCGTGCGTATGCTCCATCGGACATTTGCTGTCGGTGACTGCATTGTACGTGACTGCATTCTTGATGTTTCCGGCAACATTTGTGTGAGTGTGTATATGCAAGACAAGGTTGAGCCAACATTCCATCTGAAAAAAATCCACAGTTTTGTTGTCGGAATGTCCGATCGTGTGTGTATGTGAGTCCACTGTTTCTGGTAAGGAGGCAATTTTTACTTTGTTTGGAGGTGCACTTGGGTGATTCATCGATCAATTCATTATTTACACCCATTTTGACGTATGCAGTTTGTATAAGACATTACAATGAACCATTTAGATTTTTGGTTCTTACATCACATCACCAAATTTTTCAGCGTGACAATTTTTTATGTCATGGAGAATCGTTGTTGCCACAAATTATGATATAGACAGAAGAGGTGCCATTGCCATAAATGACAACATAGGCTGGAGAGGTGTCATTACCTGAGAGGACCAAAAAGGTTGAAGAGCTGTCATTGCCACAAATGAACATCTTATGGCTGTGATCGACAGGTAGATCACATTTGACCTGTTGCTGACCTAAGACATATAAGATCTCACATAAACGACCCCGTTAGAGTTGCAATATATGAGGTTTGAAAAATTGCAGTGGTAAATGGCCTAAAATTAGCAAAGCTATATAGTTCCAAAATGTCTGCCTGTTTAATATAGAATGTCGTTTTATATTAAACAGGGGTCCCACTGCTGGGATGATGTCAGAGTTCTGGTCTTGCAATACATAATTATGGGTGTTGGACTTCTCAATTTATTACCCCTAATGAATCAACCTATAATACATAAAAATCCCATTATAAATACATATTTGGCATGCTGTAATTTCCTTGCATTGTGATGCACTCCTCTAGTAACAACCCAAATGTCCCACATTCTGCCATTTACGAGAATTGTGAGCATTGGTTACCTAGGTTCAGGCAACAGCTGTGAATGAAATCATTCTTCTCCTAGACACCTCTGCAAGCCTGTCCATCCGGCTTCAAACAAAGCCATTAACACACAGTGGGCTCTGTATTAGAAAAATAACAGAATTTACAAGGTCTGCTGAGGTGTTTTATGAGGACATCCACCTTCACAATCAACTTTGTGTAGATTTTGGAAATCATTAATAGCCAGAGCAGAACCAAATTCCAGAAGTATAGTCTAATTTTCAGTTTCACACAGAAGAGAATATTTCTAACATGAGATTTGTTAAATGCATTAAAGGGCTTGTACTCATTCACACAATAATTGGGCACTCAACCAGGGGCGCCACCTGCTGTCCACTGGGAGCTGAAAGAGCTGTCAGTTTTAAGAGATTTAAAGCAGAACTCTAGGCAAATAAAAAAAAAATATTGTTATATATTGTTTCAAGAATCACTTAATGTATTTTAAAATATCGTTAGCATAATTTAACGACATAAGTCTCCATAGTAACTTTCCGTGACCTACTGTACAGCAGACTGAGACTAGGAGTGTGAGCATTATGAGATGGTCTAGTGTTGTGCCTTGCATAGCACCGCCATCCTAAAATGTTTCAAAATTTTATGGCAGAAAGAACCAACAGAATACAGTAACTCTCTGAATAATGCTGTGGAAAATGGAGAGACAAAGAAGGGTGACTAAACAAGTTTATAAATATTGTACTAGGTAACTATATATATATATATACTTTTCTGATTCATACAACATGAGAAAAAAATAGTTGGTGCTCATTGTAACCAATCAGAATTATTGTTTTTTTCCCCCTTAAAATAAAATGTAAAGCTGAATTAATTGCTGTTAGAACTAATTTTCTTTTATGCAGCTTTCATTAATCAGTACTTTTTAAACAACATATTCTTAGATTTTAATTAAAGAGGAAGTAAATCCTTCCTTCTTTTGCCCTGAAAATTAAAAGCATAATGTGCTAGCATGCATAACATTATGTGACACTTACCTGCATACAAAGCCTGCGCCATCCCCGATGTAAGCCGCATCCATGTTCGCCCCTCTTCCTTCCAGGCCACATACTCCGGCTCTGGGACTGGCCAGAGCCGTATGATGTCACTCCCATGCACACACCGTGAGCGCCCATCATGGCAATCGTTTGTGAAGAAACGGAACAGGGGGGGTTTCTTCACACAGATATTTACAGTACCTATAGGTAAGCCTTATTCTAGACTTACCTATAGGCAGAGCTGTATCCTGGCCTAGGCCAATAAGGCCCAGGCCTAGGGCAGCACTTTGCAGGGGGGCAGCATGAAAAGAGTCCCCGTCGGCTTGTTAGGAAAATTAGTCTAGCGCCCCCAAAAAGCGGCCGCGCTGCATCTGGTATGCGAGCGGGCGGCATTCTGCAACTGTGGGCGGGGGAGGGGGGGTGCTTCTAATTTTGACTGTTTTATCATCCTGGACCACAAACCTTTCTCACTGTGCTATATGTTTCTGCTGCACCATCTACTTAAAGTAGAACTATAGGCTACACTTTTTTTTCCATTTTGGGTAGAGTAAGGGAGGGTTATAGCCCCTGTCAGTTTATTTTTTACCATCCCTGTCTAATTGCAGAGATTTCCCTTCACTTCCTGCTCTATGGGCAACCAGGAAGTAAGAGGAAATCTAAGTAAATTAAGGGAATCCATTGCCCCCCCCCCCCCAAGGCCCTCAGAACTAGTGTCCTCACTCGAAAATTTCACGGCGGGTCTTAAACAAAACAGGGTGTGGTCGTAACAGGAAGGGGTGGGTCATATTTAAATTAGGGGGGTGCACGAGTTTACTCAGGCCTAGGGCAGCACAAAACCTAAATACATCTCTGCCTATAGGTACAACTTCCACAGAGAAGTTTACAACCTTATATTCCGAATTACTGTACATCTACTGACAGCCCTACAGACACAAATAAACCTCAGAACAAAGGATATAAAAAAAATATAAAAATTAGCCTACCATAAAAAAGAACTTCATTAACCACTTCGGGTCCGCGCTATTGACAGAATACGTCAACAGCGCGGACCTGAGGCGCCGGGGTCACGTCTTTGGACGTGATTTACTTGTAATTCCCCGCGCGCGCCACAGGGTGGCGCGCGGCGGGGAAAAACAGTCCTGACGCATCACCGAGGATTCGATGCGTGTACCCGGCGGCCGCGATGTCCGTCAGGTACACGCGATCGTCGGTGACAGAGCAGGGACGTGGAGCTCTGTGTGTAAACACAGAGCTCCACGTCCTGTCAGGGAGAGGTGACAGATGCTGTTTCTCTTGTACATAGGGAGACAGCATCGATCACCTCCCCCAGTCACCCCCCACACAGTTAGAACACACCCAGGCAATACATTTAACCCCTTCCTCACCCCTAGTGTTAACCCCTTCAATGCCAGTCACATTTATACAGTAATTATTGCATATTTATAGCACTGGTCGCTGTATAAATGTGAATGGCGCCAAAAATGTGTCAAAAGTGTCCGATGTGTCCGCCGCAATATCGCAGTCAAAATAAAAATCGCAGATCGCCGCCATTACAAGTAGAAAAAAATATATAAAAAAAATCATAATTCTGTCCCCTATTTTGTAGGTGCTATAACTTTTGCGCAAAGCAGTCACTTATTGTGATTTTTTTTTTTCTTTACAAAAATACGTAGAAGAATACGTATCGGTCTTAACTGGAAAAAAAAAAAAATAAATTGGGATATTTATTATAGCAACAAGTAAAAAATATATATATATTTTTAAATTGTCGCTCTTTTTTTGTTTATAACGCAAAGAATAAAAAACGCACGGGCGATCAAATACCACCAAAAGAAAGCTCTATTTGTGGGGAAAAAAAGAACGCCAATTTTGTTTGGGTGCCACGTCGCACGACCGCGCAATTGTCAGTTAAAGCGACGCAGTGCCGCAAGCTGAAATTTCGCCTGGGCACGAAGGGGGTTTATGTGCCCTTACTGGGTGGTTAAAACCAGCTTGAGAAAGTAACTTTTTTTTTTTCAATATTGGCGCTTTTGTCACAGGACACACCACACTTATGTGGGCTTCAAGGTGCTGCTATGCACATCCATTTGCAAGAAGCGCTGGGGTGTCATTTATTAGAAGTGGCACGGCATTGCACCAACACACTTTAGGCCCCTTTCACATTTATACGACTTGTCTCACGATTTTGTACTGCAAAATCGTATGACTAATCATTCTCCATTATTTTCAATGAACACCATTCATACTGGCACGACTTTAAGCCACTTACACAGGCATTCATTGAAATCGCGGCCGCTAATCGCGGCAAAATCGCGGTAAAATCGTGCGACTTTGAAGTCGTACAAGTGTGAAAGGGACCTTACCTGTGTTGATGAGCACTGTAGTAAATCATGTGGTAACGCATGCATTATGACTATGCCATAGTGTGATGGGGCCCTTAATCTTTCCATGTAGTTCAATCCTAAAGGCACAATATTTAGGAAAAAATATGAAATATGGAATTGAAACTATTCTGTGAGGAAAAGTGGCATGTGCTTTAAAAAAGTAAAGCTTAAAAGTTAAGTTTGGAGAGTGCCAAGATCTTATTATAAATTGAACAAAACATGTGTTGAGGCGATATTAATTACCCTATTCCCTGTTTCAGCAGGCTCTCCCCAAAGCTCCGGCTTGTGGATAGTCTCTCAGCAACTTCACATACAATGCAGGGCTATTACCTCAACATGTTTGTGGAAGGGGTGAGTGTGCTCCTGCAGCCATGAGCAGTTTAGGGAAGAGACTGTGACAACCTGGTTGCACAGCTAGAGAGAGCTGAAAGGAGCATGTAATAAGGAAAATATTTCTTATTATTCCAGCATGCCTTGTTACAGATTTAATAAAGCTTGTATTTTTAGGGTACAATATAAAGCTGTGCTATAGCTGGGTGATTTGAAATGGTTGTAAAGGCACACGGTTTTTCCTTATGAAGGTAAAAAACCTTCTGTTTGCAGCAGCCCTGCCAGCCTCCCAATACTTACCTGAGCCCCCTCTAGATCCAGCAATTTCTACGAGAGCATTGGTTCTCCAGGAACTCACACTGCTGATTGGCAGCAACGGGAGCAACAGCTGGTGAGGCAAGCAGAGGCAGGGCCGAGCCGCAGCTCCATATGTGGATAGACATACAGAGCCACAGCTTGGGAGCGCACCTGCTTGGGTGCCCCTAAAGCAAGCTGCTTGCTGTGGGAGCACCCAGCAGGAGGGAGGGGCCAGGAGTCCTGGCGTTGGACCTGAGAAGAGGAGGATCGATGCTTCTCTGTCAAACCACTACACAGTGCGGGTAAGTATAACATGTTTGTTATTTTAGAAATACAAAACAAGAGTTTAATATTGTGTTAAAAAACTAGGCACTGCGTCCCCCCTTCCTGCCCATGCCAATTTTCAGATTTCAGCGCTGTCGCACTTTCAATGACAATTGCTTGGTCATGCAACGCTGTACCCAAACAATATTTTTATAATTATTTTGAGACAGATAGAACTTTCTTTTGGTGGTATTCAATCGCCACTGGGTTTTTTGCAAAAAAAAAAAAAAGAGTCTGAAAATTTTTAAGAAGACATTTTTTTTCTTAGTTTCTGGTAGAAAATTTTGAAAATAAGTAACTATGTAAGAGCACTGATGAGGTGGCAAAGATGAAGAGGCACTAATATGCAGTAAAAACAGGGGTGAACAGCAGCCAATCATGGTCTGATTAAGAAGCTGTAGCTTCAAATGCATTACCATTCCTTGCCACTGTGAATAATCCCATTTCCTGTCCCTGTGAAGTCACGACCAGCTGATTTTCATTTCCTGCTTCCTGGTTCCCAGCCTTCTCTGAATCCCTGTAAGATCAGTGCCCCAGGCTGCAAAGGGAAAACAGGACGCCAAATAGGACATTTATGAGACTCCAGGACTGGCGATTTTTACCACATACTGAACTCATCTAATTTAACCTATGAGTTACTACTTGTTTTTATTAAATATATGATTTTTACTGCACTCAGTCTGGTGCCCCTCTGTTCCCATTACTAATATGCAATACTGATGGGCACTGATAGGTGGCACTGATAGGTGAAATTATGGGAACTGATGGGTGGCACTGATGAGCAGGCACTGATGGGCACTGAAAGGCAGCAATGATTGGCATCACTGATGGTCACTGATTGGCAAAACTGTTGGGGACTGACTGGCATCACTGATGGGCACTGTTGGGGATGCACTGATAATCAGAATTACCGCTGATCAGCTCTCTTCACCTCACACGTTGTCAGCTTAAGGGGAGCAAAGCCAATAACCAGAATTTCCTTATTTACATGTGATCAGCTGTGATTGGACACAGCTGACCACATGGGTAAAGAGCCGCATTATCAGCTCTTTACCTAGATCGGGAATTTGGCATGCTCCATGGGTTAGGCTTGGATTGTGGATGCAAGTATATTTAGAGGTTTTACTTTTAGGGTGAACTTCACTTTTAAAGCCGGACTCCTGCAAACATATGTCATGATGCTATGTGGGTAAAAGTCCTATACAAACATATTAGTCTGGGCCAGAAAATTGTGTCCAAAAATCATTATTTTCTGGACCCCTTGTCATGGGAAAGCTGGTACACACTCTTTCTCTGTTCTCAAGGAAGTGTGAACACCTGGAAGCTGTTGATCTATTGTTTTGCCAGCAGCATTTGCAATGTTGGTACAGTTACACAGCGATGTATTGCATGTACCGAGATCCCTACAACTGATAGCCAGCAGGAAATAGAAATTCTCAGACAGTGTCTTGGAACACAACCTGCCCTTTTTAAAGGTAAAACAAAACACTTGTGACTTCTCCCACTTCCTCAGCAAAATATATCAAATATGACAACACCGAATGTATTACACCCATGTTTGGCTGGACTTCATGTTTTACAAAACATTCCATTTACACTATTTGATGTAATTATTGTCTGGTAGCTAAATTTATTTCATTGTCCTTACTGTCATTGCTGGGCTGACCCTTCAGGACAGGAGGTTATAATTCTAATAAAATTGCAGGACAAGGAAGTGATGATAACAAAGGTTTCACTAATATAGGTTACAGAAACAAAGCATTGCTTTTTATAGTGCTTGTAGTTGTCACCTAGAGTTCGTCAATGTGCTTATGGTGGGGAACATGCAATTAGACAAAGGGAAGGAAAAGCTTTTCAAGTGGAATTCTAGTAAATGTCTTTAGTTTTTGACAGAGTGGGAAAGGAGTAGGGTCTCCTCAGCTTTTTATTTTTGTGTGCCCACCAGAACAATTTCTGTTCATTTCCTGTCCCAGAGACACAACAAAGTGAGGGCAGTTGTGGTTAGAACAGGTGTCACCACTGGAAAATGTCCCCCCACCTTCTATTCTGGCAATGACCATACCATTTCATTTTTCCCCTCACTTTTTGTACTGACGACAGTGGTTGCAAAGAACATTAGAGAGGATAAATCTTACCATCAGTGTCACAGACAATGATAAAAAACAAAGGATCTAACTACTCTAGACTTTATCAAAAAGACCCAAAAAAAAAAAAAAAAAAAAACATTAAAGTGATGTTAAACACTTATTCATTTATTTGTTTGTGTTTTTATAAGACAGTCCATACTTACATTATAGAATAAGACTTCTTTACTAAAATTGCATTTTTCTGTTCTTTTCTGGCTGGTCCCTAATCTACTTGTACTCAGGGCCGTCTTAATAACATCATGGGCCCCTGGGCAAAGTAATGCTCTGGGGCCCCTACAATGGAGAGACAGTGCAGGTTAACAGACATCAAGTGGGTAGCAGGCAGACCAGCGGAGCTTCCCCTTTTGGTTGGAGCTCCGCATTAACTACATGAACAAATACATGAACAAATATTCTGTACAGCAAAGAAACAGTGTGAAAATACTACATACATAAAGTAACAAAGCTGTCCTGTACATATAATATATCTGCTATATTGATGCCTCCCAGCACTATGGCCCCTCTACACCCCAGATATTGCCTAGCACTTTGACCCCTCTACATCCCAGATATCCCCTCCAGCACTATGACCCCTCTACACCCCAGATATCCCCCCTAGGACTCTAAACCCCTCTACACACCAGATATCCCCAGCACTGTAACCATATACCATAGGATACCCCTTTTATTGTGACCCCCCACTACATCCCTAATATCCCCTACACTGTGGCCTCTCTGCATCCCTGATAACTCTAGCACTATACCCACCCAAGCTATCCCAAGCATTGCTACCCCCTATACACCCTTGATATCCCCCAGCACCATTATTCCATCCATGTAGTACCCCCTTTTCCAGTGGGGATACAGTGCATGTAAACTTTTGCCTCTACCCACTTCCAGCACTGCACCTAACTAAACCCAATCAAGCAGGCAGAAGGAGGGACAGAGGAGGGAGCATCCCTTCAGGCATTCCAAGCCTTTTGGTGCAAACTGGGCTCACCATGACACCATTCCACAATGCTACTTCCGCAGGTGGGCTTTCAGTGCTGTTGACTCGGCGGCTCCCACTCCAGCTCCTACCCCGCAGCCTTCGAGTCCCAAGCATTCAAGCTGCATGGGGCGGGGTCAGAGCAGCAATGGCGCTCCAGGTGGGCCCCTCCCTGCTGGCTGTGAAATAATAGGTATTGTTCTGCACAGCATGGTGCACTGCTGCCAGCCTGCCTTCCCTGTGTATCCATCACTCTCAGTGCCATCATAGGGGCCCCCAATTTCGGGGCAGAGTGGGCTCAAGTACCAGCTGTTTTGGGGAAAGTGCAGGGGCCCCCTATGCAGCTGGGGCCCCTGGGCCATGCCCAGGTGTGCCCTCTCATTAAGACAGCCCTGCTTGTACTCCATGCCATTTTGCAGGTGTCTCCATAGCTAGCCAGCTAATAAGAAGACACCTGTGCATGTGTTCTCCTGGCTGGTACTGTGTGTGTCCATAGACCCACACAATGCCTGCTCACAATGCCTGGGAGGCCACCCCTTGCTCCCTCCTCTGAGTAAATTGGCCAATGGCAGCAGGAGCCTATGGCTCTGCTGGCCTCAGTAGCTGCCTCTGCAAAACAAAAGATTAGGGAAGCTGTGCAGATTGTGAAGGATCCTGTAGAGGTGAACATGGACCACAGGTAAGTGATTGGGGATGGGTGTACAGAAGGGTTCATTTTTCTTCCGTAATGTGTCCATAGACCCACACAATGCCTGCCACACAATGCCTGGGAGGCCACCCCTTGCTCCCTCCTCTGAGTAAATTGGCCAATGGCAGCAGGAGCCTATGGCTCTGCTGGCCTCAGTATCTGCCTCTGCAAAACAGAAGATTAGGGAAGCTGTGCAGATTGTGAAGGATCTTGTAGAGGTGAACCACAGGTAAGTGATTGGGGATGGATGTACAGAAGGGTTAATTTTTCTTCCATAATGCAGAGAATGCCATAAGGTAAAAAAAAGATTCTGTTGTTCCAGTCTTAGTAAATTCACCTCTACAAGCTTTATAATGTATTTTCTGGATCGGAATGGCCATGTGTAACACACATGTAGGCACACAGGTCTCTAATTAGTTCTCATCTACAGCAACTAGTATGCAAACTGGTTAGTGACCAATGAGAGCTAATTAAAGCCAGATGTTATAAACTTCATAATCTCCACTGTAATATTAGGTTTATGGATTGGAAAGAAAATAAAGTTAATTATTCTACATTATAGCAAATGTGCATATTACCATACTTTGAATCTGTGTTTTGTTTAAATAGAAATAGGTGCAACCTATGGAGGAGGATGTGTTTCATCCCTGTGTATCACCTGAGGCCAGCCACTTCACTGAGTATTTGTAAAGGTTTACAACCACTTGTAAAATGACGGTTGTGCGGTGCGGCTCTTGTTCTGGGCGGGCGTTATATGATGTCCTCGTCTTCCTGGACCACTAGGGGCTGCGATGTCCACCGGGCATCCGCGATTGCCAAGTAAGAGAGCAGGACCGTGGATCTGTGTGTGTAAACACACAGATCCTTGTCCTGTGAGGTGAGAGAGGAACACGGATCGATCTCCTACCCTTTTGAGTCCCCATCCTTTACAGTTAGAATCACTCCCTAGGGAACATATTTAACCCCTTGATTGCCCTCTAGTGTTAACCCATTCCCTGCCGGTCACATTTATACAGTAATCAGTGCATTTTATAGCACGGATCGCTGTATAAATGTGAATGGCCTCAAAAATTTGTCAAAATGTACAAGAATACATATACATACATATATATATATATAAATTAGATATTTATTATAGTAAAAAAAATAAAAATATATTTTTTTTCAAACTTGTCCCTCTTCTTTTGTTTATAGCACAATAAATAAAAACCACAGAGGTGATCAAATGCCACCAAAAGAAAGCTCTATTTGGGGGGGGGGGGTTATAAAAATTGGGTTCAGTGTTGCATGACCGTATAATTGTCATTCAAAGTGTGACAGCGCTGAAAGCGGAAAAATGGCTTGGGTAGGAAGGGGGTGAAAGTGCCCTGTATTGAGGTGGTTAAAAACAAAAAATATCACTTTTTTCTTTTTAGTAGTTTTGGATAGGGTCTAGAATAGGGGGGGAAGTAGGGGGGGGGAGGGATTCCCTCTTACTCAATGTATTGAAGACAATTGTCATCATGATAATTAGAAAGGGTTAATCAAGCAGGCATGGACAAAACAACAATTAAAAATGACAAGGGTTGTGACCTATCCATTCAACTATAAGAAAATATCTATACATACACATGCATTCAAACCTGAGCAGAGCGACTTTTTATTTGATAGTTTTTGAACATTTTCGAAGTGATCTACAAGTGTTTTACAGCTGCCAGTGTTTTTGTTTAGCCAATTCAGAGCACTAGGGGGAGGAGAGCTGTTGTTTAAGCAGAAAACATGCAACAAATCGCCCATAAAACACTCATGTCGCACTTTCTCAGGCGTTCCCATTAAAGTCTATGGGGTGCAAACTGCCTCCAATCTGCCAAAAAGAAACTCATGTTGAGCAACAGGCATTTTGCTTCAGGCGACAGAACACTCGGATGGGAACATGAATGGGATTTGGTTTGTTGAGTGTTTTAGAGCTTCAAGCAGAAACTTGCTCAGGTGTGTTTGTGCACAAAGTACACCTACCCTGTGAAAACAATTATAGGATGATTTCTGCTATCTCTGATCTACCAGATCAGTTGATGGTCATAGTGGGGTTGATTTACTGAGTCCAAAATCTGGTGCAGCTGTGCATGGTAGCCCAATAGCTTCTAACTTAAGCTTGTTCAATTAAGCTTTGACAAAAAACCTGGAAGCTAATTGGTTTCTATGCATCCATTATCTCTTTGGGGACGTTTATACTTGTTTTTAATTATTATACAGGATTTAAATAGCGGCAACAGTTTGTGCAATGCTTAACAAAATTAAGGCAGACATTACAGTTACAGTTTCTTACAAAGTGACTACACTCACATTTTTGTAAATACTTTATTATATCTTTTTATGTGACAACACAGAAGAAATTACACTTTGCTACAATGTAAAATAATGAGTGTACAGCTTGTATAACAGTGTAATTTTTCTGTCCACTCAAAATAACACACCGCTGGGAACAAAAGTGAGTACACCCCTAAGTGAAAATGTCCAAATTGGGCTGAAAGTGTCAATATTTTGTGTTGCCACCATTATTTTGCAGCACTGCCTTAACTCTCTTGGGCATGGAGTTTATCAGAGCTTCACAGGTTGCCACTAAAGTCATCTTCCACTCCTTCATGATGACATCACGGAACTGGCTGGTGGATGCTAGAGACCTTGTGCTCCTCCACCTTCCATTTACAGATGCCCCACAGATGCTCAATAGAATTTAGATCTGGAGACATACTTGGCCAGTCCATCATCTTTACCCTCAGCTTCTTTAGCAAGGCAGTAGTCATCTTGGAGGTGTGTTTGGGGTCATTATCATGTTGGAAAACTGCCCTGTGGCCCAGTCTCTGAAGGGAGGGGATCATGCTCTGCTTCAATATGTCACAGCACAAGTTGGAATTCATGGTTCCCTCAATGAACTGTAGCTCCCCAGTGCCAGCAGCACTCATGAAGCCCCAGACCATGACACTCCCACCACCACTGCAGGCAAGACACACTTCTCTTTGTGCTTCTCACCTGGTTCCTGCCACACACCCTTGACATCATCTGAACCAATAAAGTTTATCTTAGTCTCATCAGACCACAGGACATGGTTCCAGTACTAAAGGTCCTTAGTCTGATGGATGAAGCTCTGGAGAAATCATGTAGGCGAGCATGGGAGGAGGTGACAAGGGAGCTAGAGAGCAGGAGGTCTTGGGAGGACCAAAGAGAGCATCTTGGTTGGTATTTTGATACTAGGTTAGTGATGTAGCTAGGGGCATAGTTGTGGATGGCTTTGTAAATAATTGTATTCTTTGGGTGAGTGGAAGTCAGTATAGGGATTGGCAGAGAGGGGTGGAGAACTCTGAACAGTTGGTAAGGTTGATGAGTCTTGCAGCAGCATTCATTAAGGATTGACGGGGAATAGTCTATGTAGAGGTTAATCCAATGAAGAGGGAGTTGAAGCAGTCGAGGCGAGAGATAACCAGGAAGTGAACTAGAAGCTTGATGGTGTCATTGGTTAAAAAGGGGCGTATTCTAGAAATGTTGCGGAGGCTAAGGCTACAATAAATGCACAAGGAGGCACTATTTTACCTGTCATAGGATTTGTATTGTCCATCCAGTCCCTGCCACAAAGCCAAGCTTTGTCTGGCAGGGCAAGATCATGTTTTGACCACCCCCAGCCATATATACTTCTAAATCTTATACTTCTAAATGAGGCTGTCCTAGGAGGGCCCAGAGTTTGTTTTTTACAAAAATGTCATTGTAGTAACTTTGTTGTAAGAATAGGAATAAAATGTGTATTTTCCTTTTAACAATTTGTTTTCTGTATAAATGTTAGATTTTAGATTTCTTTTAAGCCAGCATGAATTGTTTTTATTGTAGTATGGTCCACTCGCATATCCCTAGTTACTAGATTGGCATCTTGGAGACAGCCCAAAACATGCAGTCTGGGACAGGAGGGCAAGGTTGTTATGTCTGCAAAGTAAAGGAAGGTTAAATCAACCAATTATTGATAATAAGTGCTCCCATATCCCTCTTTTAAATCAAATTGTGAACTGTATATTTTTATAGCTGCTGAACAGAAGCAGGTAATTTTTTCAATGAGCTTCAAATAGAGTATAATTTGTAATGACTTCATATGAAATTTATTTAGCTCTTTGAAATATTCCATATGTATGTAAAATTTGCCTTTGTCATGTAAGATACTGATTCCATTATATAGAGGTAAATGAGAGCATAGTGGTTTCAGGAAAAAGGGACTGTTTGCATTTGAACAATGAATCAATCTATTGGGTCCGATTTATGGCTTTGTGTTAAAGTGACCCCAATTAGCACATTAAACATAATTACTTGACAGAATATGCTGGTTTGTGGTTTCCAAATTAATGACTATTATTGCCTTTTTCCGGTGACCTCTGTCCATAAATGATTGATTTGTTTCATAGTGTAAATATTTTCCATACTGATCTGCTAGGCCTTTTGACACTTAATTAACCAATTTAAAGTTCAAATAAATAAAAAGAAAGCACTCCTAATTGCTGGAATTGATAAAGACTTTATTTTTTGGATTATGCTCATTTTTATGCTCAGTAAAAAAGGGTAAAATATGGTTTGAAAACTTACTTTAAGGTCACAATTAGCATTGTTTTAAAGGAAATCCATTGGTTCCAGGGAATTGTATGGCTTGCATGTCATTGACTAATACAGAGCATTTGTTGTTCTACAGTTTTCCTGATTATGACTACATAATGTGAATCATATTGTATGTATTACTGATGAAAGTGGTCTACTACAAAGCAATCCTGTTTTTCTTTTTAAGGGTTCTCCTGGTCCAAAGGGAAATCCAGTGAGTATATATATTTATATGTTCCGCTAATGATAGTATTGTTGTGTCTGTTTCAAATTAAATGTATGAATACTGCAATTTTATAAATAACGTATTTTTCTTCTATTAGGGAACAGCAGGTGCCAAAGGAGAAAAGGTATGGAATTCTGGATTGTGTACTATTTTTCTTGTTTACTATAAATGTATTTTTATATACTGAAACAGTAGGCATTTATTATATAATGATAATACGATAAATCCATTTAAAGCAGTATTACACCCATTGATTTAAATGTCTCCCAAAATAGTTACATTCAAGGCATGCCATGAATAATAACTGTTACGTTTGCTTATGCTTTCATATGAACTTTCAAGCCATCAAACGGCTGCTATCATAATTAATCATATGTGCAACTGCATGTCAACTGCAGATCAAACAGAGGCAAAGATGGCAGCTCCTTTGCCAGTAAAGTATAGAAAGGTTTAGTTCCACTTTAACACATGAACTTCAAGACACACACTACCAATGCTAGGTTAAAACGTTAGAACCAAAGAAGCAAATGCAAGGTCTATCAAATGTAGTTTAACTTTTCAAAATAAAGGGTTTATATTTGTGAAATCAGTACTTCTAGACAATTTAAAACGACTTAACATTGTCTTTTCAAATAGTTGGACTACTGATTTTATCTTTCAGTTTCATCATGTTTATTCTTTTATGGCTCTATGCCTTGGACAGTTGATGAATTTCCCAGCTGTTATACATTCTTGCATATTAAGATTAAAGTGATATAAAAAAAATATTAAATCATGTTGAAGAATATTTTTATGGGTGCACAATGGTATTTACACAAAGTATAGGCCCCATGCACGCTAAAGGAAAAAGGTTCCCCTAAGCACAGGTTCCTGACCAGTGCCAAGTGATTTTGGATGTTTCAGAAGGTACTATAGTATATGGAACTAAATAACTCAGCACTAATGGCATTGTTTATCTTATAAAAAAAAAATCACAGTATTGTGGTTAAATAAATGTGAACTGCAGCATTTTATTTGTCACCTAAACATTAAAACTGTAATTTAGTCACATTTTTAAGAGTTTTAGCTTAAGGCCCCTTTCACTCCCCCGTTCAGGTCCGCCTGTCAGTTTTGTCGGTGGACCTGAACGGCCGCTCCATGCAATCCTATGGAGCGTGGGATGTCAGCGGAGACATGTCCGCTGACATCCGACCCGATCCGCCAAAATTAGACGTATGGTGGTACGTCGCCATCCGTCCATGGCGGATCGGATCGAGTGAGGCCTGATGAAAACGGATGCTGTCTGTTTTTATCAGATCTCTTCATAGGAGACAGCGGCCCTGCACAGGCCCCTCCTCGCTCAGTGAGCTGAGAGGGACTTGTCATCCACCGACTCAGCAGAGATCAGCGGAGAGATCTACCGCTGAGTGGGCGGGAGCTGGTGGACTCTGCCTCGTGTCAAAGTAGCCTTAGACACATTGGTAATGAATTGTCTCCCATGTCCTGCTGACTGCTCCTACAGTAACAATCTTATTTTCAGTGAAGTCAAGTCCTCTTCACAGCACAGAACTTCCCAGCTCTGCATGGGTTAACTAGCTTGTGTCTAAAATTGAAGGACATTGAGAAAGTCCTGACGACTGCCTATCCTTCCTGTCCTCTCCTCCATTCACAACCCTTTTTCTGTGAGTTGAGGAGAGGCAGATAAATGACTGCATCCTCTCCCCCATTCAGAGAACATGTTACATGCAGTGAAAAAGGATTGTCTATAACAGAGGTTTTTTTTTTAATCTCATCCTGTTTTATTGCAAGATAAAGCGGGTAGATTGCAGCTTGGCAAGTGACAGAGGAAAACTTCTGTGCCCTCTGTGCAAGGAGGTGAAAGTATACTGGGACGCTACAAAGAACAATACAGACAATATCCTTCCTGGCTTTAACAAACATACACAGATCAGATTCTTTTGCAAGGACAGGTTACAAAAGCTGAGAAATAATATTATTTTTTCAGTCTTCCTTTTTACTAATGACCTTAACTGTTCTTAAAATGTTTCAGCAAAAAATACAGTGGATAGTGGCACAGGTTATAGTATATGAAAATGCAATGTGAGTCCATGCAAGAGTCCTTTCAGTGTCCTAGCTCTGTGTGAGAAAGCAACAGTCTGTAATAGTAGGGCAGTTTTGCAAAGGGAGTTAAAGCACACTCCAAACATGTAAAGAGAAAACAGGCGCCTCTTCAGTAAGACTGTTTTGTATTAAATAGACAAGCGTATTAAAAAAACTCACGTAGTGGTATCTTTAAGCAGGCACAGTAGAGTCCAGTGAACCCGATCTCCATCTCAGCTGTCAGCAGTGGTCTCTTTATTTCACTCCATGTTAGCTCAGAGTTTGACAAAGGAGACCACACTATAGTCATCCCCCTAGTATGCACACTCTGAAACGCGTCGCTTTTATGCCTGTGACGTCATCCTGACGTATGCTGCGTTCCAGCCCTCTCCTGTGATCCATCAGCTGTGTTCCAGGCCTTGCTCTGGATCCTGCACTGAATGCCGAAAGATCTCTGCTAGACAGGACGCAAGCCGCACATAGAGTAACAGAAAGAGACCACTGCTGACAGCTGAGACGAAGATTGGGATCACTGGACTCTACTGTGCCTGCTTAATGATTCCACTATGTGAGTTTTTTAAATACGCTTGTCTATTAAATACAAACAGTCTTATTGAAGGAGGCGCCTGTTTTCTCTTGTTTTCCCTAAAATGTTTCAGGCAAGATTTAGGATTACTGTGTGGGTGGAGGGTGTCTAGTAGTACATATCCTATAGTGTGTATGTATAAACCCGGAGGATTTCACCATAGCTTGAACTATCAGTTTATTGTATATTTAGTACCCAAACACAAAGCTGGATGTCACCACCTTTGTCCATTCTTTGAAAGATATTTTTCTTCAGACAACCTACACATGCACTGTGCAGTACTGTTCATCTCTAGGCAATTGGTTTGTACACATTGGAAGAAGTTTAGAACCTCTGCAGGTCTATGTGACCAATTAGAGCATTTTTCTCTTACATCTTTCCCTGCCAACACAGTAGGACGTTAGATGAAACCTGAAGGGAAAGCTCACCTTTTACAGCTGTCAGCTGAACAGGTGCCCCCAGTGGCATATTCACCCTAGCATCTAGATTTAGTGACAACTGTAACATTTTAACTCCTTCTGAACAAAAAGTATTACCAGAGCAAGACGTTTACATCTTCAATGGAGATGAAGATATACAAGAATGGAAACCACCCAATTTATAAGCAGCTTTTAAACTGAGATTCACATGGTAGCACATTGCACAGTACAAACCAACAGAATATTTCCTAGCAAACTTCCCAGCTAACCTGTGAAATTAAATACAATGACCCTGTCTAACAATTTACAGTAAAAATAGAGGATTTAGTTACACACATTTGGAAATATATGTGGAAATCGCACTGCCTTGCCAAGGTCCCTCTGCAAAGTGCAGTTCTAACTTTGCTAATTAAGAGTCTCCAAGTTGGAGCTTATATAGCAGCAGATAAATGAAGGGCAGGTATGCCTGGAGGGAGCCAATTCCTCCTTAACCGGTTCCCGACCAGCCGCCGCCGTTATACTGCGGCAGGATGGCTCCCTGGGTGAGCCATCGTAGCCTTATGTCTGCTCTTTAAGATGTTGTAGGAGGCGCACGTGTGCCCGCAGCATGTCCCCAGAGCCGATGCAAGTGTCCGGCGGGCACAATGACTGCCAGGCAACCACAATCGCTCATGACAGAGCGAGAACTGGGATCGTTGTGTGTAAACACACAAATTCCGGTTCTGTCAGGGGAGAGGAGAGAGATTGTGTGTTCCTACCTACTAAGTAGGAACAATGATCTCTCTCCTCCCCCTAGTCAGTTCCATGCCCCCCACAGTTAGAACACACTGAGGGAACACAGTTAACCCCTTGATTGCTCCCTATAGTTAACCCCTTCCCTGCCAGTGACATTTATACAATAACCAGTGGCTATTTTTAACTCTGATCGCTGTATAAATGTCAATGGTCCCAAAATTGTGTCAAAAGTGTCCGATTTGTCTGCAGCAATATCGCAGTCCTGATAAAAACCGCTGATTGTCGCCATTACTAGTAAAAAAATTGAAATGGCCCAAATCTATCCCCTAATTTGTAAGCGCTATAACTTTTGCGCAAACCAATCAATATACACTTATTGCGATTTTTTACCAAAAATATGTAGAAGAATACATATTAGCCTAAACCAAAGAAAATAGACATTTTGAGTATATTTTTAGTAAGAAATTGCACCATACTCTGCACATTTACTACAGTTGGCCCCAACTCCATTAAGCATTTGTCTTGTTTACATTGATTAGATTGCTCAAAAGATTGCACCAATGTCCTTCTGCTGTTGTGTAGGGATGAGCCGAACACCCCCCCCCCCCTCCCAGTTCGGATTGCATCAGAACATGCGAACAGGCAATAAATTTGTTCAAACATCCAGTCTATGGGACACGAACATGAAAAATCTAAAGTGCTAATTTTAAAGGCTTAAAATTAAAAAGGAATATTTCACTTTTATCACTGCTCCCGAAAAAACTTCAGTTTTGAAAACTGTTTTTGCATTGATACAAGTCCCCTGGGGCAGGATTCAGGTCCCCAAAACACTTTTTATGACAATAACTTGCATATTAGTCTTTAAAATTAGCACTTTAGATTTCTCCCATAGACTTTTACAGGGTGTTCCGCAGCTTTTTGAATTTGCCGTGAACACTTCAAATTGTTCGCTGTTCAACGAACGGGCGAACAGGCAATGTTCGAGTCTAACATGGGTTTGACTCGAACTCGAAGCTCATCCCTACTGTTGTCACACCTTTTTTCTAATGTTTAAATTGTCATTCTATAGAACACTGTGCACAATGGTGGAGTTCCTTACATACAACTAAGAGTATTGCTCAGCTTAATTTGTACCATATTTATATCGAATGATATTACATACAAATGGAATGTAAAGATCTCATATTAATTATAAAACATTAGTTATTATAAAAAAAAATACTGTTTAAGATATCTTAAAGAAATTCCTCCCCTTCTGTTTTGTATTCCAGGGTCATTGTGCGGATTACTCCCACAGGGTAAACATTGCTTTTTATTTACCTGTATACTGTTTTCAGTCACTGCACGCTCCAACGGCATTTAATTGAAGTGTTTATTTTCTTAAAACTGTAGTTTACATCTTGTTACAGTCAACCCACAGGGGTGAAAACCAGACTTAACATGACTAATTATTATGGGTTTGGATGTGTTATAATGAAAGCACACTTAGGGTAAAGTTATGCACTAATATATGTGATTAGTCTTTCCATTTGTATATAGCCTTATAGAGCAATCATTGCTGAGTGGAGAAAAGCAGTTTCTCTCTGGTGTTGCAATCCTTATGGAATATAAATAAAGACGTTCAGTGATTTGTGGTGGCATAGCGACATCAAGAAATTATTTGAACCGTAAAAAATTAACTCAACCTAAAGGCTATAAAAGTCAACTTGCACATATAGAGGCTGATTTACTAAAGGATTAGAGAATGTTTGCCTGGAAAAATGAATACAAAGAAACCTTCTTCCTTTCAATCATCCTAACAGGTGCAAGGTAAAATACATTTTTTTTAATAATTCCCTTGCATTTGATTGGTTGTTTAAAGGGAGCACAGTTTGAATTTGATAAGTGAAAATTCTCAACTTTTTTAATAAATCACCCTCACAGGCTTATTAAGTAAGTGCAGTAATTCATAACAACCAATAAGGATTCATTTTTACTTCGGTAAACCGAAATCTGATTAGTTATGATTGTTATGCGTTATTGCTCTTTACACTGGTTTGGAATGCAAACGATGGAGCCAAGCACCTAACGTTATCCTTCTCTGATGTGTATATGACCTCTTTTGGGGTTCACTAATACTGTATCCTGCAAGATCGTTACACAGTTTCGCTCAAGATGTTCAGCATATGGTCTTGCAGTTTGTTTTTCTTTGTTCCGCTTTTTCTCTTCCAAAAACATGATTCAATATTCTGGGTTTTGTTTTACTTAGCAGATGATTCTTGAAGACAGCAATCTGGAAAGTGACTATTTTAAAATGTTAATAGGCTATGTTGAGAAAAAAAAAAACATACATACAATATTCTGGCCATAAATAGAGATAGATGTAAAAAAAAAAAAGATTCTATGCAATGTTGGACTATAGCAATAAAGTAATGTCATGTCTGTGAAGATGTCATGTTTGATGTTATAAGAGGCTGTTGCTGTATAAATATACAGTGTTGTAACGACCATCTTACTGGCCAACTTCCAGATGACATGCCAATCATTTCATTAAGAATTGATGACATGGTTTATAGGGTGGAACAGGAAGAAAAGCATTATCAGTTGAAAGGAACAAGCACACATAAGCCTCCCAGAGTTTTGGTATAAAATTTTGGCTGTTAGCCTTGAACTACAAATGTCCTGAAGGATTATTGAACTGACTATGAAGCCGGGCACACACTATCCAATCTGATAATCCTGTTGTTTGATTATAATATATCTGAATGAAATGTTTATACACACACCACATTCCAATAGTGAATAAGAATACATGATTGTAAGGTTACCCAACACAGATAAAGAGTCTGATTATATAATCCCACTCACTGCTTCAGAGAAAAGTATTCATAAGTGCACAATCATGCTACACATGTTATACATGGCTTAGGTCCACTAAAAAAAAAAAAACATTACCGATATATACTGTAAAATCTCATCCAGTCCCACAGATGTCATTACTGTACAGGTCAAGTTTTGACCTATAAAACATTTAAGGCCAATTAAACCCTTTAAAACCTAAATCTAGGAAACGTTAAAATTGGCCCCTGCAGTGGGGCTGCATCCGCACTGTGGGGGTACATGCTCGTTTAGGTCTAGGGGACTTGTTAAACAAGAGTTACTCAATCATCCACTCCTTTACGCTGACCGATCCCTGCAGTGTCTTATCCCCCAACTCTCCAGGGCTCTAAGGTCCTGATATCATCAAGACCAATGCAGGGTCCATAGCATGGAGTGACAGTCTGCCCCCAAAAGGGTGGGGAGCACTGCTTGCTAGGGGAGTGGAGGATCAAGTAAAAGTGCTTCTCCCCTCCTCCAGACAAAATAAATGGGTAACTCTTGCAATGTGGGCACAGCCCCACTGCACAGGATTTTTAAAGTTTCTCAATGTTGGAATTTAATGGCTTGCAGTTTTCAGCCTTATTTAATCATGTAGAACCAGTTTTACAAATGTCTTATAGATTAAGAGTGTTACCAGCGGATATAAAAACTTGAAATTAATGTTTTTGGGACCAGAGGTCATTGATGCCTAGATGCCTAGTCCAAATTTAGACAGCGTGTCAGTTAACCTAGAGATAACTCCATGACTGATATGCATACCAAATAATTTTTTATAAATACTTTTAATAGCATATAATGCTTTAATTTGGTAGACTATGTAAAAAAATATATTATAGACTGACAAATGTTTTTTGTCCGTCTATAAGGTTTTTCAAGGTTTTTCCGACAGAAATTCAGATCATGTGTACGCGGCATAAGATTTTAATTAGAAAACCAATACAACTTGAGATCAAAGTTGAAGGTATTTTTTATCAAGCTTGAATTTCTCAATTCATTGAAAACTTTCCTTATTCTGGGAGCTTCTGTGTTTCTAAGCATCTGATCCAGTAATACACCAAATGTTAATTGTAAAATATTAAGCTCATAATTAGGTTTTTCATCCCTCCCTTTTTTCTATGCATTCCCTGTTTTTATCCAATACATAAAATCATGTACTTAGATCCACAATAATATTTTCTAATGCAAGTTGGAATTTGATCTACTGATGCAGAACAGTAATGATTGCATGTATACTGGCAATACACAGGCCGATTGTTGAAAAAAAAAAATTAAAATTCAAATAAGCTTTGAGACACAATCAATAATCTCAGCATTCACTATCAAGTGATAAAATGGGACACATTGATCAAAATTATATTACAGCTGGTTGGAAACCATGCCATGCAGATGCCTCTCTTTAAGAAATGCTGATGCAGGACAATAATGATTGCACCTAAACTGGCAATACACAGGCCAATTGTTCAAAAAATGTATGAAAATGCAATAAAGCTTTTGGGCACAATAAGTGATCTCAGCATTCACTATCAAGTGATAAAATAGGACATATTGATTAAAATAATATTTAAACTTGTTAGAAAATCATTCTCTGCAGATGCCTGTCTTCAAGAAATGCTGTTAATGCAAAATATTAATTACAATACAGGAACTTATGCAGTCTAAAAGATATCTGCTACGATTCAAACTATGAATAGACAAAAACAAAAACCAGTTAGTCTTCTAAGGTCTGAACCCAGTCACTCACTGGGTTCCCGTCGCTGTTCAGACGTTCTGGGCCAACATGGTCCCGGAACTAGGAACATCACATGGCTCGCACACCCTGGCCAGGTAGGCCATAACGCCGGGGCGCCATTTTGTGATCACCCCAAAGGTGGGCGCCACACTCGAAGAAGAAGACCCAGACTCAATGGCGTCTGCCTCATAAATACCCCTCCCCAGCATGCACAGCGAGGCCTAAAACCCTCCTGATTGGCTGCTAGGAGAAACCCTTCTGATTGGCTGCTGGGAGAGAGCACCCAAACCTTGACTCCACTGCTGCAACCTGCAGCACCGGGGTTGGAAGAACACCCCAATGCAACAGAATAAGCCCACAGCACAGCCAAGCTGAGACAGAGACCCTGTTTTACACTTAACAATTTGGATCAGAGTTTAACTACACTCTAATCTACCTCTAAATGTAACTAGCACCAGTACCATAAAGTACAAACTCTGACATCCACCTTACCATTATCAAAATCCTGTTCATTGCTAGTTGTAAATGCAAGGAGAAATAGTTAATTGAAAGGCAATGGTGGTGGTGATGATAATGGCAGTTCCTACATAAAGACTAGCAGATTTTTTTATCCTCTTAGTGACATGAGGCATTGTGCAGTGATATACTGTCAGTACTTATGTTGCAGCACCAGCACAATAATAGAAGGGTCAGCTGTGTTTATTTAGCAAAAACGGCATCACTGGATTGTTATGCTGAAAAAGAAAGACCAAAGAAATCCTTGTTTAAGCAGTGTCCTGGGTTTTATTACAGAACTGGGCTGCTGCCTGCAGCTGAACCCTCAAGGTGAAAAAAGAGGTATAAACATAAAATAGGATTAGAGGGCAAGAGAAAGAACAGAGCTGTCCAAAGCCATCTGTCTGCATATTAGGAATATATAAACATAAAGCAGAAATGGAACTGTATAGAAATACATTGCACCAGATACTGTATAATAAAATCTCATCAGAGCATTCCTAAATCTTTTATAATAAATCAAAGCAGCAGAGCAGTGTCCTGTAATTCGTTTAGACTGACTGTCAGAGTCTACTATTGGTTTTATCACTTGGGTCAGTTGAATATGCAGAATGCATGTTTTAGAGTTTTAGAAACAGTTTTGGTGGTAATTTCTGTTTAAAGGGTTTCCTGCCCTTAACTGTAAGGTAAAAACATTATTATTTCTGAGATACAATACCAATTCATTAGCGATTCAACCTTGCAATGATTAAATTACAATTTCATGTAAAAAGAAATTATGTTTTTAGCCTTATAAATTCAAGTTACTGAAACTGTCTGTTTACTATATAATGTGAGTGCCCTCATTGAATGAAAAATATTCACGTTCCATGCACAATATTTATTAGCCAAGGCCTTGTTAAGTTCTAAACACAGATGTACCCTAATTGTGCCAAAAAGACATAGAGACCTTCACCTGAGAGAGTTAATCTACCAGTATTTCACTCATGGAGGTACACTGGTGGGTTGGATCACCATTGGCTTCTTACATTTTTTAGGGACTCCATAAGTAAGATTTCTCTTCCCCCCTGCCAACACCTGCCATGGAGTGTATGCTTCCGTTTCAACTTTTAATGGCCACAACACGTGGTCAAGCATAAATGTGCATGTTTAGAGATCTCACTGCTGGAGGCCCTGAGGCATAAATGCAAGACTAAAATTTTCGTTTTTAAAGCCTACGTTTACCTAAGATGAGAAAGTAAAAAATCTGCACAGGGGACATTACTTTCCTTTCAGTGAAATAGGTCTCTTGTACTGCTGTGTCCTCTTTTTGTCAAAATCTTCCTCCTCTGATGCCCTACCCCCACCCCAACTGCCATAATCTTCTAGTGTTGGGGTGGTGGGGCTTCATAGAACTAAGGGGCTGTGATAGGTACTCATCAAAAGTACCTGACGATGTCCGCCTTTATCGGCCAGCTGCTCCATTCATAGAAACTGTTACTATAGTATCTATGAGTGAAACATGATCTATGAATGGAGGTGGTGGACCTTTCAATCATCTGCCTGTCCTCCATTAATAGGTCCTATGTCATTAATGGAAGCTGTACTTATGGCTTCTATGAATGCAGTAGCGAGGCAGAAAGGTACACTGAATGTGTATTTAGGTAAACGTAGGTTTTAAAGGGAAACTATAACAGTTTTTATTTTAGTTTAGTTAATATGTTCTAAACAGTTGTTTCAAATTTGGATCTACTTCACTAGAGAATACCTAGAAAATTAGTTAATACAGACTTAACCAGACTTTATTTAAAATGTTAAGCTTACATTACATCTACCAAAAATGAATTAACTTAATCCAGCCTTAATATCACTTACATGTTGATGTTTCTTAAAATGTAAGATTATATTTGATGTAAAAATACAGTCCCTTAAAGTAAACGTGTACTATAATGTTGTAATTGTGTTAAGTAACAGTGACTGTGTATAGTGTTCATTATAGGGTGCATAGGCATATCTCAAGGATTTCTGCAAGTTTTTCCCAAGCTTCACCCAAAAACTCTGACTTCTGGAATAAGATAAATTGCTCACATTTAGTGCTCTCAACATGCATCAGTTAATGTGACTAACTTGTCTGCCTATAATTTTTAAACTGAAGGCTTTTACTTGGTATACTGTTTTTATAAAACCTTGTTCTGTTTTTTCATTATAGACTGACAAATAGACAAAAAAAGTAAAACATTTTATTAATACTGTAATTGTATCTACCAAATAAAGTATTGAACAGAGACACACCTCTATCTTCAGGCATCAAAGGCAGCTGAAGACTTGTGTGAAAATCACTCTTATTGGTTTCTGATCATTAATGGGGACTGGAGCGACCAGTGACAGATCTGTCTGCCCAGACAAGAGCACACATTGTCAACTAATTGCTGTCAAATGCCTCGTTTCCACTGAGCGGATCGGTTCGGTACGGTACGCTATTTTGGGTGTTTCCATTATGAAAGCGTACCGTAAAACCGAACCGTACCGCACCAGCAAGGGTCCTTTTTCAGATGAGGGACCAGAGAGAGTGGAACGGTTCGGTTAGGGCGGACCTACAAATGCATCTCACTGATTGGTGGATGCGCTAGGAATTTTTTCTAAACCCTGAATGGTCCCTCATGGTCCGATTTGCAGTGGAAACGCTCACGTGATTAGACCGGCCCCATCCGAACCGCTCCAAAATTACTGACACAAACCGATCCGTGCAGTGGAAACGAGGCAAAAGAGAACATATAGATTAACATTTCCTCAAAGTAGTGTATCATGCAGGAGAACATAATCTACTGATTGCAAGTGGTTAAACACAAATGGTTATAATCAACCTTTAGCAAGTCTGCATTCTTAGAGAAATAAAAGCAGAGAAAAGCATTTATAATCTTATGTATGCAGAAATTGTAATGTGACTTACTGTGATCTCTGTGAAAAGTAATTAATCAGTGATTATGAGAGATATTAGATGCTAGGGCCATGTTAGGTGTGTCATCTGGAAGTAAGGCTGCCCATACACAGTTCGAATCTCGGTCGGCTCAGCAGGAATCGTTAATGGGCAAGCTGAATGTACCAAGTTGATCAATCAGTCAACTTGGGTACAACCAGCCTGCCAGATTCTCTTGCGATTATCACTAGTGGCAGCTATAGCTGCTAGCAATAATCACTGTCTTCTCCTTGGTGGGGATGGTTTCCTCTGCCCACCCCCTCACCGGGAAAAAAGCTATTGCTGATTCCCCTGTCAGCACTGTCTGTGGTTGCAGGAAATACATTGGCACTGTGTATGGCCAACCTAAGTGGTGTGCCTAGTCCTATGCAAATACTGATTAATAGAAAGTCTGCATTTAAAATGGACATTTAGGGGGCTGAAGTGGCATTTTGAAGAGGTTGGGCCTTATTCACACTGGCACTATCAAACCTTCCTTTTTTTGTATTTAGAAGACCTTTCTAAATTCTTATAAGAGCATGCAATGATTTTTCAATTGTGCAATTCACACTGACAGTTTACCTGAATAGGTGTGGATAGTTTAGCTTGGTTTAGAGAAAATAGAATTCTGTGTGTCCAGGATATGATTAGATATCCGCAGAACCAACAGGCTACCACTCAGTAGAGAGTTCAGTCTTTCCAGCTGCAGCCTGGCTTTGACCGACTGCCTGCAGCTGGGCAGCCCCAGAGGCAAAAGGCTAAATTAATAACCTACTGAATGTGCTACAGTCAAGCAGTGTCAACGTAAAACGCAACCTGTGTTTTTTTTTTTCAGATTCAGTTCAAATGACTGAACTGTGTTTTGTGTGTGTTATCTATGGGATTCCCAAAAACTGAATAAAAAAAAAAGCTAAGGTTCAATATATAGTGTTTAGTTAGCATTTGTACCTAAATTTGTTTAGGGTCTAGATGTTAAAACCTCCTGATGTCCCTGTGTTTCTGCTGTTCAATAGGAATATTTAAGTACAACTTTTGCAGCTCTGCGCTCCAATCAGATTCTTACTTTGAAGGTTTGTGGGTATCTGTTGCTAAAAAAACGTCTGCAGCAAAGTCAGGACAAGAGCCAGTATATTGCATATTTTCAGCTTTAAATTCTAAATTATATGTATATATTAATACATAGTCATAATGGCACTTCATAGAATTCATCTTTTGTAGTTAAAGACATTTGATTTCAAGAAGGCCTGTGAATTATCAGAGGAGTTGTATAACAAGAAGCATATTTGGAAAAAATGCAATATGAGGCTGCCAGACATTGTATGACAGACGGACTTAAACTATACTTCCATTCCGATCACATGGCAGAAAAATCATTTTTCCATTTCCTTTTTTACTTGGAAACATAAGGTACATCTCTTAAAATGAGGTGGAACACAGAAGCCTTTAACCTGAATGTCAATCTTTATAACAAAAAAGAAAAGAACATTGATATTTCATCCTTTAACAACCAATCTGATTCCAGGTTTAAATTGCTGTTATTTGCAACATTTCCAATTTTTATCTCCCTTGTTTTCAATGCCTTTTTATGCCAAGTTGTGTTATAGACCATAGATTGTGGCATTTGAGTTGCCAAATAGAAAAAGAATAACAGTCAAAAAAATAAAAAAAAATGGCAAGCCAGTGGTAGAAATAATGGTGATCCTATTTGGTATAAAAATTTAAGGTTCTATTCAATCAAAAGTGAAATTTTGTCTTAAATACCTGAACTTGTGATTTTCCTATGCAAGGGTTGCTTAAATGCCCCTGTTCTGACAAAATAGGCAACTCTGCAGAATATCAGACCACGTCACTTCTGGTTTATTTAAAAAAAGATTAATTACAGAATTTTCATATGATGAGGAATATGTGTTTTGACACAAGTACGGCAACTGAATGCAGTCCGGTGCACGGTATTATGAGCAGAGATTGTTACTACGCTCCAACACTAACTAACAAAATGTCCGCCTCCGAAATGGCTACAACTTCATCACTGTTAGTCGCTGTGCTGTGAAAACACCCAAATGATCCTTTACCTGACTGCATTCAGTTGCCGGTGTTGTGTCCAAACACAAATTCGTCAACATCTGCAATTAATGTGGCTTTTAAGAAACCAGAAGCGACTTTGTTCTATATTCTGCCGAGTTGCATATTTTGTTAGGACACCCCCTTTCCCAAATGTACACACCTTCTGTTTGCACACCCAGTGCTGTGCCAGTCATCAAATTACCCAAGACATCCTTTATATAAGAAACCATTTGCTGGGTTAAGGGCCCACTCACACCCTTGTGTGCATTATGAGTCATGCTGCATTAGGGCAGCCAGTACATTTTGAATGAAAAAAAACACACCTGCACTATTTTTTACAATGCTGAGCAGCACCACAAAGCATCCACATCATGAATGTGGTGTGCTATAATGCATGTGTATTTGAATGGTGTTTGTGTATTGTTGTATCTTTAGTAATTCAGTCCCAAAATGCCTAAAACACAGCAGACGGTTTTACAAAATGTTATGCATATTGATGCAATGTGTAATCCTCATACCAGCTACACTAGATTTGTATTTATTTTGTGCTGGTAAAAAAAAAAAATCATTACTGGTTTAAATAGTGTTTTACCATACACTAGTTTTCACATAATGAGCTCTTTAATATACTGTATGATATAAAAATTCATAATAAAACACCTGTTCAGTAAAGTCAATTAAAATGATAGATGAAACACTTATTAAATTCTCATCTGTTGATTTAATTGCTGCATGAACAGACAATATAGCTTATGTAGCATACATCGTTATGTTTGCTATTTTTCTGGTGGATTTCCGGTGTGCCTTCCAGGCAGAACACTTCTGTGGTTGTTCCTCATGAGAAAACTGTTAGATTTGTTTTACATTACATCAGGATTGCAGAATTGTACTGGTTACTTGCAAAGGTACCCCATACTGAAAGAGTTAAATAGGGCAAACTTTTTTAAGTCATCAACATTTTTTTTTTAACCTTTTAGATGTTTAAAATTATAACTATTAAATAATTCAAATCATAGCTCTATTGGATATATATGGCATATATCACAACATAAAAAGCTGAGCTTTTTTTGTATTATTTCATGGCAACCAATCAAATTTCAACAATTCAAAGCTCAAATGTAATTAGTTTCTAAGAGCTATGACACACCATCTCTAGTTTTTTTTTCTTTTTATTTCAAATTTAAATTGTTTAAATCAAGATACTAGAGTAGATACAGCATTCTATGTATTGTTAGATTTAATGATAAATTTACAATTGGGTCTGAAAGTGCAATTCTTTCATTCACTTTTAATCCTACATTAAACAAATTACACCTGGAATCTCAATGGTTGCTATGGGCAACACAGACCGTTTTCTATTCTGAAACTTTTGATACGCAAGTTCTGTTGCGAGGTTAACTCTTACATTACTAGGTTGACCTACAAACTAAATAAACAATGGATTGTCCATACGCTGTACTTTCTACTTAATGTGTTTCACCTCAAAACAAAACCACCCTGGCTTCTTTGCAGCTAAGAAACATTACCAGCATTAGAATGCAGAAAGCAAATTGCTTTGTTAATTGTATCCATACTGTAAATTTAAATTTGTAAGGATCTTTTGAGCCAAAGAAGCCTTGGTGTTAAAGGGCAGTACCTGAATGTTCTCCTCTGGATCATTGTTCAGAATCCTCCTCTTTATGCTATTTCACGGTAAAACTTTCTATTCCCCTTTTTCTGTTCTTTCTTCTCTTATCTTGTCCGATCTTCTGACTTGCTACACTTTGCTGGCCTACCTTGCACTGTATCATCACACCTTTGCACTGGGACTTTCCTGACCTGTGTCACCATTCAGCTGTTGCCTGCTATGATTAATACAGTGCGGGCGGTTCAGCCAGCGATCGTAAGAAAGCGCATCTTCCAGGTACACTACTCTATTTGCTTGGCATTCTTGCTTATTCACTGTCTTACCCTCCAAAGGGTTTCTTATTGCCTTAAGTAATTTGCTTTTTTTTTGCATTTGGTGCCTATGTTGTTTAATTAATTTTGATAAAACAATGATCCTTAATAAGCTGCATGATGATAAAGTGCAAATACTATAACTCATATTCTAATAATTTGCTTCTAACTGTCAAAATCCCAAAGGTTTTACCTACTGTACCGATTAACACAGTCTACTAGAAAAATATATAATAATTCACAGTAGTCATAAATATTAGTGAAAAAGGTTTACATAATATGTAAAGGGAGACGTTAAAGAATGTTCAGTCTTTCACAACCTTTCTGGTTATTGGAAGATTCAATTTTATAGGTAGTTCTCTATCAGATATGATGTTATACTTCTTTATAAAAAAGGAAAAATGTTCTAGTGTTAGCAAAATTAGACATTTATAGATCACATTGTAAAATATGCACAGATATACTGTATATCTCTGTGAGTTTGCTCATAGCAGCCATTCAGATCTCAGCTGTCATTTGTTAAATTGTGTTGTTTTGAGCAACTAAAGCCTTTTTCACCAATTTCTTAAGATCATGGAAAGTCTACAATTTTTATTACTAAAAAGTACAGAGTGCAGCGATAGTGTATAAATTGCATTAACCTATAGCAGCCAATCATATTTACTTTTGAGAAAACATTATTTTCTCTGGTTTCTATTGGTTTCTGGGCTGTGTATATGGATTTTGGACTTTGCATTGCACAGAGTAAATACCACAAGTGCCATTAAAAAAAGCCTGACAAAATATAATAAATAGAATAGTTATTTCTCTAGTGTATGCCTTCTGTGAGTTGTATAACATTCCAAAACATTCCAAAAGTGATGTCATTGAATGACTGACAATATCCAGGGATTAGTACGGTCACAAGATGATGCATAACTCCTTTGTTGCTGATAAGACCATGTGTTATGATGGTGAGACCTGTAACCCAACAGCCCTCCAGATTACCTTGTCACCTAGGAAATGTATTGGTGTACCACAACCTCAGCTGGAAATATTCCACACAGTATGCTGGTAATGGGTTTCTAAAAATACCACAACATTACTGAAATGCATTAATACTTTTCTGCAGCTCTGCGGAAAACAGAACAACACAGTATACATGCAGCTGCTATGCATACAGATCAAAGCATATTCAAGGTTCAAATCATCCACAAGTATAGACTGATCCAGATTGATGAAGTCAGTACAAAAATTGAGAGCGATGTTGGGATTCCCCTCATTAAATTTATTTTAATATATTTTTGTAAACAATTAAAAATAAGAATACATTTTAATGAGATTACGCTAATAAAAGTTGCATGGCCAAAAAACTATGTGGTCATGATGGCAGCACAGTAAACATGGCCTCTGGGGTCATATTATTAAAACTGAGCCCTTGAAATTAATGTGACTATTGATTTTTAGCAAAATAAAGTTTCACTCTAGCAGTATTTTCTATAAAAATTGTGAACAGAAGAAATAACCAAGGTTAATTCCCAGCCCCCAGGGTATCTAGAAATGCTACTTTTTTTTATTATAATTAATAAAAAATTGATATAACTGATAAAACACATTTGACATTTTAAACTCTTTAAAAGATCAATATAACTCTGTAAACAGTAATGATTTTCTAAACACAGCCCAGTGTACTGTAGAATGCAGTGTATTTCTGTTGATTTGCTTTAGAAGACATACCATTCTTACAGGCTGGCATGTATGGGTGCCAGCAGATATTATGGCACAGAAGGGGAGAACACTAAAGCAGAGATGGAGGGGGTGTGACATCTAGGGTCATTGTTTTCTCCTTCTCTGCCCGTTTTGTACAATCTCCAACAGATTTCTATTGTCAACCCAAGAAAGCTAACCTCTAAGAATAGAGATGTAATTTAATACAAGATGGTGGTAATATATGGCATTACTAGTGCATTAAAGTCTTATTTGAAATACCATAAGTGTTCCTAAGGTTACACTTGGATAGCTGTATTTTCTAGCATAGGAATTGGCAAATTTTCATCATCTGAGTATAACACTCAGTATGAGTTTTACTATAAATGTTATTATGTTCGTACTGTAGTTTTACTTAAAATAGAAATAAAAGCAACTTTTTTTCATTTTGGATAGAGTAAGGAAGGGTTATAGCCTCTATAATTTTTTTGCCATTTGTGTTTAATTTTGTAGATTTTCCTTAATTTCCTGTTTCATAGCCTAAATAGGAAATTCTAAGAAAACTCTTCAAAGTGAAGTGAGGGTGGGTTCACACTATTGCAAATTGGATGTGAGTTTCCAATTCACATAGCAGGAGATTGTGACCAGCTCTCTATGGAGCCGGTTCACACATCTCCACAGCCCTGTGCATCTTTTGGTCCGTTTCAAGTTGGAATTCAGCCCAAAATTCGGGCTAAAATCGGACCCGAACCAGTGAATGGAGACGCAATGGACTCCTGCTGTGAGCCGCTTCGTGCTTCGACATGAACCCAGCCTTAGTGTTCTCATTAATAGAGTTACCCCTCTATTCCTGTTCTGGTGACAATCCAAAATCTGGGATTTTCTTTCATTTTTACTCTTGATAATAGCAATACACAGGATGAATAAGAGAATGTATCTCCGCAATGGGAGCAAAGACATCATTAAAAAAAAACTTGACAGGTGTTCTAATCCCTCTCCACTCTATTGAAAAGGAAATCCAAACCTAAAAAAAAAGTTTTTCCTTTAGTTATATTTTAATGAATTCCCTAATAAGAAAAAACGTAATAATACATATGGAAAACAAGTCAATATAAATGATGTTTTCCCAAAGAAAAAAACATTTGGATTCCACTTAGAACACTAAGCTTTTTTCCTATAAACAATGGTAGTTGTGTACTAACTGTACTATGTAATTGTCCATGCGGCAGCCCTTATAATCCTGGCTCTAAAGGCGGCACATCATTCAGGCGTATTGAGTGCTAGGGCAGAATATTTATAGAAGGAATGTCATCCTTCTAAGAAACCATCATTATAGCAGCAGGAGAAGGGGAGGGGGGGTTCTGTCATTATAAAGGGACCGCAAATCAAAATGTAGGACAAAGAGGATTATGCAATTATAAGAGATTTAATAGGAGATGTAAGAATTCCTTAGATCACTATCAGAGAGTGCTTGAGCTTTAGCTAATGTCACTGTCTGAAATAGCTGTGACCTTTCCCTATGTTCATAGGTATGAACATGTATTAAGAAGACATATTGATATGATAGATCAACTATATGTACAGTACTAAATTTCTTATGCAGAATCATTAGAACCTCCTTGATTTCACTTGATTATAATCTAGGTGACCAGCTAGTTATTGATTGGCAGGCACCAACATACCCTGTGAAACGTAGACATATAAAATGAAAACGATCAATTTTAAAATGGAGTCATAGGAAACCCTTAATGTTTGAAGCATACTAACCTAACGTAAAGCTTTCTGGTTTTGTATTTGTGTATGTTGCCCGTTGCTTAATGAGGTGTGCTCTACCACTAAAAAAAAAACTATAATATACATAAGTTCATTTTTTTTCTTCTTTTCTTCTTCAAATTAGGGGGAACAGGGTCAGGCAGGAATTCAAGGTCTACCAGGGCTACCGGGCCCACCTGGGCCACCTGGACCAGTAGGACCTCCAGGAGATACAGGATTGTCAGGGGTTACTGGCCCACCTGTAAGTCTTAAATCAATGTCTATACATTTTTCCAGGCTCATTGATTTGTACACTGGTGGAAGCAACACTTGTGCAGGCCATTTTCAAAATGTAATAACTTCAGTCTTAATGTGCTATCATGGTATCATTTTGACGTCAGTAAAATGCAATATATTCAACATGGTACAGCCAGGATTTTTTATTATTATTATTATTTTTTCGCGCACAGCAGTTTCTTCCTTATGGAGCATCTAAACGAATTTCCCCAATTCCAAAAGACATAGGCATGTATAAAGAGAGAATATAAAACGTCCATTCAGTTGGTACTTTGATTTAGAACCACATTTCTATTTAATCACGTTTGTAACTCAATTTGACGCACAACGACTGATGCTTCTTTGCGTATTTAACCCCAGTGATGTAAATGACAGATAGAAAGTTGGAGATATCATTTGGAAAACATTCCCACAGACACACTCCTAAACCTTGTGGACAGCCTTCCTAGAAGAGTTGAAGCTGGCATAGCTGCAAAGGGGGGGCCAACTCAATATTGAACCCTATGGACTAAGACTGGGATGCCACTAAAGTTCATGTAAAGGCAGGCGTCCCAATACTTTTGATAATATAGTGTATGTGAAGTCAGTCTATATAGTGCATTTGTATGGAAAACTACAAGAGGAAAAAAGTTATTTTATCATATGGACCTAATGTTGTATCCCTTAGATTTAGAGATGTTATCATTACTTTTCCTTGTATTGTTGATTTAGTCTGTTAGAGATGGGGTCAGGGGTAACACATGCATCTCCTTCAGTGTTTTGATTTCTCCTTTTCGTTATCAAAGCTATCATTATCCAAACACATGTGCCAGTGGCTGACACCAATGTTATTTCCTCCACTCCAGACTCTTGTTAAATACCAGGCAGAGGAAGTAACACTCTGACATGTAATGATCCTAGTCTCAGCAGAAATTCAAACTAAAAAAAGATCCAGAGCGACTTTGATGTCCTGACCAACCATGTGCTATTCCCAGGCTGGAGAAGAGTAGTTTTAAATCAGGAGCTTGAACAGTTTAATTATCTGATGTGCTAACTTTTTTCTTTCGCCCCAGGGAAAAGCAGGTGAGCCTGGCAAGCCAGGAAAAGATGGAAAAGTAAGTTTACCTTTTAAAGGTATTTTACAATTTACAACAGCTTTGTGCTCTATACAGAACCTATAGATCTGTGTTCTGCTAACTGGGTAATCCAAGCCAAGTCAAGGACTGACAATAGCCACTTGTCAGCTGGAAGTGTAGGAATATGGATCACACATTTGCATTTTCTATAAGAATATATATAAGAAATATTGATTTACTTTTCAGTTGCACTCAAGGTTTAACCCTACGTTCACGCCTATGCATTTCTGGTGTGTTCTGCAGAAACGCACTGCAGTTCATTTAACATGGTTTCCTACGGATGTAGTTCACATCTGTGCGCTTTGCGGCGCTGCGCTTTTTGGTAAGGGTCAGGGACTTTTTTTACCCCGCAGCAGATTGCATTTTGTGTGTAATAGACTTCAATGTAGCCACACTAAATTCTGATGTGTTATTGATACGTTTCTAATTTCTTTTCTCTTCAAAGTGGAGGTCCACCCACCGCTGCACAAATTAAAATCCAGCAGCTACACATACTGCAGCTGCTGGCTTTTAATAATAGGACACTTACCATATATACTCGTGTATAAGCCGACCCAAATATAAACCAAGGCACCTAATTTTACCACAAAAAAACTCGGAAAACATATTTCAGCTTCACTGTGTCCAGCTGCATGCCTCACTGTGCCCCATTTACCTGATCTCCCTCTGTGTCGTGCAGTCTTAACTGCAGTCGGCGGCCGCCATTACAGGTAAGGTAACCCGGCAGTGTAGTCTGACGGCTTCACGCCGAGAACCCTACTGTGCATGCACGAGGCTCCGAACACATATTAGTTACACATATTCTGTGGCTGATTAAGGTGGTAATTTATCTCACTTGCCTTATCTGCATTAAATTTGCTGCAGAACCTGTGTAATTCATATGTGTTCAGGTTTAAAGGGATGAGGTGGCAACCCTAGCTGCAAGGTCCTTCCCCAAACTCATAAAAGTAGTCTAGGGGAAATTGGCTTCTGCCTGTACTGTCCCAACCCCTCAGGAACCTTCCAATGCACTAGGCTTATCTCTCCTTAGGCAACGTAACCCTGTTCCCACAGGGCAGAGCTCACCACGAAACCTGGTTGGGGCTTTATTTAGCCTTTTTGTATCAAAGATGGCCAACCAAATTTAGGGAGAGTTCTGCATTATTTCCAAACACAGACTTCACCAAGATGGCACCCTGAGTCCTTGGCAGAGAACAGACAGATGTCATGCTTGGTCCCCACGCCTTGATAGAACTAAACGATTCCAATTAAATAACTAAAGACAAGTGGGGACATTTAGTGGTGAAAATTGAGAACTAAACATCTTTATACTATATTAAACAATATTATTAAGAGGCTACATTGGGAGAATTAAACAGCTGTGCCGTTATTCTGCATCTCTTTGTGATGTGATACATGCATTAAATGCAAATATCATGGCGTACAACAGAATGCATCTCTAAATTCAAGGACCATCTATGCAAAACGTGATGCATGATTTTTTTTTTTCATCTGTTTTTTATCCTTTTCTATTCATTAGGGTCAGAACTTATAAACTAAGCAGTCAAGATCAATGTTTTATTCATAAGTGTATATACATTATAATGAGCTATTTTCTTTCTGTTACTTATATGCAATTGTTTCCTTCATCCTCAGGGCATGCCTGGACCTCAGGGACCCAAGGTAAGGAAAATGTTTATGTGCACTGATTTTGTTTGAGAACAAATGTAGGTCACATGCTCCTACATAGTAATACAGATAGAAATATTGCATAGAGCTGCTACTTATATGGTGAACTATCTCTTGTATGTCTGATCCCCGGGGGGCAATCAGTGGCCTCATTTATTATGTGTTTCTGTCTGTGTTGTCCATAGCAACTAAGATAGAGAATAGCAAGCAGCTTATCAGTTTATATCTAGCCAGAAATGAGTACATGGCAGTAACAGTTCACTGCATGAGACAAATTCCCCAGGACTAAGACCTGCCAGCCAGCAAGCAGGATTTAAAAAAAAAATAACATTTAACGCTTTTACTGCCAGAGCAGATTTTTTATTTATTTTTTTCACAATCAAAGTTTATTGAATTAACAACAGTACAAGCATAATACAATATTCAGTAAGAATTTTTCGAACAGAACAAAAACCAGAACAGAAATAACAACAAAGCAAAGGTAGTATTTAGAACAAACAGTGGTTCTGGATACAATCTGCCATTTAGAATTGGCTAGATTTATAACATGTAAATAGACGCTGGTTGGAGGGGGGGGGGGGTTGGCTGGGGAAGAATAAGTAGGGAGGAGAGAAGGGAAGGGGTAGGGGGGGGCGTGGAGGGGGATCTAGGTGCAACACAAAAATAGGTGGGCAGGATTCTCGGGGGCCAGAATAGAGCATCATTTTCTTTATCAAAGAAGTGAAATACAAAAGTCCACGGTTAGAGCGTAGTAAGTTATCACAATGGGGGGAGGTGCATAAGTACAATAATTTCTCAGACAGTGTGAACTTTCAAGGGACTCGATCCAATTCAACTCATTAGCAATTAGTAGTCGTTGGAATATTTAAATAATATCCAGGGTTGCCAAGTATCGTGGAAGTTCGTTGAGCATTCTCTTCTCATGGCTATCAGCTCCTCCATCTTGTATATATACTGAACTCTGTCTAGCCACTCTCTAAGGGATGGGCTTCTGCTCGACTTCCAGTATAGGGGGATTAAAGTTTTCGCTGCCGTTAATAAGTGTCTGGTAAGTGACTTTTTATAGTTGCTAATTGATAAGCGATTTACATGAAGGAGACAGGCTGCAGCATCTAATGGTATGTCTGTATCCGTGATCGATTTGGTCCAGAGTATAACTTGGGACCAGTAATCAAGAATTGGGGGGCAGAACCACCAAATATGTGCTAGAGAGCCCGTAACTCTATTGCAACGCCAGCAGGTGTCTGAGGCAGAAGGGGACCATTTCTTGATTTGCATAGGAGTTATATACCAGTGTGTGAGAAGTTTGTATGATACTTCCTGGAACCGTGTACTTAAAGAGCATTTGTGCGCGAACACATTAGCTTTCAGCCATTGGTCATCAGTTAGTTGAATGTGTAATTCTTTTTCCCACAGAGTCTTATGTATAGTTTGTGGTTGTTTGTTGGATGGGTAAAGCCAAGAGTAGGCTAACGAAGTTGTTTTAAGAATCGGGGAACCTGCTAGGCATATTTTCTCAAGTTGGGTAGGGGTCCTACAATATTCTGATTTGTGTTTACTATTTAATAGGAAGTTTTGTGTCTGGAGATAGAACCAGAATCCGGGGAATGATTCACCCAGCTCTGATTTTAGCGTATGAAGAGTTTTGATTTTGTTTCCTGAGAGGCATTGCATGGCTAGAAGTTTTAGTGTGGCCAGGGGGGAACCAGGGAGTTTTATGCCCAAGCCAGGGGGGAAATCTGGGTTGTCTGTAATTGGGGTTAGTGGGCCTGGTACAGAGGCCAGGCCATAGGACGAGACTGCTCCATGCCATACTGCTAATGTAGCGGCTACAAGTGGATGTGGTATTCCAGTAGTTCGTCTTGAACATGTGGACCAAGGAAAAAAGGTGATGGAATTCGTGTGACTGGTCGTTTCTAGACTGACCCAGTCTTTGGTAGAGATGTGACAGTGCCAGTCTATGATTCTCGTGATGTGGGCGGCCACATAGTATTTTCTGAAGTCTGGAAGACCTATACCCCCTCTAAGTTTAGGGAGAGTAAGGTGTGAGAAGCTGAGCCTCGATTTCTTACCTGCCCATAAAAACTTCAATTGTAAGCTTCGAAGCTTAGTAAAAAAGGAGGAATGTAGTTTAATTGGCAGAGCATTAAAATAGTAGAGCAGTCTCGGTAAGATCGTCATTTTTAGTATTGATGCCCTCCCAAATCACGAGAACCACTTGGGGGACCATCTCTGTAAGTCCTTGGCAATGGCTTGTAGGAGCGGTGTAAAATTTGCGGCAAATATACGCTTAATCGTCAGTGTCAGTCTGATTCCTAAATATTTAAGATTCTTTTGTTCCCATTTGAAATTGAGATTACTTTTCAAGAGTTCGTATTCAGTGGGTTTGAGGGATAGGTTGAGAACTTCTGACTTGCTGTTATTAATTTTAAAATTGGAAATGTAACTAAAGGAAGTGAAAATTTTTACCAGATTGGGTATGGAAATATGGGGTCTAGAAATAAAAAAGAGTAGGTCGTCTGCATAGGCGGCAACCTTAAATTCTCTGTTTTGTATGGGAAAACCTCTTACATCTCTTGAGTTGTTTATTGATCTAATCAGGGGTTCCAGGGGTTCCAGGGATAGGATAAACAAAAGTGGGGAAAGTGGGCATCCCTGGCGAGTGCCATTCGTGATTTTTACGGGGTCCGAGAGAGTATTGTTTACTTTGACCAGGGCTTGAGGGTTGGTGTATAGGGCACCTATCCAGCCTAGCATATTTTCCCCTAGTCCTATATGTGAGCAGGTAGCCATCATATAGTCCCAGGATACCCTGTCAAAGGCCTTCTCCGCATCTGTCGACAGGAGAAGGCCCTCGATTCCCATTTGTTTGGTATAGTGGATCATGCTCAGGGCTTTAGCAATGTTGTCCCTTGCCTCACGCCCCGGCATAAATCCCACCTGTTCTGGGCCAATCACTTGTGTAAGGAGTGGTTTTAGTCTGTTAGCTAGGATCTTGACTAGGAGTTTTATATCAGTGTTTAGCGAAGGACGGCGTGGTGTATGGGCTGCACATGATCACCTGGTCAGATACGTATGACAGATTTCACCTATGACAGTGTAAAGTGGACCCATGGGATAAAGAGATGTAGAATCAGTTATATACAATATAGTAAGTCAACGTGACCGCATCTCAGGCCTCGTACACACGAGGGGATATGTCCGCTGAAAACGGTCCGATAGACATCTCCGCTCGTGTGTATGGGCTAGCGGACAGATTTCTCCACCCGACAGATTTCAAAGCATGCTTTGAAATCTATCCGGTGGAATCTGTCCGCCCGACATGTCTGCTGGTTAGTACACTTACCAGCAGACATGTCGTCCCCCACCACCGCCGCGCCGCCGCCGAATGGATTCGGCGCATGCGCGGAAGTGTTTAACTTCCTGGTGCGGTGACGTGGCGGCGTCAACGTCACCGCCGCGTCACCGCCACGTCACCGCGCCGTCCGGCGGCGGGGAATTTGATCCGATGGTGTGTACACGCCATCGGATCAAACTCCCGATTGGACATATCCGATGGAAATGGTCCGCGGACCGTTTTCATCGGATATGTCCGATCGTGTGTACGAGGCCTCAGACAGATGTGGTGTGCGAGCCGCCTGAAGTTACCACAATGCCACAGAATGTACAGTGTATGCCTCCGGTCTTTATTTAGGTCATCTCGGTCTGTAGGTTCTGTCGGTAAAAGTGTCCGACGTTGCTGTACTGGGGACAAGCGGAGTTCCACCGGGTTGTTCTCCACTAGAGTGAGTCTGGTACAAGAAATCCTTTCCAGGCTATAGTACTGTTCATCTCTGTCCCGGCAAGACATGTGTAAAGGGAGAGCATAGCGCCAGTAATGGGGGTATTCGCCGCACATAATAAGTATAGAGGGTTTCTCCGCTACCACCCATCGTGAGATGCAGACGTTGGAGGTGAAGACCAGGTATAAATCACATGATGGGCTGTCTTATAGCTGTATACAACTTGAGGCGATTGGGGAGGCAGATGGATGAGGGTATCTTCCGGTGTGAAAAACAGGATGTTGTTGTATGCGACAGAGTAAGAGCATTGTATAGTCCATCATGCGGAGATATAGAGTGTGAGTATGGGGCCCTCTAGTGGAAGGAGTCAGTAAAGACCCAAACTATATTGTATGTCCAGATTAATCTGGTTTTAGAAATGCAGAGGAGTTCAACAGCCACATGCCTCATTGTCATTGAGATTGCGTGTGAGGGCTGCATACGTAGGTTTCAGCAAGTAGCGTAACTAGGTAGGAGTAGCGACATTAGACACGAGAGGCAACTTTAGAGGAGTGATCTGGAGTTAGGGAATAGTGAGGGCACACATTGTCACCGTAACAACCGGAAAACTCATGGGAACTCAAAAACTAAACGAACAAGAAGTCAAAAAGAGTAGGTTGCATAGTGTATAGTGTATCCCTGATGCATGGTTTAGCAGTTTACCTGGCCTCCTGCGCCCTGTATCCCTTGGAAGCCGGCGACGCCTGGTATCCTCTGGGTGTCTTCTTCCCGTGCTTTCCTGCTCGGTACGGAGATTTGGAGGGCGAGGGGTCCTGCTGGACCGTTTAGAGGATAAAGGCCGGTGGGAGTAGAAATTCGGCATACCAGTCTGGAAGCTCCACTGGCGCGATCTGCAGGCTTTCACAGAAGTGCTGTAGGTCATCCGGAACCCTGAGTAGGAACTGCTTTTGGTTAAAGGTGGCTTGTAAAGCAAATGGAAATTTCCAACGGTAGCTGATTTCCTTTGCCCTTAGTACTTCCAGCAAGGGTTTCAGGGCTCTCCTGTTTTTTAATGTAATCGGGGACAGGTCTTGGAAGAGCTGGATGTCGGCTGCATTGTAGACGGTCTGGTCGCCCGTTCTGGCTTTCCGAAGGATTTCTTCCTTGAGGGGGTAGTTGGGGAGACAACAGATTATGTCTCTAGGGGGTGCATCATTCGGGGTTCTAGGCCGCAACGCTCTGTGCGCTCTGTCGAATTCAATGGGCGATGCCTCAGGCCTGTCAAGAAGGCCGTTGAAAATGGAAGTCAGGGTGGGTTTAATATGGTCAGGGAGCACCGTTTCGGGGACCCCCCGTACCCTAATATTGTTACGGCGCCCCCTGTTGTCTAAATCTTCCAAATGGCGATTGACCTTGATCAATTGCTGTGAGTGTACTTCAGCAATGTCATCCAACCTTGTGAGAGCCCGATCTTGTCTCTTTCCCGCCCGTTCGTTGACTACTATTTGCTCCGTCAGTCTGTGCAGCTCAGATTTTATGTCACTAAGGGCGCCCGAAAAGGAGTTTTTAATATCGGCCGCGATTTCCATCATGGTCGCATAGGTTAGTGGGCAATCTGGGTGGACAGTACCTCTGTTGGAGTCCTCAGAATATGCATATCTCATCATCATCCGTCTCGTCTCCCCCGTCCATTCTGGGTACAGGCGCCATCTTGCTGTCCTGAAGTCCGCCCGTGTACCGATACTTGTTTAGGTTAGCAGGTGTAGTTTTCCCTTTGGGTGTTCCCATCGACCTTGCCTGCCTGCCGGGGGTTCCCCCTCCGAATCTGGTGTTCATAATCCACCGAAAACAGGTAGTTTTGTGTGTCTTTTCCAATCCCCGGAACGGAGCTCCTCTATCTACCTGCCATCCACGTTGCTGGCCAAGCCACGCCCCCCAGATTTTACCTTTTTTCACACATTTATAAAAAATAATTTTAAGACCGAGGATTAGTTAAAATCTCAAATATATTTTCTGAAAGCAGAAACCCTGGAGAATAAAATGTTATGCCACAAATTATTAGTGTACATCTTTAGTTCATTTAGGTCCCACAAACACAATATATTACCCAATTTTCTTAGTCAAGTTATAAAGATGAGGTTTCGTCAAGTAAAGAGATTGTCAAGTCTTAAATCTGGTGTGTGTGGCGATATATATGACATGTGTACTTCAATTGACATTTTTGTATGGAAATCAAAAGTGAGGGAATATGCGTTACTTCCGGGTTCATTCTAGCTAGGGAAGGTCAAAGAATGGATGTTTACTAGTTTCCCTCCCCTCTACCTGACAACAACCACCATGGAATTGCAGAGCTCTGGAACCTTGGCAGGGGGGTCGTGCAGGATGAGTATTACCAGAGGTTCAAGGAAGCAATAATGGTGCTGTACAAGCACCTGATCACTTCCAGCTGACAGTCAGCTTGTCAGGTTTACATGCACTGCCTGCTGCTGTAGTAGTGTAACCCATCCCGTTGCTGGCTAAGTATATGTCGGTGGCAGCAAAAAGGTTACAATGTGCCTCTAAAACCATAGGCAATCCTGCTGTTATATACAGCAATGCCAAATCTGAAACCTATAAAGCAATAACTAAACTGTGGGTAAAATGCATCTGGAGCCATCCTTAGGGGCCCTTTCACATTTATGTATTTACATTTTATCAAATGTCATGCATTTTATGATGGGAGCTGACACATGATGCCTCTGTCTTCTAATTTTGTAAAGGCCCTGATCATGTTTAATGCACCTAAAAATGTACCTTACCTATTTTTTTGCTAAGGCAGTAGAGGGGATGTGTGTGATCATGAACATGTATGCATTGTAGGGCTGTTACTGATCAAAATTTTTGTGTTTGATTAATCGTTTTGTTTTTTAATCGATTAATCGACTAATTTCGATTAATTATAACACACATATAGATCCAACTACATTCAGCTGATCTCCTTGCAGGCTGATTCCCAGTGCAGCTCCAACCACTGGAAAAATGGATAGCAGGATACAAAAAAACACACAAAGGCAGCGCTCGATGGGAATAGCAATAAAACTTTTATAGTCTATAAAAATATAAATATTGCACTGGAGATAAAATCGATGGATCTACATAAACTGTAAAAATGGTGTGAGTAATACCAAACGGTACCAAAAGCAGTCATAAAAACATTTAACCAAGTATGATACTGGTTTAAAAATGTGTACAACGATACCACTGCTTAATCCAGATGAGGAGAGGTTAACATCAGTCTGTTGGCATGTAGATGTCCCATGAAGGGAACTATCACAACTCCCAGTGGATGGATGTAGAATCCCAGGTTCATAGAGGGAAGTGATAGAGGGAAGTGTAACAGCCCTTACGTGTGGCAGGTCCCGCCGGCATGCAGATATGAAGGCACAGCAAAGGAGCCCTTCAGATGGACACGTCAAGCCCCGCCGGTGTCCGTGACGTTACCGGATCTCCGACGGAACTCCCTAACGGCCTCGAAGCCGCTGGGGAGGTGAATACCAATCAAAAGAATTTTAATCGATCAAAAAGATTTTGATCGATCAAAAAAATTAAAGATTAATCGATTAATTAAAAGTTAATTTGCACAGCCCTAATGCATTGTGATTTGTTGAAGGGTCAAGTGTGTGTGCATTGGTATTTCCCCTTAAATGCATTTACAAGACATGCTACCCCCACATGTACATTAAATGCATGTTGCAACCTGCACAAATAGTTGCATTACTCCACACAGGGCCGGTGCTTAACTTAACTATTTTGCGCCCTAGTCTAACCCACCCACCTGTGGGGAGGAGGGTGCTGCCAGGGTGACGTTAGTCTTGTCTGGGGCAGCTTGGGTGGCCAAATCAGAGAGCAGTATCACCGGAATTAGCAGCTACGTTCAGAATCCCGATTCCTCCACCTCCCCAGCTGTGCCTGCCTCCTCTGCTGACCTCATGCACGCCTCCCCAGCTGTGCCCGCCTTCTCCGCTGACCTCATGCCTGCCTCCCCAGCTGTGCCCACCTCCTCCTCTGACCTCATGCCAGCCTCCTCCTTTGCCTCATTTTTTCCACCCAGGCTAAAGGTGAAAGACAGCAGGCTGTGGCTGCACCCCTAGGCAGCAGTGTGCCCTAGGCGTCAGCCTAGTTCATCTAGCAGGAGCACACGTTAAAATACCTTAACATGGGTTGCATAAAGGTATCACATTTTTTCATGACTGCTACCACACTCATCACACAAAAAACTAGACCTAACCTTTTTTTTCTGATGCAGCACACCACAAATGGTGGGGCCTTACCATGTCTTGTGGTGAACTGCAGCACAGGTTCATTGCCTTTGCATGTTGGTGTACCATTCATAATGACAGGCAGCATAACAGACCTTTACGTATACATGTTGCAGTACTATATCATGTGGTTATGTGCACTAAGCCTTAGGCCTCGTACACATGACCGAGGAACTCGTCAGAAAAGACACATAATTTTCCTCGACGAGTTCCTAGTTAGGCTTGTCGAGAAACGTGACAAGCTGTCTTTGCTTACACACAGTCAAGACCAAATCTCCTGGTTCTCAAACGCGGTGACGTACAACACATACACGGCAGGGGAAGTTCGATTCCACTGGCAAAACACTTGAGGCTGCTTTTGCTAATCTAATGTTACTGCATGTTAAGTAAAAGTTTGGTGAGAGACGATTTGCACTTTTCAGTCTGTTACAGCGTGACAAATGTGTTATCTCCATTACAAACGCTACTTTTACCGAAGCATAAAGCATACACACCAACGTGTTTCTCATCGAAAACCAGCCGACGAGGAACACGATGAGGAAATTGAGACTCCCGTCGAGGAAAAAGAGAATTGTGCAATGTCACATCAGTCAAGTAAGTCAATGTTTCAGAGCCACACAGGGTTCCTTTTTTGTGTTCACATAGTGACTGTCATTATGGCGTCTTGAGGAAGAGATCCTGAGTTCCCCCAAAATGTTGGCTTACTTGACTGACATGACTCTGCATAAATAAGAGTGTACAGTATAGGTTAGCAATAGAGTGCTAGCAATGTCTGATTGTTTCACCGTGGTTTGTGTTATAGTCACTATGGTACCCATCTGTTACCAAGGTTAAACACTGGAAGGAGTGCAGTCCCCACTCAGGACTGCTGAGGTTTAAGCTAACAATGCTGGTTTATTGGGCTTGCGAAGCAATGCTAATGTATAACAGAACAGGACAGCCAATATATATTTTATGATATAGAACAACTTGAATTCTAAAAATGTGTCTTATTGCATAACAGCAATGCTTTGCTGAATTGGTCCAACATCTGTTCAAAGCTCTGGTCATGTCTTATGTTTATTTCCACCCCTTTTCCTGAACAAACGAAAAATTCTTAGAGGTTTATTTGTTTTGCAGGGAGAGCCAGGGACTGCAGGAATCCCGGGAAGGAAGGTAAAAAGATGACAGAGTTTGGTGCGCTCTGCTGCTATAAAGGAATGTAATATGTAACAACAATCTGAAGGATAAACAGTGTGATAATATCTGCTGATACATGTGAATTATCTCTGGCACACACACATAGTAATAATAACTCTTTATGAAGTGTATTTTGTTATCTTACATGCATTCACATAATGCTTTAACAAAACACTTAGAAGTCTGTGGGGTTCATTTACTAAAGGCAAATAGGCTGTTTATTGTGTAAGGAAAGTTGCACTTTACAGGGAAATCTTCCCCAAAGCTTAGGGAAAGAGCTGTAATGTCGCTTTGCAAAAAATAGTAAAGTACCCAATAATGTCCAAGGAGAATTAAAAAATAACACGATTTTTGTTTGCACATGATTTGAAGTCAGCAGAGCTTCACCTCATTTAATGGGGAAAATTATCTTGCGAAGTGTAACTCCCCCTGCAAAGTAAACAGTTTATTTAACCCCTGTGTGAAATCAGCTTGCAAGCTCAGTCCCTGTTCCAGTCGTAGCTAGGACACAAAATTAAATGTTTGCTTTAATTCCTCCCTCGCCAGCAGCACACTTTTCCTTGGATCCCTTGCAACCCTGTTTGACCATTAGGAGTGAAGGAAATACCTGGCGGAACATGTGATTCATTCTATGTCACGGCTCTGGTACTAGGTGATTGATGCAGTGCTGTCATATAGGAGCTAAGAGATGCCTTGTCCTGTGTAAGCTTCAACTGGAGTGATTGGATTGCACAGGGAAGTCTTTTTTTGTTCCTGGGGGTTGAATTGTGGTCATAGGATTGGGCACTGCAGGGTTAAATTATCCTGTATTGTGCGCAGGGGTATGTTTTTGTACCTTTTTTTTCTTTTAGCTGTAACTGATATTGTACTGCTCAGTGAAGTACATTTAGGACAGATTTAGGACCCTTCAATGCAGGAGGGAATGTTTTTGAACCACTTGTGAGTCCACAGCCAGCATGCATGAAATAATAACATGAAAAAGTTAATTGTTAATACAATCTAGTTAAGGGTGTATTTCTACACTTAAGCCCTGTACACACGGCCAGGAATCTCATCAGGAAAAAACATTGTTGACTCTTGCTTGCCGAGTGTACACACGGGCCATTCAAAATAACTGCCGTTCTTTCGAATGGCAAGAAAGTGGTGATGTCATCGACTACGACGAGCATGCGCTCGTCACATTCGATGCCGTCGCCGCCATCTTGCTACACCTACACTATGCCTTGGAAGCTACCGCGCATGCGCCAAAGTCTCATCGATCATGCTTGGGTTTCCATGGAGGCAGGTAAGTATTTTGTTTGTTTGTTTGTCTTGTTTCTCGGCAGGAAAACACTGCCAAGAATCACGATGAGAAAATAGAGAGCGGGTTCTCTATATTTCTCGTTGAGATTCCAGGCCGTTTTCGCGACGAGAAACCATAAACACAAACAGTTTTCTCAGAAAAAAGCTCTCCCAGCAGCTTTTTTGCAGAGAAAACCATGTGTGATGTACGAGGCTTTACAGATAAAACAGTTAACAACAGGCCATGCCAGATTAACCTCCCTGGCGGTATGATTCTGTCTGGAATTACGTACCAAAAGCGGTACAATTATTTTGCATGGAAATTCTGCGTTTTATACTGTAGGCCTAAATTTTTTAGGAATAACCCACTTAAATTTGTCCAAACCAGAGTCTAGTAGACATCCCGGGTATGATAAAGTTTGAAACACAAAATCATAAAATTATAATATAATAAATAACTATAAATAATTATAACAAATAATAATGTAATTATAATAAAAATTATTCACTAATGTAATCAATCAAAATCACTGAAATTTGCTCAGTTGCAGAATTGTCGCTGTCATTACTTTTATTTTTTTATGACGAATTTCCCCACAAATCGCTATCGCTCAATTCTGCAAGTGATTATAATTTATTATCGCTGTTTTCTAGCTGCTCTAAAATCACTTTTGACATAAAGGGACACTTTTAGTTGCTATGGACAATCTACAGTTTGCAGGCACAAAAAAAATGTTTTTATTATATAAAAGAACATGCAGGACACTGGGCAGACCACTAGGGACAGGGGGGGTGTGTACTTTTTACATACAGTACTGTAATCTATAAGATTACAGTATTCTGTATGTAATGTGTTTGTTTACTTTTTTGAATTTGCCGCCGGTCTCCGCCCCCGTGCGCCGTTACGTCGCAGGGAACGGAGATTGGCGGCGTGCGGGCACTGTGTGAGTCGAATGGAGGACGCCACTCACTCACACAGTGGGGATGCATCGCTGGATCCAGAGACAAGGTAAGTACAGTACCCCGCCTGGATCCAAGGTAAGCCAGCGCACGCTGCAGGCTCTGCATATTGACCCCGAGCGCGACTCGGGGATATCGATATTTACATGAGAAATCCAACCCGAGTCACGCTCGGGGATACCGGCAGGGGGGTTAAAAGGAATGTATTACATTACACTATATGTAGTATCAGATGGCTTCAAGCCATAGAAGATTGACTAACTCAGATGACATATCACTTTCTAGGAAAAGAAAGACAATATAAAAGTGTGTCTATTATTTAATTTTTTGTCCAAATATTAGACATTGTGGTGTTTTTTACCCTTACAAAAGAAAACTGAAATAATTGATCACATGCTTCCGTATGTCACGCTCTCTTTTCCCTGATAACATATGTCTACCCAAGTGCTTGGCTGAAAATCAGTCTTCTCCCAGTTCTCCCCATGTAATGCCATGTCCATGCCATAGCCCTGCAGCATGTGGAACTTCCATCTACTGTGTACATGAATGCCCCAACAATAGAAGTAAATAGACTACCCATTATCAGGCATAATTGTAAACAATGGGGCATGGGAGATATAAGAGGGAATGTATTTAATATGATTTTGAAGGAAGACATTTCTGAAGATTCCTAGATTTATTACTGCTGGCTAAAATGAACTACTTCGTGATAATCCAATGGTCCCCTAAAGCAAGCCTGTCATGAAATAAATATGAAGGCCCCAGTGCTAACCTCTTCTGATTGCCTAGCTGTCATGTTGACCTTCATGTTTCAATATTTTTAATCACTGACCCAGAACATGTGTGAGATATAGACTATATGGGCCAGATTCACGTATTCCAGAGCATCTTTGCTCTGGAGTAACGCTTCTCATTTGCGTTGCGCTGCCGAAATTTTAGGAGCAAGTGCTGTCATTCACGAAGCACTTGCTCCTAAAGTTGCGGCAGCGCATCACAAATGAGCCGGCGGAATTCAAATGTAGCGGGTACGGGGCGTGTAGTATGCTAACTACGCGCGATCCCGCCGCCAACGTACTGCGCATGCGTCGAGTGTCAAAACATCCCCGTGCGCATGCTCCAAAATCTGTGAATGAACGTCAATGACGTCACATTCCCATTCATGACCGTTTTACGCAAGCGACGTTTTTTTTTTTTTTTCCCGACGCGATGACGACGCCTATACCTAACATAGGATACTCCAACCCCATGTAGGTATATCTATGCGCCGCGTATCCCGTCCGGAAACGTCGTATCGTCATTGCGTCGCGCCGGATTTCGATCGTGAATTGCCGATTTCCGCTCATTAACATATTTTTTGAGCGTAAATCGGCGGGAACGCCCCCGGCGCCATTTTTAAGTTGAAGTAACGATGCGATGGCGAAACTCAGTTACGCTGCTCGCATCGGAACTTCAACCCGGCGTTTCTTGTTTTCTGGTTACAGAAAACAGAAACGCCGGCTCAAAGCCACAGTTAGGCTGGCGGATCACTCGATCCGCCAGCGTAACTGTTCCTGAATCTGGCCCTATATATGTGTAAGGATTGTCTGTATAACAATGAGAAAACTAGAATTTCTGAAAGAAGGTCAGTAATAGCAGCACCCATATTGTTCACATAAATGAAAAGCAATAAACTAGCACACAATCAGTACATTACATTTTCTTAATGCTGATTTACCAAAAGGACAAAAACGTGTGTGTCAGATGCAACATAAAATAAAATATCACATAAAAATACAAAGTATACAAAGTATACAAAGTATACAAAGTATACAGTATAGCAGTATATACACCAGATAATACCCCGTGGAGAAGGAGATAAGGTCCCAAACACAGCGACGCTTCGGGATACAAGACCCATTTTTCAGCAGAGACCTATGTGTAGTTGTCTGCTGTAGAAGGGGTCATGTACCCTGAAACATCCCTATTTTTGAGATTTCACCTCCTCCCTTTCCCTATGCTATTATCTGAGGTGATACTGCTTTACAGAGAGAGAGAGAGAGAGAGAGAGAGAGATAGTAGGCAAAGTTGAAAAAACACACAAGTCCATCAAGTCTAACCTTTGTGCGTGATTTAATGTCAGTATTACATTGTTTATTCCAGTATATTGTGGTCATTCAGGTGCATATCAAATTGTTTTTTGAAATTAACGATGCTCCCCACTGAAACCACCACCTGTGGAAGAAAATTCCACATCCTTGCCGTTCTTATAGTAAACTCTACGTAGTTTAAGGTTAAACCTCTTTTCTTCTCATTTTAATGAGTGGCCACGTGTCTTGTTGAACTCCCTTCCACAGAAAAGTGTTCTCCCTATTGTGGGGTCACTATTATGGTATTTGTGTGTTGAAATCATATCCCCTCTCAAGCGTCTCTTCTCCAGAGAGAATAGGTTCAATGCGCATAACCTTTCCTAATAACTAAGGTCCTGCAGACCCTATATTAGTTTTGTTGCCCTTCTCTGGACTCTCTCTAGTTCCAGCACATTCTTCCTGGGGACTGGAGCCCAGAACTGGACAGCATACTCCAGGTGCGGCTAGACCAGAGTCTTGTAGAGTGGGAGAATTATCACTTTATCTCTGGAGTTAATCCCCTTTTTAATGCTTGCCAATATTCTGTTTGCTTTGCTTGCAGCAACTTGGCATTGCATGCCATTGCTGAGTCTGTCATCTACTAGGACCCCCAGGTCCTTTTCCATCCTAGATTCCCCCAAAGGTTCCCCCCCTAGTGTATAGATTGCATTTATATTTTTGCCACCCAAATGCATTATTTTACATTTTTCTACATCAAATCTCATTTGCCATGTAGTTGCCCACCCCAATAATTTGTTCAGATATTCTTGCAAGGTTTCCACATCCTGCGGAGAAGTTGTTGCCCTGCTTAGCTTAGTATCGTCCACAAATACAGAGATTCAGCTGGTAATCCCATTCTCACGATCTTTTATGAACAAATTAAATTGGATTGGTCCCAGGACAGAGCCCTGGGGGATCCCACTTTTTACCCGGACCATTCCGAGTACTCCCCATTTATCATTACCCTCTAAACTCACCCTTGTAGTCAGTCCATGTACTCACCCTATGGTCCATGCCAATGGACCATAGGGATCTTACTTTGTACAGTAAACGTTTGTGGGGAACTGTATCAAATGCTTTTGCAAAATCCAGATACTCCACGTCAGTAGACTGTTCATAAAAATTAAAGCGGATCTCCACCCTAAAGTGAAGTTCCGCTGATCGGAACCCTCCCCCCCACCGGTGTCACATTTAACACCTTTCAGGGGGAGGGGGTGCAGATACCTGTCTAAAGACAGGTATCTGCACCCACTTCCGGCCCGCAGACTCGGGCAAAAGATGGGTTTTTGCCATTGTGTGCTGGGAACCCTCGGCTCCCAGCACACAGTGGGAGCCAATCAGCGGGCGCAGCGCGACTCGCGCATGCGCGGTAGGGAACCGGGCAGTGAAGCCGGAGCGCTTCACTTCCTGGTTCCCTCACCGTGGATGGAGGGGGGAGCAGCAGAGAGACGAGCGAAAGCTCGTCCTCTGCTGCGGACGCCGCTGGACTCCAGGACAGGTAAGTGTCCTAATATTAAAAGTCAGCAGCTGCAGTATTTGTAGCTGCTGGCTTTTAATATTTTTTTTTAGTGGACCATCCGATTTAAGAACAATGTGTGTATGTGTATATATATATATATATATATATATATATATACACACACACACACACACAAATGCACACACAACATTTTTGGGCTTTTAGGTACATTAGTATTAAAAAAATAATGTACTGATGGTGTGCTAATCTGTTTCTTCCATTTATCTGTATTTTGGAGTAATAGGGAGAACTCCTCTGTTGATTATTTTGCACCTAATTCTTTTCCTTTTTTCCCTTTAATATATAGTAGTGCAAAGGTTGCATTAATTTATTATATCATAAATCATTCTCATGACAGATTTATTTTTACTGTTACTGGAAGTTTACATACTTGGCAGTTACTGAAGCAATGCATAATAGGACTTGGAATACATCTAGCAAGACAGAGGCAGCTTGTCCAACAATATATCGTTTAGAGGATCCAGAGGGATCTTGGCAAATGACCTGAATCTTACAGTAATGAACTGTGTACACAAGCCTTTGTATTGCATCAGGACAAAAGTATTTTAAAGCAGTTTAATGCAGCTAAACAGGAGGTCAAATGCAGGTTAGAAGGGGGTTAACTTCAGATCAACTGCACCTTTGAAGAAATTCAGTGCAAGGAATGCATTAAGGTAACAATTTAGTAACTTTAGTATCACTTTAATACATCTTAAAGCATGACACATTTTCCCTTAACCACACAAGGTATAAAGATTTTTTTGAAAATATATGTGGTCCCTAATAACATTGAAGTGTGGTGTTCGCATGTGCTCTTTCAGTTGGGCGGTAGATACTGGCAGTTGAGCGGCAGTCTTAACGCCCCCCCCCCCACAGTGCTGAACTGTTCCATTATAGCCAGATGGAACTGCACATATGCCATGGCCACATCATTTTTAACTCGGTGTGCAGAGTTAGACAACCGCCTGTTGGGCCGCGTACACACCATGAAATAAATCCGATCAAATCGGTCTGACAGACCGTTTTGATCGGATTTGTCTGCTGGGATAGATTGGTTTGATCGTGTACACATGATCAAACCAAAATCCCCGCCGGCAGACAGCGCGGTGATGTGGCGGTGACGTTGACGCCGCCACGTCACCGTCACCAGGAAGTAAAACACTTCCGCGCATGCGTCAAATCCATTCGACGCATGTGCGGACAGATATGTCTGCTATTTAGCGTACTAACCAGCAGACATGTCGGACGGACGGGTTCCCAGCAGACAGATTTTAAAGCATGCTTTAAAATCTGTCTGCTGGAAAAATCTGTCTGTCCGCCCATACACACGATCAAATCTGTCTGCTGAAACTGTCCATCGGACCGTTTTCAGCAGATAGATTTGATCGTGTGTACGCGGCATTAAACTCAGGTCATCTGCACCTTTGAAGGAAGAGCTAAAAAAATCACGGATCACTGTATAAATGACCCTGGTAAGGAAGGGGTTAACACTAGGGGGCAATCAAGGGGTTAAGTGTGTCCTAGGGAGGTGTTTTCTAACTGTGGACTGACTGGGGGTACAGAGAGAGATCGCTGTTCCTGATCAATAGAAACAGGAAATCTCTATGTACCCCCTGTCAGAATGGGGATCTGCTTTGTTTACATATGCAATCCCCATTCTGCCTCTCTGAGGAGCGATCAGAGGTGGCCGGCGGAAATCGCGGCTGCCAGACCCGCGCATCGCCCCCCCCCCCCCCCCCCCCCCCCCACAACAAGTTTCTCGAGTACGAAACAACCATTTTGTTTCGCACAATAGGGCCACCTTGCCACAGTATATATGTGGTGGGCGGTCCTTAACTGGTTAATTTGCAGGGATTTCCTCTCACTTCCTGTTTTGGCTATGGAACAGGAGGTGGAGGTAAATCTCTGAAATAGGACACAGATGGCAGAAAAAAAAAATCTGACAGGGGTATGTATAACCCTCTCTTACTCTATCCAAAATGAAAAAAAAAAAAAAAGTTTTGCCTATAGTTCAACTTTAAGGAATTCCCTATTCAGATAAATCAAGGCAGTATCTGTGGTTATTTCTCTATTAAGAACATGCTAAGCGATACTGCCCTGGTGGAGAGAGAGAACTAAGCACTTATTTGTCTCTAATAATTTCTCTTATCATAATTACAAAATTTCCAAAGCCAGATTACTGAGCATTTAATATACTATACCAGTTAAGTCATACCGTACATTGTATTTATTTATTTAAGGCCTGATAGCATCTATCGTGGTAGCAAGAGAGGTTTTCTAATTAGTACTGTTGGACATGTGACTTCTTTATATAATTCAAACATGAGATCCTGCAAGCACAGACTTAACTCTGTATAATATCTGCAAATCTAATATTCCACAGTCCGCACTTTACACTGACTTGGGTAATGGTCTCCAGATGAGATTGATGGCTAAGCATTTTACACGAATGCTAAGAAAACTATTGCTGTTAATTATACTGCCAGTCGGAAGGGGTTGCTGCCTATCATGCTGTTTTAAACACTAATGTGATCTGTTATGGCACATTAGACAGCCAGCTGCCTGCACTGGGGAGATCTTACATATTTTAGTCTTTGCTAGATGCTTTGTATATTGAGCATTATATGTGATATCATATATAATTGAGTCAAAATATTTATATAATATCAGTTTAATTCATGTCATCATAGATATACTAAGTTCACTGTATCTGTATAAAGTTGCAGTTAAACATACAGATGCTTCTGCTGTCTGTCCTCCACTGCCCAATTCTGCTCTCCCACTCAGCCAATTTGGATGGGGGAGAGAGGTTGAAAAAATGGTGCTAGATACCCTAGGTATTTATTGTTCCTAAGGCAGCCCATACACTGATCATTTTTTTTGTTCAGCCGGCAATGTATGGCGACTTACCTCGCATTCATATGTACACATACTAGGGCCAATTTAGACAGCAGCCAATTAACCTACCAGCATGCCTTTGGAGTGTGGGAGGAAACCCACACAAGCACAGGGAAAACATGCCAACTTCAGGCAGGTAGTGCCAATGTTCAAATTATGTGATAGGGTAGGCTAATTTACAGGGTTATAGTACAATTCATTGCAGTGTTAAATGACAGATTAAAACAGAGTTCCACCCAAAAGTGGAAGACAGATTCAGAAAGTGCAGTGCAACTTATACATGTGCAGTAGGAAATAGGCTGTGAAGCCACAAGTCTTCACTTCCTGTTTCCCTTAGTAAGGATGCCAGTGCCTGAACCCAAAGCTGATGGATGGGTCGGCTTCGGTTGCCGACATCAGGGGGCTCCCTTGACAGGTAAATATTCTTATTTTAAAAGTCAGCAGCTACAGTTTTTGTAGCTGATGACTTTAATTTTTTTTAAAGTGGTTGTAAACCCATGAAAAAAAATAAAAAATCTGCAAGACAAAGGCATAATGAGGTAGTATGCATAGCATACTACCTCATTATGAAATACTTACCTTAGATCGAAGCCCCCCCAGTGGTCCCAACACACTGCTACATGTCTGCTACATGCGACATGTCTCCTGGAGTTATATGCATGCAGGAGCCGCGTGAATAGGCTGTTGCTTCAGTGCACATGTGCCGATGACGTTGGCACATACTGATACGGTGGATATCTCCTCAACCATGCAGGTTGAGGAAATATCCGCGGTAGCTACAGGTAAGCTTTATTATAGGCTTACCTGTAGTGAAAAGTGGTCTGTAAGGCTGCGTACACACAATCGGTCAAAACCAATGAAAACGGACTGAAGGTCCGTTTCATCAGCCCAAACCGATCATGACCATCGGTCAGTTATCCTTTGGTCAAAAAAAAAGAGAACTTGCTTAAAAATTTAACCGATGGACGCCTAACCGACAGGTCAAAACCAATCGTTAGTACGCACGACCATCGGTTAAAAATCCACGCATGCTCAGAATCAAGTCAACGCATGCTTGGAAACATTGAACTTAATTTTTTTCAGCACGTCGTTGTTTTTTTTTACGTCACCGCGTTCTGGCACAATCGTTTTTTTAACTGATTGTGTGTAGGCACATCAGACCATCAGTCAGCTTCATTGGTTAACTGATGAAAACGGTCCTTCGGAATGTTCTCATCGGATGGACTGATTGTGTGTACGTGGCCTAAGGGTTTACAACTACTTTAAGTAGTAATTTCATCATATATCTATATCATATATCCAAAATCAGGCAGTTCGGCTGGCACTCAGGCTACCAGGGCGGACGTCCACCTCCACCCACCTGAAGAGCCTCCATTGGCTCCCAATATGGGAGAGATCAGAATTTAAGGTTCTTTGTATTGCTTACAAAGCCTTTAATAATCTAGGCCCATGTTATGTCCGCAAGAAATTGCGGCGACAGTTTGTGACGAGAACCTTACGGGCCACGTCACAAACTAGATTGGTGGTTCGGCCTTATAGGCTGAAAAAATGGGGGGGCAGAGCTTTCTCAGTTCAAGCTGCCCAGTTATGGAATCTGCTTCCATGCCACCTGCAACAACAGGAGAAGTACCAGGTATTCAGAAAAGATCTGAAGACCCTGTTGTTTACTAGGGCCTTTAGTGGTTTGGGGTGAGATATCTCTTTCTCTACCTTTTCCCCTTCCCTTTTCTCCCTTTCCTTCCTTCCCCCCCCCCCCCTTCCTATTTTGTTGTTTTTATGCAGTTTTTAACGTTTTTATTATGCATACATGCAGTACCGAGTTTTAGAATGTCTATATATTTATTGTAACCGCCACTCGATTTTATGTTGTTTTTCAAAGTTTGTTCTCTTGGCATGTTTTTGGTAACGTGATTGGACGGGAAGCAGGCGCATTGATGCAAACATGTTTTGTGAACTATGCGCCTTGTATAAGAAACAAACAATAATAATAAACAATATCTACAAGGTTCCTGTTTGACGATATCTCATCTACATGCCCTAAACAAGAGGTATCCAAACTCTGCCCCGAGAGCCTGATTGTAGCTCCTTTGCTATCCTTTATTTGGCCCTTGGGGCACTATTCCTGCCAATATTATGAGGCAATATTCCTCCCACTCACACAAACTATAGGACACTAGTTTTTCCAGAGATATAGATGATGGGGTACTATTACCCCCACTAACACAAATGATGGAGTTGTACTTGTCCTACTGGCCACACACACTGAGGCAATGCTAATTCTCACTGATTGGTGATGGACCCAAAGGTTTTCTACCCTCACTGACCACAAGCTGGGCCCTGAAGTCAGAAGGACAGTAAACTAGCCTTTTGTTTGAAAAGTTTGAAGAACCCTGCCCTAAATCATTCTACTTATTAATACTGAAATTACATACATGGGTTTAAAATGATATTTCATGCAGAATGTGAATATGAGCACATTGAATATGTAGCTCAAATTACATAGAGACTATGTTTAATTAAAACATATTCCGTGATGAAAAATATATACAGTACCAGTTTATATGGTGGACTCTTGGACAGATACTTTCCTTTTCTTTTGGGCAAACTAAACTTTTTCAGGGGTGAACATGTCAAAAAGGTTGGCCACGCATGTAGCAATATCTTTGTACCTTTTAAGTGTGAGATGACTGCATGAGATCCAAGGTGGTCTTAAGATTTGGATATGGTTGTATAAAAAAGTGCCTGTGTACGTTGGAATGGTAGATTTGCGTAGAGGGTCGATGTGGCAAGGTGATTAAAACATGAACATGCATTGATAACATTACCTTGACCTTGAGTCAAACCACCTGTATACACTTGTAAACATTAAAAAGTCTATACTGTACATTCTTTTGTTATATTCAGTCTGCTATAATCCTCTTTCATTCATAAAGCTACACTCCTTTTAACCCACTCCACCCAGTTGTAATTCTCTTTGAAGTAGTTATTCTCAATGCAGATATATACGGTAGAGTACAGGAAAGCCTTTTTAGTTCCAATGAGTATTCACTATGCTTTTAAGACAGTTTCTAGTACTAAATAGCATTTCAGATCACATCACACATATTTGATTGGCTGTTTAGCAGTCACTGACAGTTTAGTGTTAGACCCGGTTCACACAGGGACTTTGGGGGCGGTCCGGCAAGGCGATCTCAAGATGACTTCAGAGGCGACTTGCAAAATGACTTCTGTATTGAAGTCAATCCGAGTCGCCCCCAAAGTCATACAAGAACCTTTTTCTAAGTCGGAGAGACTTGAGTTGCTCCTATTAGAACAGTTCCATTGAACAGAGCGGAGCTCGACTTGTCACCTGGCGAGTCGCCCCTGTGTGAAGCGGCTCTAACAGTGCTTCTCATGGCATGCAGAGCCATAAAGTAAGAGAAAGCTAGAGTTTACTTTTTTTTTTTCTATGTGGCAGTAATTGTACTTTGCAATTGATTCATTACTAAGTTTGTAATATTGCTATTTTTTTATTTATTTTTTAGTCCTAAATCTTGCTAAGTACATTCTCCGCTGTTACTCATATTTCCTGTTGTTAGGGGGAAGTGGGTGAAGCTGGCTTGCCAGGGGCACTTGGGCTTCCTGGAACGACAGGTGTAAAGGTATTAGTACAAATAACCCTGTTGTTGGGTTTATGGTTCAAGTGTGTATGTATTGCAAGAACATTGCATGCAGATTGATAATAGCTAATGTGCATATTTTAAATGAAAAATAACCAGGTTAGAGTTATGAATAAACAGGAGCTTTTCATATCTGCGGATTTACCATGATAATTCTTCTGGTCATCTTTGCATCAGCAGTGTGGATGTAAATGGGAACCACTTTGAGCCTATCACATGGGGATGTCTTTTTCCAAAATTTAAATTTTTTGCTGGAATTTAAAAAGCTATCAGATGTAAAATGCTCCTATTTGCCTCGGCATGCAATTGATCAAATGAGAATTTTAAATAGGTTATGTGTGTTTTGTACTGTATACTCTGGGGTTGATTTACTAAAACCAGAGAGTGCAAAATCTGGTGCACCTGAGTATGGTAGTCAATAAGCTCCAGTCCAGTTTTAGTAAATCAACCGTTTTGTGTCTTAGTACTAAACTGGCTGGGATAAGGGGTGGGCAGAACGGACAGCTGCCCTAGGCAAAATGGTTTATTGCAGGGATGTGGGCGCCCTGACCTTAACCCTAAGGCCGCGTACACACGATCGGACATGTCCGATGAAACTGGTCTGCAGACCAGTTTCATCGGACCAGTTCAATGGTGTGTGCGGCCTATCGGACCATTGCCTGTCGGACCAAAGTTTTAAAACGTGCTTTAAAACCTGTCCGATGGAAACCTGTCCATCGGACAGGTATGATTGTTAGTACACAAAAGTATCGGACCAAAAACCTGCGCATGCTCAGAATCAAGTCGACGCATGCTTGGAAGCATTGAACTTCGTTTTTTTCAGCACGTCGTTGTGTTCTACGTCACCGCGTTCTGGTCTGATCGGATTTTGGTCCGATGGTGTGTACGCACATCAGACCAACAGACCACTTCAGCGTGGTCCGATGAAAACGGTCCGTCGGACAAGTTTCATCGGACCGGTCTGATCATGTGTACAGGGCCTAAGAGAAGGGGGTTGCAGTTTGGCATCTTTGCCCTGGGCGCTGGATGGCCTTGTCTCGGCACTATTGGTGTGTTGTTTCTGTCTGATTGCTTTGTTGGTCTTTACTGTTTTTTTGTGAATCCGGCATGCTGGTTGTACCCAAGTTAATAAATCAATCAACTTGATACATTTAGCCTACCGACACATGGTTCGAATCTCGGCCAGTTCAGCAGGAACCAGCTGAGATTCAAACCATATTTACCGTACTTAGGGCAAATAGGCTGTTTCACCTTGCAAGTGAATTTTCCCTTTGTTTAGTAAATCAGGTGAATCTCTGCAAATTTCAATCACCCAATCATGTGCCAGCAATATTGCATTTTTTTTTTAATTCTTAGCTAAGGGAACATTCCCTTGCAACATTAACAGACTATTTGCCTTCAGTAAATGAACTCCTATGTGTAGTAACGCAAGGAGCATTGGCCCATCCTTTAGAACTGCGACAGTGCCACTGTGTAACCTAATATATTACCTCTGCAGAAGTATAAAATAGTATAGTAAAGCGAACCTTCTGGCCGCTTGAGGGTGCTTCACAATGAACATAATATATTTCATAGTATTTCTGTAAGATAAATAGAGAAATTGTGATTTGATTTTCAAAGTGCTTTATAAAAATATATTGCAAGGTTGTAGATCTTTCTATGCCATAGTGCAATATTGTGTTCTTTGGATAGCACTTATAACACAAATAAGAGGCCTATATATAGGATGTACTTCAACTTCAATCTAATTCATAAATTATTCATAATTAGCAGGTTGAAGTAAGATGCTCTGGGCATGCTTAGTACATCATTGATCTCATTATCCTTTAGTTGCCATTAGACCTTCTGTGGCTTGTTACCTTTACAATATGGCTGCTCACCATCACTAATGCATAATATAGAAACTTGTAACAAGCTATTAGAATTCAAATACTCTAAAATGTACAAATATGTACTCAGCGAATGATTTACAGAATCTGGATGAAAGGAAAATAGGGGCTGTTGTCCATAACCACCATGTATACTCTAGCTGCCATTTTTTACGTGATATCAGAATTTAGTTCTTGCTACAGGCAACAGGCAACAGCCCCACTTTCCCCTTCATCTAATTTTTTTTCTCACATTAGCACATTTGCTGAATTGCTTAAAAGGATATGAAGGTTACATTGATCTAAATTTAATTTTGAAGTAGTGCTTTATAATAATAAATGCATGACTTTGTTTCCAAACTTAGGTTTTAAAAGGCTTTCTGGCGCTAACCCAACACATTGCTGGCACGACATACACCTGCATTCCCACACGCATGTTTTACTTCCACTGTTTGTATACTAAGCACTCATTGCAAACATTGTTCAAATACAGTGAATCGCATGCCGCAAGTGCTTTATTTTATGTGGAGTCTTTTCTATTGCTCAGGAAATAATGCTGAATTCTAGACCTCTGTTCAGCCTTTCATGATCTTATTGCTCTGACTGTACGAGTTGTCCTTCATGTCTGCTGCTTTGTGTTTTTCTCTCCTTTATTTCTTCTCTGTAACATAACAGGGCGATCAGGGCGAGGTGGGACAGAAGGTAGGTCGGTCTTCTTCTGATCTTATTATTTTGTATGAAGTATTATGTGCCTGTATCCATCTTTTGGGAAACAAGAAAACTCTCAGAAATGTAACAACACCAGTTAAGGGTTATTTACCGATGTGAACTTTAGAGATAACATTGGCAAATAACCCTTATTGTCTGCATCCTGTAAACCGAAGGCGAAGTGGGAAAGAAAGAATCTGTTATGACAGCTGGGATTTAATATAGGCCTTTGAGAAAAAAAAAAAAAGATCAGTTTTCATAGTGGGCTTTAACTTGTGGTTGTTAGCTTAAACACAATAGTGCTCAGACTTACCTGCAATAATATCTCTGTGCTTCTGGTCATCTGTTTTAAATTCAACTCACTTTATGCTTGGTTAACATTGCTGCTTCTAATTTGGCATTAAAATACATTACAATTCATATAACGTTAAAGAAGAACCTTTTTAATTTGTTAATAAAGGACTTGGAGGATGGGGTAAACAGCTCAATCTCTGTATTTGCGGACGATACTAAGCTAAACAGGATAATAACTTGTCCGCAGGATGTGGAAACCTTGCAAGAGGATCTGAACAAATTAATGGGGTGGGCAACTACATGGAAAATGAGGTTTAATGTACAAAAATTTAAAATAATGCATTTGGGTGGCAAAAATATGAATGCAATCTATTCCCTGGGGGGTGAACCTCTGGAGGAATCTGGGATAGAAAAGTAGTAGGTAATAGGCTTAGCAATGACATGCAATGCCAAGCTGCTGCTAACAAAGAAAACAGAATATTGGCATTCATTAACCTCCCTGGCGGTATCCCTGGGGTGTTTTTTTTCTGCTAAGAACAGTATCCCCGAGTCACGCTCGGGGTAGCCATGCAGAGCCTGCAGTGCGCGCTGTCTTACCTTCTTCCTGGATCCAGCGATGCATCCACGCTGTGTGAGCGAGCGGGTGCTCGCTCGATTCACACAGCGTTCCCGTGTGCCGCCGATCTCCGTTCCCTGCGACGTTACGACGCACGGGAGTGGAGAACGGCGCAAATTCAAAAAAGTAAACAAACACTTTACATACAGTACAATGTAATCTTATATATTACAGTACTGTATGTAAAAAATACACCCCCCCTTGTCCCTAGTGGTCTGTCCTGTGCCCTACATGTCCTTTTATATAATAAAAAGTGTTCTTTCTGCCTGGAAACTGTAGATTGCCCATAGCAACCAAAAGTGTCCCTTTATGTCAAAAATGGTTTTAGATCAGCTAGAAAACAGCGATAATAAATTATAATCACTTGCAGAATTTAGCGATAGCGATTTGTGGGGAAATTCGTCATAAAAAAAAAAAATAATGACAGCGACAATTCTGCAACTGAGCAAATTTCAGTGTTTTTGAGTTGATTACATTATTGAATATTTTTTATTATAATTACATTATAATTTGTTATAATTATTTATAGTTTTTTATTATATAAAAAATTATGATTTTGTTTTTCCACTTTTATCATACCCGGGATGTCTTGTTTGGACAGATTTAAGCAAGTTATTCCTAAGAATTGCAGGCCTACAGTATAAAACGCTAAATTTCCATGCAAATAATTGTACCGCTTTTGGTACGTAATTCCAGACAGAATCATACCGCCAGGGAGGTTAAAAAGGGGATTAACTCCAGGGATAAAACGATAATTCTCCCCCTCAACAAGACTCTGGTCCGGCTGTACCTGGAGTTTACTGTCAAGTTCTGGGTAATAAAGGGTCTGAAAGATATTAGTTATGAAGAAAGGTTGTGAGCACTAAACGTATTCTCTCTAGAAAAGAGACGCTTGAGAGGGGATATGTTTTCAATTTACAAATACCATACTGGTGACCTCACGATAAGGATAAAACTTTTTTGCGAAGGGAGTTTAATAAGACATGTGGCCCCTCATTAAAATTAGAAGAAAAAAGGTTTAACCTTAAACTACGGAGAGGATTCTTTACTGTAAAAGTGGCAAGGATGTGGAATTCCCTTTCACAGGCGGTAGTTTCATCGGGGGGCATCAATAGTTTAAAAAACTATTAGATAATCACCTGAACCACCACAACATACAGGGATATAAAATGTGATACTGACATATAATCACACACATAGGTTGGACTTGATGTGTCTTTTTTCAACCTCACCTACTATGTAACCTAATAAAAAGCAGGATATTGTTTTAAAACTCAAAGCTGTTGCAAAATCAGTAGCCAACATTCTCACAAACTACAGTATATGGATGGCCCTTCCACCATTTCATACTGACTGAAAATACAGCTTACAAGGCTCAGCTAAAAGCCGCCAGTCACAGACAAAAAGCTGATGTATTTTTCTAGCCAACACTTGTTGGTGCAATTTTCAGAGAAGGTAAATTTGTGATAGCAGAACTGGTTTATGTTATACTATTATTTTAATATAAATGGTGCTTAGAGAAGTTGTACTTTATATGTTTCTCAACTGTATTTTGTAAGACCTTGTTCACATGGGCATACCTAAGGGTATGCCTGTGCATAGGCCATGTTTTCCCCCATGGTGCGAGTCCCTGAATGCAGATCCTGTGCATTCGGGGACCTGCACTGCTTTCGAATTGGGAGCAGTGGCTGTGACATGAATCAGACTACCTGTGTAATCCCCACATCTCAAATTGCATCTCAAATCGTACCAGTGTGAACCAGGCCTTTTACTTTTTACACTGTCTCTTTTTTTTAATTCATTGAATTTTTGTATCACTTTTAATTCTATTACAAGTAATGTAAACACCCCTTTTAATAGAAATAATAAGGACAAGGCCACTTTAATGTGAGATCTGGAGTGAAAAAGACCTCAGATCTCCCATTTACACTTAAAAGCAAAAAAAGGGACGTCACTCCGGCCTTCCACGGGCATAGAGTTCGAGTGGGGGCCACCTTTCCCTCACTCGAGTTCCTGCTCACTGCTCCAGGGGATCGAATGTGTAACATAAAAAGGGGGACAGATGTGCTGTAAGTGCAGTATTTAAAAAAAGTGTTTAATTAGACAGCTAAATGTGCACAGCAGTGTCTATGTATGGATCATCTTCTCCGTAGTCCAGGATGTCAGCAGCAGTGGCAGAATCCCATGGATGGGAGAGCCTGGGTACCGCTCATTAGCTGCAGTGGAAGGACATCCGGAACCACTGTGGAGTGTGGGAGAGGAAGTGACATCACACCAGGGACGATCCTAGGTAATGCGTTTCAGAGCACCAATCAGATCCTTTGTGAAACCTGATAGGAGCAGATTGGCACTTTAAAAAGCATTACCTAGGCAACGGATAGTCCCAGGCATGGCGTCACTTCCTCTCTCACACTCCACAGTGGTTCCAGATGTCCTTTCACTACAGCTGACGAGCGGCACCCGTGATCTCCCATCCATGCGTTTCTACCACTGCTGCTGACATACCTGGACTATGGAGCGGACAATCCATACATGGACAATGCTGCTGTTACATCGCAGGCATTCCTTCTTGTTGATTTATGTGAGTGCACATTTAGCTGCCTAATGTTTTTTAATACTGCCCTTAGTGGTACCCCCTCTATCTATTGTTGTCATTTCAGGAAAGTGTTATGGTCTCTTGGTGGAGCTGCCATTTCTGCCTAAACTTTTATCCTGGACTTTATGCATTATCATGGACTTTTTACATTTGTATAGCACCTTGCTATAGGACTGAATAGGGTTACAGTTTTGTACATATGTGATAGTGATCTGTCATACCTTGTGGTAATGTGCAACATAGCATGGGAGTTGATTTACTAAAGTCAAATAGACTTGCACTTTGCATCAGAATTTTCGCCAGATCTTATTGAATGACGTGACTGAGGTAACTACCATCATCCAATCATGTGCTAGCATAAATGCTATATTTTATTTTCCATTTGCTGTGCTCTTCCCATCCACCCCCCAAATCCTTACCCGAGTCCTGTATTGATCTAGCGCTGTGTCCATCTGTTGGTCTTCTCTCTTCTCTCCTCTCTCCCTGCTCTCCAAGCTTGGCTGAGATCAGTGGGAGCCATTAGCTTCTGCTGCTGTCAGTCAAACCCTGTGAGCAGTGAGCGGGGGGCAGGGATGAGCCACACTGTGTGTGTCAATAGACAGCGTGGCTTGGGATCGAGTCCGTACATCTACCCCCATAGCAAGGACTGGCTATGGTGTTAGACACAGAGGAGGAGGAGGCAAGATCGCCAGCAGGGGACCCCAGAAGAAGAATTTTGAGGCTGCTCTGTGCAATACAATTGCACATAACAGGTAAGTATAACATGGTTGTTTTTTTAAGAAAAGAAAATGTATTTTTACAAACACTTTAAATACCTGTGGTAATCTTCTGATCAATCACTGTGTTGCTGCAGACCCACCCCCTCTGGATCCCAGACCTAGGATGCCCAAGTTGGGATTAGGCCCCTTTGCCAACATTTAACTTTTAAAAGCAAGAACCTCCACCTCCCAATACAATAGCCATCGTTGGGCATTGTTGTTGTTACTTTAGAAATATTTTAGGCCAGGTCAGGCTCATTTCAACATACCTATGGCCTTGCAATGAATAATATAAAACCTTGGATTGCAAGCATAATTTGTTCCAGAAACATGCTTGTAATCCAAAGCACTTGTATATCATATATAAGAAATAATGGAAACTCAAATGATTTGTTCCACAACCATAGTCCATATAAAAAGATTATAGTAATGTGACCAGGTTGTGTAACCATAAAATGTCCATCCACAAATGGCAGCCTCCACAAGGGAATTAGAAGCAACATCCAGCAGGAGATACAGGAGTATAAAAGAAGAGAGGTGCCTCTAATGCCGCGTACACACGAGCGGTTATACCGATGAGAACAGTCTGATGGACCATTTTTATTGGTCCAAACCCATCGTGTGTGGGCGCTATCGGTTAAAAATAAGGGAACTTGTTTTAAATTTAAACGATGGATACCTAACCGATAGAAAAAAAACGATCGTTAGTACGCACGACCATCGGTTAAAAATCCATGCATGCTCAGAATCAAGTCGACGCATGCTTGGAAGCATTGAACTTAATTTTTTTCAGTGTTTTGACACAATCGTTTTTTTTAACTGATGGTGTGTAGGCAAGACAGACCATCAGTCAGCTTCATCAGTTAACCGATGGAAAAATCCATCAGACCGTTGTCATCGTGTGTATGCAGCATTAGTGTAGCAATATGTTGCTAAATGTTGTACCGTCATTAAATGTAACCATATTGCTACACTTAGAGGCGCCTCTCTTCTCTTTTATACTCAGCTGTGACATGACGCTACTCTTATATCAAGACATCGCTTGTATATCAAGTCAAAAGTTATTTAAAAAAATGTTGCTTTTCTTGCAAAACGCTCTCAAACCAAGGTTTTACTGTAAACCTTTAGGCCCAGATTCACAAAGACTTACGCCGACGTATCTACTGATACGTCGGCGTAAGTCCAAATGTGCACCGTCGTATCTATGCGCTCATTCTTTAAATCGATGCAGTAATCTACGACGTTTACGTAAGGCGTTTTTCCGGTGTAAAGATAAACCACAAAAAAGGTGGCACATCCCATGCAAAATGGACGTCGGAACAGCCGTAATTTTTACGTTGTTTACGTAAGTCGTACGTGAATGGGGCTGTGACGTTCACGTCGTAGGCAGTGTTCGACGTGTATCTTAGGCATTCTATTCGACGTGATTCTGAGCATGCGTGCTCATGCGCCGTTCGCTCGGCCGCTCATATACATGGAGTCACGGTTAATTTAAATGAAGCACGCCTACTTTGAATTAGGCAGGGTTACGCCGGCCTATTTACACTACGCCGGCGCAACTGCTTTGAGAATACTGTTCTGGGCTCCCTGTTTTACGGCGGCGTAGCGCATATGAGATGCGCTACGCCGGCCAAAAAATACGCCACTGTACCTGAATCTGGCCCTTAATGTTTATTCTAGACTGTCTATAATGAAGAAATGGGTTTTAAGACTCTCATTAAAGTGTTTTTTCTTTACGTTCTGTATGTACGTAACCTAAATGCTAACTGTAAACTAATAAATACCTGCTCAGGGACATGAGTAATAGCCTCACAGCAAGTATAAATGATATGCTATTATCTGCCATTTAAACTTGCAAATTCTATTAGCACCACATTAGACGGTATCTTAAAGGTGTGATAATTATAACGTCTTGTACTAGCATGGAAATGATATCTTTGAACATTCCAAAATAGCTTAATCTAAGTCATAATGAGAGTATGTTTTTTTTTTTTTTACCTTTACAATCCATATATTGCTGTTTTTGAAGTTTTCTTTGTATTTTATCATTAATTATCATGGAGGTTTTGCTGTATACCTTGAACAGAAGATGACATCATTATTTAAAAATCATAAAGATTAGACACCAGTGCAGTCAGTATCTGGAATTTGATGAGGAAGGATTTATTTAGGATTTAGAAGATGAAGATTATAATAGCTATCTCTGTAAGAAGATGCCGACTTAAAAATACTTTAATCTAGTTAGTTCACTTTGACAGCACGATGATACACAAATGTAGTTCTTCTCCTTGGCCGCAATCCAAACATCACGAAAAATGACAAGTTAATGCTTTACATGTCACAGTCCTAGAAGGTAAAAATTGAATTGTCAGCAAATCAATTAAGTTTCTTCAGATGAGCAATGAGCTGCACTGTGCAGACTCTCCCCTTACTGCACTGCATTTCTTCAGTAGCTCAGTGGGCTTTGTGAACAAGTGACAGGTCCAGTTCATCACTAAAGATAAATGGAGCTGTTCAGACACAGCGTAGTGAGACCAGCTATAGACAAAGGATTTCACAGGGAAATACTCCTGTGCATTAATTAACCACCAATGTATATGCCTTCTTACCCATGCTGTGTGGAATTGAGGGCTGTATGCATTTATTGAGGTGAATTGAACCTATTATCTATGCAAACATATTAGCTATATGATCAGGAAGCATTAGACTCACAAGACATTGTTCCCTGCTTAAGTAGTCCTTCACTGTTGACTTTCACTGTTGACTTTATATAATTTTGCAAATGAAAATTACCATGTGTCTCAATTGACCATGTGTTTTATCACGGCACTATGAAAGGTACAGTATTGTAATGGATGACAGGTAAGGAGGTATAGGTCAGGAGTGAGGAGTAGGAAAGAAGGTATATACCGTGGTATATATATCACCGCGCTGTTCAAATGTCACAAATGTAAGCAGCCAACACTCCAAAATAGATCAATTTTGAAAACATACAAACAAAGAATAAGTGTAGCGCTAAAAAATAGAAAAAGGCTAATAATTACTATAGTCCTTATAACAAATGAAATGTCCAAATTTGTGAAAAAAAAGTTCATATTGTCGATCCAAGACTTTTCAATCACCCCAAGTAGTGACTCAATAGAATAACAAGGTGTGTGTTTGGAGGATCCGCCACCAGTGTAGTGAAACATAAGAGGCTTACCGGAAGATAAGGATCTGACTAAGCATATACTCATCAGATCAATAAGGCTTCAAACGATATCCGGAAATCAGGATATAGTTGTAGATGAAACTCCTGGAATATCCTTATAGATGGTACATTGAATCCACGGAAACCATTGAATTGGTTATGGACATGTAAACTCAGGTAGTGTGATTACCATGAGTAATAGTGATTCAAATTGTCAGAAAAAAGAAAATAAAAAGTGCACATAGCGTGATTCTGTATAACAAAGTTCTCCAATTTTAATAAAAAATAATTGCACTTACATTTAAGTAGAATACAACAAGCGCTTAGAATAATATAGCAGTGGGGTCAGTGGGGTCTCCCGACGCGTTTCGTTCCCTTAGAACGTCATCTGGGGCACTGACACACTGCTGAAAAGACCCTCTTTATATACAAAATACCCCCATACCTTAATTATGGCTCTGTTATGCGGGCAAGAAGTTCGCAATGATGACTTCCGGTTTGCGACTACCAACATCACGGGCGTGAGTTCCAAGCCTCGTTCTAAAAGGACTATATGGAACTCAACGCCAATGTCAAGTCCGCCGAATGCGCCTCAAGCCTCGGAATGAAGAGCGGGGCCATGACGTAACATCCGCAAAGTCCATAGACACGCTAGACATCGCATGCGCGGCCAGGACGTGGCGTGATGCGTTCCAATTAACCATGAGATTGGAACGCATCCTCCATAGTAGCCAGGATATGACGTCATGCGTTCCAAGGTAACCAAGTCCCTGGAACGCAGCGTACGCAGTAGAACAGAAACCTTGCCAATGCAAATGAATGCAATGACTGGATCGCTACTACCGCGAAAACAAAACAAAAAACATGTCAAAAACTAGAAGTATGATAAATCATCATCCGATATTAACATGTTATTTACCTGAACTTGAAAGGAGGGTTTTTTTATTTAACATAAACTTGTATAGACAGATAATAATAAATCAATTATGACTATAATGGTAATAATGATTAATTGTAAGTTCCATAAAAGTAAAAATGTCAAAGATATTGAATGACATAGTTAAAATATTATAATTAAAAATTAAAAATTAAAATGGCCTAAATAAAAAGGCTAAGATATAGGAGCCATAATTGGATATGATGTATTTAGAGAAATCTAGGATGCATTAATAAAGGCATTTATATCCCATTCCACATTTAACCCGTAGGGTACATATGTTTGAAGTTCATAAATCCAATAGGTCTCTAGCCTCGATACACCCCTAGTCTTAGCCCCACCTCTCCATGGTGGCACATATTTATCGATGATAAGAAACTCTGTACCTGATGGATTGTGAGAATGGCATTCACTATAGTGCCGTGGCACGGTGTGTTTGGTGCCACCACTGAAGATTTTGCCTAGATGTTCACCAACCCGTACAGAAAACGATCTTATAGTACGGCCCACATACTGTTTCCCGCATGGGCAGGTAATTAAGTAAACGATATGCGTAGTGGCGCATGTACAAAAACTCTTGATCGGGTATACTTTCCCAGTGCTACGTGACTGGAACTCCAAAGTCTTAGTTCTTCCCCTGGAATTCACAGCACAGACACTACACTTTTTGCATGGGTAGTACCCCTTCATATCTTGGAAAAAAAGGGGCCGAACAGGAGGATCGACAATATTAGGGGCCACACTCTGTCTAAGGGAAGGTACTCCCTTGAAAATAATTTTTGCCTTCTCGGGTAATATGGGGCCCAGCACTTTGTCTTGTTTAAGCACACCCCAGTGTCTCTCAACAATCTTCTTAATATCCTTATGTTGATTGGAATAGGAAGTGAGCATGGAGAGTTTGAATGACTCATCTGGATCACGGGGTGTCCTATCCAACAACAAGGATTCACGACTGTTCAGTGCGACCCTGTTGAGCTCTACCTCTACTAGTGGAGAATCATACCCCTTATCAGCAAATCTTTGTTTTAACATGGATGCTTGAGAGTAATAGTCCTCAATATTGGTACAATTCCTCCAAAGACGGAGAAATTGGCTCCTGGGTACCGAATTCAACCATGATTTATGATGGCAACTAGTGAGGAGTATGTACACACCATGGCAACACACACACAATTATTAACCCTGTAGGAGCCACTGATAATTGTCCCTATTTTCTCCACTCACGCCAGGCACATAACATTTTTGGCATTCTTCCACTGAATGTTCTGAGGAATTCTTTATAGGGCTATACTGAACATGAATTTGGATAGGGATAAGAAGCATGGGATAACCAGACTGTAGAATATGAAGACTGCTAGGCTTCTGGCCACCCTGTACAAAATGTAGCACTACCTCTGTAGGAGCTGCTGGTTTAGATTTGGGTTTTGCACGTTACCTCTAAGTTCGTTGTCAGGGGAATAAAGTCTATAGAAATTGCAATGTCCACACAAGATGTAAAACATTCAACTGTATATAGACCCCTCTCATATGGCCTAGCAGCCGGGATGATGCACGAATCAGTATGAGAACAGTCTCTGCCACAGACCGTCTGAGAATGAACATGGATAGCCAGGAATCCTCTGCCACAGGATTTGAGTCCCGAACTTCCAGCCTTACAGTAAAGAGCCTTTAAGCCGATCCGGCAAACTGTAAGACAAGTGGAGCTGTGGATCCCTGTATAACAAAGTCACCAGGCCTATCCCGAGACATTAGCTTGCTTTGCTTGGTCTCCTCTAGGGCAGGTCCTCCCCCGGTTTCCCTCGTTAAGCATTTCCCTCACTTGGATGGACAGCTTGGAATAACCCTTTAGAATCATAGGCCCCAGCCAGCATAGCTGGGCCTGCTCAATAGAGATGCAGCCTCGGACCAATGTGATCCCGAGGCTGGAATCACACACACATACCTCGTGCCAGGAGGGCCACGAGGCGAGGGGACCCCAAAAAACGGCATCTGCCTCTTAAGTACCCCTTCCCGGCATGCACATGCACTACCACTGGGCTGCTGCCGAGAAGGGTCACCCAATACACTATGGTTTGCTTGTGTTCCAACATTGGCCTGAGTTGATAACGCCACCTACAGGCAACAGTGGGAAATCCTATCAAACACAACCATAGCCATAACAGAGGCTAATTTAATGAAATTAAACAAAGTCTGAGCCCACTATTGGCTTAGACACCCTCTAAATTTAGAATAGCGCCCCAGTCATTGAGAGCAGGGCGCTACAAAAATATAAGCAGTGTTGTACAACCTTAAGCCCCATTGTACTGTCTCTTGGCTGAACATGTACAACTCCTGACTGTATTGCAAAGCTCCTGGCTGCGCTAGGCACACTTAAGAAATATAGCACACTCCTGGCTGCACTGCATTGAGTTGTAAGGTAAAACACCCAACAGTCACTTCTCTACTATGTAGCAGGATCAAGTTCTCATTCAGTGCCAAAATAGTAGAGGTTTCTCACACCTGCTCTCTTGGCTCTATCCAGACTCTGATCTGTGCTCTCTTCTCCCCCCGCCAGGAAAGCCTAGCTGGGACCTCAAAGTCTCCAAAAGGAATCCTCAGACTTTTGCTTTTTGTCTCTCTCTCTCTGCCCCCAGCACAGGGGTCTCCCCCAGAAGTCTGGATCCTAGGACTCTGCACCTTGGCTGCCAGGCCTCAGTACATTTATTGGATCTCCCTCCACCTACTGGGAAATGTCTCCCCAGAGATTGGCCGGAGACCCATTAATATTTAGGCTGCCTGTCATGCTCTCCCTCTCCATAGAACTATCCAGAAGACAGGCGGGAGTAGCAGAACAACAGTCTGTGAGACCCAGAGCAGCCCAAAGCAATCAAACCCTGCTTTACAGATTACAGAGGAGCTAACTAAATTTGCCTAACAGCCTTCTCTAAACTAGAAGGGGGTGCTCCATAGGTTTAATAGAGACTGCAAAAAAGAAAGCATATCTGAGTTGATAGTTAACCACAACAAAAGTAAAAAAAAAGTAAAAATGATGTCCACAGCCATTTGTTAGATTCTATCTATGTAGCAAACTTGGGTTCACTTAAAGAACAATGGTTGTACTTGGCTTATGCTCCTAATATGGCTACTGCTCCCTTTGAAAGTGCTCAACCAGAGAGCTTGCCAAATCCCTAGCCTATAAACAGGGCAGGTTGAGTAATATTTCTGCATGGCAGGAATTCTTTTTTTGCTAGCTGGGTTGAAAATGGTCAGGGAATTGGGAGGCAAGGAGGTAATTCAGAATGTGTCTAGTGTTATTTGCACTGCATACATTATAGTTCTGTAACATTTATATTTTTTTACCCTAATTGTTTTTTTCACCTTAACTAACATTTATAGGTAAAGTTAATCCAGGGAATACTTGTTTGCTTCTGGGGAGGGGTGGCGATTAGGACATTTTTTTCCCCCTGCTGGAGAAAATTGGATCATGCTTTGCTGTTTTTTTGCCTTCCTCTGAATCAACTCTGGGTATAGGATTGTGTATTGTATGATTTTGGATTTATTTTCCTATTTATTGGGTGAACTACATAACTAACTATGTACAGTAACTATGTAGCCTTTGAGATTAATTAGAAATGCCAAGATGAATGCACCTAACCCCATTATTGTAATAGAAAAATATATTAGAAGTTAAAAATAAAAACTTCAGCTACAAAATAAAGCATGGTCTCATAAGGAGAATATTAGCTACCTGAATAACTGCTGAAGTTGCCTTTGAATTAATCAGCAAATGAGCTACTCTCCAAGCCTGTACAAGTAAGGTCAGTTGGGCAGGGGTCCATGGCAGAGGGAAGCCTTCCAGCATTGACTTCCTTTGTAGCTCTGAGATTTCATGCGACCAAATGCAGAGAGCGGTAATGGAAGTCTAAATGAAGAATGCAAAACTCTGAAATGTATTTTGCTCATTTGTTAAAAGAAAATGATTGATAAGGATTATTTAAAATGGTGGCATGGTATATTTTGATATTTTGTAGTATTCTAATTAATTGAATTCATATCATTTTCACAGAGCAGCTGTCATATTTTTTCAGCACATACAGTACTTTACAGTTCATCCATCACGTTAATCATATTTATCATAAAATTATGTAAAAGGGTGACATACAATAGAATGGATCTTAATGACAATGCCCTATGGCATTCTTTGCATATTTATATCATATCAGCAGTTATTTGAAATGGAGATGGCACATTGCTTAGTTGCACACAGAAAACAGCAGAGATGAGAACTGAAATGAGAAGCAACCCATTATACTTTTGGGGTTTTGCCAGGGACCTACATCCCTTTCCCCAGGGATGTGAGTAGTCCCATTAGTCCTGTCCTTCTCTTTCCTTGCTTCCGTCCTAATGGGAAGCTCCCAGAAGCTAGGACCCCAACGATTACATCTTTGCATGCCTTGGTCCACGTGGACTCCTGCCAGACTACATACTATTACAGAGCTCACATACAGAAGATGCCCCACACTGGCAGGAACAGGGTTGGCACTTTCTGTCTATCTATGGTATACCCCACTCCCTACTATAGACACCTCTAGCATCTACCTAAACCCCTACACTGCCTATTCTTCTCTACAGGGTTCTAATGCCTAATTATTGTGACATCTAGCGGCCAATTTGGGGAACTACACTGCCCACCCCTGTTCCCTACCCTACATATTTACTCCTCCACTGTAGGAGCCATGGTTGTCATCCAGACCGTACTTCAAACATGTCTGCATTACATGGGAAAAGAGAGATTTGTAGTTTTTTTTCTTACAGACCGAAGAAAACATTGCTTAGTTCACAGGAAGTGACAAGGTCACAGCCCTTGTGTCAAGATCAACGTTTTCATACTTGCTCTTGTTCTTAAAGCGGTTGTTCACTCTAGAAACAAAAAAATCAAAGTCAGCAGCTACAAATCCTGTAGCTGCTGACTTTTAATAAAAGGACACTTACCTGTTCATGGATCCAGCATTGTCCTCACCCGGGCTAGTTCTTCACAAGCCTTTGGGTTCCTGTCTCCGGAATCCTAGCTGTGGGCAGGTGGCTATGCCCACTGTGCATGGGCGAGCCGTGCTGCACTTTGTGAATGGTCCTGCAGTCTTTTAGGATCTGTGATATGTCGCAAAAACTGCAGGGAAAGAGGGGGAGAGGAGAACGTCAGCTCAGATTGCCTAGGCAATCTAAGTGGAAGTGAGAGCAGGCACCTGTTAAAACTAGATACCCGCTACCCCCCAAAATGTCATGCCAATTGTGTACAGAGGAGGGAGGAGAAAGATTTAAAGCGGAACTTACCCATTTAGGTAGTGTTACGCTTTTAATGTTCTTAAAATGAAAACTATTGCAGCCATCACTTCTAAGGACTGGAAAACTGCAATTTAAAAAAAAAAAAAATGTTTAGATATACTTATAAGTGATGAAGACCTTCAGTGTCCACCTGTAAATAAAACTTCTATTTTAGATACAGTTAGCCCTTAAAAACACAATATATTTAAAGCATGCTTAAATTTGACATCTGTCAAGTGCTATAACGCTTCAGACTATGTGGTGTCTGCACTCACTTATGTACTCTTTGACATTGTCTAGACTAACTTCACATTTTCAGCTACTGCTGCATGGGGATGACATGCTTTATGCACATAATCTTACCCGGAAATGCTAAAGTTATGGCCTTTGGTTACTGTACACTTCATGCTGACCTCAAAAATTAAACAACTTAATCTGAGTTGAATATAAAATACTTCTGACTCAGCCACCGGTAAATAGAAAACACCTGAAGATGTCTGGGGAGACAATGTTTTTCACAATGTGGTAATATTATACATTCATTTGGTATGCCTGATGGATGCCTGATTGCAAGTATGTTTCGTATTTCAAAAAAGCTTGGAAGCACAATTCGTATACAGTAAAAACCTGTTGTGGGTGACAATGTTTTAAATAACCCTAAACTCTTGACTCATTCTGCCCTCTTGTGGAAATTGAATATATTGCACTACTTTGAATTAAAACACAAAATGGAATGAATATGAAGGTTACCACTGCTGACCTTCTAAAAAAAAAAAAAATTGTTTCTCAAGTATCATTTCTCTCCAGTGGCTTCAACACTCTTTTCACTGGTAGGATAAAATATGCAGATCAGGTGATTTTACTGCATGTTCATAACTCCTAACGTTTTAGAATGTAAGAGTGGAAAATGATATAGGCAAAATAAAATAAAAAAAATAATAAATGCCACTGCAACACCACTATTCATGTGAGTCAGGAAGAATGTACTATATGCTCTAGAAGCACTTTTTTTTTTCACTACTACTTTTTCCTTATGTTGGCTTTTCAAAATAATAAATGCGAAAAAATAACAGTTTAGAAGTTGAATTCAAATTTTAGCGAAGCATAACACTTTTGGTAGTTAAGTAGTCCATCTATTTTTAGAGGACCATACATGGGATGAAAAAGAGGGACTCCTGAGGAGCAAAGAGGGACAGTTCCTCCAAATGAGGGACTGTTTGGAGTTATGCCTGTATGTTCTAGATCAGTGACTCTGACAGTATTGAACCCAAAGTACTACTAGCAAAAGGAGGAAAGTAATGGCAGCTCTTATCCAGGGGCAGGCTGATGGGGCCCCCTAGTGGCATGGGGCCCTCGGGCAGTGCTCGAGTGCCTCAATGGTCAGTCCGCCCCTGCTCTTGTCCTTTTTTCAATACAGGTTATCTGTAAGGTACACAGAGATTGTCCAGTATGGGGTTTGATAAATACAATTAGGACCACGCATGACAAATATAAACTAGCAGTTAATAGATTTCAGCATGCTGTGTGGTCCTGTGACATCAGATGCAAATGCGGTATACTAGCTAAATAACAAGACTACAAAAGACAATAGAGCAGCATTACATCATTTGGATAGAGAAAAGGGAGGTTCTAAACCATGTCATGGTTAAAAAATAGAACATGTTTAAATTTTTTCCTATGGATAAAAACCCGATAGAAAAATCCGATCGTCTGTGTGGAACTCCATCAAATAAAAATCCAGGCATACTCAAAATCAAGTCGACGCATGCTCGGAAGCATTGAACTTAATTTTTTTCGGCTCGTCGTAGTGTTTTACGTCACCGCGTTTTGGCACGGTCGGATTTTTGACTGATGGTGTGTAGGCAAGACTGATGAAAGTCAGCTTCATCAGATATCCGACGAAAAAATCCATCGGATTAGATTCCATCAGATATCCGATCGTGTGTACAGGGCTTTACAGGTGCACAGACAAGCAAAAAACATTTTTGTTCTAATCCCTCTACAATCTATCTAAATCTAAAACAAAACAAATCTACATTAAGACAGCAGTGGTGTGCAGTAACCAATGCCAACCAATGCCAACCAGTCAGAAACCTTTAAAAATTAGGTGGACAAACCTTTGAAGTTGATTTCTGATTGGCTGCTATTTCACCTTGTTTTTAAATAGCCTGTTTTCCATATATCTTCTTTTAACACTTTTATTTCCCCCAAAACACTTAACATACACTAACTCAGTCTGCCTGGACTCATTCGTTCCCCTTTTCTTTCTTTTCTCATTTCCAACCTTAGGGAGAGAGAGGCATGCCCGGGATGCCAGGGAAACATGGAGCAAAGGTATCTTCTTTAGCAAAAATGTAGCTGTGACCCCATGAATCCCAGTGTACCTCTTTGCCAACATTGTTCTGTCTCCTTGCATCCCCATTTTTTACATTACTCACACCTCCCAGCTCTGTGTACTGGTCCTCAGGCGTCATCCACTAGTTATACTATTCACATGACCACTTTCCACTCCCTGTGTGGCTCAGTAACCCTAATTTTCATCTTGTGTCCTCTTTTTCTTTAGCTTTCCCCCGATTTCTGTTTCTGAGAGTTGAGAGGTATGACCCAACCCTTGCTTTAACATTACCTTCCTTCATATTCACCTTTGTAACCATACATCACTTAAACCACTCTATCTGGCCTCTGCCCCTTTTCTTCACCCCTAACCATTCCTAGTAACTGTCCAATATATGTGGGAAACTTAATGTTACTTGTTTTTGTATTTTTTGTACTTGTAAAGTTGACAAGATTTACAAATAGGCATAAGCTTTACAATGCTGACAATGGGTCAGTACCAGCTTCCTGGAAGGCTGAATTAGATACAATAGACCACCATGTGAAACTGGAATAATGAAAAAAGTTGCATTTATATGAGGGGTGAACCGTGTAAGTCCCAATTTTGAACAAGCAATACCTTTGTGTGTTAATTTGCAAAAAAAAAAAAAAAAACATAGTAGGATAAAATACTTACAAAAAAGTGAGAGAATAAAGTTTTCTCAAAGTAGACCAAAACAGACCACTATAGATTGTAAAATACTCAACAGCTAACTGTAGTGAAAATCATTGCAAATCATTAGGGAGCAAGCGCTCAACATCTGGCACTGACCACATGTTACCAAAGTGAACATGTGGCTTCAAATAAGGCAATTCTTGTCCCCTTGTTATGCTTCTTAACCTTCTCTTTCTTTGTCAGTTTTGATTGGGTCTATGGGTGTCCCTATCTGGTGACAACGGGAATCACCCCAGCTTGACTTTATCTGTCAGCCAAGCAGAGTAAAGCTTACAGCAGTTTAAAGTGGATATAAATCCTCACATATACCCAGTGAAGTGAACAGCATCAGATGATACACAGAGATGAAACAAATCTCCCTAAATAAGATTTACATGTATATCCACTGTGTTCAGCTTGCTATATTCTTGTTATATTGATGTTAGAAATGTTCTCTTCCTGTTCAGCACTGAGAGTGATGTGTAGGCATTCACAATGTAACAGCTGATTGGAGGAAAGGCACATACCCTCACTCCTCATAGGCAGAAGAAGGAAGGAATGTGCAGAGCTATTCTGTGAATAGACCAGCTCTCTGCTAATCTATTTATAGCACCCTCACAACACAAATTTCAGGCTGGTGTTATCTTGGTTGTCTGAGAACTTGGTAGAAGTTATCATGCTGATAACAGAAGAACAGAGCAGCAGAAAGACACTGGACTTAGGGCTTTGGAGAGAGATAAGAAAAAACTGCAGGTATATATGTGCCTAGCTCAAATTTCATTAATCAGGTTTACATCCACTTAAAGAAAAAAACATCACATGCAAGAAAGGCAGGGGAACTATTTAAAGAATAGCTCTGACAATTGTTTGTAAACTTGTATTTATTCCCCAAGGAACCAAGTGCATATGGCACGTGTTACCTTTCTGATTGCGGCCTCTTTGCAGAGTAAAACTTTATTTATTTTAATGCTGGCTGTGGCTGAACCACATTTGAAGCCTAAGCTATGGACATCCCTGTTCGGCATGGTACAGCCAACACTGCTCTCCTGCTCCCTCTCTAAGCTGATTGTTTTTTTTACTGTTATGAATAAACAATCAGTGCTGCTCTTTTATAATATTAAAAGATCAGTCAGCACTGTGTTAAATCTATCTGCAGCTGCTTTTTAACTTACCCCCCCCCCCCCCATCTTCTCAGCAGATGGTCTATGCAGCCCAACGTAGCTGGGTTATCTTTCAATATTATGAATGAATAATCAGCGCTGTAGGGTCCAGTACAGTGCCTCGAAAAAGTATTCATACATACATCATACATTCATTCATTTTCCACATTTTGTCATGTTACAACCAAAAACGTAAATGTATTTTATTGGGATTTTATGTGATAGACCAACACAAAGTGTCACATAACTGTGACGTGAAAGGAAAATGATAAATGGTTGACAAATCATGTTTTACAAATAAATATGTGAAAAGTGTGGCGTGCATTTGTATTCAGCCCCCCTGAGTCAATACTTTGTAGAACCTCCTTTCACTGCAATTACAGCTGTAAGTCTGTTTGGGGATGTCTCTACCAGCTTTGCACATCTAGTCACATTTTTGCCCATTCTTCTTTGCAAATAGCTCAAGCTCTGTCAGATTGGATAGAGAGCATCTGTGAACAGCAATTTCCAAGTCTTGCCACAGATTCTCAATTGGATTTAGGTCTGGACATTGACTGGGCCATTCTAACACACAAATATGCTTTGATTTAAACCATTCCCTTGTAGCTCTGGCTGTATGTTTAGGGTTGTTGTCCTGATGGAAGGTGAACCTTCACCTCAGTTGCAAGTCTTTTGCAGACTCTAATGCCTCGTACACACAAGTGGAATTTCTGATGGAAAAAGTCAGACGGAAGATTTTCTTTGGATATTCAGTCGGAAATTCTGGTGGAATGAGATAGAGAACTTAATTTTTCTTGGCTCATCATAGTGTTGGACATCACCACGTTCTTGGCATTTGGAATTTGGTGTAACCGTGTGTATGCAAGACAGCTTGAGCGGAGTTCTGTCGGAAAAAGCATCAGAATTTATTCTGACGGGAAAACCGGGTGTGTGTACAGGGCATAACAGGTTTCTTTCTAAGATTACCCTGTATTTGGTTCCATCCATCTTCTCATCAACTCTAACCAGTCTCCCTGTCCCTGCTGAAGAAAAACATCCCCACAACATTATGCTACCACCATCATGGTGCGTTCAGGGTGATGTGCAGTGTTCGTTTTTTGCCACACAAAGCATTTTGCTTTTAGGCCAAAAAGTGACATTTTGGTCTGATCTGATCAAAGCATTTTTTCCACATTTGCTGTGTCCCCCACATAGCTTCTCGCAAACTATAAACTGGACTTTCTTTCACCAATGGCTTTATTTTTGGCATTCTTCCATAAAGGCCAGTTGTTCGGTGGACAGATTCTCCCACCTGAGCTGTGGATCTCTGCAGCTCCTCCAGAGTTACCATGGGCCTCTTGGCTGCTTCTCTGATCAATGCTCTCCTTGCCCTGGCCTGTCAGTTTAGGTGGACGGTCATGTCTTGGTAGGTTTCTAGATGTGCCATACTCTTCCCATTTTCTGATGATGGATTGAACAGTGCTCCGTGAGATCTTTAAAGCTTGGAATATTTTTTTTTTTATAATTTAACCCTTCTTTAAACTTCTTCACAACTTTATCCTTGATCTGTCTGGTGTTTTCCTTGGCCTTCATCATGCTGTTTGTTCACTAAGGTTCTTTAACAAACCTCTGAGGGCTTCACAGAACAGCTTTTTTATATTGAGATTAAATTACACACAGGTGGACTCTGTTTACTAATTAGGTGACTTCTGAAGGCAATTGGTTTCACTATATTTTAGTTAGGGGTGTCAAAGTAAAGGGGGCTGAATACAAATGCACGCCACACTTTTCAGATATTTATTTGTTAAAAAATTTAAAAACCATTTATCATTTTTCCTCCACTTCACAATTATGTGCCACTTTGTATTGGTCTATCACATAAAATTCCAATAAAATACATTTACGTTTTTGGTTGTTACATGACAAAATTTGGAAAATGGCAAGGGGTATTAATACTATTTTAAGTTACTGTATATGACATAGCCCTGCAGCACTGATCATTCATTCTTAAAAGTGAAACATCACTTAGCACTAGAGGGTTAAGTGATCAAGCTTATGTATTTTTAGAAGCCTCCATAAATAGATCACACAGAGCCGCAGGCTTTGTTAGTTTTTGTGACTGGAGACACTCACAAATCCTTCTCCTTTATAGCAGTGTTATCATACAGCGGGTGGAAATTGGTATAACCACGCTGCTTAGCAACAACAGGATGAATTGTAATGGGACCAAGTGCTAGCCCTGAGGGGTAAATAAAAGCTTATAGACTTTAAGCTGTCCACAGACTTTTTTTTTCACACATTCAAGGTGGATGGTCTGCTGTGTCTATGTATTCTGACAGCAGAGACACACCCCTGCCATCAGAATACACTAATCAGCGCTGCAATCAATATTGCCTGCAGTGCTGATCGAGTGTAAATCTTCCAACAAGGAGGTTTGACAGGAATTGATTAGCAAGTCGATTTCTGTTCAACCGCAGTGACCATATATGGATACAAATTTCACTGACCATTGCGGAACCAGTTAAATTTTGATGCACGTTGGGCCAACTTTAGTAAGACTTCACACCTAATACATTTCCTGCATAAAACCATAAATGTATTATTAAAAAAAAAAAAACATAAAACCAATATTGTCTGAGAAAATAATAAAATAAAACATGTATCTAAATTAAATGTGTGATTGTATAGAAAGATCGTCTGTATTATGAAATATGGTAGAATGTTGCCCCGATATAAGCTTAGAATTATTTTTGTTCCTTTGACCTACAAAAGTACCATAGCCCATTCTGTGGCAGCACTGTACTAAACCTTATATAACCCTCAATAAAATACACCACAAAGAACTGCAAATAGATTCTGAAGAACCTGAAATAGAGATACAAGCATATCCCTCCTTCTGGTAACTTGGCAGATGATAGATATTTGTGCTTTGAAACCTTTGCAATGGTTTTGACAGCAGTTAGTCATTAATTCTAAGATTGCTTTACTTGTAGCTTGTGTCAATGGACATTTAGACCCAACCTAACAGACCCTTGTGCTCTGCCAGTACTTTGTCTGGTACAATTAGACTACAAGGTTGGCATATATGGACTTTATAGGCATCACATCATGTTTGTTTAATAAACCATGTCATTTATTTATTATACACCAATATAAAATCCCACATAAAATCAGCTTGATGTGATGCTTATAAAGTAAATATACATCAACCTTGTAGTCTGTTCAAACAGATCTGGATGGAGATCTCTCCATTACTATTAAGCTAGTGGATCTCCGTGATACTCCCCGTTGGAGCTATTTTACAAAATGTCATGATTACTTTGTTTACTACAACTGACTGATACCAATGCACATGCAATGAACCCTGCAGGTTCTGTTAAGAATTTCTGTTTCACTTGGTGTAACGTAAGCTTGAAGCAGGCAGAGTTCAAACAAATGGATTGTTGGGTTTTACCATGCACAATAGCATTTAGGAATGCCAGTACATGATATTGTTACCTTTTTGTAAATCTTGTCTGCCTAATTGTATTTAATTTGTAAGGTCATTTTATCTGTTTCTTACATAAAAAGTATCCATATTGGATTTGCCACAACAAATTAAATTGGCCTAAATGTTAAATATTTTTTTCAGTTACTAATGAGAAAAAATAGGTAATAATGTGCAAAACATGCTCATATTTCTAATATTTGTATACCATGCAAACAGTTAAAAAAAAAAAATATATATATATATATATATATATGATTAGGTGTGACCATTTAATTTAGTTGAAAAATATGCAATCAATCAACAACAAATTATCATTCCTTCCCATGAGGAATATAGTGGATGAAGCCAGACACTCCTGCCTGACCTATCTGCGGCCATCAGTTTCTTAAGGATTTGGAATGATCTCCCTTCCAAAGCCCCAGAGAAATATGGGAAAGATAACCTGTAATTTAAGTTGCCAGTGTTAATCCAAAACTAATATCTAAGAACCTAATTGAAGCTTTGCACTGCATTTAGCACATAGGCTAATTTGCATTATATAAGGGCAGTCCATTCATTTAAATGACAAAAATACAAAAAGGAGCACCAAGCTAAAATCGGATACAAGTATCCAAGATAATTTAAATTGTTGATAAAAAAAAAAAAAAAAAAAAAAAGTCATATAAAAAGAGCCAACATGTTTCAGGGGCAATACCACTCCTTGTTTATCAGAGCCATATTAAAACCAGTATTAATCTCTATTCATGGAGGAACAACTTGACAGCAGTTGCTGAGCTGGAGTGGAGGCAGTGCTTCAAATGGGCTGCCACATTGTGATAATGAGCACGTGGTAATGCCACGTTGTTGTAATGCTTAACTCAACATTGTGAATCCAGTCCTAATGTTGGGTGGACTCTTTAACCACTTTCTGACTGCTGCACGCCAATAGATATATGTCAGCACAATGGCAGTGGTGGGAAAATGGGCGTACCTGTACGCCCCCTTTAATTTGCAGCGCAGCTCGCGCTCACCGCGTTCTCTGTGACCTGCCGGAATTCGATGTCTGCCGGCAGTCCAGCGATCGTAATGCGGAGAGGCAAAACGGGGAGATGTAAACAATGCATTTTCCTGTTTGACCTAGTGACATGACAAAGAGCTACTGCTCCCTGTCATGGGGAGCAGTGATCTCTGTCATGTGAGTGGTAGCCCACCCCCCCACAGTTATAATCACTCCCTAGGACACACTTAACAACTTGATCGCCCCCTAGTGTTTAACCCCTTCCCTGCCAGTGTCATTTACACAGTAATCAGTGCATTTTTTTTTAGCACTGATCGCTGTATAAATGACAATGGTCCCAAAATAGTGTCAAAAGTGTCCGATGTGTCCGCCATAATGTAGCAGTCACGATAAAAATCACAGATCACCGCCATTACTAGTAAAAAAAAAAATATATAATAAAAATGCCATAAATCGAGCCCCTATTTTGTAGATGCTATAACTTTTGTGCAAACCAATCAATATACGCTTATTGTGATTTTTTTTTACCAAAAATATTAAGAAGAATACGTAACGGCCTAAACTAAACGAAAATATTAATTTTTATATTTTTTATGTTTATAGCAACCAAAATAAAAACCGCAGGGGTTGATCAAATACCACCAAAAGAAAGCTCTATTTGTGGGGAAAAAAAGGACATCAATTTTGTTTGGGTGCAACGTTGCACGACCGCGCAATTGTCAGTTAAAGCGATGCAGTGCCATATCCCAAAAAGTGCTCTGGTCAAAAAGGGGGAAATCCTTCTGGGGCTGAAGTGTTTCAAAAAGTCTGCTTAGCAGCTATAATGCTCTAAAACTCCTTTATAGTCATACCTACTTAAAATTTGCATTTATTAGTAATAATTAGTGTAAGGACAGACATTTTCTTTTTGATAGTGACAAGAGTTGGCCATGAGGTCCGTTGAAGAGGCTGTCTCAGGTGGCACTCAGAGAGACACTGCAGGGGTTGGCACTGAGGCTGAAGTGTCCATGGGACACTCCATCATTAGTGCAGGTCATAGGTGTGCACAGCCTATTGCATTAGGGTGTGCACACTTAAGCTCAAACACACGCATGTGTATGTGTCTACATATATATGACCCCGGAACATTGATCTCCCTGTCGGCACAGTGAAAGAGAAGAGCATAAACGACTTCTCTTATGACAGAGCCGGTAAGAGGGAGATCTTTCCCATGTTCCTGTTGCTACACAGAGCGATAACACTAATGCACATGGGGTGATTAGAGTGTGCCTGGGCACCCCTGGCACACCCTGTGTGCACGCCTATGGTGCAGGTAAGGGCCCTTTCACACTAGCGCAAGAACGGTCCGCTCATTACAAGTCCGTTTACGGACTTGTAATGGGTCCCTATGGGAGCGGATCCGTTAGCGGATGATGCATCCGCTAACGTCTGCTCGATCCGCATCCATTTTTGCGGACGGAAGAATGTCCTATTTTTCTTCCGTCCGGGCAAACGGATCGGATGCAAACGGACAGACGGAGAGCGGAGGAGAGATGGGGCGGTCCCTGCACAGTGTGCGGGGACCGCCCCGTCCGCCCGACAGCTCAGCGGAGACCCCCCGCTGAGCTGACGGACACACGGAGCGGACCGAAAAACGGACCGCTCTGTGTGTAAGGACCCTAAAACCAAAGGCTCAGCATTACTGAGTGACACTGAGAGTGCAAGCCCTCCGCACTCAGCAGATATCCAGTGAGTAGGTGACCCTTATGCCATTGCTATAAAATAGTTTAGTTCAACATACGGATTGGGTATCATGGTTTTTGAAGCTCAGGAGCTCATAAAAGTGTTTGTGTGGTATCATCCTAAATAGATTTTTATAATGTACAATAAACCCTTCAACCCAACTAGATATTTAAAGGGCAAGCCAGGTCACTGGGCTAGCGACATTTTTTATTATGATGTGTTTAAATGCCTATTAGCATATACTTTGTATTTCTACACTCAATAAACAAAATTAAATAAAATTAGGAAAAAAGTTTTGCTATGTCTGTACACTTAATTCTCCCCCCCCTGGCTCCAGAAAGACTCAAGAAGCCTTCAAGCTATATTGTCAGCACTATAAACATGTATTAATTGGGGTAAAATGTGTTCCTGATTTCCTTGGTTAGGGTTATCCAGGAACAGATGTAGCTTGGATTAAGGTAATTTTCTTCCTCCAGCACTAATAGTTATAAAGGAGAAACCCATTCATCTTTTAAATGACTGTATACAGGTTTTAAATTGTCAGTTTATATGGTAACCACTGTACAGATTGATTTGAAATCTGGTAACTGCTAGTATGTTACAGTACTTATCAGGGGATGCCTGCATTTGTCATAGACTCAAATAAATCCATACAGTACACAATGATTTAAGAGGTTTTTTAAGTACACAGATGCCATTGTTTAATCTCCTTTTGGACTGTCATCTGATAACACAGAACTCTGGTAATAAAGGCTGACCTTTGTGTCGGCACTGATTTATAATATCGGAAAAATACACTGGCTCACATTTCAATGTACATTTATCATAACTACTTTAGAGATATAAACATCAGTGATGTTTAAAGCTTTTCTAAGGTATAAGCATGAATGATGATTGAAATGTTCTACATTCAATTCTATATTATACATATGGCCAATATGCAGAACTAGCTGACGTCATATATTGTAATTGATTAGCTGTAAATGTTAACATGTACTTGTGTGCCCTACTCTCGGCTAGCACAGTTAGAACACACATTTACGTGTGTTGTCAGCACAATGGGAGTGATTTATAAAAACTGGAGGAAAGGAAAGTGTCAATGTTGCCATGGAAACTAATCTATCCAATTACAGCCATCATTTTGCCGGTGCGGGAAAATAAATGAGTAATAGGGTACTAGGGGACCTGGTCTTATAAAACAGAAGCAAATCTATTTTTTATTTATTTTTGGTCTGGAACATCAAAAAACACAATTTTCAAGATTTTGATACTCGATTTTTAGTTCATCTAGCTGTTATTCTGTATTGTACAAAAGAAAGGATTTTATTATCAGGTTTTATATTCTACTACATCTAAAATGGTGACACCGAAATTATATGTGTATATCTCCAACTGTATACAGTGATTTTTACTGTTCTACCCGGGAACATGAATCCTAGGCGTATGAAGCAAAAATAAAAAAATCATCACATGTGTTACCAAACGTTGCAAACTTCACTGGAACCGATTTATTTTTATTTTGTTACTGTTAGAAGTTCAGTATAATATTGGCATAGTAAAGTTGGCCCCATTGTGAAATCATTCAAGCTGCAATACATTTTTGCTGCTTTCAACCCAAACAAAAATAAAATTTGCAGTCACAGAGGGATGAGTTCATCAATGTGCTGCTTCTGCTTTCACTGTCTAGTCACAAGGTGGAGGTGGGTAGAAGTTCTTTAACCCCTTCAAGCCGGAGGGGGGCCAGACCCTTAAGGGGTTTTACATGCTAGGAGGCGGGGCATAAGGTCATGTGATAGGAAATCTCTCGATAGCATGCAGTGATCAAAGTTTTCCGCCAGGCGATGGTAACTGTGCCGGGAGCACTAATGCACGCAAATATGCGGTCGCTCAGTACCAAGGAGTTAACTGAAGAGTAAAACTACATCAGAACAATTTCTCTACTCCTGCCCTGCCAGACAGGACTGTGCTGTGTGGAACAGTAGTGTAAATTCTAGAATTGAATGGACAGAAATACATATCCTTTGGCAACTTAATCAGCTCTCATATCTGTATTTTATCTGTATTTAGCTGTTCAGATTTTAAAGTTGTACACGGGAAAGTGGCCACTGGAACTAATATCTTAATAGTGCAGGTTAAGGGCTCATTGAGATGGATGAATATGCCCATCCTCCATCCAGAGCCACTGACAAATACAGGTGCATCTACTGTAGACCTGCATGTAGGCAGCCCATAAAAGTGGATGCACACACAGCGGCTGTATGGACACAATCACATGTCAAAGTTAGACATGTGAGCAGAAGCAGGTACACAAACCCAAACACTTTGGGCTAGATTCAGGTATAATCGCGTAATTTTGTGCGGGCGTAGCGTATCCTATTTACGCTACGCCTCTGCAACTTTTACAGGCAAGTGCTGTATTCACAAAGCACTTGCTCCGTAAGTTGCGGCGGCGTAGCGTAAATTTGCCGTCGTAAGTGCACGTAATTCGAATTAGGCATGTAGGGGGCGTGTTGTATTGAAATTAACCGTGACCCCACGTAAATGACGCGCCGAACGAACTGCGTATGCGCCGGCCGTGGACGTATCCCAGTGCGCATGCTCAAAATTATGCTGCGAATACTTATTGGTTTTGACGTGAACGTAACTTACGCAAAGCCCTATTCGCGAACGTTTTACGCAAACGACGTAAACAACGGAAAATTCTACGCCAGCCCGACGTCCATACTTAACATTACGTACGCCTCATATAGCAGGGGTAACTTTACGCTGGACTTACGCTTACGCAAACAAAGTAAAAAAATACGCCCGGCCTCAAGTATGTTTGCGAATCGGCGTATCTAGCTCATTTGCATATTCAACGCTTAAATCGACGGAAACGCCACCTAGCAGCCAGCGTAAATAAGCAACCAAGATACGACGGTTGGATCTAAGACAAATCTATGCGTAACTGATTCTAAGAATCAGGTGCATAGATACGACGCCGCTCACTCAAAGTTACGCCGGCGTAACTCGTACGTGAATCTAGCCCAGAGTCTCTGCACATGAAAACCTTTGACATGTAATTGTGTCCATGCAGCCGCTGTGTGTGCATCTATGGGCTGCTTGCATGCAGCTCCGAGGTGGATGCACATGCATTTGCCAGCAGCTCTGCACGGAGGATAGGATTAAACACCCATCACAATGAGCCCCAAATGTAATTTAAAATATTTCATCATTTTTTTTTTATATAGTCCCATTATTTACCATGGTGATGTACAAAGTAAGAGCTATAACAATAGAAGGCAGTACAGACAATAAAATGTATAAAATATTTCAAGATGTAGACCTTTTCGTTGAAGTTTACAGTTATTAACAACATTTGAAAAATAAACTGCCTCATGGGGATGGGTACGTAATTGCCATCAACCCTGTGATAATAAAAAATTGTGAAAACCTGTAATTTGTGATTTTTAAGTCAATAAAGATTTTTTAGAACAAAATTATATATATAAAAAATGTATTAGATATATATAAAACATTTTTTTTAGAAATATTCAACATGTTGCAATATGAATATGGATATCCCTCTACTCATGACCATTTTGTGTTCTACTGATGGCTACATAGCAAGTTGTTGGGAAATACCACTTCAAAGTTTTCTCCAATATATCATGCATTGTTTTTAACTTTTGTATCATATTGCAACATGTTGAATATTTCAATTTTTTTATAAATCTAATACATTTTTCACATATATTATTATGTTCAATAAATAATACTGTATATACTCGAGTATAAAGCCGCATACACACAACCATTTTTCATGTCATGGAAAAAGGTTTTCTCAAGGTGATTCTTGTCAAGTCTGCTTGCATACACACGATCGTGAAAAAAATGCTCTAGCAAAGCTAGGTGACGTACAACACGTACGACGGCACTATGAAGTTCCATTTGAATGGCGCCACCCTTTGGGCTGATTATGCAAATTTCTCTTCTCATAACTTGCTTCTGAGCATGCACGTTTTTTTTACCGTCGTTAAAGTGCACACACGACTTGAAAAACGACGAGAAAAAATAGAGCAGGTTCTAAATTTTTAACAGTCGCAAAAAATGCTCCGGAGCCTACACACGGTCGTTTTTAATGACCAATTTCAAAAATGGCATTGTTCTCGTCATGAAAAACGGTTTCTGCCCCTATTTTTAGTGTGAAAATTACCTCCTTGGTGTATGTTTTAACTTACTTATCTCCAGTGTGGTTTCCGGCAGTCACTCCGTCTCTGCATCGCGGCGCGCACTCCCGTTGTGTTCCACTGTGTCCCGCTGTGATTATCTCCCGCTCGCCATGTATTTCTCCCATTGACAAAGCCGCCGCTGCCGTAATTCCCACCCATGCCATGACGCTGCTGTGCACTAGGATTGGCTGCTGGGACTCCCAGCAGCCAGTGATCATTGTGGCTCCTCCCGGGAGATAAAACAGAGCGGAAGTGAGGCAAGAAATAAAGTTCAGTACAGTATATTTATTTGGACACTTTGATTTTACATTGATGGGACACTCTGATTGGACACTGATGTGGACACACTGATTGGACACTGATGGTGACACACTGATAAAAGACTGATGGGGACACTCCAGAGTGTCCCCATCAGTATCAGTGTTTTTTTCAGTGTGTCCCCATCAGTATTTTATCAGAGTGTCCCCGTCAGTGTTTTATCAGAGTGTCCCCCTCAGTGTTTTATCAGCGTGCCCCCGTCAGTGTTTTATCGGAGTGCCCCCGTCAGTGTTAATTAATGTAATTTTATTGGTAACTATTTTTATTATTGAAATTTACCATACCAGTAGCTGCTGCATTTCCCACCCTAGGCTTATACTTGAGTCAATACGTTTTCCCAGTTTTTTGTGGTAAAATTCGATGCCTCGGCTTATACTCGTGTCGACTTATACTCGAGTATATATGGTATAAATAATTGTGTTCTATATATAATATATATAATTGTGTTCTAAAAAATTTTATTGCCTTAACAATCTTAGAATACCTCCAATAACATTGACATCTACAGTATGTACTGTACGTTGTGTATAATTTAGGTCAATCTAGACCGAGATCTGGATGTACAATCAAAATGAAAGAAGGCATCTAGCGCGGGTTACCATGAACAACCTCTCCACTTTCCCTTTCCTTAGTGGTATATGGTCAATCGCTGCCGGTTGAGCCAATGTTCGTTAAAGTATATTTTATAAGTACTGTACATTAAACAAACAGTACTACAATGTTTTTTTTCTGCTTGCTAGGGACATAGTGGGGTGTATTTTGGTTTAGACTACAGACATGTTACTTTGTGTGTATGTTTAGTACAATAGCTAAAATCATTATAAATTATATTATTTTATTCAAATAATTTTTGCCTGTTTTATGCATTCCTTTAGGGTGAACTAGGAGTCTCAGGAGCAAAGGTACATATTGTTCAGTATATATTTCCTAAACACCCTATACCAAAACACCCTTATATATTTAACAAGAACAATCTAATATATAATATACTCTAATCTAATACTGGGAAGAGTGTGATTTACAAGGTCTATAGTTAATGTAAAATTGGACTTAAAAACGTATCATTGTTAAACTGAATCCTATCCTCCGTGAGAGGGTAAATTCTTGCTATGTGGCTGGTGGACGGTGGATGACCGCTAAGATATTTTTAGAATTGGCTTATGTAATTTGCTCTGTGTGATAAATTTCTTTGTTCTTAGATTTCAAGGATACCTTTTTCATGAGTAGTATAAAGACTTGAAAATGCCTTTGCAAAGCACAAGAACTGATATAGGCTCTTAGAAGCACATTCAAAGTCCATCCTCTATAATACATGCTGACATAATAATAATACAGATGGTCATTCCTGAGTTAAATAATTTAACATTGACTATTCTAACTGCTATACTTTACAGTTCCAAAGCAGCTTTAGAGCTAGATAAAAGTGTCAAATATTTTTTTCTATAAAACTAATGATAAAATATTATATGACTGTTTTTATTTGTAGAGAGGATTAAAAAAATGTTCACAATAATTTTGCAGTTTTGTATGATATGAAAACGATTGTGGGTATTGAGCAAAGTATATTACAGTAAAATTGTACTCGTTTTAAAAATTCTTTCCTGATTACACTATATTACCAAAAGTATTGGGACACCTGCCTTTACACACACATGAACTTTATTGGCATCCCAGTCTTAGTCCATAGGGTTCAATATTCAGTTGGCCCAGCCTTTGCGGCTATAACAGCTTCAACTCTTCTGGGAAGGCTGTCCATAATGTTTAGTAGTGTGTCTATGGGAATGTTTGACCATTCTTCTAGAAGTACATTTGTGAGGTCAGACAATGATGTGGACAAAAAGGCCTAGCTAGTAGTCCCCACTCTAAATCATCTAAAGAAGGTATTCTATCGGGTTGCAAGCCAGTCAAGTTCCTTCACCCCAAACTCACTCATCCATGTCTTTATAGACTTTGCTTTGTGCACTGGTCCAAATCATTTGGTAGAGGGGTGATTATGGTGTGGGGTTGTTTTTCAGGGGTTGGGCTTGGCCCTTAGTTTCAGTGACATTTAGCATACCAAGACATTTTGGACAATTTTATGCTCCCAACTTTGTGGGAAGAATTTTGGGATGGCCCCTTCCTGTTCCAACATGACTGTACACCAGTGCACAAAGCAAGGTCCATATTCAACATAAATTTTCCGACATTCGGCTCACGTGTACTGGAGCCAGTCTGACAAGCTGGCCAGTCTACCGGCTTCTGTCGAACGAGCATGATCAGAAAAAAGTCTGCCGATCTGCACTCTCAGCCAATGGCTCACAGCTCTGACCGGAGTGTTCTGTCAGAGCACAATAGCACAGCAGGGGAGGTTGCTGTCCTAACATTGGATTGTTAGGACAGCAGCTCCTACGGAGCTGTCAGTTTTTTTTTGTTCAACCCTGCTGGGTTGAACAAATAAAAAAACTGCTAGTGTGTACTAGGCTTAAAGCCTGCCATAGAATTCAAATTCATCTTGCTCAGCAGGCCAGCAGTGAGTGTTGTATTCTGACAACTGGGAAACCTCCTACTGTCAGAATATAATAGTACAGCAGGAGGAATTTCCCCATCAACACTGACTGTGCTTATGGGGTAATTAAGCTAATTTTCTTTACTTCAGCCTATGTTTGCAGGAAAGAAAATTGCATAATGTATGGCCTGCCTTAGGCTTGAAATACCCAAACACAGAACCAAGACTGGAAAGTACCCAATTTGACAAATAAAAAGGTAGAGCAATTAGTACACTAGTTTTGAAGAGCCATACAATACAATGAACTGAGTGTATTATGTTAGCATTCAAACAGAATGAAGAGCAGTATGTCAGTTTGCCAAGTGTTAAAACCACTGGATCGATCCCTTAGGGTTGGTAAATAATCAGATAAGATTACAAACTACATTAGGCAGTCTGGCAAGGTATATGGCATATTTTGAATTAGTTTGTTTTAGCAAGCTTTAAAACTTTTACATTTGGATGTAAGCTTATGAAGTAGCTCTGGGGAGTTTGAGTCTACAGAGGCTGCGATGTTTTTTAACCACTTGCTTACTGGGCACATATACCCCCTTCCTGCCCAGGCGAAATTTTAGCTTTCCGCACTGTCACTCTTTGAATGTCAATTGCGCGGTCGTGCGACGTGGCTACCAAACAAAATTGGCATTCTTTTTTTCCCACAAATAGAGCTTTCTTTTGGTGGTATTTGATCACGTCTGCGGTTTTTATTTTTTGCGCTATAAACAAAAATAGAGCGACAATTTTGAAAAAAAAACACAATATTTTTTAGTTTTTGCTATAATAAATATTCCATTTAAAAAATATATATATATTTTTTTCAGTTTAGTCCGATACATTATTCTACATATTTTTGGTTAAAAAAAATCACAATAGGTGTATAGTGATTGGTATTCGCAAACGGTATAACGCCTACAAAAGGGGATAGAATCACGACTGTGATATTACGGTTGACACATCAGACACTTTTGGTACATTTTTGGGACCATTCACATTTATACAGTGAATAGTGCTATAAAAATGCACTGGTTACTGTAAAAATGTGACTGGCAGGGAAGGGGTTAACACTAGGGGGCATCAAGGGGTTAAATATGTATTCTGGGAAGGATTCTTACTGTGGGGGGAGGGGGACTGACTAGGGGAGGTGACCGATGGTTGTCCCTATGTACAAGGGACACACCATTGGTCTCCTCTCCCTGACAGGATGTGGAGCTCTGTGTCTATCTATGCATCCTAAACCTCTAAAACTTACCACATGCCTGTTTTCTTTACAGGGTGAAAAGGGTGACACTGGCAATGCACTTGGTGGAGTTAAAGGAGAACCTGGTACTCCGGGCCTACCAGGACCTCCAGGACCAAAGGTCTGTATGTTACTACTTAAGATATAGCAAACATGGGACATTTGTGGGAAACCTAAGCAGCATGGCTTACGTGCCTTTTGTGTTTTAGAACTGGAGGGACTACATGCCACAACATGCCCTGTATATACTATGATACACACTTACTCCCACCAAACTGCCAGAAGCCTATGAATCAGCCACCTGTGACACACCAAACACTAATGGGCTATGCGATTCATTCAAGGGATGGGCACGTTTCTGCTAGTTAGTTCTCTAGCAAGATTTACAAGCTGTGCAAGATTTCTCCAGTGCAGGGGCAGTGCCTATGTAATCTGTCTGTTAAAAGTAGCTGTGGCTGTCATTTCATAATTGATATATCAGTCACATTTTACTTTAGATCACAGAGAAAGTTATTCAAGAGACCTGATTAAAATCCAGCCTATAGTGATACAACACCTTTGGTATCAGTTTGGGTGATCTTGTTTGAGTTAACACAAAGCATAAGACGTTTGTGATAGACAGGTTAAAAGATGTTGCCTTCTGTTTGAAGGCTGAAATATGACAAACTGAGCATAAAAAAGGCAACTCCTTGTATATCTCATTATTTCTTTCATATCGCCAAAGATGAGGAAAGGTCAAAGAACAAAAGCAACTAAAAGTACATATATCTTTTTATCGAGATTTTTGTTAAACATTTGAACTATGCTTGTAATTCTGTGCCCACAAGGAAAAGTGTTGCCCTCGTTGCTTATGCTGTAGGTCTTGGTGTGAATACCCATAGCATATAAATGAAAGAAACAACCAGAATGATTAGAATGTGAACAGATGCATATTTTCTGTCCTTGCCACCCTGTTGATGTGTAATGTGCATTGTCTCCCATTTTCTACCTATTTTCTATGTTTGCTTAGGGAGAAACCGGTGCTGTTGGCCAACCTGGAATTTCAGGTCAAGAGGGTGATAAGGTAGGTCATTATGATATCCAGTGGAGTAATTGTAAAAATGTGGTTCAAAGTATTCCTAAAAATCAATGGAAGATCTGACATATTCCTCTTGCCCATACTCAATTGCCCATAAGACTTTTATAAACAAATCTCTAAGATATACTGTACACATTGGATGTCCTAGCAATACTCTGAGAAGACAAAAGGAGGATATTTTACTGACTTCATCATGGCCTGGTCATTCAAGCAACTGTAGAGATGGGACCCATGAGGAAGACCAGGATAGAAGTGCCCAGGACCAGTGGAAGCTGTGACAGCGCAACGCTGGAGGGCACAATATGACAAGTAACTCTGTCATAATGTAATAGTATGCAGTGCATGCTAGTACATTATGGGGGTTGATTTACTAAAACTGGAGAGTGTAAAATCTGGTGCAGCTGCGCATAGTAGCCAATCAGCTTCTAACTTCAGTAAGTTCAAAAAAAATGGAAGCTGGTTGGTTTCTATTCACAGCTGCACCAAGTTTTAGACCCTCTAGTTTTAATAAATCAACCCTTATGACTAAGACCTCATTCACACTGAGGCAGTTTTCAGGCACCTGAAAACTGCCTCTCATGCCTCCACAGTGTGAAAGCCTGAGTGCTTGGAGGGCAAAGATGAGGGGGCTGCAATGTGAATGGGGGAAGCAGAGCTAAAGAGGGCTGCAATGTGAATGAGGGGCAGAGCTGAGGGGGTCTGTAATGTGAGTAGGGGGCAGAGGACATTACTGTGGGGGGATGTGAAGGTGAGGCAGAGGACACCACTGGGGGGTCAGTGTGACGGGAGGGTAGGGAACACTACTGTGAGGGGGTGGGTGATGTGATGGGGGCAGAGGACACCACTGTCAAGGGAAAACTGCAATGTAAAGGAGGACTGAGGAAACTGATGGAAACAAATTAGATTGTGATTTTAGAGGAGGGGGTTGTGATGTGAATGATCTGAGTCATCAACAGGGGATTCATACGGATCTTGGCTGGAAAAGAAAATTACGGATCGGACCTCTAATATAGAATTTAGATTTTTAAGCAACTTCTTCAGTTCCACTGATTCTTAATTTGTTCACAGGGTGCTGCAGGAGCAAAGGGAGATCAAGGCCATTCTGGACCAAGAGTAAGTTGAATTAGTTTCTTCTGTGGGATAGTTTCTTGACTAATGCAAAAAACAAAAACACAATCATTTAGCCCATACCAGCAATAACACATCAATATGCTTTTGGTCATAAGCGCTAGAAACCTAAACTGGTTATTTGCCCACCCCTTTACTTTTATCTGCTCTATGTTTAACACATTCGTTTAGATAAATTCACATTCAACAAATAGTTCCTATACTGTATAGATTTAAAAATATGACGGTAATCTCCATGTAGGTGTGTACATGTATGCAATGCAGTATTAATATGTTTTATTGTTTCACTGAAAAAAATAATCCATGTTACTACTTTCAAAAAAAAATTGTTATTATGTTCGAGGAATGTAAGAAGGGATTCCTTGTGATGGGACATTGCAGCAATATGAAGATAGGTCTAGCTGAATTCAATTAAAAAAATTTAAATCATTACGTTTTGAAAAGTAAATTGTCATTTATATCTATTATTATTTTTAAGTACTTTTATTGATAGCAAAAACTTTTCTTTTTTTGTTTTACTTTGGATGGAATAGGAAATGTTCTAATGACAACTGTCACATTTTGGATTTCCCACCACTTCCTTTCCCAGTGACTATGGCTACCAGAACAAACAGTGAGGGGAAAATGTTTTAAGTGGTCACACGGACAGCAATATAAAACCTGCTTGAGCCCTTAAGCCCCGTATATAGGGTGGTATCGGCTGGTTCAATAGAAACTAGCCAACATTCGGCCCGTGTATATATGGCAGCCAGTCAGACATGGTGGCTGAACATCGGATTTCTGTTGAAAGGGGCATAGTTGAAAAAGATGAATGGCTGAGATCACTGACCGGTGTGTTCTGGTGAGGGGGCAGCACAATAGCTCAGTGGAGGAGATCTCTGTACTATTATCGGATCGTTAGCACAGGATCTCCTCATGAGTTCTTTCTATTTTATTTTGTTCAGCCCACTGGATTGAACAAAAAAAAAACTGATAGTATATACCAGGCTTAATTCTTGCCTACTGTATCTAAAGATTTACAAAAGATTTAGCTTTAGATATACTTTGAGGGGACTCGATCAGGATAAAAATACAGCACTTGCACCTGCTGACTTATTTTTTCACTAATTAGTATGTCTCTGACCTTGAACAAGTATGCAGCCATTGAAGTGTTGGGGCGCCTATTTAGCACATACTGGTTCCAGGCTGGGCACTAAGGCTCGCCACCATACACTGTATGATATTCCCTGTCCACCCCCTCCCACCCAATATTCTTTGACAGGAATATTAAAGGAACTATATGAAAAATTGTTGGCTGCATCTAATTACCAGCAGAGGGATTTATACATCTGTGCTGTCCGTGTGGATGGAGGAATCTGTTACTTATTTTCTTTCATCACGGTGGCTGAAAATCTAATAGTATATAGCTAGATTAACTAAGCAATTGAGGATGACAGCCTCACAGCAGGTATCATCAGTGTCAGTCCCGTTTTTCTTATTAACATATTCTGAGTCCCTGCTTTATGCAAAAAAAAAGTATAATTCCAAAATTAAGAGCCAATACAAAAATATTCAGGAATGTCATGTGCGTAATTAAAGTTGACTAATAGGGCTCATTCGTATGGGAAGAAAAATTGCTGCCTTTAGATATACACTGTGCATAGTTTTGTGTGCATCTAAAGGCAGCACTAGAGTAATCAATGAACCCATACACACAGCTGTGCCACTCTGTGGAAATGTGCACCACGTTTAGCTGTGCAAAAAAATTAAAAAGTAGGACCCCTTTGGATCCAAGTATGCAGAGTTGACATGTGAGCACACATAAACACGTCTAAACATGTACGTACTTAAATGCACATCCATTAATTTTAGTGTCTAAACACTGTGTGCAAGTAAATGCGAGTAATTTAGAGGTGTATTTTCTGCAGGATCTTCTGCCAGCAAGAACCTGCATTTATGCAGAAAATGTGCATATGCCCATGTGATCGGACCCTCATGGGTTTATATGTATTGTGCAATCAGATGTTTTCTTTTCATCGTGTTGTCTTTTTTAAAAATGTTGGTCAGTGTATCAACACCATAGTAATAGTTCTATGTTTTCTTTTAGGGTCCTAAAGGGGATCCAGGGAAATTCAACATTGTGGAATATAATAGCAACCTAAGCGAGGCATTACAGGTAATAAAATAAAGCTTTATGTATGTACTGTATCCTTTTTATTATTATTTTTATGTATTACATACAGTACTATGTGACTGTTTTGCACTGGTAAAATATACCAGAGTTAATTATATTTTTGAAACAATTAATGTTTTGTTTTTAACACGTATACGTATACACGTAGATACCATTGCAATTTTTTATTAAAATGCTAAATACCTTCTTTGCCCAGCTCTGCTGTGTGGTCAGGTATCCTCCCTCTGCTCTCCTTCTCGATCTAAGGAGTTCAGTTGGTGGGGCTGAGATTCCCCTCTGAAGTATGCAAGTCTAGCAAAGGGAGAAAATGTTACCACACAAGAGACCTGGGCAAAGAAGGTATTTAGCTTTATAATTAAAAAAACTAAATATACACACACGCTGTACACTGTACTTATTATTTTCCTAAAACAAAGAGGATAAAAGTATATAACAGATGTTACTTTGCAAACACTTTACTAAAGGGGAGGAGCAGCTGCGGCAGAATAAAGGCAGGAAGGGAGGGTCAGGGAGAGGATTTGCTTCACACAGACTACAGACTACAGAGGGAGAGATGCAGAGATGCTGAAGGCACAGCAGTTTGAAACAAGCACGTAAACTGATCACGTTATCATGGATCAGCAGTCATGATAAACAAAATCAGATTACAGAGGGGAACACGGGAACAGGCAGGATCAACCAGGTATTGCATAACATGGAAAGTGACACATGACACTGCAAAAAAGGGATACCTGTAAAATCCTTTTCTTGGAGTACATCACGGGACACAGAGCGCATAGTCATTACATATGGGTTATATGGGTACCTTCAGGTGTGGACACTGGTGTAATCAACTTCACAGGAAGTTCCTCCCTATATAACCCCCTCCCACTGAGAGTGCTTTAGTTTTGTAGCAAGCAATTTCTCTGAGGTTACACAATGTTCCCCAAAAAGAGGGGTGGGAGCTCTGTGTCCCGTGATGTACTCCAAGAAAAGGATTTTACAGGTAAGCTGTTATTAAAAATCCCTTTTTCTTGATCGTACATCACGGGACACAGAGCGCATAGTCATTACATATGGGATGTCCCAAAGCAATGCTCCATGAAGGGAGGGAGACCGTAAGGCCAAAAATAGCCAAACAGAAAATATATCAGGAGGTAAAATAGCTCCACCAACAGAAAAAAAAAGGGGGCGTGAACCGGGCCAGAGGATTCTATACTGCTGCCGTAGGACCGCCTGCCCAAATGCTGCATCCGTAGCCTTTGCGACGTCCAACTTATAAAATTTAGTAAACGTATGTACGGAAGACCAGGTTGCCGCTTTGCAAACCTGTGCCATAGAGATCTGATGGTGTGCCGCCCAAGAGGCACTCATGGCCCTCGTAGAATGGGCTTTAACTGATAAGGGAGGTGGAACGCGCTTCAGACCATAGGCCTGAAAAATCAGCTGCTTAATCCACCTAGCCAAGGAAGCCTTGGCAGCCGGCTGACCCTTCTTGGGGCCATCCGGAAGAACGAAAAGCACATCTGTTTTCCGAATCTTTTCTGTAGCCTTGAGATAAACCCTCATGGCTCGGACCACATCCAAAGTATGAAGCAATCTTTCCTCTCTGGACTGGGGAGTAGGAAAGAAGGATGGTAGGACTAGGTCCTGATTCAAGTGAAAACTGGATATGACCTTAAGGAAGGAAAGAAGGCTGAGGCCGCAGAACCACTCTGTCCTTATGCAGAATCAGGTACGGTTCCCTGCAAGACAAGGCTGCCAGCTCGGAGACCCTTCTGGCCGAAGCCATAGCCACCAAGAAAACCAACTTTCGGGTTAGCAGCACAAGAGGGATTTCTGTCAGAGGTTCAAACGGCTGCTTTTGTAAAGCTGACAAGACCAGATTTAAATTCCAGGGGAGCTCTAATAGGGGGATTTACATGCAAGACCCCCTGCAAAAAGGTTTTCACAAGCGAATGTGTGGCCAAAGGCCTTTGAAACCATATCGATAAGGCAGACACCTGCCCCTTTAGAGTACTAAGAGCCAACCCCTTGTCAACGCCAACCTGGAGGAATCGCAAGATCCTGTCAATAAAAAACTTGCGAGGATGCCCTCCTTGAGACTCGCACCACTCCACATAGGTTCTCCAGACTCTGTAATAGATATTTCTAGAGACTGGCTTTCTAGCTTGAATTAACGTAGATATGACTTGGGCTGAGAGGCCTCTGCCCTTAAGAATTAGAGATTCAGCCGCCAAGCCATCAAATTTAGCTGCTGTGAAGCAGGGTGGTAGATCGGGCCCTGAGACAGCAGATCTGGGCGCAGGGGGAGTGGCCACGGTGCCCTTACTGACATCCTCACGATGAGTGCGTACCAAGCCCTTCTGGGCCAGGCTGGGGCCACCAGGATCACCGGCCTGCGCTCCACCCTGATCCTTCGTAGAAGGCGGGGAATCATCTGTAGTGGAGGGAACGCATACAGGAGAGAAAACTGGTGCCAGGGGCAAACCAACGCATCGGTCCCGTAGGCCGAGGGGTCCCTGGCTCGGGATACGAATTTGTCCAATTTCTTGTTGAATCTTGTTGCCATGATGTCCACATCGGGAACTCCGAATCTTTGGCAAATCTCTTGGAATACCTGGGGGTGAAGAGACCACTCTCCCGGGAGTAACTGTTGACGACTCAAAAAATCTGCTTGAGAATTGTCTATCCCTGGGATGAACACTGCTGAGATGCAGGGTACATGGGCTTCGGCCCATGAAAAAATCAGGTTTACTTCCCTTTGAGCCGCTAGGCTCCTTGTGCCCCCCTGGTGGTTTATGTATGCCACCGCCGTGGCATTGTCGGACTGTATCCTTACTGGCAGACCCTGCAGGGGAAGAGTCTAGGCGACCAGGGCCAACCGAGCAGCTCTGATCTCTAGGACATTGATGGGAAGCAGACTTTCTGCCTCTGACCACTGTCCCTGCTGGGTCCGTTTTCCTAAGATTGCCCCCCAACCTGTTAGGCTGGCATCTGTGGTTACTATTTTCCACGAGATGGGGCAAAAGGTTTTCCCTTTTGATAATTTTTGAGGGATCAGCCACCAGTACAGGCTGTGCCTGACTCCTGGGGAAAGAACTAATGGACGGTCTAATGCCTGTATGGACTTGTTCCAAGCAGAGAGAATAGCTGCTTGCAGAATTCTGGTATGGATCTGGGCATAGGGCGCTGCTTCGAAGGCGGCCACCATCTTTCCCAGCAGTCGCATGCATAGGCGAATAGTCGGCTTCTTTTTGCCTAAGACTATTTGAATCGTTTGAATCAACGACCTGATCTTCTTTTGAGGTAAAAATACCCTCTGGCATTCTGTATCTAACCGAAAGCCTAGATATTCCAACTGTCTTGTGGGTTGTAACCTTGATTTTTCTTGGTTCACAATCCACCCGAACTCTTCTAGATGCCGCACTGTGCGGACTACTGCATGATTGAGGTTGGAAGCTGAACTGTCGATAACCAGGAGATCGTCCAGGTATGCTAGGACCAAGATGCCTTCTGTCCTTAGGACGGCTAGCACCGGGGCTAACACCTTTGTGAATACCCGTGGAGCTGTTGCCAACCCGAAAGGGAGGGCTACGAACTGGTAATGACTTTGATTTATCGTAAAACGAAGAAACTTGTGATGTGCTGGGTAGATCGGCACATGCAGATATGCATCCTTTATGTCTATAGATGCTAGGAAGTCGCCCTGATGCAGGCTGGCTGTCACTGAACGTATGGAGTCCATACGAAAGGTCTGAATCCTTAGAAAGCGATTTAGGCGTTTGAGGTCTAATATAGGCCTGACGTCGCCATTGGGTTTTGGTATAACAAAAAGGTTGGAGTAGAATCCCAGACCCCTTTCTTGGGTTGGTACTTCTACAATTACTCCTTGGAGCAAGAGGCGATCCAACGCCTTTACGAGAGAGGCCCTCTTTAACGGGTCGCTTGGAAGACTTGACCCCTGAAAATGAGGAGGGGGGATTTCTCGAAACTCTAGTTTGTAGCCTGAGGCTACTACGGACCGAACCCAAGCGTCGGGAATTCTGGCCTTCCAGACTTCGGAGAAAAACTGAAGCCTCCCCCCCACCCAAGAGAGTGGGGGCGCCCCTTCATGAATCTGACTTGATGACTGGTTTAGCCGGCTTGCGAGACCAGGGCCTCTTGTTTGTCGCGGCTTGTCCCTGTGGGTGGCTATTAACTGCTGAACGCCCGGGAGGCCGTCGATACTGCCGAGAAGTCGAAGGGGCCGAGCCTACAATGGCCTGACGTTTAAACGTGGGCCCACGCGGTCTTTTCTTGACCGGTAAGGAAGTACTTTTTCCACTTGATATGGTGTGGATATATTTATCTAGGTCTTCCCCGAATAGTCTTCCCCCATGAAAGCGAAACCCTGCTAAAAGCTTTTTGCAGGGTGCCTCTGCTGACCAGTTCTTTAGCCACAAAAGACGACGCATGTGAACCATCAGTAGAGATGAACGGGATGCCTGTTGGATGGAGTCCTTAATAGCATCTATTGCAAAGCAGAGAGCCCTAGGGAATTCTGCTAATTCATGAGTATGCTGAGCCGGCATGTCCTTTAATATATGTTTTGCCTGATCCTTCAAGGCCTGACAAACACCAATGGCTGCTACTGCTGGCTGAACCATGGCACCTACTGAGGTGAAAGCTGCTTTCAGTAGGGTCTCGAATTTCTTGTCGACCGGATCCTTGAACATATGGACATTTTCAACCGGACAAGTCAGGGATTTATTCACGCAGGAAATGGCTGCGTCCACTGTAGGGAGAGCCCATTTCTTTACATATTCCTCTTCCATAGGGTAGAGAATAGAGAATCTTTTAGGAGGGACAAAGATTCTATCAGGTCGAGCCCAATCCTGGTAAATCACGTTCCGCAGAAGGGGGTGCATTGGAAAAGATGCACAAGTTAATGGAGCCTTTAAAGAACCCAATGAGGATACCTCCGGGGCTACTAGTTCTGGCACTGGAAGTTTAAAGGCAGTGCGAACCATATCTGTCAAAGACTGGATCCACAGGCCCTCCGCTTGAGAGGCCGAAAAATATTCATCTATAGTGGAATTTTCCCTGTCTGAACCGTCGGGACTTGGGTCTGCCTGATCCCCTTGTGGGTCCCGTTCCTCTGAAGAGGAGACCTCTGCATCTGAAAACCCCACACTGGGTGAGGGGGATCTAGCCCGCTTGCTACTTGGGCAAGGACGGGAAAGCAACGCAGTTAACCTTTTCTCTAGCCCACTCATGGTGGCTGCTAGCATTTCTTCCGTCACGTAAACGGGAATGGGTGGATCGGGGGCCGCCTCTGCCCCCAGCACCCCCAATGGCTCTTGTACTATGCCACTCGGTGTCCTGACTGGCGAGGGTGGGGCCGTAGAAGCCTGGCCCAAATCCTCTGACCCCGATGGAGACCCCTTTTGCTTTTTGGCACCTTTAGCAGCCTTGGCTGGTCCAGATCCCTTTGGAGCCATTGTACAACCTTGGGTCACCCCTATAGCCAACACCTGACTGTTGCAGCTAGGAGTAACCAATATGAGGGCAGGTATAAGGAAAATTAAAAAGAACTAATTTTTTTTTTTTTTACCCGCCTGGGAGGTGGCAATACTGAGGAAACCTGTGAGTATTGACACACCAATGCCCGTTAGCCGGAGTCCAAGGTAGACTCAGATACTGCTGGATCTAAGGCTGAGTCCCTTTAAGCAAAAAAAAACTTTTTTTTTTTTTTTTTTCTGGTCAATAGTGGACCTAAGTCCTAGACCTGAAGATCCACAAAACCGCCACTAGGTGTCCCTGTGTGGCCAAAAGACCCAGCTGCACGCTCTGTATCCTTTCTTCCTCTGCCTCCAGGAGGGAAAGACCAGCCAGAGAGAAGTTTTCCCTTTATACAGACCCTGACGCTGCTGGCCCGCCCCCCCCGACGCACGCCGACGCTATAAAAGGCGGCGTGCACGCGCGCGCGCATGCGCGCGCACACACGCGCGCACAATCGCGCGCACCACGCTGAAACCACATGGAGGAAGCAGAGCAGAGGAACAACATGGACCAGCGTTATGCAGCACCAACAGACACCAGGTAAGCACTAATCTTATTGTAGTGCACAGAGAGAGGAAGCTGTCCCCTTGAGCTTCCTAAGAAACAGGAGTTTTTACCAGCAATTTCCTCTTTAAAACATGTGGGGTTGCAGTATCAGTGTTAACAGGCAGACCTGGGGTGAGTAGCAAATATACAACTTACACAAGTATACATATATCTACATGTTATCTGGGTAAACATTAGAATCCCATCCTGCCTCAACAGACATAGTGGAGATAGTGGCTGATGCACCAGCATACTGTTAGCCAACCCAGAACCCCCAGGGGGATACCTACTGTCGAACCAAGTCCCGCAGGTTCCCTCTTACCTGCTCCACGCCGCAGGGTATTGCAAAATGCAAGAGGCCCAACCTTCCCCCATCTCCGTGGGTATTGTCTTGGACCTTCAGGGACCGGGGTCCTGTGTTAAGGAACCCACACCCCTGGACCTATATAGCATCCTGGCATCAGTAGCGTTTAGTTCTTGGAAGAGACTAAGGCACTGGAGCCCAGAATCCAGCCCTCCAAGGAGAGGCATTATAGGCAAAACCCCACTCCAGCAGGGCCCGGGTACCGTACATCTTGGCTCTGAAGCACTTCGGACGGATCCGGCTAGCTATCCTGGGTCCCGAGACCTCCGAGGGACAGCTAGACGTGACCAACACCTAAGACACTGGCGAAAAAACTAAAGCACTCTCAGTGGGAGGGGGTTATATAGGGAGGAACTTCCTGTGAAGTTGATTACACCAGTGTCCACACCTGAAGGTACCCATATAACCCATATGTAATGACTATGCGCTCTGTGTCCCGTGATGTACGATCAAGAAAGCACTGTTTTATATATTGTGCCTTAAAGAGACATTTTTTTTTTAGAGTTGCAACCACTTTAAGTCTACAGGTGCATTTGTAAAAGTTGGCCCTAATATGTTAGACATATAATGTAGCATGTTTTGGTTTCCATATGTACCTTTCGTTTTCTATTTTCTTTGAGGCTATGGAAACATTTTTCAGGGTTTACAAACTAAACCTTTAGAAAAAATAAAATGAATTCCCAATGAATTTAGTACATTCAGATGGATGTCACACTGTTCATAATAAAGTGTTGGAAAAAAAGCAATGGGTATTTTACAAAATGTTACCATTTGGAAATAAATTAACTGGCAGTTATCCGGATTAGAATTCTATAACACTGTGTGAGAACAACAGTAAAAACTAGTAATCCAGGTTTTAAAGCAATTATTTCTTCTTCTTGCTATTAATTGACCAGCGATGTGAACCTTGGAACTGCACAGCAGGCACCAATGTGAGCAGAGGGAGTGAATGTACATTTAGCATTCAGCATCATGGTTCAGCCAGTAGATGTACAGGAATTTCAGATTGCTTGAAATGCAATTAGAAGAAGGTTTGCCTTCCCTGTTGCCTGCAGTGGAAATTCTATCCTCTCTGGCCTTAATATCTTACTGTCGGCCATCTCTCTCCCACATGCTTACTCAAACAGAGCCACACACAGACTCAATACAATCTAATTTAGGAGATATTGATCAGCTGGCTGCTCTGAATGAATGGAAACTTATAGGCAGACAGCAGATAACAGCCTCTTGGCCCGCAAGCTATGTCCATTGCTTGTCGACTATAAAACCTCACATACGTTGACGGTTTTACAAACTGCTCAGAACGAATTTTAACTCCAAATCTCTTAGATGGGTATAACACAGGTGATTCGGATACAGTTTTCTATTGCTGCAGATAGTATTCTGGAGATTAGTAACTACTTATCGGATAAACATTTGCCACGTTGGTTGCTTTAATATAATCCAGACTGTGTGTAGGCAAAAGGCCTTATTTAAAACACACATCTACTGTATATGTGACATCATCTGGCTTTGCCTTGTCTATAGATTGCTGCAAGGCATAGAGAGAGAGAGCCCTTCTAGAAATACATTTTGTTAACCAACTGATTTCAGACTAATTGACTTTCAGTGCTGTAGTGATCAGAACTGACAGCTCATTGTTAGCCTGAACTGATTTCATGGTGCTTAGCATCCCCTGCAGGGAAAGGGCAACATTTTGAATTGTTCATGTTATCCTAAGATGCGCTTTGTCGGTAAATTGTAACAATATTGTGAACATTATGATCTGCATCAATCTCTTGGTTACAGGTTTGTTTGCACTTGGTGGCAGTGATTACCTTTTTTTCCCCTCGTAAAAGCTTATTTAGGTAAACTGAGCTTTTAGTATGTTAGATTTCTACAAAGTCAGCTAGGAAGCTGTATAAAGTGGGTCTGTGGAGGCTTGCCTGGTGTAAATCATGGCAGATCATATTTAAAAATTGATTCTTTGAAAATAGCTTGTCATATCTATCCCTTAAACAGTTGGTTATAATCAACAGATGTATCTGCAGTGCAGAATTAAACCAAAAACCATGAAGCATGGTCTCATATATTTATATATAGAAAAAACGCGCTACTCAAAAGTGAATAATAAGCTGCAAGCTCTGGGTAGAATACACACCACAGATACCAATTTATAAAAAAGGAGCTGCGCTAATATATATATAGTGTATATATAAGTGAAATATTAAAAACACTTAGCCGGCCGGCTCACGAACACCCGTCCTCACAAGGACCGCTACGCGGTGACATCAGCACTTCACTACTCTCCCGATGTACGTTTCATCACAATCTGACATCATTCAGGGGCACTTACGCTTGCCCTATGGTAAGCATGCATTCTTTGTGATGGAGGTGCACACGTTTGTTGTTGTGTTATTTGTAAAAGTTTGACTGATTTCAACTATCAAAGCTTCTTGTCACTATTTATTGGACTGATTATGCTCAATATTTTGATGATTTATATTTCATATATTGCAAGGTGCTTTTAATATTTCAACTATCATTCACTGAACTAGTCATTATTATAAGTTAATTATAACTCATATTAGAGTTCATTAATTCTTGTAAATAAGTGGCTCTATATTGGAGTGGCCATTAAATGCAAATCTTCTAGGAGGTCCTGACTAGGTTTCTGCAATATGACTAATATAAACATTTTTAATGAGCCCATTTGAAAATATTTGAAAAATATAGACATTTGTTTTATGTTATTTAGGCTCACGTGACAATCTTTTTTTTTTTTTTTTTTTTAGTTAATTAAAAGAGTGAGTCCCTTGACATGTTGTAGCTCCAAGCCAAGGCCATATCTAGACCTGAGAATATTGCATTATTATATGTATTATTTTTGACCTTATTATTTGGGCATGTAACAGAATTTCTCAGTGATCAGTCATCAATGCACACCCCAGTTTAACACTGAAATGTTATCCATGCTATGTAGACATTTGTGGAACATCCATAAATTATATAATGGGATCTGTCTTAGAATCTTTCCTTCTGTGAATATAATGGGAAATTTATATTTTTGTCAAACTATTCTATTTTCAGGGTCCTCCTGGGCCACCAGGTGTTCCAGGTGTACCAGGACAGAAGGTAAGTGCACAAAAAAAATAACTGGTTGATTGAGCTTAGAAAATTGCCACAATGGCTGCAATGTCATTTATTGACTGGGCCAGTGAAAATTATTGGTGTCAAAGCCTGTCAGATATTATAGGAACTGTTCCTTCTGGTTGACAATAGAGAAAATGTTTTGGCAAGTAGACACGTGTATTGAGCTTTTAAGACCTAGCATCTAGGGAGAGCTCATTAGTAGCTAAATGTAGACTATTTTTGAGAATGTATACATACTTTTACAAAGGTGTGGCCTAAGTTCGAAGGAATATGGCTCCTAAATTGAAAGTTCACCTTTATGACATAGTTGCACCACATTCTTAACTTGATAATTTATGTCTAGTTTGTTAATTTGTTCCTGTTATGTTGCTATTCGTGATTATTTTTCTTTGCCATTTCTTTCCAGTCCACACTTTTTTTATATTGTTGTGATGAGCATGGGTGGTCTATACACCAGTGGAGCCCCAGTATACTAAAAAGCCAGTTTTTCTTTTTTTTGTTCAACACAGACGGTTGACAGATCGCTATACCAACACAAGTGATATTGTATTCTCAAAGGATGCATGCTCGGATCTGCCTGTCCGTTTTCCAGGCAGATACAATTGGGCCATCCATTGACTCCTATGGGCAGTCGGATGTCAGTGGAAATGTGTCTGATCCGCTAAAAACAGATGTATGGCGATACATTCAGCCATCCGTCTGGTGGATCGGATCAGGTGAGATCTGATGAAAACAGACATGCTGTTCATTTACGTCCATTCTCCCCATAGAAATTAGCGGGGCTCTGACAGGTCCCACCCTGCTCTTTCAGCAGAGATGGACCTGTCATCCGCTGGCTCAGCAAAGATCAACGGAGCGATCTCCTGTTAAGCTGGCAGACTCCGCTTAACAGATCCACCCTGTGTGGAAATGGCCTAAATCTTGAATGTTTTCATTTTTTTTACATGCTGAGCAAATTAATACATTCAGCAACTAAATATATAACAAGTGTGTGTTCCTTCCTACATTGGCAGGGTGAAATCGGATTGCCTGGACCTCCTGGCCATGACGGGGACAAGGTAGGACAGACGAGTTACTGCTTAATCTTTCAGAATTTGTTAGTATGTTCAACATAATAATAGCCGGGAAAAAAAAACAAATACAAATGTTAAATAATTTATTAACCAACAGGATTTGGTTTGCATCACATTGGAAAAACACAGAAAACACAAAAAAATGTCCCTGTTTTTTTTTTAAATGGTGACTAGTTTCAATATTTCAACATTAGTGGACTTTTATCAGGTTTTTTTTTTTTTTGTATTACAAAAGCACCACTTTTTATATATACAATCTACAAGGAGCTCATAGGTCTTGGACTGGAATTATGTTACATTTTTTGTTCCTTATAAATCTCTTACTGCTTCCATTTTGATGTCTCAAAGAAGATAACAGGTAGGTGACCATGTCACATAGTTTAATCTAAAGTTTGATCTACCATTTCCATTATTAATTTATTGTGGGGTCAGAGTAAAGACTTGAGTGTAATATATGTAATATATGTCATATGGTTTTAGGGCCCTCGAGGGAAACCTGGTGAGGTTGGACCTTCAGGTCCAGTAGGACCTCCAGGACAGGATGGACTTCAAGGACCAAAGGGAGATACAGGCCCTAGGGGAATGCATGGGCCAAAGGGAGATAAAGGAGATGTAGGACAAGCAGGATCACCTGTAAGTAACAACTTTTGTATGTGTTAAATTAATAGAAACTTTGGCCCAGATTCACAGAGCGATTACGCCTGCGCAACTGGTGTTGCGCGTGCGTAAGTCTAAATGTGCGCGTGCGTTTAGATGAAAACGAATTACGCCAGAAATCTACATTTTTTTGTCCGGCGTAATTTCGTTAGACAGACGCATCCGTCCGCGCAAAAATGCGCTAGACACACCATTGATTTGCTAGTCAAATATGCTAATGAGGGAGTTGCGGGGATCCACAAAAAAACGCAGTTGCTGCGCAGGCTATGCGATGTGCGCAACAGCAAAATGTCCTGTCTAAAGTTAGAGCACCTAAAAGCTGGTCTAAAAAATTAAAAAAAGTCTACTTGTCAGATAAAGCAACACTGTTAGTGAGGAGTTCAGCAGTCACACGTGTTGCCCAACAATCTGTATGCCAACATGCCAGGGGCATCGTCGCGCATAGCTATACTACTGACTTTAGATGAACAAAGAAGGAGGAGGGCACGGAGGATGGCACTAAGGAGGGCACGGGAGATGTTTTTTTTTTTTTTTTATTTGCTTATATAAAATTTACAATTTAAATTAATCTAATACAATATTCTTTTCTGATACAAGCCCCTCACTCTTCACTTGATATATCACACACGCATAGACATCTTTGGCATGAGTGATTCTGAGGTGTCTCGCATCTTCAGATTCACCCCTCATGCCATCATGGAATTACCACAACCTTGCAGGAGGACATCACCAGCCCAACACATGGCACCACCCATGACACCCATGACAGCTACATATACAATCAGAGCCCCATCCCCACAGATTTCGAACAGAACATGTATGGGGACAGCTGGCTGGTTGGTGAGTGACATGGGAGTCAGGCATGACTATCCCCTCCCGTGATGCACACCTCACAAGTGGCACATGCATGACTAACATCCTCCTGTCTTTTCCCTTCAAGGTGACTCTGCATATGCACTGGTACCCCATCTCATGACCCCATCTCATGCCAGCTCACATTATGCATCTTTGCACGTTAAACACACACATTAATCATGGCACAATGAGAATGCATGCATGCACACCACTGTGGTCTCTAGCACACACACCCCACATCCTCATCACATTGGATTGGCACCAGTCCACCATGCAGGACTTGTGAGCTGCAACGCCATGCCACGGCTCCAAATTTGTCACTGTACATTCATACACCATTCACACAGACCTGGGGATCACTTCTCCACCACAAATGAGGGTGACACCCCTTTTCCCGCAGGAATATCACCCCCACATTCCAAAATCATACACAAACAGAACCAAAAAAATTAAATAAATGACGAGCAAAAATAAAAAATGCCCAGCAAAAATATAATTTAAACAAAATAACAACAAAGAAAACACAGAAAAGACAAAAATCACTCTGCAAAACAGTCCTCAAATATCTCAAAGACACGTCACAAACAAACAAAAGCACCTTGCTGTAGAGGGAGGGATACAAAGGGATGTATTTTTGCAAAGGAAGTGCATTTGTGTCTGTCTATTTATGCTGTCTGCGTAGTTCATAAAGTTGCCCTAGTCCATTTCCAATTTCACTGATTGCGCCGCTCCCGAGTTGTGAGCATGCGCACATCGGAGCTGACCATGGTCTCCTTCAAGCGCGCATGCGCAAGCCGGCCGGCCCTTCATTTGCATGGGGTCACGGCTCATTTCAATGTAACACGCCCACGTCCCTCCCAATTTGTATTACTCCTCCTTACGCCTCTGGAAAAAATCTTACGCTTGCGCAATTTCCTGCGCAAAAGCTACGTGAATCGGGGGATTACGCGGCTAGATGGCGCAAGTCTAACGTAATGGCGGTGCGCTACGCCGGACCGATAATGCGCCGATGTACGTGAATCTGGGCCTTTGTGTTTTAGTATAACATCAGGCATGCATTAAATGGTAAACATTTTTGAAATGTAAGCAAGACCATATTAAATATGAAAAAGGCCAGTTAACCCACAAGTGATATTTCAGTTTTTGGTAAATGTTGAGTCTAATTCCTAACTAGGGTCTTTCAAGGATGTTTTTGGGGAGATCTTGTGACAGTTATATGACAGTTATGAGAGGATCATATTTTATCTGTTGAAATTACATTTAATACAATCTAATATTATTCATTTTATTAGCATAGAAAATACGAACTATGAAATACAAACAGCAAGGTAAATGCCTGACCTACCAGAAACAGTGAAAATCAAATCAAAAGTAGAAATACTGGCATCCCAGGTTTTTCTACAGATATATATATAGATATATATCTATATATCTATAGATATATATCTATATATATATATTATAAAATTACTGTATATGTATATGTACACACTAGATAATTTGTACCTGGACATGAGATACCATAATCTTTATGCTGGCTATTGGTGGGTTTAAATTTGGCAGGGACTGGCCACAATATGATCCATGTATAGTCATTCCAGTTTGAACAAAGTCAATATTTAGATCAACTTCTATGGAATGGGAACATTGGAACACTTTTGTTGATCAGAAAAGAAGCAGCAAAGAAGCTCACTGTCAGAATACAATGTGCTGGCGGAAGGGGGGTCCTCCATCCAACTTGGTTGTGTGGACAGAAGAATCTGTTCTTTTTTCAGTCTGCTGAATCAGCTATGGACAACTTAAGGCATACTACTGTACATACCTGCATTTGAAATTGTAAATAGTAAATACCAGTGACATTATTTATATTCTGTTAGGGTCTTGATGGCCCCACTGGAGAAAAGGGAGACGATGGCGACCAAGGAGTTCCAGGCTCTCCAGGTCTTCCTGGCCCAATTGGACTTCCAGGGCTTACAGTAAGAATGTGAAAATTGTAATACTTTTGTTGCAAAGTAGAGCCTTCTAAAAACAGAAAATATTCACGCGTCTCCATTCATTGGCTAGATGCACATCCAGAACTGCTGGTGTGTAGTGCAAATATAGCTTAATATTATAAGGCCATTTATGCTAACTGCATACAGATGTTATAGCTATTTAGCCATCATCAGTGCAGTGTATACAAACCATGGCTTCTTTAGAGTAGGTCTTAAAACCTAATGGGACTGTCGAATCATACAGGTTATGGTGAGAAATTATCTATGTAGAAATATACCTAAATAATTGCCTTTTCTTAAAGCGAACCTGTAACAAGTTTTACTTTTTTTTGTTTTTACAATGGGCATATATTTGTGGGTGTTAAGTTAATATTTGCCTTTACATCATAAAATATCAATTGACATTATGCTAATGTATTATCACTAGGGAGAGAAGGGTGATTCTGGAGACAAAGGAGAATCTGGAAACTCTGTAAGTGTTTTTTTTTTTTTATTTAGAAATGTTTGCCTTAATTTGCTGGTAAAAGACGAGGAAAGTCAAGTGTTTTAGATGTTAAGTTGAAGCAAATTTCCTTTCTATAAACTGTTTTTATTGACGTGAAATGTGCCTCTGAACTTGCTTGGGAATTAGCCATCCAAAAAGTGTTGGTTTCTAGAACAACTTTCCTTAGACATCATTGCCCTCTTCTCCAATTGGAGTGTCTAATAGCTGTCTGTGATGGCCCAACTGCTCTACCCCTCTCCTACCTCCCTAAAGCCTTTTATGTAGTTGCAGGGGGAGGTTTGAATTGGAGAATTATAAAGTGTCACTTGAATGACATCTGAGTCTACTTGGTTTGATGACATCACATATAAGAAGGCCGTGCCTGACCAGTCTCAGTTATTTTGCATGTCTACACAAGGGAATATTTTTCAAGTAAACAGCATGCCTACAATACATTAAATGCACACAGAATTGTATGTGAAGATTTGTTGTTAAAATGAATGGCTTGGGACAGGGTCACTTTAAAAGTAACATATTTGCACATAAATGTTACATACACTAACAAATTTTTGTTCTATGGAGATAGTTTCTGATATATAGTCACTAAAGTCACATAAGCAGGGCCACCATTAGAAATCATAGGGCCCAATACAGGCTACTTCACAGGGGTCTACAGAGGAAAAGTGAACAGTGAGTAATGTAGGATCTTGTCTGCCAGTGGGTATGGCTTAAGTGAAATATGATAAACAGAGTCTAAGCTTACTTGATGTATACACTGCAAATTTGCACACATGTGCCACATGTAAAAGTTTTAAAGACACACATAAACCTTGGCACAGAGGATCATCTTAAGAAAATTTACTTTTCTGTTACATATGCTTTTCTGCACACAAAATATATAGAGAAAGTTAATACGTTGTCTGATCCTTAGAGAAGAGCTTTTTAAATAAAATAATTGGAAACTACTTTGCAACCAGTAACTATTAAAACAATAAACAGATAGTTACATAGTAGGCAAGGTTGAAAAAAGTCCATCAAGTCTACATCCTTACTGTTCTTACAATAAAGAATCCTCTTGGCAGTTTAAGGTGAAACCACTTTTCTTCTAATTTTAGTGAATGGCCATGTGTCTTATTAAATTCCCTCTTGTGGAAAAGTTATATCCCTATTGAGGGGTCACCAGTACTGTATTTGTACATTGAAATCATATCCCCTCTCAAGTGTCTCTTCTCCAGAGAGAATAAGTTCAGTGCTCGTAACCTTTCCTTATAACTAATGTCCTCCAGTCGTTTTATTAGTTTTGTTGCCCTTCTATGCTCCAGTTCCAGCACATCCTTCCTGAGGACTGGTGCCCAGAACTGGTGCCCAGAACAGCATACTCCAGGTGCGGCTGGACCACAGTCTTGTAGAGTGGGAGAATTATCATTTTATCTCTGAAGTTGATCCCCTTTTTAATGCATGCCAATATTCTGTTTGCTTTGCTTGTAGCAGCTTGGCATTGCATGCTATTGTTGAGCCTGTCATCTACTAGGACCCCCAGGTCCTTTTCCATCCTAGATTCCCCCAGAGGTTCTCCCCCTAGTGAGTAGATTGCATTTATATTTTTGCCACCCAAATGCATTATTTAAGATTTTTCTACATTAAACCTCATTTGCTATGTAGTTGCCCACCCCATTATTTGTTTAGTGTATAGTGTGAGTATACAGTACAGCAGTCATGACTTTGTAATGTACAACATAGTGCATGCAATGCTAGGCTCTGGACTATGCAATAGCACAGCACAGCTTGCACAGTGCAGTGTGTTGGTGGTTAGCATGCTCCTTTATACTGGTGGTCAGTGCTTAGTCCATCCTTTTACATGTTTGACTAGTGCTCAGCATGCAGCATTACATTAGTGGTCAGTGTTCAGTGTACCTCCTTGCAATGATGGCTTGTTTTCAATGTGTTCTCTTACAATAATAGCCTGTGTTCATTGTGTTTTTTTGCATTGGTGGTCAGAGTTCAGTGTGCCCCATTACACTAGTGGTTAGGGCTAAATGTGCCCCCTTATGTTGCTGGCTAGTGTGTCCCCTTACACTGGTAGTCAGTGCTCAACATACCCCCTTACGTTGGTGGTCAGTGCTCAGTGTGTCTCCTTACATTGGTGGTCAATGTTCAGTGCATAGGTGTGCGCAGCCTATGGCATTAGGATATGCACCTCCAAAGCTCATATGCAGTATAGATATATTTATGTATTCTATATATGGCAGTAGAGCAGTGGACGGTGTCAGTAGTTAATTTTTATTATATTTGTATTATAACTTTTTCACTAGTTTATTATTTAAAAAAAAATTGTTTACTATTTTCTTAGAAGCTCCATTTGGGGGGCTTTGGTGACATATCAGGGGTTTAAACAGACCCCCAATGTCTCACTTTTGAGTAAGGGACTGAGAACAGAGATTCTTCAGTCCCTTTCTCTGCAGCCAAGCAGCAGGGGGGATCTGCACATTGTGATTAGGGTGTGCCCAGGCACACCTGGCACACCCTGTGTGCACGCCTATGGTTCAGTGTGCCTGACATTGGTGGATGGTGCTCAGTGTATTCTCTTACATTAGTGGTCAATGTTGAGTGTACTTCTTGCATTGATGGTCAGAGCTCAGTGTGTCCCTATTACCCTAGTGGTCAGAGCTCAATGTGCCCCCTTATATTGGTAGTCAGTGTGTCCCCCTATGTTAGTGGTCAGTGTGTCGCCTTAAATTGGTCGTTGTGCTCAGGTTCTTACAATAGCTGTAAGCAGCATCCTCATGCAGGTGAGTAAGTGGAGTGCAAGCAGGAAGGATGGCTTTTAGACATCAAGCTCCTGGTTGACAAGTCCCTTATTTTAATATTGACGCCGGTGGAGGTATCCATCTGCAGAGTACCTAATTCTTCCTGGCTGCCCTTCCAAGAACCCATGCCTGCCTTGGGAATTGCCTGCAACCAATACGACAAATGTGTGTGTGTGTGTGTGTGTGTGTGTGTGTGTGTGCGTGTTGAGGGGGTGGCCTCAGTGCAGGCCTGAGCAGTTTGTCATCTCAGGACCTAGGGCACCAAACATCAAATGTGGGGCACATGCTTGGTGATAGTGACACCACTGACCCACAGGCAGCCCCTGCCCATACCCTTTCCTATCACTGCCCCCATACATAAATTAGTGTTAATGTAATGTCCTTTTCAGAACGTTATAGTCTGCAGCTTTTATTAAAACATAGCCCCATGACCCTGCCATGAAGGTGCTTGTTTTTGTTATTAGGTGGCAACTTCCTATCCATGTTTCCCAATTGTGCTCCTACATTATCATTCTGTTACACAGGCTTATGATGCAATCTTAAAATTGCCATTTTAACACATATTATGCAGACATGATCAACTTTTGTTACCATCAGGAAGCCTGCACTTAGCAACAAAGGATAAAAAAAATGTGAACACAAATATTTTGTTTAAAGAAATGGTAATTATTTAGAATATGTAGTGGCTTAGTAAGCATTGTGTCATTTAGTTAGGGTTTACATATACGTTATAGTGCTGTATACCGTATATTAAAGATAAGAATAGTGCAGTATTCGTACCTCCTTGGTACCTGCTTAGAGGTATAACCCCTATTCTTTTGACACTACAGGTATGTTTTACAAAATACTTCATGATGAAAAGGTGACACAATTCCCTTTGCATGCCTCTGAATAGAACAAAATATAAAATCGGGACCACTCCTCATGCACCTAATGCTTAATAATTCCTCTATTGAGTTTTACAATTCATGGCAATCTCGCTAAGACTGTGTCACATTAACACACTTATGGCTGACTGTCACATCAAGGCTTTTGTAGCTCTGTAGGAAATGATTGACAGAAAAAACATTATTTTTTTGTTTGTTTTTTAATAAATGCCACTTGCTTCACCAATGAACTTACAGCATTTCTAATTATATGTAACATAAATATGTTTATTCTATTATAGGTCTCTGGGCCACCAGGACCTCCAGGTGTTCCTGGACCTGTGGTAAGTTATGCATGCCTTTGTCGTAAGGGACCTTGACATATTGCAAGTTCAAATTAAATGTATTTTTAAAGAGAAAATAAAATGGTTTGGGGTACATTTTAGTTTGTATAAACTAGTATATATGTTTTAAACTGATGTTTTATATTTATTAAAAAGCACCTTGAGTTTTTTTTTTAGCTATTGAGCTCTGTTAGTAATAAGCTATTTTTAGCAAAGCTGTTAAGGAAACACAGCTTAACATGTGAAAAGCAGACTAGAGTTCCACCTACTGGATGAATATGTAATATTTTATAATTACCTGGCTAATAAGAAAAATAGAAAAAAATTTATTTTATCCCTTTCTGATGCCTCTCCTGGCTCTTTAAGAGAATATAAATGTCGGGAAGCAGAGGCAGGCATTCTGATCATGTGATCACAGTAATTGCCGCCACAGCGGTCACTTGATCGGAAGATCACCAGGAGCTTCCCATGATGTTTTAGTTACTGTGCTAGGAGTGTGCATTCAACATGGTAAACTGTTTTCCTTTTTAACACGGCTGCTCTGTATTAAAGCCCACCCACCAGAGGCCATATGTGTAAGTACAGCAGGTGAAAACACATTCAAAATGTATTATTATTTCCTCAAATCTGACCAAAAGAATGAAAGAAAATTTTTACGAAACCACTATGTATTCCCTTTTCAAACTGAATTCCAGGTATGATCTTATTTAATCTTGAACCATCTTTCATCTTGATGTAACTATGCATATATCATACCTGAGGGAACACTGGGGAAGCTGACAATCACTGTAGTAGCTGGAACCACTAAAGTGATAGCTGCTATCTTCTTGTGCTAAGTTATTGCCCCGCTGCATTCCAACCACAGGGGATGTCTTACTTGGAAGAATGCCTTGCATTTCTTTTCAATGGATACAATATGTTCTCTGAATGGAAGAGGTGGAGAGGCAGTGAGATAGCATCATGATCCCCACCTTGTCCAGAGAATTCCTTATATTCATTCAATGGCAGTAGTGCCAAGTAAGTGACTCCTTGTGGTCAGTTTGAAGTGAGGAGGCCCGGAAGTTTGCAGTAATCACTTTAGGCTCCTTTCACAAGGGCGCCTATGTGAAGTAAGATCAGCTTGCTCAGTGGGGGATCTCTCTGCTGATTCCCGCTGAGCAGGTGGATGACAGGTCCGTGTCCACTCCTCTACACGGACACAGCCCACTCTCCTCCATGGGAACAATCCAGTCCAGGGGGTCAGTTTACATCTGACCTACCAGACAGGTGGCGAATATGTCCCCCATTCATCTGTTGTTGGCGGACAGGATTGGATTAGTGGCAGGTGTCAGTGGATATATGACCACTGACATCTGCCGCTCTATAGAAGAGACTGGAGGGCCCGATCAGGTCCACCTAAAAAACTGACAGGTGGACCTGATCATATCACTGATGTGAAAATGGCTTTAGTAGCACCGACTACTACAGTTAATGTCAGCTTCAACATTGATTCCTCATTTATGAGAGCTGCCCACTTATGTTGGTTCTGGCTGGTCCAATGTACCTATGCAACTAACATACCTCCATACTTTTCAACATTGACCTGTGGGACACTGGGGGAGCAGGACCATTTGAAAAGGGAGGGGATGCTACCGCGGGACGCCTAGAAAGCAGTCTGACAGCAATAAGAGTTGTTGAGCGGGGTGCTACTGCGGGACGCCAAAAAAATTATATGGCCATAATAGAAGATGTTGAGCGCATGGGTGGGGGAGTGCCGCCGGATCTTCCTCCTTCCTCCTCTCCTGCTGCAGGAGCGTGGGGGGGACAATTTTTTCCCATTATGCGGGAAAATAACCTCTCTTGCGGGAATGCGGGAACCAGTTGTCATTGAGGGAAGGTCCCACGCAATCCGTGCCAGTTGGGAGGTATGAACTAAGAACATGCCTAGGGTAAAGACTGTAGAGCAGTAAAACATGCTTGCAGAAAAAGCAGTACCTGCAAAGGAGTTTTCCATTGTAACTGAAAATTCATCTTACATCTAGGATGTAATACTCAGTCCTACCAAGTGTATGACCAGCGGTGTCCTTAGTTATTGTACCAAAAAGTATGGATGTTCCAGGCACTGTTGTGTTTTTGCTGTATCTCTTCTGTACTCAATAAAACGCTTTAAAGGGAAAACTCATCTTACTTCTTAAAGACTGCAATGCGCTTAAACACACATCACATCGCTCCTCGCTGCAGGTCCCTGCAACTAAAAATTGACAGCTGCCTACATGCTAAAACAGAGCATTTAGCATGCAGGCAGTGTAAACGAAGTGGTTGTATAGTCCCCTAAATATATGTTTTTTTTGGTCATCTGTAAGGCAAAAGGCACCACATAAAAGCTCATTATGAAATACTTATACTTAGAAAGAGGCGTCGGTAACTTACCACACCGAGGTAGCTGACATGTTGCCTTGGTGTGTCTTCTGGGTATCGCAGCTCCAGCGCTGTGAGTGGCTGGAGCCGCAATGTCGTCACTCCGCATGGGAGACTTCTCTCTGGCAAGGTCCGGCGTCTGCCAGGCTTTCAGCTGAGAATCCCCTGTGCGCATGCGCAACTGCAGTCAGCGGCTCATTGCAAGGGGAATAACTCCTTAACCGTAAAGGTTTAGGAGATATATATTTTTTTTACCTACAGGTAAGCCTTACCTGTAGGTCAAAGTGAAAAAAATTACTATACAACCGCTTTAAACTGTTTTTTTAGTCAACCTTTATAATACAGTAAAATGCTGTGCAATCTGTTGGCGCAATATAAATCCTGAATAATATATAATAATACAGTTACAGTAGCAGTTGTGCTGTATGTATAAGTAAAAGAATATAAAGGTTGAAATACCTAACTTGGAGAATGTGCTTTTGGAAGCTCCCTTCAGTGCTGTCACATGTTTGAAGGTTTAAGCTCCTGAAATCTGCTGAAATAGACCGACAGACCAGCCAAGCCAGTCTCTGATCCCCTTCCTAACAGAAATCATTGGACTCAAGGCCTATGCCTGTTAACATGTGGCCAGCACTGAAGAAAACCTGAAGAGCACTTTTTTCCAGAAAAGGTACAGTAAGTATTTCATGTGTTACTCTCTGTTTTTTCCATTCCAGCAAGACAGTTTAAAATGGTTGCAGAAGGTTTTTATCTTAAAATATAACTAAAAGGAAAAACGTTGTTTTGTTTTGGATAGAGTGGAGATAGATTAGAACCTCTGTCAGTTTTTATTGCTGTCTGTGCCTCCATTGAGGAGATTCATCCTCTCTTTTTGTCCTGTTTCCCATTATTATTGAAAGTGAAAGTAAAAGAAAATCCCCAAATTTGGGTTATTCCCAGAAAAGTAATAGAGGAAAAATCTTCCAATGGTGACACTAGTTCTGGTGGCCTGGAGGTCCCCAAGAAATTCCCTTAATTTGCAGGGATTTCCACTCACTCCCTGTTTGGCTTTGGGACAGGAAGTGAATGGAAATTTCCCCAATGGGACCCGGATGTAAAAAAAAAATCTGACGATGTTCTAACCATTCCTTACTCTATCCAAAATGAAAAAATCAGTTATGCCTATAGTTCTACTTCAATACATTCAATGCATTAAGATTAAAAGCCTTCTATGTGCAGCAGCCCATCCTCGGCCCCCCCTCCCTAATTCTTTCCTGAGCCTGTCTCGATCCAGCAATGCTGTACAAGAGACTCGGCTGTCCGGGACTCTCCCTCCTCATTGGCTGAAACAGCAGCGAAGCGCCATTGGCTCCCACTGCTGTCAAAGTCAGTAAGCCAATGAGGAGAGAAAGGGGCAAGGCCAGGTTGCGGCTCCATGTCTAAATGGACACACAGAGCTGCGGCTCGGCTCGGTTGCCCCCATAGCAAGCTGCTTGCTGCGGGGGCACTCAACAGAAGGGAGGGGTCAGGAGAGCTGAAGAGGGACTCGAGAAAAGGAGGATCAAAACCACAGCATAGAGCAGGTAAGTATAATATGTTTGTTATTTTTAACAAGAAAAAAGCAAGACTTTAGTACAGTATTACTTTGAGGCGGCGTACAGACGATCGGACATATCCGATGAAAACGGTCCGCGGACCATTTCCATCGGATATGTCCGATCGGGAGTTTGATCCGATGGCGTGTACACACCATCGGATCAAATTCCCCGCCGCCGGACGGCGCGGTGACGCGGCGGTGACGTTGACGCCGCCGCGACACCGCCACGTCACCGCACCAGGAAGTAAAACACTTCCGCGCATGCGCCGAATCCATTCGGCAGCGGCGCGGCGGCGGTGGGGGCCGACATGTCTGCTGGTAAGTGTACTAACCAGCAGACATGTCGGGCGGACAGATTCCACCGGATAGATTTCAAAGCTTGCTTTGAAATCTGTCGGGTGGAGAAATCTGTCCGCTAGCCCATACACACGAGCGGAGATGTCTGCTGAAACGGTCCATCGGACCGTTTTCAGCGGACATATCCCCTCGTGTGTACGCCGCCTAAGACACACTCCAGCCAAAACATTTTTGTTATTTTTTTGGTTCCGGATACAGTAAGGAAGGGTAAGAAGATGTATTAAGAATTTATTGTTGTTTGTGATCTCATTTAGGAGATTTCTCCTTTATTTCTTTCCAAGATAAGAAAATTAAGTCACTGGGTTGTTAGGGCACTGACAGTAATACTAATTACTACAGTATCACTTCCTGTCTCACAGTGACGAAGTCTCCCCATGCAATAAATGGCACAGTAATAAAAACCTGGCAGAGATTCTCTCTCCCCTACTTGATCCACAACAATTAAAAAAAAAAAGTTTTCATGAAAGTACTTTCAATTTTTCTTTTACTATAATTTGTTTTTATTAAGGTGAATAAGTGTTGGGTGTAACCTTTGTGACAAACTGTTTTTAATCTACTTCTGAAAGTATTCTTCCTTATTACATTCGCAATAGGATATGATACCGCAGCCTGTTTTTTTTTTTTTTTTTTACACCTTGGAAGTTTAGGTAACAGTACAGATTGTTAACATGTACAAGAATGAATGAACATAAACATACTTAGAAACATAGACCAAAATAGGTGATCACGGCTGCATTGTGTAGATTAGACTTCAGAAACAAAATCAATAGGATCATATTAAATAATAATTAAATGTATAAGTAAGATTACTGTCCTACAACATTACCCACAAAGATCTGCTATATACCTAATTTTTGAATAATGCAATTCTTCAGCCTTTGCTACCCCCTGCTGGAATATCACTGCAATTGCCAAAGAATTCAAATTTTCTTAAATGTTTTCATCTGATTTCCTTAGTATCAGTCATTATTGCTTTATTCAGCTTTGCAACATGTTTTATCATTGTTTTAGTTAGTTTAGGTAGATGAACAATGGTTTAATGTTTATTGTATATGAAGAATACATTTTCAATTGGGATGTGAATTCAGATTGGTTGTCTATGAGGAACCAGTCTCCTGCTTGTGGTCATATATTGTATAATTTTTAATATGGCATTTCATCTGCATATGCTCTTTATGGACATCAACTATATAATTCAAATGATTATATGTAACGACTATCTGTTTTTTTTCCCTTAAAGGGCCCACCTGGGCTTTCTGGCCAAAAGGTAACCGCCTCATACGTTTAAATGTGCTTAATCTGGTATAGTAGTTAACCCATGCATGCAATAGCTTACATTAACATTTTTATTTGTTGAATTAAAATATATTAGCTGCTGTAGAGGTGTGTTGTGTCTCATTAATGTGTTAACGTGCAGTACAGATGTCAGGCAATGACAATCTGCGATCTACAGAAACATTTGGGTTGATTTACTAAAATTGGAGAGTGCAAAATCTGCTGCAGATGTGCATAGAAACCAATCAGCTTCTAACTCCAGCTTGTTTAATTAAGCTTTGCACCAAAAAATGTGTAAGCTGATTGGTTTCTATGCAGAGCACTAGATTTTGCACTCTCCAGTTTTGGTAAACCAACCCCTAATGCCCTGTACACACGAGGAGACATGTCCGATGAGACAGGTCCGACAGACCGTTTTCATCAGACATGTCTGAAGGGATATTTTGGTCTGATGTGTGTACACACCATCAGACCAAAATCCCTGCGGACCAGAACGCGGTGACGTAGAAGACACCGACGTGCTGGCAAAGGGAAGTTCAATGCTTCCACACATGCGTTGAATCAATTCGACGCATGCGCGGGATTTCGGTCCGATGGTTGGGCGTACTAACCATCGGACATGTCCGACGGACAGGTTTCCAGCGAACAAGTTTCTAAGCATGTTTAGAAACTCTTGTCCACTGGAAACCTGTCCGCTAGGCCGTACACACGATCGAACATGCCCGCTGAAACTGGTCTGCGGACCAGTTTCAGTGGACATGTCTCCTTGTGTGTACGCAGCTTTAAAGTCTTCTTCCAAATACTCTTTAAAATGTAATAAGTCCCAGTAACCAACCTCAAAGCAGCCTAAAATATGCACTATATTGTCAAAAGTATTAGGACACCTGCCTTTACACGCACATGAAGTTTAATGGCATCCCAGTCTTAGTTTGTAGGATTCAATATTGAGTTGGCCCACCTTTTGCCGCCATAACAGCTTCAACTCTTCTGGGAAGGCTGTCCACAAGGTTTAGGAGTGTGTCTATGGAAATGTTTGGCCATTCTTCCAGAAGCGCATTTGTGAGGTCAAGCATTGATGTCGGACAAGAAGGCCTGGCTCGCAGTCTCTGCTCTAATTCCCCCCTGAAGGTGTTCTTTTGGGTTAAGGTCAGGACTCTGTGCCTGCTAGTCAACTTCCTCCACTCTAAACTTGATCATCCATGTCTTTATGGACCTCGCTTTGTGCACTGGTGCATAGTCATGTTGGAACAGGAAGGGGTCATTCCTGAATGAAATTGTTCAAAATGTCTTGGTTTGCTGACGCCTTAAGAGTTCCCTTCACTGGAACTAAGGGCCAAGCCCAATCCCTGATAAATAACCCCACACCAAATAATTTGGACCAGTGCACAAAGCAAGGACCATAAAGACATGGATGAGTGATTTTGGAGTGGAGGAACTTGACTGGTCTGCACAAAGTCCTGACCTCAACTCAAAAGAACACCTTTGGGATGAATTAGAGCTGGGAGCATGAAATTGTCCATAATGTCTCGGTATGCTGATGCCTTAAGAGTTCCCTTTACTGAAACTAAGAGGCCAAGCCCAACCCCCGAAAAACAGCCCCACACCATAACCCCCTTCCACCAAATGATAGTGTGGATAAGCGAGTTTGGGGTGGAGGAACTTGACTGGTCTGCAGAGTCCTGGCCTCAACCCAAAAGATCACCATCGGGATGAATTAGAGCAAAGACTGCGAGCCAGATCTTCTCATCCAACATCAGTGCCTAACCTTACAAATGCACTAATGATCAAACATTCCCATAGACACATTCCTAAACCCTGTGGACAGCCTTCCAAGAAGAGTTGAAGCTGTTATAGCTGCAAAGGATGGGCCAACTCAATATTAAACCATACGGACTAAGACTAGGATTCCAGTTTAAGTGCGGGTAAAGGCAGGTGTCCCAATACTTTTGCCAATATAGTGTATATCCTGATTTTAAAAATAGCATGTATTAGCTATATATCACAAAGGCAGTTGATGATTCAGGAATATGGAATATTTGAAATAATAGAACTGTCTGGTACAATCAAGAAAGTATAACTAATAGCTTGATGAAACACTGCTTCATTAGGGCTTGTTTCACACCTATGTGTCCTGGTAAAATGTGGGAAAAGGCGTGTCTCATCGCTTGTTACTCCAACTCACTGCATTTCGGGTGATGAGTTAAGGTAACATTTATTTAGAATAGCACCCACTGCACAACCAGAGTAGGTGTCAATGCATGATATGCATTGTGGTGGGCTAATTGAATAAAATGTTGCATGAGTTTTTTTAATCTATTACCGTGTGCTGGTAGCCCTATCTAAATGAATGGGCTGCCTAAACTCAATAAGGTAATGCACAAAATACTGCATGTTAAACACGTGTATGTAGTGCAACAGATCAGTATAGTGTGAATTGACCTTAAATTAATACGGTCTCTAGAGACTGCAACCTGGAATCATACGAGAGACCAAAAAGTGGACAGCCTTCATTATTTTGCTTTTAAGTTATCTACATCTCTGACTTAACATAAACTACCATGTAACAGTAAATCATTTTGTGAGGACATCTGAAATGGATAAACGGCTTATTATAATTTGAGTTTAAACAACTTTGCCACAATTCATATGTGTTTATTATGATATGTTAAATATTAATTATCTAAGTATTCTAAAGCATTTTTAAGAATGTGGATGTTATTTAAGAGTGACTGGCCCCGTTCTGTCTTTATCTTATACAAATTCAATGTATCTGTTTTCAACAGGGTGAAGTAGGAGAGACTGGTGCAAATGGGGAAAAGGGAAGTCAGGGAGAAAAAGGAGATAAAGGTCCTTTGGGCTTACCAGTAAGTAGATGTGGCACCTATTTTATTGAAACCAGCCATTCCGTCACTCAAGGTGTTAGGATATGGCTGCAGTCTTAGATAGTGTTCTTCAAAGTTTTACCAGCAAATGCACTCTGTTTATGTAACTACACAAACTCTGTACAATCCACCCACTATCTCCATTTTTTGATAGATACGGTATGGTTAAACCAGCTGGATTTTTGTTTATGACCTCCGAGGATACTATTTGTGACATTTCTTCACTTGAATTCCCCATTCAGCACAATTTCGGATGCCCTAATGGTGGGTAGGAACATTTAGGACTCCGATGGACCGTTTCAGCAGACATCTCCGATCGTGTGTATGGGCTAGCGGACAGATTTGTCCACCCGACAGATTTCAAAGCAAGCTTTGAAATCTATCCGGTGGAATCTGTCCGCCCGACATGTCTGCTGGTTAGTACACTTACCAGCAGACATGTCGTCCCGCACCGCCGCCGCCGAATGGATTCGGCGCATGCGCGGAAGTGTTTAACTTCCTGGTGCGGTGATGTGGCGGTGACGTGGCGGCGTCAACGTCACCGCCGCGTCACCGCGCCGTCCGGCGGTGGGGAATTTGATCCGATGGTGTGTACACGCCATCGGATCAAACTCCCGATCGGACATATCCGATGGAAATGGTCCGCGGACAGTTTTCATCGGATATGTCCGATGGTGTGTACGAGGCCTTAGATGAAGCACCAGAGTTGAAAGTTATGAGCACTCACTATTGAAGAATGCAAGGCATATACGAAACTTGGAGCCAGGTTACCCACTAGCTGCCACTTATATTTAAAACAGGGTGAGGAATTGCCCTTTATCTAGTCCTTTAAACAAGTACAAGGGTAGTAACTAACTTCCTTTTCTTACTCACATTTGCTTTCTTGACTACTACAACATTTGTGCAGGTCTAGACTGAATTCCTGCATCACTTCCTGCCTTCTCTTATCTTGTCCCGGAAGTAATTGCAAGCCCAAGTGCAAGAAATGAAATCTAGTGAATCTTAACTGTCTTTACATGTTTAGGCAGCACCAATTTTCTTTTTAAGGCTAAGTGCATTTTCTTCAAGTACAGAAAAATGTACAAATCAGGCTTTAGGAAGTGAAACAAGCCCCACATTTCTTACAAAATATGCAATATACAAAGAAAGAAAAATGGGGCTTTACAGTGCTCAATATCTCAGGAATTAGACAAACAATTTATTTTCCTTTACATCAAAAAATATATTTTATTAGTTTACAAAAGGTAAATATGCATTTCATTAATGCACACATCAATTAAGAACAATACAGCATATAGCTAATGCCAGACACAAATCTGTCTCCAATACCCTTCACATAACAATACCACAAAATGATATACAACATCATAAAAATGAATACTGATCTATATTAAGACTGGTGGGTTAAGATAATTGCGGTATCTCTACACATTTTGCTGTTACAGCTTCATCGGGAGAATCATTGTGTTGGTAACAAAGATATTGCAAGTAAATTACATGACATAAATTCATAAACAAAATATATATACAAAAAACAAAAATAAACTAGAGGTGCATATATATAGCTTAGCACTTACTCTATACATATACCATTGTGGAAAACTTTCATATATGAATACACGGGTATATGTATAGAGTAAGTGCTAAGAAACATCTAATTTATTTTTGTTTTTTTGTATATAGTTTTTGTTTATGTATTTATGTCATGTAATTTTCTTGCAATATTTTTGTTACAAGCACAATGATTCTCTCGATGAAGCTATACAGCGAAACGTGTAGAAACACTGCAATTGCCTCAACCCACCAGTTTCGATATAGATCTGTTATCATTTTTATGATGTTATATATAATTTCTTGGTATTGTTATGTGAAGGGGGTTGGAGGCAGATTTATGTCTGACAATAGCTATACAGTATGTTGTATAATTTTTAACAAATCTGAGCGTTAATGAAAAGCCTTTTTACTTTTTGTAAATTAATAAAAGATCGTTTTTAATGTAATGAGAAAAAAAAAACTCTTAATTGTTTCACTCCTGAGATATTGAGCACCGTAAATCCACATTTTTCTTTCTTGGTACAAGTACAGAAAAATACATATTGTATCTGTCAAAAATCTTGTATCATTTTAACTTCCTGGGGACTGAACTGAAATCCCAAACAATGTTATCAGCTTTCTCAGTTATCTTCTGTAAACATCAAAGCAACACCCCTCTATGTATTAGGAATGAGGAGAGGAGGAAGTGTTCGTAGTCCAAATCAGGAGAGCAACCTAGGGTGACATTGCTGCTCTTCCATTGATACAGTGCAGTGAGCGTTGTCACCCTTGGACAGGAAGTATGTAATTGGCTGGAATACCAGGTAAAAATATAGGGGAAAATGCCTGAAAATAAATATCAGCTACTACATCTAGGGACTGGTAAGCTGCATTATATTACATTTTAATTTTTAGGTTAGTACCATGCTAATATAAGCACAAACAGTTAGCCTGAAGCACCTAGAGTAGATACCTTTTACTGCACATCATCACTTCTTGAACACATGAAAAGAGGGCAAAGGTTTTTTTTTTTTTTTTACTTTTTAAGCCCAAACATTTTTGCTCAGCTCACTGCAGCCTGGGGCCAAAAAAAAGTATATTTATTTATGCTATCCTTCCAAGAAAAGATACATATTATTGTGTCCATGAGATCCAATAAGCTATTTCAGGATCAAACAGAACACATTAACTATGTTAACTAATTCTGATTTGATGTTGTGTGAATATAGCCCACTAATAATAATGCATGTTTGATATAGTGCTGTTGTTAAACTCGAAATTAAATCAAGATTGAATGGTATGCTGTGTGCACATGTTTTTGTTTGCTTAGTAATAAAAATCGATATAATGGTGTTTTCCCTTGATGTATAAGATTTTAACTTCCAACAACAATCAGGCCTTCAAATTTTCAAGGTTGTTTGTTGGGAGTTTTGTTGGTTTTTATTTTAGGTCTCCAACATTTATATCATTTAAGTGCTTCAGTGATTGTACTTGATAATTATTTTTAGCTTTAAATTCCCCTTTTCCACTCGTTGTATGCGATTTTTTAGTACATCCAGCAATAATTGGATATGCATATTAAAATATTAAAACCATATGAAAATATATACAGTAGCTAGCTGTTCTATGGAATGAATCATATAGGTCTGATTTAGTATATTTTGAACTTCATGCACTCTAAATATGTGTATATAGCTGTCAAATGAGATTTGGCACAAGTAGACCAGATACAAGAAGAGGGCAAAAGACTAGTCACCACTCACCAGAAGTACCTGTGGTCTAGTTGCATCTGAACTTTCATCATCACTGATTTTACATACCTTGCTATTCACTGTGGCCCAGATTCATAAAGCAATTACGCCTGTCTAACTGGTGTTAGACAGGAGTAATTTCAAATTTTGCGCGCCGTATCACTAGTTTGAATCCTCAAACCATGATACGGCGGCTTCGGGCTTCGATCCGAGAGGCTTACGTCTTCGTAAGCCTTCGGATCTACGCTGCGATATTTTTGCGGCCGCTGGGAGGAGTTTGCGTCGTTTTCATGCGTCGGGATATGCAAATGTGTTTTTACGGCGATCCACGAAGATACGAGCGGTCTTCGCAATCGCTTACGTCTGTTTTTTTTTACGTACTGTTAGACCAGCTTTTTGCTGGTCTAACGGTGCGTAGCCCATGTTAAGTATGGCCGTCGTTCCCGCGTCGAATTTAAATTATTATTTTTTTTGTTGCGTAACTCGTTCGGGAATAGAAATGTCCGTAAACGACGCTACTCAAACAACGAATGACGTAACGAGACGTAACGTGATTTCGCGCAATGCACGGCGGGAAATTTGCGAACGGAGCATGCGCAGTTCGATCGCCGCGGGAACGCGCCTATTTTAAATCCTTCACGCCCCCTACTCGTCTAGATGGATTGCGACGGGAGAAATACACTACGCCGTCGTCGTTTACTGGACAAAATCTACCTGGATTCCACGTAGAGCCAGGTAAAAAATGGCGGCGTGGTGTATTTCTGATACGCTACGAGAATCCAATTCTCTCTGAATCTGGGCCTGTGTTTTCATGTGGTGGTGGCCATCTTGGTAGAGAAAGAGCATTTCTTCCTCATATCAGAGCCTCCAGCAAAGAGAATAGTCAAAAGCATTGTAGTGACATCATCACATTTTACTACAAATCTCCTTACCACTGGTAAAGCAGGTAGAAGTTTCTTGGATCTCATACTGCAGATAAAGAGCTACGAGGCTTTAGGCCCGGTAATGCCTAGGAACCCTCACTTTTCAGGAAGTGCACTGATATTTTTCATGAGTATTTGGAAAAGTAGTATTGTTTAGGCACAAATTAAATTTTCTGCTGTTCCCTATAAAATCTTTACTTTTTCAGTTCAGTTTCATTGTACGTATGTTAAACTTTAGGCCGGATTCACACCTATGCGAATTAAACTGCATCCAATACGCAGAACATTTCTAAATACATAGGCCCAGATTCACAGAGCGATTACGCCTGCGCAACAGGAGATGCGCGTGCGTAAGTCTAAATGTGCGCGTGCGTTTCGTTGCGCGGCATCCCCAGAACGAGATACGCAAAAAATTTACTTTTTTTTGTCCCGCGTAATTTGTTAGACTGGCGCATCCTTCCGCGCAAAAGTGCGATAGACACACCATTGATTTGCTAGTCAAATATGCTAATGAGGGAGTTGCGGGGATCCACAAAAAAACGTTGTTGCTGCGCAGGCTACGCGGTGTGCGCAACAGCAAAATCTTCTGTCTAAAATTAGAGCACATAAAAGGTGGTCTAAAATTTGAAAAAACGTCTACATCTCACAGAAAGCAACACCGTTAGTGAGGAGCAGACCACACACACGTGTTGCACTACAATTTGACTGCCAACATGCCAGGGGCATCGTCGCTCATAGCTGCACTACTGACTTTAGATGAGCAAAGAAGCAGGAGGGCACGGAGGATGGCACGGGAGAGGATATACCGCACCCGCATAGACCTGTTTGGCATGAGTGATTCTGAGGTGTTTCGCATCTTCAGATTCACCCCTCATGCCATCCTGGAATTAACCACAACCCTGCAGGAGGACCTCACCAGCCCAACACACCGCTCACATGCAGTGCAGCCACTGGTCAAGGTACTGGCAACACTCCATGTCCTTGCCAGTGGCTCTTTTTAGCGTACAAGTGGAGTGGTGGCTGGGATGTCACAATCCTCCATGAGCAGATGTGTGCACCAGGTTGTCCCTGCAATCCTCACACGCATGGCCAACCAAATCATTAAACCCACCACTGAGGAGCTGCGACTGAAGGCAATGACAGATTTCTACAGATTTGCCAGGTTCCCACGCACCATCGGGGCCATTGATTGCACACATGTGGCACTCCAGCCCCCCCTGGAGACAGAGCACATGTACCGCAATCGGAAGCATTGGCACTCCATCAACGTACAGGTGATAGTTGATGCCCAAGGCCTCATATGGCACGTCCATGCCAAACACCCCGGATCCAGCCATGACAGCTACATATACAATCAATGCCACATCCGAATGGAATTCGATCAGAACGTGTATGGGAACACCTGGCTAGTTGGTGAGTGACATGGGAGTCAGGCATGACTATCCCCTCCCGTGATGCACACCTCACAAGTGGCACATGCATGACTAACATGCTCCTGTCTTTTCCCTTACAGGTGACTCTGCATATCCACTGGGACCCCATCTCATGACTCCAATCCGAAACCCCCAAACCCCAGAAGAGGAAAGATACAATCAAGCACACATCAAAACCCGTGCAGTGGTGGAGCGCACCTTTGGCCTCCTGAAGTCACGTTTCCGCTGCCTGGATAAGTCTGGGGGTACACTGTTGTATTCCCCAAACTTTGTGTGCCATATCATCGCTGCATGTTGCATGCTGCACAATTAGCAGTGAGGAAGGGCATGCAGGTTGAGCTACGTGATGACCTGACCCCCCAACCAGACAATCAACCCCTAACCGAGGATACCCCGTCTTCTGAGGGAAGAGCAGCCAGGAGGCAGCTCATATTGGGCATCTTTGCACGTTAAACACACACATTAATCATGGCACAATGAGAATGCATGCATGCACACCACTGTGGTCCCTAGCACACACACCCCACATCCACATCAAATTGGATTGGCACCAGTCCACCATGCAGGACTGGTGAGCAGTAACGCCACGTCAAGGCTCCAATTATGTCACTGAACATTCATACACCAATCACACGGACCTGAGGATCACTTCTCCCTTGTCCTGGGGAACCCTTCTCCACCAAAATTGAGGATGACACCCCTTTTCCAGCAGGAATGTCACCCCCACATTCAAACAGCATGCACAACCCAAAATCAAAAAAAAATGTCATCAAAAAAAAAAAAAAAAGCAAAAAATGTCAGCCCAAAAAAAAAAAAAAAATGCAAAAAATGTCAGCCCAAAAAAAAAAAAAAGGGGAAAAATAAATTATTGCCCTCTGTGTGAGCCACGCCTGGGGCGCCCCCGGCCACGGCCCCGGCCCCTCAGGGGAGACTCATGGGGGAGGGGCAAACCCGGAGAAGGAGGAGCAGCCCCCGATCTCTGCCCACCTGGCGGCCTGCCCTCCAAGGCCACGGCAATTCTGTCCAGGGCAGCACCAAGTGTTGCCGTGTTGGCCTGGATAGCCCGGGTAAGGGCCCTCACATCCTGCCCAACGCCTGCTGATGTCGTCTGCAGTTCGTTTAGGCAGGTTGTGAAAGCCCGGGAGTGGGAGTCCAGGTTACCCAGCGTATCCTTGATGGAGGACAGGCTCTCCTCCATCCGCCCCAAAGTCTGGCTGAGCTGTCCCATATGGCGGGTCTGGAGGGCCTGGTCCCTTCTCAGACTGGCGGGCAGGAGATTGGGCGCCCCCCTGGTGCTCTGGGATGAAATCCTGCCTCCAGCTGATGGTTGTGGCCGGGGAGAAGGGGAGGCCCTTGTGAGGGGAGCCATGTTGGGGGAGGAGGGGGGGGGGCTGCCCCTTAGGGAGGGCAGGCTTCTGCCAGCCAGAGGGGAAGAGTCCGCAAAACCCAATCGTCCAGTGCCTGACTCCTCCTCCTCATGATTCCCCTCCTCCTCATGATTCCCCTCCTCCTCATGATTCCCCTCCTCCTCATGATTATCCTCCTCCTCATGATTCCCCTCCTCCTGTTGAACCTCCTCCGCGGACTCCGGTCTTGTTGGGGGGGCCTCATTAGGCTGCTGTCCTGGGGTTGGTGCGGTCAGCCCAGATGGCCCTGCACCCTCCTGCACATCTGTGGATGACACAAAACATTCACAGGTTGGAGGATCCACACACTTGCCACATATTCCCTTTCACCCCCTCCCCCACACATGCTACACACCTGATTGTAAAAAAAACCTTACCTGGCACCACGGGGACCGGACTTGTGTCAAAGCCTGGCAGGCCCTCCACTTAATGCCGGTGAAAGGTCAGGGCCACCGCACGCTCCGTCGCTGTCAGACTAATACGGCATGGTGGGCCCCCTCCTGTGCCCCTGGCATGGGCATGCATTGCGGCCAGTTTCTTTTTGACCAGACGCCGGAGGTCGTTGATTTTTTTGTCAATCCCAGACCTGGTCCGTGTCTCCCCCTCCCCCGATGAATTGACCTGCTCAGTGATCAGATCCAAAATCTCCCTCCTCCTGGCCGGGGTGGTGTTGGCACTCTGCGGGCCGTGGAGAAAACGCCCATACTCGCTAATGGCCCGGGCAAGAATTCTTTTTTCCCCCACAGTAAAATTGAGCTTTCTTTTTCTCTCAGTCATACTTCCAAAAACAATCAGTCCCAGTCAACAAAATTCAATCACACAAACAAGCACAAACAATCAAGCAAGAACACACACAGAAAACTACTCAGCAAGAAACTGTCACAAAACAATATAAACCAAAAAAACTGCAAGAAAAAAAACGAACAAAAATATATCAAACAAACAGTCTCTCAAACACTTATCAAAAAACACTTTCACAAATATACCAACAAGCACTTGATCACACAGAACACTAATCTGACAACTACAAGACACACTGCAACGAACAACAGGAACAAAAGCACTTGGTTAAATGGGAAGGGACAAAGGGATGTACTTTTGCAATGCAAGTGCGTTTGTGTGTGCAAGCACAGTGTTTTCCATGTATTCCAATGGCTCTTGTTGGCTCTAGTTCATACCATGCAGTTAGTTTCTGGTCAGTTTCTGGTGCAGAAACCAACCAGAATCTGACTGCATGGTGTGAACTAGAGCCATTGGAATATGTGGAAAACACTGTACATGCATTTTGTGCAGAAAAAAAAACACACGGAACTGAACGGAACTGCGTCTGGTGTGAACTGAACACAGCCACTACTACATATCGGTGTTAATTGATAAAGAAACTATAGAAGCCAAATCTTTTCTGGCTTCTTCCATCAATAGTTCATCAGTAAAGTCAGATACAAACCTTTATTACCTGAAAAGCAAATAAAAACTGTAGTTTTTGTACATTTATATTTCTATTGAATAAAAGTGTGACGCATATTTTGTACCGGTCTCTTACACATTACAAATACATCTTTTTTTTCTACAATTGTGCAAAATATCAGAGGCCTGGAATGGGCTACTGTCATGAGCTCTCACTCTTCTGGTCATATCATCTTTGGAAACACATATGATTCTATAATCTGAGTCCCTTATAAAATCTGAATTTTAGGAAGAGAGATGAATTCACATTTAAACTGTCTGACCTACCAAAGAAATTGTAATTCTGTTTTAGGCAGTCTTGTGTTTAAAGCAACCATATTAGACATCATAGCTAGTTTTTGCACCTCCTGAGGCCTCTCTGAAAGTTGTACTTTAAGGCCTCGTACACACGACCGAGGAACTCGTCGGGCAAAACACATCGTTTTCCTCGTCGAGTTCCTTGCTAGGCTTGTCGAGGAACTCAACAAGCTTGCTTTGCGTACACACGTTAAAGACCGCAGTGACTTCAACACATACAACGGCTGGGGCTGCTTTTGCTAATCTCATGTTACTGCGTGTTAGGAAAAAGTTTGGTAAGAGACATTTGCACTTTTCAGTCTGTTACAGCGTGACAAATGTGCTATTTCCATTACAAACGCTACTTTTACCGAAGGTGCACGGGTTTCTTAGCATACACACGCTCAAGTTTCTCGTTGAAAAGCAGCCCAACAAGGAACACCCGTCGAGGAAAAAGAGAACTTGGTCTCTTTTTTGCTTGTTGAGTTCCTTGACAGTTTCCTCAATGAAAAATGTACACATGACCGGTTTCCTCGGCAAAAAAGCTCTCCCACCAAGCTTCTTGATTGATTCTGCTGAGGAAACCGGTCGTGTGTACGAGGCCTAACTCTACAGTACTGCTTGGTCTAGGATCAACCCTATAATAACGATCTCCTGTGCTTGGGGACTTAATCTGTAGGTGGATGGTGCAGCCAACCCTTTGGCTAAAAAGTGGAATGTCAATGGTCTTTTTGCCTTCCTCAGAACAATGGGTATCCTTCCAAATGAAAAATATAACAAGAAAAAGGGGGCGCACTGACCTTGTGCATTACCAAAGACAAAATGTTTTAAAAAGCTATAACAGCAATAGTCATACTCACAAACAAATGTGATAAAAAAAGGCTTGTCAGTACATCAGCAAGTGGGACCGTGCCCCTAGACACCTGCAACCTGGACCAGAAATTGAGGGAGACCAGATGGCATTGGGGCTCCCCGTTCACAATTAGGCTTATGGTGAGAGGGGAGGGATTTAGGGTGTTGGATAGTAGTACACACTTTCGATCGATCCACATAGTGGGTGGCGCCCTAGCTGAAGGGCGGAGCACAATCTGGTGGGTGCCTGTTGGACTTGGATGTGTGGACATATATAGAGGTTACTGGAAGAGGCCAGTCATTCCCCGCTTTGGTCCTGCCTCGTAACATGTAAGTGGGTTGTGATGCCATCTGGTCCCCCTCAATATCTGGTCCAGGTTTCAGGTGTCTAGAGGCACGGTCCCACTTGTTGATGTACTGACTAGCCTTTTTATCACATTTTTTTGTGAGTGTGACTATTGCTGTTATAGCTTTTTAATACATTTTATCTTTGGTAATTGACAAGGTCGGTGCGCCCTCCTTTTCTCTTTATATGTTTAGGATCAACCCTAGCCTGTGACTGGACAACAAAGGAGAATAAACCACTGATTTGCTCAGGAAGCTCTGAGTTAGACAGACAGGGTCCCCCAGAGCACTCCGGTCAGGAGGAAATCGGCAGATCTTTTTCGGCCGAATGCCCAGCTTTTGTCTAACCAGCTGCAGTACACATGGGCCGCCCAAAATTCAGCCCTTTGATATGCATGAAATTACAAAAGGACAATTTTGCAATGGATTCACCCAGAGGCAATTGTTTCTTTTTTTTTCTCAACAAAAGTGGAGTTACTTTTTAAATATATATTTACATAAAGGTGGAAATTATACCTGAATCCATTGCAAAACTGGCCTTTTGTAATTTTATGCACATCAATGCCAAGACTAAAGCTTAGTACACAAGGGCTGAATGTTGGGCGGCAATGGACACAGTTCAGTACTATGTACGTTGCAAGGATTTTAACAAACATTTTTAGCCTACTTGTGACCTACTTTTTCTGTTCTGAAGAAAAAGCTGTTTGTTCTACTATGTTCTTGCAGGATTAATTTGCTGAATGGGACGGTCTGCACCTAGTGTACTTTTAGTGTGCTTATAAGGATTGTTTGCATCCCCTTAGAAGTAATTAACCCTTAGGGAGTATCTCACCAAAAAAAAAAAAAATGTTTTATTTGTTTATTAGTGCATCTGACTATGAAGAATTCTGAGAAAATCATTGCGCCAATTACATAAACAGGATATCGCATTTCCAGGGGGGATTCTGTAAACCAACTGTGTACAGAAAGCCTCCGGGTTGCCATATTGAATTGAATTTTTTGACAGTTTTAGAAAATCACACCAGCTGGAGTTCAGCTGTAATATGAATCAATTTCACAAGACTCATAATCACCAACAATTTTATTACATTTAAGCAGAAACAGCAGAAACTATTATCTACTGTTCATAACGTGCTTAAGGTCATTAAGATGAACTTCATAGAAAGTTTTAAATCTCTATGATCTTCCATTTGTGGAGTTGATTTGTAAATTACCAGACATATTTGTTACTAATGTATTAATATGTGAGCTAAACTTAAAATGACGAGGTAGCGGTGTTTTCTTAGAGCAGTGGCAATATTAGACTGTAACATGTCCTCATGTGCCATAACACCTTCCCTTGTACCGTTTCTCGTGTGTTGTCAGTGCTGATGCTAAACATAAGGGAATTAAAGTGTATGTATGTATGTATTCAGTTGCTGCTTCACTCACCTCTCCCCTCCCTCATTGTTTTCCCCTTACATTTTCCTGCCCCCTCCATGTTTATTGACACTCTGCCCTACTGTTCAGGGTGCTTCAGGTTTAGACGGCAGAATTGGTCCACCGGTGAGTCTTAACGCCATTACACTAACCTACATGTTTCCTATTACCTTGCCTTGCCCCCTCTGCTCCTAACTGCAACCTGTCTGCTACTAAATGACTCCCTTATCAGCATTATATCTAAAGCAAATTCACACTAAATTCTTATGACAGTTTATTGATAGCCTTTTTTAATTTGTAGAATGACTCTTTAAGCAATGAAACATACATACAGCATACAGAACTGTCATGCACTTGCAGTAGAACTGTATGGATACATTTAACGGTTGTAGCTCTGTTTTGCAATCATATTAGAGTTTTATGATGTAATTTGTGACTGCCATGGTACATATATGCACAGAAATGCTGACTTTTTATCATGACTGTGTACTGTAAGAAAATGTGCAATAACCGGATTCCCTGGATTTGTACTAAAGAGCACAGCAAGGGGATTTTACATAAAATTAAATATCTCTAGAAACCCTGCCAAATCTTATAAATTGCCCTTTCATATTTTCTATGTTAGAGTTTTGGTAACCTTCATTTTGTGCAGATCAATAGATTTAGGTCAGCCAGAGATGTGACTTGCCTGAACAGGTTAACAAGTGACAACCAGCATCTGACATGTTTGGTATCACTGGCAGAGGTTCACTAACATGGTGGAAAATCTCTGCAACCAATTCAGGATGATTCCTGATCCCTTTGTCATGCTTATGCTGCAGTCAGTTATTATGTGGGTTACAGGAGAAATTCCCTTCATGCCCGCTGGCTTTCAGTCACAAGCAGGATTGCTCTCTTACCAAGGATAGGTTGTGACTGGCCTTGCACATCCTTGTGCACACACAAATCAAGCAATATAAAGCTATAGAGTTGATAAAGCAATGGTATTTCATAACATTTTAAAGATTATAGAACCTTATCTGTTTGGATGTAGTATAACGATGGGCAAACCTTGCTACTCCAGTTTGCTGGCATATTGACCATTGTCCGGCTTCCTTAATCAAAAGAAGTGTGGGGATCATAGGTTAGATAAGGGTAGTATCAACATAAGCCCATTATATAATAGGTAAGCGGCTTCCATCTCGGTTGATCCAGCACTTACCCCATCGGAGGTGGCAGGGGGCAGGCAGCAGGCAGCATGGTGCAGCGGCTCCGTGTCCTCTCCTCCATGGCGGCTTCCAGCTCCCCCTTCCTCCTCCTCCTAGGTGTTCAAAAAGAATCGCCTGTCCTTTGAGAAAATTGGGTGATTGGTGTCAAAACCGACTTCCTGATTGGTCGAGAGAAGGATCAGTGTTACATTCGCTGGTACAAATTAATTCACTGTTGTAACACACCAGGGTGGGATCAGAGTGCACACTCTGCAACCCAAGCCCATTCTAAATTGAAGCCTATTAGAGCCTTTGGCTCTAGTCAGTGCTTCAGAAAAACAGTCTCCCCTGCATTGGAATCCATGCTCCGGTGTCCTGAAAGTGGCCGGATGCATGGATGGGGAGGAGGCGATGGACAGGGTGGCACCTGTGCACCCTTAATGGATGGGCTGACCCTGATTAAAGGTTTGATTTTCCACCAAACTACAGTAAAACCTTGGTTTGCGAGCATAATTCATTTCAGTAACATGCTTGTAATCCAAAGCACTTGTATATCAAAGCATTTTCTTACAGGGTATAAAAGAGAAGAGAGGCACCTCTAAGCGTAGCAATAAGTTGCTAAATGTTGTACCTTTATTAAATGTAACCATATTGCTACACTTAGAGGCTCCTCTCTTCTCTTTTATACTCAGTTGTTACATGGCGCTACTCTTATATCAAGACATCGCTTGTATATCAAGGCAAAATGTATTAAAACATTTTGCTTGTTTTGCAAATCGCTCTCAAACCAAGGTTTTACTGTATATCTTAAGGAACTATTTTAACTATTTTTACAAACTCCTATCTAAATAAAAGGAACATAGAGGCTTCTTGACCAGAAACACATGCAATGCTTTTTTTCATTACAAAGCATTTATGCATCCAACAGTACAGCATATGCTTAAGATCCTGTGTGCTGAGACAGAGTCCTGTTAAAATATGTCACTTTATAAAGGCTAAGAAAGTCCATATTGGAAGTCAACAGGATATAAAACACCCACAGAGGTATTATGTTTTAACCCTAAAAAACAATTGGTACAGTTAGGATGTGAGATGTGAGAGATCAATTGGAGGTAATCTTTTGAGAGGATTGGTAACAATAGATGCATGTATTTCAGTGGCGGCTGGTGCTCAACATTTTTGGGGGGGCGCAAAGGGAAAAAAAAATTGCAGTCTCACTGTGCCCAAACGCAGCCACTGTGCCATGCTATCAAACACAGCCAGTGTGCCATCAATTTGCACCACTGTGCCATGCCATCAAATGCAGCCATTGTTCCATCAATTCGCACCACTGTGCCATGCCATTAAACCAGCCACTGTACCATCAATTGTCACCACTGTTCCATGCCATTAAACCAGCCACTGTGCCATCCATTGTCACCACTGTTCCATGCCATTAAAGCAGCCACTGTGCCATCCATTGTCACCACTGTTCCATGCCATTAAACCAGCCACTGTGCCATCCATTGTCACCACTGTTCCATGCCATTAAACCAGCCACTGTGCCATCCATTGTCACCACGGTGCCATGCCATTAAACCAGCCACTGTGCCATCCATTGTCACCACTGTGCCCATGGTCGCCGCTGTGCCAATTGTCCCCACTGTGCCCTGTAAATTGCTCCCCCCCCCCCCGCTCGGCACTTACCTTTACTGGAGTCAGGCATCCATGTCCCCCGATGTCTTCTCCCGCCCTCGATGACTGACAGGCATTTCAGCCAATCAGGTTACCGGTAGCCAGAACCGGCCAACCTGATTGGCTGAGACGCCTGTTATCTTATCCAAGGGGCGTACAGTCTGTGCACTCCGAGAATAAGCTTCCGGGACCCGAGGGCTGTATTGGGAAAGCCTATCAGAGCTGTTGGCTCTGATAGACATTTCCGTACAGCCAACCAGCTGGCGTTATTCAGATGGCCGGACATGAGCGCCGACCATCTAAATAACAGCGGCAGCAGCGATAATAACATAGATTCGTGCAATGCATGAATCTATGTTATTAGACTTAGTGGCGGTGAAAGCCAGAGGGGGCGGCGCTCCAGCGCCCTCTATGGACGAACCGCCACTGATGTATTTTCATCCAATATTCACCATCCCATAAGCCTGTACCAGAGTTCAGAGTTGTAAGCACATTCAATAAATTTATTGTTCAAGCCATAAGTGTAGACACATAATAAATGCCGGTTTGGAGGTTCCATATAAAATGTCCCACAACTGCTGGTATAAAACTAAGAAGCATAACTATTGCACTTCCCATCCTATAACCATGTACCATAGTTTGGAGTTGTAAGCATATTCAATTAGCTGCTTGTGCAAGCCAACAGTGTAGACACATGATGAATTCAGGGTTGAAGATCCTATATAAAACGGTGTCCTACAACCGCTGGTATAAAACTAAGAGGCATAACTACTGTTCTTGCGCACTGCTAATGTTTCTACTCTAAGGTGATTATTGAATATATGGCCTGGCCTTTTGATCTCTATGAATGCATCCATTTCTGCAGCATGGTGATTTACAAATTGCATGCTAAGCTACTTTCTTGAAATGATGCAAGTCCCTTTCCCTTTTAATCCAATGTATTTGTAATAGTTACAGTGCTTAAATATGTGACTAAACCAATATGTCTTCATCAAGTTACCTTTTTCAGTCCTGAGTTAAAGACCACTTATTGAATGCATTGACTTCAGCTTTAAAATACATCCTTAATGTCTTACTCATTCATGTTAGTTATCCATACATCCATACAGTCTTCTGAAGATCTGGTTAGACTCAAAGCTGAAAACTGTAACAAGCCAAAGTTATCTTTACTGCCTGCAAAAATGGTCTCCTCTCTACTTGCTAATTTCCTGACTGCCAAATGCATAAACCAAGACAACTTTTCTAATAAAAAGACCCTTTGTTTATTTATATATTAGGGGATACCTGGGCCAATTGGAGTTCCAGGACCAGCAGGACCAAAAGGGGAGAGAGTAAGTAAAGGTCATATTCTTTTACAAATTGTTATTTTTTATTTTTTTTGCTGAAGTGTTAAAATGCTATTATTTTTATTAAAGGGCAATAAAGGAGATCCTGGTGTATCGGGACCAACTGGACCAGCAGGGCCACCTGTAAGTATATTGAAATAGTAAGCATATAAATTCAGTGTAATACTGGAAATTTGCTTGTTGTTTTTTTTATTTTTTATCTTTAACATTTTAGTTTTGGATAGAGTGTTGAATGATAAATCAGTGTTTTGCTTAGCTGTGTCTGTTTCTGGGATATTTTTCCTTCACTTCCTGTCTAACGCCTGGTACACACAGTGCGATTATCGGATGAATGATCGTCCGTTTTTTTTGCATGCTATGAAGAGAAAATTAAGAGTTTACTAAAGTTTCGAAAATTCTCGTATGACAGAATAAAAATTCAGAAGTGATGTAATGTGTTGTAGTATATTTGTATTGTATTTTTGAACAACAACTGTACTGATTAAACAAAAATCTTATTATCTGGTAATCATGTAAGAAACCCATTGGATAATTTTGCACAAATTGTTGATTGCCTCTCGAAAGCTGGGTACTAACAATCAGATTATCGTACGATCGCTTCAAAAGCGGTATTTTTCATACAATTTTCTGATTATGTGTACGGGCCATAAGTGACACAAGAAGAAGCAAGGGGAAATCCTACCAGAACAAGTGTCCATATGGTAAGATTTCCACTTGCCTACTGTGATAACTGCAAATTTTCAGATTTCCTGTTGCAACATACCAGAATGCCAAGGTATGAATTGGCCCTAATGCATTATTTAAAAAATGTAATTCTACTTATACTGGATGAGGTAAATATATTTAATATATATATATTACTGTGTATATATATATATATATATATATATATATATATTTAATATATTTTATATTGAAGGCCCCATTCTGTATGCCACTGGGTGTTGCAGTCTTTCTCATAGATTTTTCTGAGCCAGGCACCTAGGGGAGGGAATGAAGCCAAGTCTACTAGCAACTAGTTTTCAGGCACAGAACTTTTCTAGTAAACCTTGGACCTAATGAAACCAAAGCAATGACAGCAAAGTTAGTTGCTTCCCCATGCTAAATTGAACAGTGAATGGAGTTAGGTACATGCAAATCAAGATGGATAAGAAAAAACTGGCTGAAATTAAGCTAAAATTAAGATGTTTACATGGCACAGGAAATGGCTGCATATCATAATTTGTTTAGACCCTGTAGTAAAACGCAAATAGCTGAAGGAATCCAAGGCCTGAGGACACGGGAGCTGCCCAACTGGAACTTGAAGACTTGTGTAGCATTTGGGGAGGTGCTTTCCACAGAATCTGGGTCTTTTTCAGAGAATGTCATGCTATTAGGCTCTGGCCCAGCCACTCGCACACTGCTTCTGACAGTGGAGGTCCTCTCAGCTGGCTGTGGTTCTGCCAGTGGAGGGCCACCCAGCTGGCTGTAGATCACTACCAGTTTCCTCTATCTTATCAGATGTAGCCTCTCTAAACTGCTGAGTGAGGTAAGCAGAGAAACGTATCTTCTCTGATCAATTACTGAAACCCAGGGAATTGTGGGAAAAGAGGTTAAAGGGTCCTGTGCCTGCATTTGAGCATGGTCGTAAATGGACATTCTGCTACAGTGTTGCCTAACTGCAGCATTTAAAAATCAAGTCTCCTGCCTTGTTAGACAGGGCTCTGCTGTGCATCATAGCTGTGGAAATGTCAGTATTTAAAGAGAATAATACAAATAAATCCCTTGATTTTCCTAGAGTGCAGCTGTAATCATCTCTTGAGATTATTAAACCATTTTGTTATTCCAAGTGGGTGATAATGAGCACCCCAGGGTGTAGAATTAGGCTGCTTGTTATCACATAGGGAGGTTTTTCCAGATTTATGGATCCTCCTACAAGCAGGCCTTGTCCTCAGTGCAGGAAAGTGGAGGATTAGAAGTTCTGCATGAGTATGGGTTCTTTCAGACAGGCGGTAAGCTTACTGCTCTTTGAAAGGCAATCTCCAATGGATTGTTTTTCAGAAAGAAGTATAGCAGTGGCTGACAGGTGTTCAGTTGTTCGGTAGGTGCTACTAAAGCCTCCTGATGCCTGTTTATTATTTTTTCTTTATTACTTATTTACTTTAATTGCTAAATGTGCAATTTACATTGCGGGACCGAGCCGCAACTGCAGGCCAAGCATTTGGTTTGCAGTTGTGGTGCGGCCTGATTTCAAATAAGTACCGCATATCAAACTCTGCAGCCCGAGTTAAAAAAGCCATAACCAAGCAAAGCATCAGTGTTCAGCCCTCTCAGGCTATAATGTTAGTTTGGGTGGACGGCCAAAAAGCCACCTCTTTTTACCACCCTCTCAACCACCCATCTAAAAGAGCCCTATCACTATTAGCAGCCAGTGAAGAGCATATTTGGTTCATAACACTCATTTAATGCAAAGACAGCCAGCACCTACTATCTGGGTATCATGGAAATATCATCCCTTTGGCCATGCAATCCATTGAAAAGAAAAGTGAATGACAGTCTTTCTTATTATTGTGTTGCATATTGCATTTTCCAGCTGGGATTGTTAAAATGCCTTCAATGTGAATGTCTTCAGGATTGTAGACATATTCCAAGCTTGTTTCATATATGATGGCAGTGTCCCAAGGTGAGGCGTTTCTGGGTCCGAGTGTATCATTTTTTTTACACAGTCATCCAAGTTAATTTGTCCAAGTCTCCGAAACAAGTGTCATGGGGTTGCGTGGTTGAGGGTTCCCGGAGACATCTAAGAAGACCAAATTACTTTTAAATTTATGTCTGCATAGTCAGATTCTGATAGTCGGCTGCCATACCTTTTGAGCAGCTCTAGGTTAAACTTTCATGGCTTATGATAAATGAGCGTCTATCGGCCATTTTAAATGACAACATAAAATTATTTGAAAAAGCTTGGGACCCACGGATTAATATTTGACTGATGATCCTCGGACCATACCACATTAGTAAATTCTCTGGTAGGTGAGGGCCAGAGCACAGGGACCTTACAAACCCCCCCCCCCTTCCTTTCCTCTATTTCTTTTGGGCTTTCTTGTATTTTTCTATTTCTTTTTTTTAGACATACTTCCGCAATCAGGATTGTACGGCTTTCCTCCCCCTGGTGTGGAGGTTGACTGAGATTAAGTGAATGAAGGGCATATTTTAAAGCCTAAGCTGACAATTCATTTGATACTGAGATAGAATTGAATACTAGCCATACCTTACCATTTAGTGCCCTAATAAAACGTTTTAGTTTGAAGGGTGCTAGATGGCCACCAATGCATGTATGGTTATACGCCCTTGGAATGTGAAATTTCCATGGAAAATTAAGCTAGCCATTTTCATGAAACTTGTTGGGGAATGCTATCTTTTTTTTTTCCTTACTTTAACTGTATGTATTCTATAATGGTGTAGGAACCATGGGCCAGATTCACAGAGCCATTACGCCTGTCTAACTGGTGTTAGACTGGAGTAATTTCAAATTACGCGCGTTTTCTAGCTAGTCGAAAACCTCAAACCATGAAGAGACGGCTGCGGGCTTCAATTCGACTGGATTACGTGTTCATACGCCTTCGGATCTACGCTGCAATAAAATTGCGGCCACTGGGTGGACTTCCCGTCGTTTTCCGCGTCGGGGTATGCAAATGAGCTTTTGCCGGCGATCCCCGAAATTACGATCTTCAATCGCAATCTCTTACGGCACCTTTATTCATCTTTTATTTGCGTAACACTATACCAGCTTTTTGCTGCTCTAATATTAGACAGCCCATGTTAAGTATGTTCGTAAACGACGCTACTCAAACAACGAATGACGTAACAACGTGATTTTGCGTAATGCACGGCGGGAAATTTCTGAACGGAGCATGCGCAGTTCGATCGCCGCGGGGACGCACCTAATTTAAATGCTTCACGCCCCCTAATCGCGTATTTCGATTACGCGGCGGGAAATAGACTACGCCGCCGTAGCGTACGGGCAAAAATCTACCAGGATTCGGTGTAGAGCCTGGTAAAATACGGCAGCGTAGAGTATTTCGATTATGCAGCGCAATATTAAGTGTATGTGAATCTGGCCCCATGACTTTTGTACTGTTTGATACCTGATTGTATAATGTTAATTGTAATTTCTTCTTCAATGAAAACTTTCAATAAACAGATTGAAAATGAAAAAAGATGATGAGACCATCACCATCACTTGCATCAGTAAAAAGTAGAAAGTAATAGTGGTTGAATTACCACCGTAAGAGACCATTCATCCTTCACTGGACCTAAATTGGTCTTTTTTCTTAATTTAACTTTAAATACTTTTTCCCCAGTAATAGTGTACTGGTCATGTTGACCACTGACTAAATTTAAAAACATACTGTATACTTTATAAACAATTCAGATCATCACCCTTTACTGCTACGTGGAAGTTTGCTCTATGTTCCCATGGCCTTCCTCGCAGTTCCTAGGAGAAGGACCTTAAGTGAAGTACAAGATGATAATTTTGGGGAGCTGTGGTGGCTCAACGCGATTGGCACTGCGCTGACAAGCCGTTCACCTCTGCAGCCAAGGGTTCGGATCCCGGTCTCGGCTGCATGTGAATTGAGTTTGGTGGTCTCACCCCGGCTCCCGGTGGGTGTGCTATGCGAGGTAAGCCTGCGCTCAGAACGCCCACCCCCCTCCCACAAAAACCACCACACCGCACTCGAAATTGGGTTAACATGCACGTACTTTGGCCACGCGGTCTCTAAAAAAAGAGAGGCGAAGGACTAACAGGGCTGGCTGAGCGGGCTAGATCCTCTCACTCCCTCACTAGATCCTCTCACTCCCTCACTCCCTCATAGGAAAGTCCCTCTGCCCCATTGGGCTTCAAAGCGGAGCAGGGACCCCCTCACACCGACCATTGCCACCCGGAGCATGGAGAAAGATGGCAGATTGCCTCTGGGGGAGGTCTGCCTACTCCCAAACTTCTGCAGGCCGGCTCCTCTCTCGAGTACACGCACACTAAACATACACTAAGAAAAGATGATAATTTTGGGGCAAACTGCTAAAAAGTGGCATGGTTAGTTTGTTATAAAGACCACAACTGAGATTTTAGGTAATAAGAGGCACAACTGAGAATTGCAGGATGTGTGTAACTATGATTTTTATCATTTATATTTCCAGGGTCCTACTGGTGAGAAGGGAAGCCGGGTAAGAATGCAGACCTGCTCATGATTTGTTTTAGCATGTGACTAATCTTTACATAATAAGGTGGAATGATTAGCTGACATCAAAGCTTAAATACAGTATACTAGTACAAATTAAACTGCTTGTACTTTTATTGGATTTATTATAATGGAAATATATGAATCTTTTCCCCCCTCATGATCAATAGTTTGGTACTATATGATATACTTTACCAAATCAGGTAAAGAAGCAGTGTGTTTTTGGTTGTATGTTTGCTGCTATCCTTAGCTTCATATTCTGCATGATTGTGCTGTGGGATGTTTAGAAATATTTGTCCTGCATGTATAAAACCTGAGAAAAAGTAAATGTGGAACAGTTGTCCATAGCAACTGATTCCATTTTTAATATGTGTGGGAAAAGGACAGCTGGAATCCTATTGGGTAAAGCTTCCACTGTTCTGTCCTGCAGATTTTATACAGGAGGCCCAGTAGTATGTTGACTAAATCTAAGCATGATCTATCAAACTGCAGCATATACTGTAAATTGTAAGAACACAGTAAACTATGATCATTCCACCTAAAATAGCTTAAAGGGAAGCTGTCATGATACATATTTTCTTAAATGTATCTTTTTATCTATGACTGGTTGATTCTGTCAATACAAAAATGCTGATTCCTTTGGGTTGTTATGTATTGTAATAATAGTCTGTTATCAGGACATGAAGCACATCGATCTCCCCAATGGGTATACAGGCAGCAATAAAATACTTGAGAGTTTCTGACTAGTTCACCTATAATGGTAATTATATGAAGGCTGAAGGACTCTTTCAGAAAACAAATAGTATCAAATTAGAGAGGTCACTGGAGGATTTAAATGGTAGTGTGCCTATGTTTAATACTATAATTGTCTGATACAATTAAAGTATTAAAATAAAAAATAATGCATATATATGTTCTGGAGAATGCAGTGTGTGTATGTATATACAGTACACAGCATATGAATGGCAGAAGAGACAGCTAAGAGATTAATAAGTAACAGAGTTAAGAGAACAGTAAAGAATATAGGAAAAGAGGAAGCAAATAAGATTAGATTAGAGTGCAAGGTAAAAAAAAAACGGGAGCAACAAATATAAAATGTACAGTAAATGGTAAGTGAGGGTCTAGATATGAGGCCATCTGTGCCCACAGGATTTTATTGTACTTATTTACAACTAGTACAGTGTAATGTTGATTCCTTTGTAATATGATACTGGATAGAGAGAGCAGGTATACAATCCCCCTGTCTGGTCTTTGTGACCTGCATTATCTCTGGGGGGGATGCACCCTCTCTTTTTGTCCTGGTGTTCAGTGTCAACAATACAACAGTGATGGGAATCCAACATTTTTGTGGTGTCCTAGGGACAGAAGGCGAGGGGAAATTTTCAAGTGGGAACACATGTTCTGGTGACAACTGTTTTAGAGGGATTTTCCCCAACTTTGGAGAGATTACCTTTTACTTAATTGTGTATCTTTGGGACAAGTAGATAAAGGAAATACAGACAATAAAAAATAAAACTGACAGTGATGTTAACTATTTCGTGCTTTATCCCCCCAATTTTTTTTTTTATGTTTTAGCTTTTATAGGAACTTTAAAAACAAATGCCCATCTGTTGACTTCTGGGGCATTAGGCACGTTTTATTTGTTTTAATGGGTCATAATCTAGGATTCTAGCATCCATAGATTTTTAAGATAGGATTCAAATAGCGCAATGAAAATGATGCCAAATTACAATTTACATCCAATTTATCTAATTATATGATTTAATAAACAAGTTATTGTTTTTTCAATGTATAGGCTTGACTACATTTTTGCTTATCATTTGTTAAAATAAGTTTGTACGGAGCCTTGAAAAAGTATTCATACCCCTTAAAATGTTCCAAATTTTGTCATGTTACAACCAAAAATGTAAATGAGTTTATTGGTGATTTTATGTGATAGACCAACACAAGGTGGCCATAAAAGTAAAGTGGAAGGAAAAGTATGGCATGCATTTGTATTCAGCCCCCTTTACTCTGATACCCCTAACTAAAATTTAGTGGAACCAATTGCCTTCAGAAGTCACCTATGTAGCAAGGTCCCAGGCCTCCTTTAGTCTAATGAGAACCTCCAGGGCCAAGGACGTGACATCCTTCTGTATAGAGTGGGTTGCAAGGCATAGTGGGTGTAATGTAAGGTAGATTCATGCAAAGAAATTTATTTTCTCTTGAATGGAATGGTGGGAGAGAGGGTTTAGGGCCAGAACACCCTTGGACAGTTACAATGACTCAGAGACTTCTACAGGTAGACAGCCATGCAGGGAAAGGCATCGAGCAAGACACTGCATCTGCATGTGTTGGATTGCTTTCTACTATGGCAACAGTAACACAAGTTGTAACAAACTCCTTTACTTTTATACAATACCTTCTTGTAGATTCTCAGCCCACTGAGCTCTCAGTCTGTCTCACTAGACTTTCTGATTCACTGTCATTGAATCCCATGAGCTCTTTTAATCTTCCCTACTTAGTCCCTAGCTTGGCACTACAGATACTCCTCAAGTGTCACCCCACTAGGCTGGGTCCCTGGCTTGGCACCTGCTGAAGTTTTCAAATTCTTCACCGTCCCCGGTTGGTGAGAATACTGTTTCAGCACTTGTTTCAGCTACTCACTGTGGTCCCTGGTAACAAGGTGGTGGGTCCTTTAGTGGTGACAGCTTCCCCTCTACCTCTGACCATGACATATTCTCCGGCCAGCAGAACCGTCACTTCTGGTTGGACTGCAAGCTACAATCCCAACCCTGCGGTACTCTCTTGCTTCTGGATAGGCCCTTGGACAGCCTAGCAGACAGATGTGCCTGGGATAGACCCAAACTCCGGCCTAGCAGGCCGGGCAGCACAACACACATCCACCCAGACAGCGGTACAGGTGGCACAGAGCCCCAAACACATGACTTCATCCAAATAAATAGGCTCTCCCAGCAGGCCAAGGGAACCAAGAATATCCCTGCCCATTGGCTGAGATGCCTTATCTTTTCCTAATCTGTTCTTGCAATGCCCATATCTAATGTCACCAGATACCCAGCCATCTAGTGACAGAGAAGAGAAGTACAGAAATTTCAGACTTAGAGTGAACTCAACTGATCCCTAACAATTGGCCAAGGCCAATACACCTCACAGGTAAATTTAGGAGCAACCCTGCCTAGACATCAGGGTGCTACATCAAATTAGTAAATAGATTTCACCTGTGTGTAATTTAATCACATTATAAATACAGCTGTTCTGAGAAGTCCTAGGAGTTTTTTTTAGAGAACCTTAGTGAACAGCATCATGAAGGCCAAGGAACACACCAGACAGGTCAGGGATAACCCTAGCAGGGTTAGGTTATAAAGAAATATCCCAAGCTTTGAACATCTCACGGAGCACTGTTCAATCCATCATCCAAAATTGGAAAGTATGGCACAACTGCAAAACTAACAAGACATGGCCGTCCACCTAAATTGACAGGCTGGGCAAGAAGGGCATTAACCAGAGAAGCAGTCAAGAGGCCCATGGTAACTCTGTGGGACAATCTGTCCACAGGACAGCTATTAGTCGTGCACTCCACAAATCTGGCCTTTATGGAAGTGTGGCAGGAAGAAAGCCATTTTTGAAAGAAAGCCATAAGAAGTCCCGTTTGCAGTTTGCAAAAAGGCAAGTGGGGGACACAGCAAACATGCAGAATAGGGTGCTCTGGTCAGATGAGACCAAAATTGAACATTTTGGCCTAAAAGCAAAACGCTATGTGTGGCAGAAAATTAACACCGCACATAACCCTGAACACACCATCCAGGAACAAGGAAGCTGGTCAGAGTTGATGGGAAGATGGATGGAGACAAATACAGGGCAATCGTAGAAGAAAACCTTAGGCCGCGTACACACGATCAAATTTATCTGCTGAAACTGGTCCGACGGACCGTTTCAGCAGACATCTCCGATCGTGTGTACGGGCTAGCGGACAGGTTTGTCCATCGGACAAATTTCAAAGCATGCTTTGAAATTTGTCCGCTACAAACCTGTCTGTCAGATCTGTCTGCTGGTTAGTACACTAACCAGTGGACAGAACTGTCCGCGCATGCATCGAATGGATTTGACGCATGCACGGAAGCATTTTATTTCCGGGTTTGGGGACGTGGCCGCCATGTCACTGCGTCCTTTAGATCGAGGGGATTTTCCTTCCAGCAGGACAATGACCCTAAACATACAGCCAGAGCTACAATGTAATGGTTTAGATCAAAGCATATTCATGTGTTAGAGAGGCCCAGTCAAAGTCCAGACCTAAATCCAATTAATGGCAAATTGTTGTATATACCGTGGTACATACACACACCGCGCTACTTGACATAAATAAGAGCAGAGCAGCTAACACAACTAAATATGACCAATTTAGCACAAATTAACAAACGAAAAAACAATGTGTAGCGCTTAATGAAACAATAATGATAATTGAAAAAATAACCAACAATAGTGTTCAGAGAGAAGTGACTATGGTTATGAATAAAAGTTTGTAATGGGTCCAAACAGTTCTAATAAAGACGTGACTGAATGTAGATTGATCCTGAAGATCTGCCACCGGTGATATTAGTAAAAGGCTTACCAGATGAAGATGATCTAATTAAGTTTACACCCATTAGGTCAAACCACGCTTAATGTAACCTCAGGGATGGCTTCTAGATGGACTCCATTGTTGAGGTAGAGTAGAGACGTCAGACCAGATAAGAGACCAGAAACGATGATAACCACATCCAAAAAGAGGTCCTCCAATGGTAAAAGATGACTCAGGAGGCCCTGAATTTGACCCTTTTCTTATCCGAATGACAGAAAGAGGTTTTCTGAATTCTTATTCTTATCGGTTGAGTCCAATAACGCAATTAGGAGTAATGATAATTAAAATTTATTTGTGCAAACTTTTTCTTCAGTCCTGGGTGAAATAGGGAATAGTTAGAATCCTTGACTTTTTTTGCTGTCCATGGCCTAGTTTGGGAAATGTTCCTTTAGTTTCAGTTGTCATCAGGACAGTAAGTGAGTGAAAATCAGGAACACCATGGGGGTTATGTACGAAAGGCAAATCCACTTTGCACTACAAGTGAAATTGCACCAAAAGTGCACTTGGAAGTACAGTCGCTGTAGATCCTGTATTTGCCTGTGCCTGTGCTGTAAAATTTCCCAGACTAGGCCATGGACAGCAAAAAAAGTCAAGGATTCTAACTATTCCCTATTTCACCCAGGACTGAAGAAAACGTTTGCACAAATATATTTTAATTATCATTACTAATTGCGTTATTGGACTCAACCGATAAGAATAAGAATTCAGAAAACCTCTTTCTGTCATTCGGATAAGAAAAGGGTCAAATTCAGGGCCTCCTGAGTCATCTTTTACCATTGGATGACCTCTTTTTGGATGTGGTTATCATCGTATCTGGTCTCTTATCTGGTCTGACGTCTCTACTCTACCTCAACATTGGAGTCAATCTAGAAGCCATGCCTGAGGTTACATTAAGCGTGGTTTGACCTAATGGGTGTAAACTTAATTAGGTCCTCTTCATCTGGTAAGCCTTTTACTAATATCTAAATCCAATTAAGACTTTGTTAAAAAAAAAAAAAGGAGAATCGGTTTGTAAGATTTGAAAATTGCTGCTCACAGACGCTCTCCATCTAATCTGACAGAGCTTGGGCTATTTTGCAAAGGAGAATGGCAAACATTTTCACTCTCTAGGTGTGCAAAATGGTAGAGACCTCAAAAAGACTTGCAGCTGCAATTGCAATGAATGGTTGTTCTACACCATTATTGACTGGGGGGAGGGGGGTGGGGGCGCCGAATACAAATGCACTCCTCACTTTTCTCATATTTATTTGTAAAAAAAAATGGATACCTATTTATCATTTTCCTACCACTGCATAATTATGTGCCACTGTGTTGGTCTATCACACAAAATCACAATAAAATACATTACGTTTTTGGTTGTAATATGACACAAGGTGTATAAATACTTTTTCAAGCCACTGTAGATATTATGTACAAAATATTGCATTTCAATAAACTCTTTCAGTATTTCAGTATCATGGCAGCTCACCTATAATTTTACTAAATGTTATGTTTATATTTACAGCTCTGAATTGATTAAGAACAATAAAACCACGTAGACACTTTTCATTTGGTTTCTCTGTTCACTGCTAAAAACACCAAAAAAGTTAATATTTATTGAAAAACAAAATCAGTAGACCAGTAAATTTTCCAATATGATACTATCCAAAAATATATTCCTATTGTACCTACAACTAGTTGGAAACCATCAACCAATGCGTTTACTATTTAAATACATTTAAGTAAACTTTTAGTTCATCTGGATTTTTAATGACAACAGTTTTCACAATAGTAAGCAATACAAAATATAAGATTGTATCAGGAAAAAACTGCTTCAAGGTTGCCATGTCTGTACAAAGGACGGAATGCCACACTCTTGGAAGAGACACTTAGCGGTTATTGTGGCTTAGTGCAACCACATGATAATTTTCTAGAGAACACCAACTGAAAAGAGCTCTCTTCTCACTTGTGCAATATGCCTTGCTCCATTTCCTTTCTTCACTTTTATTGTGTGTGTATTTTCTTTGCTTTTTCACAGGTTCACCTTTGTCCCCTTTATCCTTTTTCCTTAACTTGTGCCTTTTTACCTGGGTCTTTCCTCCAACCTCCTCTGTAGCCTGTTCCATTTTTTTCCCGGATTATCCTTTCTTTGTTGAAATGCCTCCCCCTTGTTTTTTATTCCTCTGCTTCTTACATCCTTTCACTACATTCATTTTAGCAAACCCACAATTTGTGCCTCATAATTGCTTAATCTTAACCTAGATTTTCTAATCTTCCTCAAACACACATAAAAAAAAAAAGCTTCCTCAGTCATATATTAAAAACTCCCTATAACAGCACTAGTAAAACAAATATTCAAGCAATGCTTTACATATATCACGTTTTACCATCACCGGCTTAATACATCATTTGTTGTCTGATTCTGAACTATTATATTGACACCAGAATTGAACTGAGCTACACATTGATCCTTTTTTTTCTTTAGTGTTTGCTGAAAAAAATCAGCATTAGTAAAATAATATTTTGACTAGTTCTTTTGAGCCTTGTATATAAAAGTGCTCTTAAAACGTATAGAGAGCTTTTGGATGCATAAAAAGTGTCAATATGATCACTCTGAAAAAAGTACAGGTTTAAAGCTCTAGTGCAACCTTTAAGAGGGTTGTAAAGGTACAATTTATTTTCCTAAATAGCTTCCTTTACCATAGTGCAGTCCTCCTTCACTTACCTCATCCTTCCATTTTGCTTTTAAATGTCCCTATTTCTTCTGAGAAATCCTCATTTCCTGTTCTCCTGTCTGTAACTCCACACAGTAATGCAAGGCTTTCTCCCTGGTGTGGAGTGTCGTGCTTGCCCCCACCCTTGGACTATGGGGGAGGCAGGACGCTCTCTACGTTGCAGATAGAGAAAGGAGCTGTGTGTTAGTGGGCATCCTGACTCTCCCGTAGTCCAAGGGAGGGGGCGAGCATGACACTCCACACCAGGAAGAAAGCCTCGCATCACTGTGTGGAGTTACAGACAGAAGAACAGGAAGTAAGGATTTCTCAGAAGAAATAAGGACATTTAAAAGCAAAATCGAAGGGTGAGGTAAGTGAAGGAGGGCTTCACTAAGGTAAAGGAAGCTATTTAGGGGGAAAAATTGTACCTTTACAACACCTTTAAGGAATTGCAAGGGGGTCCACCTTTGTCAGGGCCTTCCCTACTTAGGGGCAAGGCAGGAGTGCAGTAGGACTCATGTCACTAACCTTGTGGAAGAATGCCCATGCCAGCTGAGATCTTCAGCTGACAGTGTATGCTGATAACACATGGAGAAAATACCTTGTTTCAGATGAAGGTATTCAATCCATTGACTACCTGAATACTACCGTATATGTTTTCATGACTTAAAGCCTCTGAGAAAATCTGAAATATGCTGTCTCCTCTTGAATATCTAAATATCTGCTAGTAGCAAAGGCACCTAATGATCTATAGATTTATACATACATTTATGGAAACAAGTGTGTTTAAAAGACACTTGATGACGTTTCTCCTGGTATACCAGGAACATTAGTTGTTCTGTTATTCCAGGTTAGAGTAATGTTAGATAAATAAACATTCAAATTTCTTGCATCTATGAAACAGAATTCATGCATCAAGAATTCTCCAGCTTTGCAGTCTCAGATTTTTTTTTTTAAAGCAATGGGGGGAAAAACTTTGGAAATCCAGGATTTGCAGGATTTGTGGGTATCCTTAATATACAGTATATGTGCAAAATAAATAAATCATGTACACAAGATGAGCTTCAATGGGCAAGGACTGTATCTCATTATAGAATAAGTGAATCAGACATCAAATGATCTGTTTTGTTTGTACTAAAAATAATTGTACAGGATACTACCAAGATAAAGGACATGGTAATGTAAAATACTATAGTCATACATGTACAGCATACCAGATCTCTTAAATATGCCATAGTAAAAGTCCCTGCAACAACTATAAAGGGATGCCACCCCATGTATGCTTCAACTAGAAGTTAATTTAGCTGGTAATCTTTTCAAATGAATTATGAAGATGGAAAATATTGTTAGAAAGATAGACCACTAGTTTCACTTTAGTGTTTTCTTTTGAATAAATATTTGAAATTTAAAATGCACCTTTATAATCCATTTAACAACTTTGTCAGCTTAGCATTGGCATATTGACCTTTGTCAACATAAATGTACTTTTGATTTAAGCAATGATGGATTAACCAGTGCCAAACACAATCTGGGGTGAAATTTCCCCTTTTTATAGAAACAGAGAAATGATGACAGTAAAAAGACCATCAAGTCTGTCCCATCGCCCCGTGCAGAACACTTTGATCAGCGGTCTCTGCCATTGGCTGAGAGCGCTGATCGGGAGTCGGTCTGCTGCTGGTTTTCTAGCATGCTCGTCCAACAGAAGCCGGCCAAACGACCGGCTTCTGTGGGACAGACCAAAATTCACACAAGCTAAATGTCTGTTTTTTTCATTTTTACTGGCCAAAGTCTCATGACATTCAGCACATGTGTACAGGGCTTACATTATCATGTACTTAGTAATTAAATATTGTGATTTTCATTCAAAACAATGCTTAAAGCGGAGCTCCACCCAAAATACGGAAGCACTGCTTGTTTGCACCCTCCACTGCCACATTTGTCACTTTTTGTGGGGGGAGATGGTACCTGGTTTTGACAGGTACCCGCTCCCACTTCCGGCTCAGATCGCTGTGGCGATCAATGAGTATGTTCAGCCCCTCCTCCTTCCCCCTTCAATCTTTTGGGACACACACAGTTCCCAGAAAACTGCGGAACCATTCACAAAGTGCAGAGCAACCGAAAACCGAAAGGCTTCACTGCCCATATACCTTACTTATAGTACCCGTGCCTGTACCCAAAGCCAATTGAAGAATCGGCTCATGTTCCGACATCACTGCATTTCTTAACAGGTAAATGTACTTATATTAAAAGTCAGCAGCTACAGTATTTGTAACTGCTGACTTAAAAGTTTTTTTTGGGAGAATGGAGCTCCTCTTTAAAGAGAATTATAGTATTTTAATTGTAAGGTGAACCTATGGACAGAAGAAAGAAGTTAAACTTTGACTCAAAGTGTATAACAGGCACCTCTAGATGTCTGCATGGTGGGTTGCATTTGTTTTAGAGCAATTCCAATACCCAGGAACTCTGACAAACAAATAGCTTCCAGCTTCCAAAGTTGTGGCTCTAGCCTCTACCAGTTCCCCCCCCCCCCCCCCCAACTGTGCCATGCTTTTGGATCATTACTGTGAGAGGTAACCTCCTTAACTAATAGTTAGGGGGCAAAAACAAAAGTGGACAGGTAGAGTTGGTGATCAGACTACGTATCAGATTGCCCTGGTGTTTTGTGCACAGGTTTTTGTTAGCCATTGTATTATCTTTCTAGCATATTTTCTCTCAGTTGACTACAGTTATGTTATTCGTTCAGTAGTTTATGAAAGCAACCATCCATTATTTCTTAGTCCTTTAAGGCAATAAATTTGAAAAGCTTACATCAGCCTACTTTATTTGATGCTGATGTCCTTATTTTCATCTTACTCTTGAGCATTTACTATGTGCATACTTGAGTTTGGTAGTAACCTGTACATCTTTTTATTACATAGACATTAATAACCTTTTGAACATTCTCAACAAAGAATAACTGAAACTGTCACTGTCTCTAAAATTAAGTAAGAACAGTATAGGTATAATCATAGTCCAGAAAACTAAAAACAGACAACATTATTATCCACATTCCTTCACTCACTTTTCTAGATACAAGCAACAGAAACACAACCTTGCTGTCCTTTTAAAATATATAAAATTCATATTCTATGAATATTACTCAAATGTAAGACTTACTATGCATTTAGGAGAGTGTAGATAGTTTTCCATGTTATATATAGCTTTATTTATCTTTAATTAATGTTTAACTCCATACGTTTAAAACAACTTTGAACTGGATGATCCTGAAAGTTACTATATCTTTTGTTGAACTTAATTAATTTTTACAGGGGGAAAGGGGGAAGAAAGGCTCTAGGGGGCCTAAAGGGGATAAGGGAGACCAAGGAGCGCCTGGATTAGATGCACCCTGCCCGTTGGTATGTTTGATTTTTGATTTTTATTCTATATAGGACTTGAGGATGGGAAGAGCAAAAGAAGAGGTTTTGAGTTAAATTCTGTATTTGATACGTTTCGAATCTAAAAACATTTAGTGTTCACTCATGGTTTTGCCTAAAAGTAGGGATGAATAAACATATTTATTGCAGGTTCCGAACAGACAGAGGTTTGCTTTAACTGTTGGTAAATGTCTTCCCTTCCTCAAGACTACAATTGCCAGGTGGTTTTTTAGACGTGAACTGGCAAAGTTGCTGGACACATATGATAGAATTTACAGATTATTTTGAATGTTTGTTTTTTTGTCAAACACTGTCCCCTTCAACATTGGTTTATTTTCTGAAAAATAATAATTACTACTGTGAAATATATGAGACATTCTTGTCAATATTTTTTACTTAGCCATTCACAGTGAAGAAAAAAACTGACTGTCCTAAAAAGATGTCCAGCAGCTTTGCCCTAACTGGAGTTATATGCCATAAAAACAGAAACATGAGGCACCTCATGGAATAATAAAAGTAGTTGATTTTGTAAACAGGGACAACGAGGTATAAAAGGAGAAAATGGTGATCCAGGGATACCAGGGCTGGATGGGCTGGATGCCCCTTGCCCATTGGTATGGCTTTAACAACCCTTTTTCCTGCATGCTTGACAAAGTACTTAAATCTTTGTACCTGGCATGAATGTATGACTATGTGTTAACCTGCATCATCCAAATCTTAGTCTATCTGTCTGTCTATGTAACCATGCTTCTGACATTAAATTGGAAACTGACATCCTCCTTTCTATCGTATCCTAACACAAAAATGTTTCTCTTACCAATATGTTCCCAATAATTAAAAATTTATAGCAACATGCTGAAAGTATTGATTAGCTGTTCTATTAGGCTTTTAATAAAATTAGCAGATACACTGCTTTTAGTAGTTTATTAGCATGAACATTTGCATTCCTATTGTTTCTTCTCCCAATCCATGAATGGCCGGGTTACTAAGCAAAACTATTTGAAAAAGACGGCTGAATGCTAGTAATCAAACAATATAATTTGGCCCAATAGGTAAAATCAGGTACATCCTGTACCTAGTGCCAAGACCAGGCATCACTTAGATTGACTGTTAACCCCTCATGCCCACACACCTATTATTGTTGTCTCACAAACACCCAATAAGTACATCCAGAACAACCGTGCCAATGTGTTTTCTGTCAAAGACAGTATCGTTTACAAATACCCAAATTACCTCCTTATGTATGACTGTACAGTCATGTATGTATGTTAGTGTGAGTCAATATTCTCATGAACTGAGGCTTCCAAATTAGAGTAATACGGTAATGGAAGGAAATAGTAAGATAGGAGGCAATGAGACACCAATGTGCCTTTAGAGAAATTTGCATCCTTAACCTATAACTCACACAGCTCTTCATGATATGCCCCCTTCTGCTAGCAGATAATTCAAAACCTTGTATATTATGTCCACCTTAATCAAATGGAAATGGGAGTCAAAGATACACTTTTCCTAACTCAGTAACCCTAACCAGTACTTTTTACATTACCTACTGCTGACCAACCTAACTATCTCCAAATTTCCATTTGCTAAGCAGACCTTTCTTTACCATAACAAGTTGATAACATTTAGGGCTCCTTACCTGATGCAATGGTGCATTGGGTCAGAATGTATTTTAAGTGTATTGGTGAGTGTGCAGACTGTAAAAAAAAAAAAAAAAGCCACTGCAACTCACATATAGCTGACAAATGTCAGAAATTAGCAAGTTTCAAAATTAAGTCTTTACTTGTTTCCCATATTGCTGGTCTTTTATGAAATTGTGCTAACTAAAATAAATTTTTTTTTTCATTCTTTTGAATTTTTTGGCACTAGTTATTGTTATGTGCATGGTATTGACATTGTCTTTATTGTATTTGATTTTAAAGAAGAGAATTAATAATAGAGGCAAATGGCACAGGCATGCAAACAGAAAGGTGCTGCCAGCCTTAGTATACTATAGATTATATACTTGCCAACCGACCTCTTATGGCCAGTGTTTTTGCTTGCATAATAGTACGGACAAGTAAACACTGAAAATATCATTAGTGGGTTTGTGTGTTTCATCAGTCCTGGCTTACATTTAAAAATACTAAGAACATGGATTTTTCTGTCAAGCTTTTAGGAATGTTGGCAAGTATCTTTAGATGTGAAAAAATATGCACCGATGCTGTGGCATGTTATGAATGAATTATGAATTGAAGGCTACAATGTACTTTAAAGGATGTTTGTTCTCTATGCTACTACTCCAGGATTCTCTCTGGTGTTTTCATAATTAGGCAATCCTACTTCTGTGTACAGGAGCTCCAAATTGAATTAATAAATACCAACACTGGCCCTTCTACTTAAATAAATGTTCTCTAAAAGTTGTGGTTTTATCAGGTTGATGGGAACCAGTGACATTAGTAAAGCTGTGTTGTTCAGAGTTTTCATTTTAGGAATAATAAAAGCACACTAACTAAAGTATTGTTTTCATACACAAGGAACTTTTTTTTCATAAAATTCATAATTGAACAGAGGAGATTACTAGAACTAAAGATATTTCTGGTGTTTGATATTTTTCTACATACAACTGACATTCTGTCAAGTAATCTCCTGAATAATACCAGCTTCAACAGCTATGTCTATTTAGCCTAAAATCTTTGTTAACATCAGACATTTTCCTAATTTCCTGTATGAGTGTGGGCATACGTATTTGGCAATGATTTTCTGGATTTTTACATAAAGTGTCTTGTAATGTTACCAGGCTTTTAATTACAATAAAACATTTGTAAGCCAACATTACATTTGCTATTATGTTCACAGCTTGAAATGATAAAAAGGGAAATGTAGGCAAAACAAAGCATAATGTGTTTATTATTTTCATGTGCCGCTGTACAAAAGCATATAAAATTACTGTTCTGTTTCCATAGGGAGAAGATGGTTTACCTGTACAAGGCTGCTGGAATAAGGTAACACTTGTACTTGTCTGTATCTGTAAACTGTGTCTTGAATTTTGGATTGTGATTTGCACACCTTGTTTATGTGAGTTTTTGTTACAGAGGAAAATTATAAATGCATAAATCAGCCTGCTGTTAGTTCTAGCATGTTCCTCTCGGTTATGAGCTTGGCAAAAATACAATATATACACGTGTAGTACATGTCTCAGCATGGAATATTACTTAACTTATTACCTAAAACGTTTAACCTGTTTCTTTGGATGTCTGTGGATTTGCAGGAATGACAAGTGCTTAAGCTATGGACTCACTGTGCATGAACTACCCTAGTTATTAAATCGGGAAGGAGTGGGGAGACCTGTTAGATTTTTTGAGCTGCACTTGTTGCCTCTGTTGGCTGAAATACCTGCATTTGTCATAGAAAATAAGAGGAAAGCCCCAGTGCTAGCAATGTTTATTTATCTACCAAGATGTTAATTCTAGCATAATGAGGAAGGAACTTTTGTGCTGACAAGTACGAGCCACAGAAATAATCTGTGCCTCGTCTAGTCAGTGACCAAATTTTTTTTCCCACTCTTGATTTACATAAAGGATACAATGAACCAAAACTTGTTTGTACCTTCAATATTCATATGTGTATTTATTATACACTTAGACACTGCCCTGAGGGGTCAGAAATTTGGTGCACTATAAATCCATTAAATCAATCAATCAATCAATCAATCAATACACATATTCATTGATTGCAATCTTTGTATGGAACTACAGGGAGTATGGCACACAATCCTTAAGATGCCCTGACAAATTATAACTTATTTTATACTATCCATTATCTTCAGCCTCTGTCTTGTGAGTCACTCCATGAAACATCCTCCATATTCAAATTTAAACTCTAGGAACACAGTTTCATTTAAATATATTCTTCATTAGCAACAAAAGATATAAATCCACCTTTGTCCACCAAATTTTATTTTATTATGGCATTATCACTGGGCTGCACAGAAAGCAGAATGGTGGGAGGGATCCTAAAGTTCCACCCGCTACAGGCTGCCTGTAGAAAACTACTGGAGGTGGGTGGATACAAGACCAGTCATCCTGCACAAAGAAAGAGCAGTAACCAGCCTTTATTACAAAAGACTCCTGGAGAAAGGCAAAGTTCACACTGGAGTACTCTATAACTGTGGAAGGCATACGCAAAATACATCAAGATTCAAGCAAAAATACACATGCTTATTGTATTTAGACAATATTTGATTATCCTGAAGTTTACCTTTAACTACCTCTTCTTCAGCCTTTTAGAGCCCATTGAAAAATATTCAGGATTCTTTCTCTTTTCCACTCTCATGACTAGGTCATCATGACTCATTTTATCTTCTTCTGTTGTTGGATGTTAATAACTGTTGTATAATTATTTGTTTGTCCTCTGGCTTTTTCATTGAAAGGACTTAAGTTGTTAACTAATAGTTTATAATTTTCATGCCCCATAACATTTTTCCTAAACTTTTGTTTGTGAGCGTCATAGGGCTTTATTGTACATTTCCCAGTCTCCTTGTTTCCTCTCCTTTTCATCCTATTTTCTGTATTTCGTCAAAACTCCTTTAATCTTCTTCAGACTGACATATTTATTTTTTCCCATACTATGATTATGCATACAGTAGGCTGTGCTAATTTTCAGTCCAGCTTTTATAAACTAGTTTCTGGACATATCGTTTTATTCCTAGATAGGGTTCCAAGACCTTTTTTAAGTCCCAACCTTTAAGAGGATCTTTAGTCTTAATAAAAAAAAGGACATTTACCTGTCCAAGGATCCAGCGCCGTCCTCCTCCGAGTTGGTTCTTCGCCAGTCTTTGGGTCCCCGTGCCAGCATGTTTCACAATTGACTTCCCACTTTGCATGTACGAGCCATGCTGCACTTAATTGGTCCCCCAGCATCTTCGGACCTGTAAAGGTTCACAGAACATTGTGGCCAGAGTAGAAGGGGAGAATTTTATGCTCAGGTATCCTAAGTGGTCTGAACAGAAGTGGGAGCAGATACTTGCTAAAACTAGGAGGAGAGAGGAAAGAAATGTTAAAACAGAACAATTTAAGATGTGTGTGTGTGTGTAGCTTCCTACACACACACCTTTTTTTTCTAGGATTCTAGTAACATACAAGCTTACACATTGCTTACAATCTAACGCAACGTTTCTCAACTCCAGTCCCTTAAGGTGTCCCAACAGGTCATGTTTTCAGGCCTTCCATTATTTTGTACAGATGATTTGATCAGTTTCACTGCCTTCGTAATTACCACAGTCGTTTCATCTGAGGAAAATCCTGAAAACATGACCTGTTGGGGAGCCTTGCGGACTGGAGTTGAGAAACACTGATCTCTCTTACAAACACGTATCCCCTACAATCCCATAGGCTTGCCACCTTGGTTCAGAGTGTCTCTGGTTCCCTAAAAAGCCACTAGCCTAAAGATCCAAAAATAAAATATTGGTATGAACCACCTGTGGACCTAACCAACTAAGGCTCCCCTTGGAGACTGATTGCACTAGGACAATTAAAATAATTAGAGCTATGTATACAATAATTGCAGGGTTATTCCTGTGTGTATAATTTAATACTACAGAAAACTGCAATCAAACCTATACTTTGAATACTGGTGGATCTGTTGTTTTCTTTGCAGTATTGTAGTTTTCTGTAATATCAATATCAATCAAATTTAAGCTTTCCAAAACTGTCATGCATATGTCAACTGAGGCCATTCAGTAGCACTGAATCAGCTCATTGCTAGTGATATACCAAAGTGCAGCTTAAAAAGGGTGCTGAGGTATAAAATAAAATGAAACCTACATGTAGATGTTTAAAGGCAAAGTACCCATCATTGATCATTGATCAGGGTACATTGCAATTTACTGTGTGCTTGGGAAACAGCCTTTTTATTTTCATTGCACTGGTATCTGACCTGTTCATAGCAAGTCTTGGACTTGAAAGGTGACATAGGATAGTGATACATAGTACCCATTGTTTATAAAAAATAAAAAAAAGCAGAAGGAACAATTGATTTTCTAATGAAACACTACAAGTACGGCACAGAATCAAATACAGTGGAAACTTGGATTGCGAGTAACGTGGTTTATGAGCTTTCTGCTATGTGAGCTATTTTTTTTTTTTTAATCCTGACTCGCCTTTCGAGCGTTGTCTCGCAATACGAGCATGGTTCAATCCGCTGTGGTGTGCAGTACCGCATATGGCAAGAGGTGCGGTGGCGCCTGTGATGCTCGGAAAAACTCTGAGACACCCTGAGACGCTCAAAGACACTCAGAAACACTCCGTTGGCCCTTGCACCTCTGGCCAAATGTGGTACTGCATAGACAAGCAGTAGCAGTGGAATGGATTTTCTGAGTTTCCATTTTTTCCTATGGTGAAACTCGTTTTGGCATACAAGTGCTTTGGATTACAAGCATTCTTCTGGAACAAATTATGCTCATAATTAAATGCCAAATGTTAAGCAGCTGAAGCTAGGTGTAAACTCTTCCTCAGAAGTTTTCAGAAGTCTTGGATTTCTTGCAGCCAGCATTAAGCAAGTACTTTTAATTAACAAACATGGTTCTTTTATATATTGATTTATTTTATTTCAATTATTTTATCAAAGTTGGATTGGTCAGCACAGGATCAAATCCTAATGGTGGCTGTAGATCTTCTACAAAAGATCTCACAGACACCATTTGCTATATTAGTTAATAAACAGATCTGTGGTTTGGTGGTGGGTAGTATATGAAGACAAGGAGCATTTATTAGTTGTGTAGAGAAAAATGGTCACATAACGGCATCAACTTATGTATGCAGTCCAACCTTTAATTGCTGCACACCCCTGAAGTTTAGAACATGAACCAAACGTGGTCTTATATGTGGAAGGCCATTTTTTTAGTTGCTTGGGACATCCATTCTCAAGCAGGATTTATTTACGTTTAGCCACTTGCACTTGTCAGGAAGTACTATAGTGTACTATTGTGTGCTATTGGTTGTCTAAGTAATAATTGGATATCAAAAAAAGGAAGGAATCCATAAAACACCTTTATTTCTGCCTGTCAAAACATGTTAATGCGTTTCCTTGCAAGTACTGGGATTCCAAAACTAACCAAGTTTATGTTTTCTTTTGCAGTGATCGTTCTAACCTGGGAATTGTCCTTTGTGTCTGTACATAGAATATTTATTTTTATACAGTGTTCTGTAGAAACAAAAAGAAAGACATACCAAACTTTATTCATTTTTGTACATAAATACTAAAAAAGTTTTTGTTTTCTTTTTGAACAATATCTGTATATTTTTTGTTTTTGCTTTTCTAATATTTGTGAAAAATGCTGCTGTATTTGCATGATATTTGTGCACAGTTATTAAATAATGCTCTTTAAGTTATTATACTTTGGTGCCAAAAGTACATCAGAGAAGTGATGGCCGTTTACCTGAGTATGATGGTTAATAAAATTATGATGTTCCACACCTCTGGCATTTAAAGTGAATCAATCTTTTTTTCCTGGTACACTAAAACGACCATGCTATAAGAAAATACATGTACTGTATTTGTAACCAGAAACATATGAAGTGTTAGGTATCAAATCGTTCTAAACACAAATTAGTAACAAAAAAAAAATAAAGAATTGTGGCAAGGAAAATTAGTGTTTATGCTTCAAGTGACAGCAAACATTAAAATACAGATTAAAATAAACGATTTTGGCTTTGTACCAATGCTGGCCACTGTGATAAAAGCTGCCTATTGTTCTGTTATGCACCATTTAAGGCCAAAGAAATCATATTAAGGCCATGTGCTGTAGCCTTTCGTTTATCTGATCAAAGTTATATGCAGAAAAAAAAATGTCACTCCAAGACAAGACCTTTAGATCATATATCAGTTCTGCTAAACTCCTGGAATGTTTACATATGCATTTAGGAAAGTTATCACTTGTCCTCATACCGACACATTTTAATTTAGGCTAGTATACTGGCTGGTTGAGGGTAAAATGACAACCCAGACATTCAACTTCCTACCGTAGCCAGCCATTAAAGTTTAGTTAAACATATCATGATTCACTCTTTGCCCCGCTCTGGAAATGGTAGGGTAGAGTAAGGATCTTGCCTTTTAAGTTGTGTGATAGACCCTGACAGAGAACAAGCACTGCATGGTGTATAGTTTGAAAATACTTTGTATTAAATGAAAACCATCTGTCACAAAGACGGCATGGAATGTGGATTGCTCTGAGGTCCTGGGAGAACCAAAGTTCAGAATATTTTTTTTTTTTCTAAAAAACCTTAGAGGTGTTTGTAAAAATTGCCTGCTTGCTATCAATGCATTGTATGTTCTGCTTGTTCTGCATGATTGAGTCTTGTAATTGTGTACTCCAGATTCCTGACCATTTGTTTTTATGCCTAAAGCAGCTCTGACATTGTTATTACCAGGTGTATAGTTCCTGATTCGTCAACGTCTATTACAAAATATCCATTGGCTAATCATAAAGGACAGTATTGCATTTCCATCAATAACCTTTGATAATTAAGTAAAAAAAACAATACTACTTTATTTAACCACTTCATTACCGGGCACTTAAACCCCCTTCCTGCCCAGACCAATTTTCAGCTTTCATTGCTGACGCATTTTGAATGACAACTGCGCAGTCATACAACACTGTACCCAAATTATATTTTTGTAATTTTTTTAGCCACAAATAGAGCTTTCTTTTGGTGGTATTTGATCATCTCTGTGGTTTTTATTTTTTGCATTATAAACCAAAAAATATAAGAAAATTGAAAAAAAAACACAATATTTTTTACTTTTTGTTATAATAATATCCCAATTTTTGTTAAAAAAAAACTTTTCTTTCCCCTCAGTTTAGACCAATACGTATTCTTCTACATGTTTTTGGTAAAAAAAAAATGCAATAAGCGTATATTGATTGGTTTGCGCAAAAGTTATATACGCCTACAAAATAGGGGATAGATTTATGATTTATTTTTTACTAGTAATGGCGGCGATCTGTGATTTTTTTGGTCAGGCATTCGATATTACGGCGGACATATCGGACACTTTTGACACTATTTTGGGACCATTCACACTTATACAGCAATTAGTGCTATAAAAATGCACTGATTACTGTATAAATGTGACTGCCAGGGAAGGGGTTAACACCAGGGGGTGAGGAAGGGGTTAATTGTATTCCTTGGGTGTGATTCTTACTGTGTGTGGAGGGGACTGACTGGGGGAGGTAACCAATGCTGTGTCCCTATGTACAAGGGACACAGCATCGGTCTCCTCTCTCCCTGACAGGACGTGGAGCTCTGTGTTTTGCGGGGAATGCACATAAAAGGCAGTTGAGAGCCGCGCTGTGGACGTCTTTCGTCTACAGCGCAGGTCTCAAGTGGTTAAAAGTCGCAGGTTTGTTTTATTCTCTACAAAGACCAAGATTTTTACATTTTTACAGCGCAAAAACTTACATCTGAAAATAAAAAGATTGCAACCTAAAATATAGTATTTATCCTGGGGTTTTCAGGAGGCAAAGACCGTAGATTGGAAGCGCATCAAAATTATTCTGAGGATATTGGCAACACCTTTATCCCTATTATACACTATATATGGTGTGTGTATATATGTATATAACCAAATTAATTAAAGCGATAGTAAACCACATTTTCCTTTTTACCCCTGTAAGTGGCAGAATGTGCTTGTATGTATCGTATACTAGCACATTATGAAATGCTTACCTTAGAACAAAGCCTTCCAGTGGCGCAGCGTCACCGCTGAAGGCGCTTCCATGTTCACCCGGTTTTCCTTCCGGTTTCACGGCCTCCGGCCTCCTGATTAGCAACGACATGATGACTTTACTCCCTACCGTGCATGCAGAATTCACTGACCACGGAATGGAGCTCTAAATGGATGGTACGGTATGCCACCCCTTCAGAGCGCATGCACCATTTACGTCACCGGCTGCATGTAGTGTGAATATCTCCTAAACCGACCAGGTTTAGGGGATATTCACTGTACCTATAGGTACTTTTTATAGGCTTAGCTGTAATTACAAGTAAAAAAAAAAAGGGTTTATTCCAATTTAAGTAGGGAAAGATTAACACCCAATTACGTTTTTTTAGTCTAATTTCCCTCCACCCATCATCAATCGGCAGCAGAATAGCACTTCTGCACAAAACGCCATAGCTGTACGGTGGGTGCTTTAAGGAGTATAGGGCGTGCCCACGGCATGACATAGGAGCTTGTACGCATGGCCGGCGGCCCTGATGGCCGTCGGCTACCCGCGAGTGCACCTGAGAAGGAGAGAAGGCAGATCTGTCAATGTAAACAGACAGTTTTCCGTTCTGTCTGGGGTGAGGAAAGAGATCTGTTGCTCCTAATGCTTACGAACAATGATCGGTCTCCTCACCTAGGCAGTCCCATCTCTCCACAGTTAGACTCACTCCCCAGGTAACACATTTAACCCCCTGATCGCCACATAGTGTTAACTCCTTCCCTGCCAATGACATTTATACAGTAATCAGTGGCTATTTTTAGCTCTGATCGCTGTATAAATGTCAAGGGTCCCAAAATTGTGTCCGATCTGTCTGCCACAATGTAGCAGTCCTGATAAAAATGGCAGATCGTCGCCATTACTTTAAAAAAAAAATGCCATAAATCTATCCCCTATTTTGTATAACTTTTGCGCAAACTAATCAATATACGCTTATTGCGATTTTTTTACAAAAAATATGTAGAATAATATATATCGGCCTAAACTGAGGGAAACATTTGTTTTTTTATATATATATATATATTGCTGGGGATATTTATTATAGCAAAAAGTAAAAAATATTGCTTTTTTTCAAAATATTTATTTTTGTTTATAGCGCAAAAAATAAAAAATGCAGAGGTGATCAAATACCACCAAAAGAAAGCTCTATTTGTGGGGAAAAAAAGGACATACATTTTGTTTGGGTACAGCGTTGCATGACCATGCAATTGTCAGTTAAATCGGCGCAGCGCCGTATTGCAAAAAATGCCCCGGTCAGGAAGAGGGTAAATTCTGCCGGGGCTGAAGTGGTTAAGATGCAACAGAAAGTGACAGGAAATCCTTACAAAGATAAGGGATTTCTCTTGTTGTTGCAGTTATCACTTGAAGATTACCCTACTCTCTGCCTTTGTGACCATGGTCATCAGAACATTTGGAAATGGTGAACCTAGTAGTGGCACAGAAAGCAATTAAGACCCAATAGAGGTCCTAGTCCTTTCCTGTTTTCCAAAACCAAATAATTTTTTTTTGTCTGTACACACAGGTAAATAATATATATATATTTTAAAGCACGTCTTTGCTTTGTATATAAAAAAAACTGTGACAAATACATTCGCTAGCTACGTTTTGAATGTACATGTTTGCAGTTAGCCTTGTGCTATTAAATAGACTACCAATTGCTATCTGAATATGAAGTGTTTCAAAAACCTAAGTGTTATCCAGTCTTGATTTCCCTGGTATAAAACATTGTCAGCGCTGCTATTGTTTCCAAACCCTACTCATAAAAGCACCTTCGTTTGGTACTTTAAGGGTCAGACTCCATGGCTAATAGCCAAAAAGTGAAGCCGCGCAGTAAGCAGTAAATCTGATTTTGGTCTACAAATATGGAAGAAGATGAACATGTCTCCTAGACTTGATGACTTCATGAAGTCCATCTTCTGGTGAAAGAGTTACGGTCACCAATGGATTCAACTATGGAGATTTAGTTGCCTGAGATGAGAGAGTGTCACTGTAATAAAATCCCTTTTCATCCATAAGGATAGGTGGTTACCAAGAAAAAGGAACTAGTGCACTATGAGGATGGTGTTCTGATAGTTTCCTGTAAGTCCAAATGCGTGACCGAATAGTCTGCAAGAATTGGACGGACCCATTCTTTGGAAATGACATGAACTCCTACAATTACTGGAGAGTTATTTATTTTGGGGGAAATCTGTGGATTATACAGGAAGACCAGAAAACCTCCCCAATACACCTTTAGATGATTCCTCAATAACCCTCCCACTGCCTTTCACAGCCTGTTGTTTTGTGTATGAAGGAATTCCACTTTCTCCTTCATTAACTCACTTTAATGTAATGTTATTACTATTACTTCTGAATACTGGCTACACAATATTTATTAAGATATTTATATATATATATATATATATATATATATATATATATATATATATATAGTGCAGTAGGATTTATGATTTTATATTGCATTATATCAAAATTATTAGGTTTAGATTAGAAAGAAGATCGATCTTTGGGGCCAGATTGATGAGGTCCCTGTAGTTATCATGCAGGTATTGCCTGAATAGACGCCCATTTCCAGAGTGTTTTCAGATGTCCTGCATTGTTTCATGTTCTTCTTGTCCAAATTTCGAATCTGATTTTTATTTAACCCCTTCACTGCCATAAGTGCTAAGTATGCATTTTCCACTAAGGGGCTAACAATGTACTTTGAAATTAAGCTACAGATTTGATTGTGGTCAGTGTTATTAGTTGTAGGTTATGAAATAGAATTTAGACCCTCCTGTTTTTAGATCTTGTAACTGTTGGGTGAAGTAATTTCAGACAAAATGTTATTTCAGTCTACACTACAACCTTGTGAGGTTCTGAATCTCCCTTTTGTTTTGGCTGACCTACAGCTGAAGTGAAATCTGGAACAAAAAGTTGCTCTTCAGCAGTCTGGCGAGGGTTATTTTTTGTGTATTTTGTATGTGGTCGTGTTTTACCTTTTTTTGGATTTTTAGCTTACATACAAGGGCTGCAGGCGATATGCCTTTTTATGTTTATATGTAAATATTATGACGACATAAAATATTTATAATACATTACCAAACACACACATTGATATGCAACAGATGAGTTTGCAGTGTGTAGTGTCTCCATTTTCTAGTTTATTCTCTTTTTTTTACTGGTGCTTATGAAATTAATCCTTTTTTTATTTCAAACTCATTGGCCTTATTTTAAATTGATATGTTCAATTTCTTATGTAATAAACATACCTAGCAAAATTAGGTTAGAATTAATTACTTAACAAGTGTCAAATTCAACCCCCCAAACAGTGACTGCGTGCGATAGGACACAGTTACTCTGCATCAGACCATTTTAATATTCATTTTGTTGAGCTGGGTGGTGCTGATTTAGATGATTCCTGCTTAATGTGTATGGCTACCATAAGTCTTACTATTAAAGTAGTTGTAAACCCTTAAATATACCCAACGGAAGTGACTAGCCTCAGGGGATACAAAGAGATGAAACAAATCCTTCTACATGAGTTATACCTGTTTATGTGCAGCCCACTCCTCTCTATGGCTGTTCAAAATACACAGATCAAAGGCTATTTCTCAGCTTTAGAACGCAGAGGGCAGAATTCTGATGTCACACGCTGCACAGCATAAGACAGGGATTGAGGCAAGTATACACTGTAGAGGGATATGATTTATAAAAAAAAATATTTCTGAAGTTTACAACAACTTTAATCTTCGTAATTTTTTTGAATTAAGACTGAAAACAAGGGCTGAATGTTTAGTTGGCAATCAGCTATACACAGATTCCCGCAACATACAAAAATATTATCGTCAGGTATAAAGAACAGGCACCTAAATGTGCCTGGAAAAACCTGCAGCAGCTTTCAGTGTCTTTGTTCTGCCCAAATATCGAACTGTTCTGAACATACAAAGCTGTGGCATTAATACAAATACGTTTCACTATCCCTTTAACAACCACAAAAACTGAAATGTAAAGTGACTTTCTGTGAATAAATCAATAATCAAATACAAAAAATATAGTCCATATAACATGTTATCATCAGTGATGAAACTCTTCAAAGTGAACCTTGTGAACTTCAGTGCTCCACCACCTCTATAGCACACACCTTCTTACAGCATGGTATGACCTTCGAAGAGTAAGGTCAAAAGCGCTTATGAATACAAATATGTTAAAGAAATGCCCAATCATTCAAACAGCTGTCAATTCTTCAGGGCACAGCCCCCTGAAGAGATCTGCTGTGAAGAAATAGGTTGGTGGGGCTGGGTAGCGACGTCATCAAGCACGCAAGCTTGGTTGAGCAGTATGCGTTTTTGTTTAATGCTTTTACTACAATATGCTTGTGAGCATATTTTTTTAAATAAAGTGGAAATTTATTAGGAAAATGCACTATAGTTTTTCTTCTCACCTGCATGATACCTGAGGTATTTATGGTGCTGGGATTGGCTGTGAAAAGCTGTAAAAAAACCTTGTCTACTGCTGCTGCTGTTGCTGGGGTCTCTATGAGAGGATTGCTGACTGTTTAAATGCTTATTTAGGCATTCCTGGACTCTCTTTTGACCTCCTTCTCTGGAGGTCATACAGTCTGGTAAGAAGGTGGTGTGCTATAGCAGCCTTGAAGTTTTTTTAGGGGTGCCTGAAATTGCCCCAAAATTCTATACAAGCTGGTGGGTGGATGAAATCTGCCTTTTAGATACACAAAGCCACAGGTTTTCATTGTACACAATTACAACCTTCCAGCTGCCAACCTCCTAACGACCAATGACATCAGTTGATAAGGAGGATGTCAGTTGCCTGCATATCATTGTTATTTGACCCTTCCCTGCCTCTCTCCATCAGCTTTGGGGTCGCTAAGTGATGGAGAAAAACTGAGGGAGAAGAGAAACATTGGAATACTAGCCAGTACCAGTGTGCAAAAGTATATTTGCTTTGGAAGAAACAATCTCCTCTAACGTTGGGTGTCCTAAGTGTATTGATGTTTCTGCATTATGTAAAACTATTAGAATCGTTTTTACATTTTAGAATGGGGCGCCTCAAGACTGTCCATAATTTTGGAGGGTGCCTCAAGGTTGTCCATGATTTTAAAGGGTGCCTTAACTGAAAAAATGTTGGGAAACAATGTGGCACGCAGAAGATCACATGATTCACTTTGAAGAGTTTCATCGCTGATTTTTACACATTTTATGGAACATATGGAATTTGTTGTATTTGATTATTGATTTATTAACATTTTAAATGTTATCTCATATGTGTTTACACAGTTTTTGTGAATGTCAAAGGGATAGCACAACTTATTTATATATTTTTTTTTTTACAAAGATTTGGCATTGTCTGATAATGTCATAGCTTGCCTGCCCTATTCCTATTGGCCATTGAGGCATTCCATCATAGTAATAGGGCTAAAGGAGGAAAGGGAAAAGTATTGGTGATTTACCTTGTCAGATCGGCAGAGTCAGGACACTAGACCTAATGCAGATATGTCCAGGCGTCTCTAGATACCTGCAATTTTTACCAAATTTTTTGAAAGAGACAGGATCACTTTAAAGTAGAACTGCAGCAGAACACCTAGAAATACAACTGAAACATCTGTAAACAGTTTTACCAAACCCACTATTTTTTGATTTGTGCAATCATGCAAATGATAAAGCTCACAATTCATAGTTCCTGTGCCACATTTTCAAGTACACCATATAAGATGAAAAAGAAAATTTTGAGGCAAACGTTCATCCATCTAAAGGTGGCCATACACCAGTAAAATGTATTACTAGGATCTCTGTTTTTGGAACATTTGTTCAACTTCATAATGGTTAGTGGGGTTAAATTGATGTTTGTTTTCCAATGTAGTGAGAAGAAAATTTGAAGGAGCAAAATTACATTTTTTATTTTAACAAACAAAATTCTACCTGTGAATGTGATTTTTTAGCTCGAGAAAAATCGTACATATTTTAATGAAATTAGTTTGATACATCTTGGATTCCATTCAAATAGCAGATCTAGATAAAATTGTAAGGGCTTTCAAACACAATTAGTTGACTTAATGAAGGCAGAAATAATGTTCTAATTAGCAGAATTTTCATACTAACATTCAAAACAAACATTTTACTTTGTGAGGCCAGTTCAAACTGTTCAGGGGTAGATTGCTTATATGAAAGACCTTTTGTAGATAAAGCAATCGGTAGAACTGGAGTCATTTTAGAATTTGTAGCGCTGGATAAACTACCTGTGTCTGGTGTTCCATCCTACTTTTACAAAACACATACACACACTTCCAGTACCGGAAAGCCTGATCAATATTATCTGGCAATATTCCATCTGCATTTGGCAAACAAGACATGAAAGATTTTTCAATAGTCTAGGAATCTCTTATATTTGTATATGAACAGTAAATATAGAAATGCACCACATAAGTGTTCTCTGTAGAGTTACCTAAACATGTCTCTGAAACATGTTAGAGAAGCATCTGTGCATTAGCGACAAACGTAGAGTCAAATATTTTAAAGATTTTTAGAACAATATGTAATTGGATTAATAGGTGTCTGGAGTTCTGCGTTAAATTATAATAAAATTATTGAAAGAATAATGTAGAGCAACACTGCGGCTAAAAGGGGAGAATTAAAAATAATTTTAGTAAGCTGATTCTTAAATAGAAATCTGTCCAGTGAGTGTGTCAAGTTAGATCAGTTTCTTGCTAAACAAGATTCTTTAATGTGGCCGCATTCACACTTGGGCAAGATTTTTGTGCTTTTCATGTGTGTACTTTGTGATACATTGAAGATTTCAATATGGCCTCGAAAAAAGTACTCAGGATACAGATAGCGTAAATAATAACACCATCATCCAAGAAGTTTAGAAATGTAGAAATCGGAAGTTTGGTCCCCAAACCAAAACTCCCAAAAAAGAGTGCGGGGGCACCTGGACTATCTCGGTACAGGTTGAAAAAATAGAACACATATATAGAGAAATATATATAGAGTTTTTATTAATACAAAATCGATAAGACACAACACATAATTATGTACAAACCATGAATATCACCAGCATATTGGTCCCCAAAGAGGGAATATCACAGAGGGATGGAAGGTCACGAAAAGCATCTTGACTAGTTTTGTGGTATATTGGTGCTTTGTCAGGAGAAAATCTGTAATTTGATTAGCAGATAATCAGTAACAATACAGTCGACCAAATTAATGGGTGAAGTTTCCCTCCTGCTCTTTCGAATCTTCTCATCAATATGACTGAAAATAAATGTTTATTCAACCCCACTAACTAAAAAATTAAGTTGCTCTTTACTTGTTCATTACTACTACTGCCTTTGCTTTCAGGTCTAGAATTCTCCTGTATTCTCATGGAAACAGGATCCCTTAAAGCTAATAACTGCAGCGGGATAATAATATGGGATCAACAGTTAACAGTATTTTTTAGAACTTTTTATCACCTTTTTCTGAAGCTGCAGGAAATTAATTTTGGAAATTTAGTAGTGATTTTTGAGATCTTGTACAAAAATATAGAAGGTTACTTTAGCGATGTAGGCATCCCATGCTGGGTATCTTATGTTTCTGCTAAATAAAATTCACTACAGTGAAACTGAGCTCTCTGGTCACATAATATGTTGAATTTGCGTATAAATCATAAATAGTAAAACCATGTAAAGTCAGTTGTCATGCTTTACTACTTAGACTACTGCCACAAAAGAAAGACTGGGTAGATGCTTTTATTTTGTTATACTAAGTGGATTACATAATTTTTAGGCCCATTTGTTAATGTTTGTAGTAAATTGATCAGAGTATGATTTGTTTCACAGCTGCAAATAAAGGATGAGAGTACATTCTTTATACATTAGATTTACATAACATACAGTTTGGGCATTTTCCTTATGCAGTTCCTGCTCTTGTGTCATCTAGCAAAATGTTATATGTGTTACTTTAATAACAATCCAGTGGCATTTAAAGGAATAGAATATATGATTGCAATGTTTCCTTTACATTTAGCAGCGAGAGTTATTACTTCTGGAAATAACTCTTTAGTCTGCACATTTTTTTTTTTTATTAGATGGCGAACAGAGCTGTAATATATTTAATGCACTCCTATAATACTCTCCTTTTTTAATGTATTGTATAGTGCAAAGAGGGCATTTTGTTATTAATTTACTCTCTACTTATTTTGTAAGATTCATATTTAAAGGTCAATATAGGATATATTATTCAATAACTGTCAAATGTTCGATTGTGATTTTTACAATGTTTTATTATTTTGTTTGAGTTTATTATATGCAAAGAAAAAACTTGAAGTTATTGCTTAATTACGCTGTCCCATTTTATTACAATTGCTCCCTGACAGAACGGGGATCTGCTTTGTTTACAAAGGCAGATCCACATTCTGCCTCTCTGTGGAGTTATCGCGGGTGGCCGGCAGACATCGCAAATGCCAGCCACACGTATTGGCCCCACTGTTTCTATTACACAAAGTGCCATACCTGGTCGGCAAGTGGTTAAAATTAGCACCCCCTCACACACACAAAATCCTAGGGCTGCTGGCACCTCCATAGGCTGGTGACCCACTGCTAGGCATTTCAAAAAAGAGAGTGGTGAACTTCAGCTCCCCAAGCTGTTTTGCATTGGAAAAACCTGCATAGGTCCTTTGCTTCTAAAAAAAAAAAAAAATGGGTTTTTTTTTCTGGGGGGGGGGGGGGGGGGGGGGGTTCTGCATGCTAAAAGTGGAAAAATTGGTCCATTGGATAAAGGGTTGAATAATCATTCCATGTTTCTGGGAGGAAATTAATGATTAAAGTAGCCTTCCTCAACCTTGTAACATAGAGGCACCCTTGAAATAATTTTCATGTCATGGGGAACCTCTAATAAATTACTACATCTCTCGTTTACAGAGCATTTGAACAGTCAGTAAGTTAACTATAATAATACATACAAGAAAGTAAGTACCCCATGCTCTATAAAAAAAATTGTTTCAGCAACAATCATGACATGGAACAAATAACAATAATGGCTAGAAAAGGAAACGCCAAGAGTGAACATTGTACTGTCCTTTACACTAGTGGTCAGTGGAAAGTGTCTTCTTGTATTGGCTGTTTATGTAGAGGTCTCATATACAGGTATTAGTGGCCATTGGGAGAATGACCCCTTATAATAATGGTCAATGGGAGACCAGTGGAAAGACTTCACTCCTTACAGTTAGATAACTAGTATCAGTGCGTGTTAGAAACAGTTCATTGTTTAAGGAACCCCTAACAACCTCTGAAAGAATCCCAGGATTCCATGGAACTCTTGTTAACAAACCCTGCATTAAAGAATGGTTGAGCCAAAATTATCTGGCATACTGGAAAATCTAAATCCATTCCCCTGTGTGAAGTGGGAAAAAATAAATAAATAAACATGCAGCCGGGGCTGTCTTTTTACACTTAGGCCGCGTACACACGACCAAATAAATCTGTTCAAATCGGTCTGACAGACCGATTTGATCAGATTTGTCTGCTGGGCTGTTTTGATTTGATCGCTGTACACACGATCAAACCAAAATCCCCGCCAGCAGACAGCGCAGTGACGTTGACGCCGCCACGTCACCACACCAGGAAGTAAAACACTTCCGCGCATGCGTCGAATCCATTCGAAGCATGTGCGGGCAGATATGTCTGCTGGTTAGCGTACTAACCAGCAGACATGTCGGGCGGACAGATTCCCAGCAGACAGATTTTAAAGCATGCTTTAAAATCTGTCTGCTGGCAAAATCTGTCTGCTCGCCTGTACACACGATCGAATCTGTCTGTTGAAACAGTCTGTCAGACCGTTTCCAGCAGATAGATTTGATCGTGTGTACGCAGCCTTAGAGGTGCACTTAAAAGGCTGCATTAGCTCTAACATGATATCAGTTAGCTTCTGTAACTTTAAAGGCCATTATGGTCAATTTACTAAAGCATAATGTCTGCATTCTTTTCATTCTCATGGGTAATTTTGATATTTTTACAATAAAAATTACTGTATGTTTTAAATTTAAGAAAGGTTTAGGTGCACTGATCAGTTGAGTTTATTAGTTCTCACAATATTTTGACTTTTCTGGCATTTTGTAAATGTCAGTTCACAAGGATTAATGCCTAGGCTGCCATTTGGTATAATATTACTAGCTAATGGCTGGTTTTAATAGGGAAGTTCTTTTGGATGCCTATTGAGAAGAGCAGAAAAGGGTGATAAAATAATACTTCCTGAGATATAATACAGAATTATGAAAAATAAAGGGTTGCCATTTATTGCAAACAAATTAGCAGTTGCAGTATTATCCGATCAGGTTTTATAATCTTACGCAAAGATGTGTCCATGGGAATGCCCCCTATTATTTTTGCGAAAAAATAAAAGCTCACGATCCCAATCGCGTGTTGCGATCCACCAATCAAAACCTTCTCCAGATTCCGAAAGCCAACTACAAGTCCAAAGGAGAAAGAAGAGCATTTGGTTGGAGGAGGATCACTTAGCATTCAGAAGAAAGATCAAAACGCATCTCTTTTGATATCAAAGGAGACAGAAACAACAAGCGCCCAGAGGCGTTCGCATGTGCCGCGCTATATACGTTTCTCACTCACTCACTCACTATAATCTAGCATGGTTAGGTACAAAAAAAATGAGATTTATGGTAGAGCTTTTTAGCCCATTATTGGTAGAGGTCATATGGGTTATGGAATCATACTGTATGTTTTAGGCTATACATCCTCCTGAAAATCAACTGTTGTGATGGAGTCGCAGTGTTTGGTTAACAGTGCTCTGACCATTGCAGATGAAAAAGGCAAAAGCATCCTTATGCATTTAACACATTGATTTGTACAACCAGGGACATATCCAAACCAACAAAAAAGCCAAAAGGTACCACATACAAGCTGTATCAACCAAAATATCTGATATTATATTTGTTGTAATATCTGACACTATATTTGATAAAATATCTGATATTATGGTGATATTAAATGTGTCCTTTTGCAGGTGAAAGACCCACACAATGTCCATTAAACAGCAAAATTTGAATAGTCAAACCAACAACATTTTTGTTGTCTTTCGATCTTGGCTGTAATAAAAGGACAGCAGTAATTTTGCAATCTTCAAGTTTTTTTGTTTTTTTTACATTGATGATTGATGAAATGTAAAGCAAAAGCCCACAGTGACCTATTGAGCATATGAGCATATACAGCATGTGCTGTGTATATTCCACTAACAGATTTTCTTGTATTTGAATTTCCATCACAGCCATTTAATCTATTTATGTCACATGGATGAGACTCTGACTTCCACTTTGGAAGTTAATTTTTGTACCTGTTTGTATACAGAAATATGTGTAGCAAAAACATTATATTATTTGTAACTTGTGCTAAATGAAGGATCTGTCACCAATTTCTCCTTTATCTGATGGCTGTGCACAGATAAATGTGATGTTTGCTTGCCTAGTCATTCTATGATTATTTATATCTGTGCTTATATCTCATAATGTCTATTTTACAGTTCTGTAATTTGTAATTTGTACCCTAGAGTGTTTCGTATCTTCCATGTGCAGTATTGTATTTCAGCATTACTTGATGTGTATATTTTGTACTTTTTGGTTACCATTTTTTTAGTAAAGCCTTTAAGTATACTTTTTCATTGTTTATAGTCATATGCTGACTGAATAAATTATCGCGCAATTTTTGCAATGGTCATTATTTTGTTATAACACAAAGAATGGACATTATATTCAATATAACATGAATTGCACACTAATCACATGTATGAAAATTGCATAATAGTCAATAACTTTAAGTTCAATACAAACCCCCCAAAAAATGAATTTTTGACCCAGACTGTCAGGGTTAGTAGTAATAAAAGATGTTGTGGTTGTAAGGTAGCACCTCAGAAGCAGGATATTATCTTACTGCATCAGGTATGCAAGGAAGGAGTGGCGGGGGGGCTGGGTAACACCAGTGACCATAAGTATGGGCAGGGTGTGTTAGGAAAGTAGGGATGGAGCCTATGCAGGGACCGATGACTATACTTGAGGGGTGCAACCACTAAAGTAGAAGAGGGACACGAGAAATACACAATATCCAATCTCACAGACAGAGATGGCAGTAGATGGCTCAGCTGCTGATAGGGCAAGTACTGAAAAAAAGTTTAGGGATGCGGACAGATTGATATATGCTTAAAGTAGATGGCTTCTCCTTGTGTCCTTAAGCCATAATTCCCATTGTTTATAAAATCTAGGAGTCAACAAGTGTGCTTTGGTGAACAGGAATTCTATTAAGTAATGATCATTAAGAAGGGAACTCACTAGTTGTATAGTGGGACGTGTAGGACTCTTCCAGTTACGAGCAATAGAAAGTCTTGCAGCTATAAGTGTGTGATTAAGGAATGTACTGAGGTGGGCCATTTGGTTAACCCTATCCCCAGGAGAGCCATCTGCCAAACTAAATGAGCATTGACACTCGTAATCAAGCAGATAAGGTGATTCACATCATTCAACAGGGGTCAAAGAGTTGAACAAGCCCATCGGATATGAACTGGGAATCCATCTGAGTCACAGATCCTGCAACTTTTGGGGGAGACAAAAGAATATATGACTGCTAATTTGGAGGGGATATAATACCAGTGGTGGCAAATCTTCATTACTGTTTCCCAATGACAAATGTGGAGCAGGTGGGGGGAGTGTTAAGGGCTTGGTGCCATACCTCCACTGACATGGTGTAATGCATGGGTGCTCAACCTGTGGCCCTCCAGCTGTTGTGGAACTATAAGTTCCATGAGTCATTGCAAGGCTAACAGTTGCAAGCATGACTCTCAAAAGCAGAAGCATGATGGGAGTTGTTGAGCACCCATGGTGTAATGCATATTCCTAGTAATGCATAGCTGTATATTTGCCATTGGTGCAAGGAGTGGTAAGGCGTGTGTACGCAAAACGTCCTTTCACAGGCATATAATTTGAAAAGATCATTGGTGGTTTGGTTTAAAGACCACTCGATTGATAATAAAGCATGCCGGATATTGATCACTGATCGGGAGCAGTGATCTCTGTCATGTTTCATTAAGCCCATTCCCCCTACAGTTATAATACGCTGAAAAAACACACTTAACCCCTTGATGGCCCCCTAGTATTAACCCCTTCCCTGCCAGTGTCATTTTTACATTGGTCAGTGAATTTTTATATAAAAATATAATTTCATGTAATAATTTTACTGGTCCCCAAAAAGTGTAATTTGGGGTCAGTAAAAACAATAAAAAAAAGTCTGTTACTCGATCCCGTAGTTTATAGACGCGATAACTTTTGCACAAACCAATCAATGTAAGCCTATTGCAATTTTTTTTAACCAAAAATATGTATAAGGATATATATCAGCCTAAACTGATGAATACATTATTTTTTATATTTTTTTGGATATGTATTATAGCAGAAAGTAAAAAAAAAAATGCAGAGGTGATCAAATACCACAAAAAAAAGCTCTATTAGTGCGGAAAAAAAGGACGTCAATTTTGTTTGGGTAAAGCGTTGCATGACCACGTAATTGTCAGTTAAATCGACTCAGTTCCGTATCGCAAAAAATGCTTTGGTCATTAAGGGGGTAAAACCTTCTGGGGCTTAAGTAGATAAGGCTTACAAAGACTTTCTAGGAATATCACCCTTTGCAGCAAATCTATCTTGAGAGGCACATAAATGGGTGGTGAGCAGATCAGTGAATGCCTTGTAATCCTCATTACAAAACATATCTGGCCTTGGACTCTTATGTAGAGGGGGAGATTTAATGGCCACTTCAAGTTACAGCTTCATAAATGGTTGTGATAAGTACTAAGTTGGGTTGAGGTGATTAAGTGGAGGTGGACCGGTGAAAGAACTGTATGATTCTGTCTGAGGGGGACGGCCCAGTGGTAGACATGACAATTCTGAAACAGTTGTCAATATCGAGTTTGCTTTTGCATGTGGTGCGCTGGGGACCTGTCAAGTGTGGCATTTTGGACTGGGTTACTCTGTAAATGTATTGACTGGCCAGAACCCTGCTGTTGTTTTTTTCTTGGGAATACCAAGAGAGTCAAATGTGTTTAATGTAGAAATCAAAGTTTTTATGGAGGTGGGAGCTAGGCAAGGCCAAGGCAGAGTTTGCAGAGCTCACTGGTGGATTAAGCAGTGGGAGAGATCTTGTTACTAAACTTGAGTGCCCTTAGGCCGCGTACACACGATCAAATTTGTTCGCTCAAACTGGTCCGACAGACCAGTTCAGCAGACAAATCCGATAGTGTGTATGGGCTAGCGGACATGTCCGACCGGCGGACAAATTTTAAAATGTGTCCGCTCAGCAGACATATCCTCCTGCACATGCGTCGAATGGATTCGACGCATGCGCGAAGTATTTATCTTCCTGGTGCAGTGACGTGGCGGCGTCAACGTCACTGCCACGTCACCGCGCTGTCTGCCGGCGGGGATTTTGATCCGATGGTGTGTACACGCCATTGGACCAAAATCCGGAGGGGACATGTCCGCTGTAAATGGTCCGTCGGACCGTTTCAGAGGATAAGTCCCTCCGTGTGTACGCGGCCTCATACAATCTAAGTACTGGGCAGTAGTTTTCGAGCTCCTTCTTTTCTCATGGGCGTCAATTTTGAGGAACAGACCTCTAAGCACTGATTTGTGAGCATTCCAAACCATGGTGAGGTTGAGTACATTGCTGAGTTAGAAAGAAAAAAAAAGTTTTGAATTCAGCCTTGATCTGTGGGTTGTAAAGTGTGAGATAATAAGGAAGCATTAATTCTCTATACTGTATTGGATTAGGGGGTAGAAGCCATGCATAGGGTTACAGTTACTGGTGCATGGTCAGACCATGTTGTGAGCCCAAAAGAAAAAAAAATCATTCTCCTGTGCTCGCTGTGGTTAGCCCAGGGGTACACAGTGCAAGATCCCTTCTTATTGCCAATGGTATTGCTGCCATTTTAGGACAATGCCTATCCTCAGACTGAAAAACAACAAAAAAGAAAAGGCCACACCGACCTAGCGCATTGCCTTAAAAAAAAAATATTTTCCAAGATTAAAACAGCAATAATTATACTCACGAGAATTAAGTAAACGCATATCATAGCAAGTGACATCAACTGCCTGAAGGTCTAATCAAGTCCATTGGTACTGCCAGACCAGGAGGCATCCAAAAATGACTGAAGTGTTTCAAGGTTGAACCCTCTTCCTCAGAATTAGGGTAATGAAACTAAACCCTTGCTCTGAGGAAGAGGTTTCACCCATCAAAAAATCGTCAGCCATTTTTGGACGCCTCCTGGTCTTCTGGCAATACCGATAGACTTGATTAGACCTTCAGGCAGTTTATGTCACTTGCTATGACATGCATTTACTTAATTCACATTTGTGAGTATATTTATTGCTGTTTTTATCTTGGAATGAGCCCAATAAAGGCTGAGGTGACTTGTGGCAGTGATTTAGACGGGAGAAAGAGATCAAGCCTTAAGTAGAATCTTTGTGTGGGCGAGAAAAATGTATAATCCTGTTCCGTACCATGCACACTCCTCCAAATGTTGTAAAGGTCCTCCATAACGAGCAAAGAGGATAACACAGAGGAGCATTTGCTTTAGGGGTTGGAAGAGTCCAGGGACTGGTCCACTAGTTCATTGAAGTCTTTGCATATAATAATACAAATATATACAATTAAGAGCATTGTCTTAGAAATAGATCATAGCATACAAGTACACTACACAATGTGGCATAAAATATCATCCTCCCTGTTAATGTGACTTTCGAACAGAGTGGTATGATAATAATAAATCCAACTGAGCTAAAATCAAATAGACCATCTATATAAGAGATAAGATGTATCCAGATATGCTCGACATGTTTCATGGCTAAAAACCACTTCCCCGGGGTGCATCTAAATAAATAGAGAAATATAAATAAGCCAGTATAATAGTCTAGACAGGGAAACTTAGTAAAATAATATGTAAGAGACACTAATAAACTATCCCCACATATACTCACATACGAGCAAAGCCTGGAACCTGCAAGACCCAAACCTAGAGGCTGCCTATAGTGTCCATACCGAGAACTTTGGGAGATTGGACCCACCAGGGAGTCAACTGCACACACAAATGGTCCCACACTGTTTGATGTGCAAGGGGGTGAGGTGTTGGAAAAGACCCAATTGGTAAATTGTTTGGACTCCATTTCTACGAAGTTCAAAAATCAACTATAAGTAAATACTAATAATAAAGACCATACTACTTTTTTTTTAAAGCAGGGGAAAGAAAAGAAATGGAGTCAAACCCCAAAAATACTGAACATATTGATAAAGGAAAATTACCTATTGTCACAACAGGGAAGACCAAAATCCAACAGCACTGCATATTGTTGTTGTGCCTCAGTCGGGAGGAGGGCAGGGGAACTAGGCAGCATCAACATCTGTATCCAAACCACACACCCTTTTACTGTCATTTTATGGCAAAAACTTTTACGCCACCTTCCAAGTGAACAATAATTACACAAATTATTTGTAAATCAGGATAATTTATTAAAGACTTTGCAATAAATGTTCTGTATATTTGGAATGCCTAAACAACTACTACAATTACGAAAGGACCTGAGAAACACATGCAGAACTGAAGCTTAACTTCAGGCAGATATAAAATACAGTTATTAATACAAGTCTGTATTCATAAAAAAAAAAAAAAAAATATTTATTTATTTCGGGTTTTCATATAGCACCATCAATTTACATACAGTATATGTTGTAAATTCCCATCAGCCGCTGCCTTTAAAGAGCTTATGAGCTAAGGCAGGGGTGTCCAAACTTTTTTCAAAGAGGGCCAGATTTGATGAAGTGAACATGCGTGAGGGCCGACTATTTTGCCTGACATTCTGTGAACCATTAAAATTCGGTCTAAGTGTGTTAATTCGAGCAACTAATACACGGCCCAACAATAATTCTCTTGCCTTTGTGGCTGTGTGTGGTGAAGAGATGAGCTTAGACGTGATATTTGGATATACAGTAAATAAAGAACTGTGAATCAAAATAAGGGTCACTGCCCATCAATACAGCCTCACAAGTGCCATAAATGCAGCACCCCCTTGTCCTGAATGCAGCACCCCCTTGTCCTGAATGCAGCACCCCCCTTGCCCTGAATGCAGCACCATCCTTACCATGAATATAGCACCCTCTTGCCATGAATACAGCACCCCCCTTGCCATGAGTACAGCAGCCCCCTTGCCATGAGTACAGCAGCCCCCTTGCCATGAGTACAGCACTCCCCCTTGCCATTAATTCAACACCCCCCTTGTCAGGAATACAGCACACCCCCTTGCCACAAATACAGCACCCCCTTGCTATGAATACAGCACCCCCTTGCCATAAATACAGCACCCCCCTTGCCATGAATACAGCCCTCCTTGCCCTGAATGCAGACTCACCATTGCAGCCTGATCCATGGAAATCTACAGCCTTAGAGTAGACAGGGAGGAGGCGGGATGAGCGCTGACAAACATATAGGAGAATTTCCTGTTTTATCGGCTGGCTCTTTAATCGAAAGTCCTGCCTCCTGTGATGGACAGAACAGTCGTCCAATGGCAGCACAGGAGACGGGACTTCCTGTCGCCGTGTAAACAGGAAATACTCCTGTATGCGCATCGCTCGTCCCACCTCCTCCAAGGCAGCCAGGATGTATTTATTTTGGGGCCCTTATCGCTCTGGGATTCGTTGGGGGCCAAAAAAGACATACATGTCAAAAAGGCCAGGAGGGCCATTCGAAACCGTAACGCGGGCTGCGATTGGCCCGCGGGCCGGTTTTTGGATCTAAGGTCTTTAGCTTATAATCATGCACACATTATGGTGCCAATTTAGACAGGAGCCAAGTAACTTACCATCATGTCTTTGAAGTGTGGGAGAAAACCGGAGTACTATAATATTCAATGTGATTACTGCAACTAGTTTAGCATTTATTAGACTTGATGTGAGCCTTCTGCATTCCCCTGTACAGCAGCACTAGGAGAGGAAGGGGCAGGGCTGGGAGCTCAAGTGTCCTGCATGCAAATATATTAAAAAGGAGTGTGCTAATCAAGTCAAGAAAAGAGTGAGCAGAGGAATGACCTTGTCAGTATTCTGCTTCTTTTTTCATGTTTAGTCAGAAAGCTAGGAATAGAGGGAGAACACTATAACTACCACACAAAACCTCCTGGCTCTGGTTTCAATACTTTGTGAGTTACTGACATGGAACAACCAGAAAGGTATTCTCACCCATTCCCAACCTTATTCATCATTGCTGGTATTGAAAACACAACTATTATTTCCCTTGATTTAACCTATATTAATAGTCCCACTACCAGTCTGCAGCTCTTAAACAGTGAAAGCTGAACTATACTCACCTCCACTCCAGAGATATCATGTCCACCCTCGCCAGCTGCTGACATCTTTAGCCTTTTCGATTGGCCAGACTGGCGCATGCACAGGAGTTCATTCACTTCTGCATTTGCCAAAATTGTACTCTGAGCTGTGCGTGCAAACAAGCAGGCAATACTTCAATGCAAACAACAAGCCAGGCGCAAGGGCATATGAAAAGTAGTATGTAAAGGAAGGATTAATCCCAGGCCACTGCTCTACTCATAAGACCAAATAAGAGGCAACAAATGTTTAACAGGGGGGCGCTGTTCCAGTAAGTTAAGGCAGAAACAAACTTTAACAGCTAAGGCAATTAGCACTTTATTAAGAAACTTCACAGACTGGTGGTTGTAATGTAGATCACACCTAATGCCCATGCAGAGGGATGAACAGAAGGATGTGCCAGTGAGGCACCAGAACTCACAAGTTCCGTGATTGGCGCTTCAAAGCCTGATGTATGGATGGCTGGTTCTGATCCCGGGACTCCTAGGGGCGAAGGCAAGTCCAATGGAAGCCGGATAGATGGACAAAGCTGGCTAGGGCCGGCGTACCAGAAAGTGACATTCACAGCCGAAGCCTGTCACCACCAGCCAGAGAAAACATCAGAACCTTGGACCATGTGACCCGACGAAATACACTCCCCTAGTGAAGCACGTTCACCAGCTTCTCCTAGTAAAAATGGGGGTCCTGACTGCATGGTTTTCATTTAGATTTGGACACTTCTCATCAGTTTCATCATCTGTTTGGGCCCTGCGCAGTAGCATATGTAGCCCGGGCAGCACATCTTCCTCTGAATGGTAACTTGTTTATAAAAGTCCCGGAAGTGTGCTCCCCAAAACTCAGCCCAGCCACCAACCCCTAAAGCAGTGAAAAATGCCAACATTCACTCGCACTGTTTTGTGTATAGCTTCTAAATCATATGAATAGAAAAGGGTAAGGGAAATGTACCTATATTCTTTTTCTTTTAAAACAGAACTAAACCCATCGATTTAAAGGTTTTAAAAAACTGTTTATTTGTGCTTTCATCCAAACTGTCAAACGATCAAATGGCTGGTGTCGTAACCGATTGCATATGCATTACTATGGAAGTTGCAGCTCAAACAAAAGATAAGATGGCAGCTTCCATTGCTAAAACGGCAAGAAGGGTTTAGTTCCACTTTAAATACAATAAAACAGAGAGCAATTGTTTAAACTGTAATACCTTGTGCCACTGTGTCAGCATTGTTGATTTAAAATAAAGGTGCTTGATCTTAACCTGAACTAAACCCTTCTCCACTTTACAGCCAACAAAGCTACTGTTTTAGCCCCTGTTTGATCTGCAGGTGCCATGGTGTTGCACATGTGATCTGTTGTGACACCAGCCATTTGATGGCTTGACAGTTCAGTTGAAAAACGGTTACAGTTATCATTCGTCACATTTCTTGAATGTGACTGTTTGGGAAACAATTAAATCAATAGGTTTAGTTCTGCTTTAAGGTTGAACCATAAAAAACACAGACCGGAGATTTTACCACAGTAACACAGGAAGGAGTTGCATCATTTTATGTTTGAAATGTAACTGAAAAAAGTTTCCTTCATTCTCTTGTCTTCCAGAATATGCACAGCTAAAAAAAATCGCAGACCAGAACACACCAGGGCCTAAAACTCGGAGCTGGTGACTTTCACACCTATAATTTGCCCTCCTTATGCCGCGTACACACGGTCGTTTTTTGTCTTGTAAAAAACGTTGTTTTTTCTCATGAAAAAAAACTACGTTTTTCAAACTTCATTTTAAAAAACGACGTTGCCTACACACCATCGTTTTCTAAAAATGCTCTTGCAAAGCGCGGTTATGTACAACACGTACGACGGCACTCTGTTCCATTCAAGCTCGCGTCATAACTTGCTTCTTAGCATGCGCGGGTTTAAAAACGTTGTTTCAAACATCGTTTTAGCGTACACACGATGATTTTTTATGACACAAAAAACGACATTCTGAAAAACAACATAAAAAATTTGAAGCATGTTCGAATTTTTTTTTGTTGTTGTTTTTCAGAAGACATAAAACAACGTTTTGCCCACACACGATCATTTTAAATGACGTTTTTTAAAACGTTGTTTTATTTCATCACAAAAAACGACCGTGTGTACGCGGCATTAGACTATAACATGGAAGATCTGCACACCACTAATGTATGGACCTATGGGGTTTCTCAGCCAGCAAGTTCTTTTTAAAATGACCTTTCATTAAAGTGGATGTAAACCCCCCAAAAAAAATTTTTTTTGTATGTCACAATGTAGAGTATAAGATTTTCTATCATCTGTGCCCAGTCTTGCCACACAGAGTTAATCCAGCGCTGAGTAATCCTCTTTTAATGTTCAGTGCAAATTACCAGAATTCCAGATAAAAACCTGCCAAATTATAAAGTCCGTTTCTCTCTTCTTGCTTTCAGTGACAGGTTATTTACAAATCTAGCTTGTACATGTTTATCATAACATGAGGTGATCCAAAGTTCATTGTATATTACCAGAATGTGTTATGTGGGGGAGGGGTGGATTTCTCACTTTTTATACCTCATGTTATGATAAACATAACATAACATATGATAAACATGTCCAAGCTAGATATGTAAATAACCTGTCACTCAAAGGAAGGAGAGAGAAAACAGACTTTTTATTTAGGCAGGTTTTTATCTGGAAGGCTGTTCATTTTCACTGAACATTAAAAGAGGATTACTCAGATCTGGATTAACTCTGTGTGGCAAGACTGGGCACAGATGATAGGACATCTTATACTCTACATTGTGACATCACTTTAATTAAATCCTATGCAAAGAAGTAAGTAATCAGACTATGATGTCACCTTGTTCTGCCCTAGAGAACTACAAATTGAGGGAAGCATGCAGTTTTATTATATTGTAGCTAAAAAGAAAATCTGATGTAAACAGCACCATATTGTACACTTTTACTCATCTCTTTCTTTACACATGTTGAGAGCTGTGATTAAATTGGCAAGCCATTTTGTCTGATTTATGGGTTCTAGTACCCCAGTCTTACTTCTGAATTACAGTGTTTCTAGCAGCTCAGAGGTTAGTCATATCCTTTTACACCAGGGGTGTCAAACTCAATTTCATTGTGGGCCACATCAACATTATGATTGCCCTCAAAAGGGCCAGTTGTATCTGTAAGATTAGATGTCCAGCGCATCCCCTCCCCTTACATTAGATGTTAAGAGCCCCCCCACCATCAGACGTTGAGTCCCCCCACTCTCCCTTACATCACAGTGCACCCCCCTTTCCTTAAGCTGCTGCTGGGAAGAAGCTGGATCCATTGCTTTAAAACAGAAAGTAAGGGTCTTGAGGAGGACCAGAGGAGGGAGAGGGCCACATGAAATGGCTTGGAGGGCCGGAATCGGCCCGTGGGCCTTGTGTTTGACACCTCTGTTTTACACACAGTACATCATGCCTCAGTTGCATTCAGTGTTTTATTCTTCTCTGTTATATACTACACGCAGTGCCTCATGTCTCTCGGTCACAAGCAATCTCTCTCACGTGTCTTTTTATATTTAGTGCCGTATGCCTCTCTATTGCAGTGACTAGCAGAGGCGTATCTAGTGAAAATGATGCCTATGGCAAGCACTGAAACTGCGCCCCTGTCAAAAAAAAAACAGCTAACAAAACTACAAGTCAAGCTCTTTAATCTTTCAATTAACACATTATGGATTAGCACTACATAAACTGCCCAAGTGCCCGATGGGTCAGTCCGCCCCTGCTCATTAAACAGTCTACATTCAGTTAAAGCGGAGTTCTGCCAAAAAACAAATATATTTTAAAAGTCAGCATCTACAAATACGGCAGCTGCTGACTTTTAATATATGGACACTTACCTGTCCTTAGTGCCCACAATGTCCAGTCCCGAAGTCGATTTGTCCCTTGGCTCTCGGATGGAGGCTCCCCCATCTTCAGTAAGGTAATCAGGAAGTAAAGCCTTGAGCCTTGTGTCCGCCATAATGTCGCAGTCCCAATAAAAAAAAAATCGCAGATCGCCGCCATTACTAATAAAAAAAATAATAATAAAAAAAATCATAATTATGTCCCCTATTTTGTAGGCGCTATAACATTTGCGCAAACCAGTCACTATACGCTTATTGCAATTTTTTTTCTTTTTACCAAAAATATGGAGAAGAATACGTATCGGCCTAAACTGAGGAAAAAACGTTTTTTTTTAATTATTATTATTGGATATTTATTAGAGCAAAAAGTAAAAAATATTGTGTTTTTTTTTCAAAATTGACACTCTATTTTTGTTTATAGCACAAAAAATAAAAACCGCAGAGGCGATCAAATACCACCAAAAGAAAGCTCTATTTGTGGGAAAAAAGGACGTAAATTTTGTTTGGTAGCCACGTCGCACGACTGCGCAATTGTCAGTTAAAACAACTCAGTGCCGGAAGCTGAAATTTCACCTGGGTAGGAAGGGGGGTAAAACCTTCTGGGGCTGAAGTGGTTAAGTAGACTGTGGATGCGACTACAAAAAAAACCCAGAGACTGCGGTGCGACTACAGAAGATGACAAGACTGCAGGATGCGACTACAGAAGATGACCAGACTGCAGGATGCAACTACAAAAAATAACCAGAGACTGCAAATGCGACTACAGAAGATGACCAGACTGCGGTGCAACTACAGAAGATGACCAGAACGCAGGATGCGACTACAGAAGATGACCAGCCTGTGGATGCGACAACAAAAAATAACCAGAGACTGCGAATGCGACTACAGAAGATGACCAGACTGCGGTGCGACTACAGAAGATGACCAAATAGAAGAAGAAAGTAATGGCTCAGTAGTATTTAAAGAGCCTCCTCACCGAAACCTAACCACGGGTACTGGCAATGCAATAGCAATGCAAAACTACGAAAGAAGCTTGGACAGCCGCACTCCAAAAATGTTCCTTTAATTAAAATCGATCACAAAATAAACACGCCACAGCAAAAATTGGGACAAAATCTAACGTTTCGCACTGTAGCTTCAGTGCTTAGTCATGTACTAGCTATGACTAAGCACTGAAGCTACAGTGCGAAACATTAGCTTTTGTCCCAATTTTTGCTGTGGTGTGTTTATTTTGTGATAGATTTTAATTAAAGGAACATTTTTGGAGTACGGCTGCCCAAGCTTCTTTCGTATATTTACAGAAGATGACCAGACTGCAGATGCGACTACAAAGAAAACCCAGAGACTGTGCTGCGACTACAGAAGATGACCAGACTGCGGTGCAACTACAGAAGATGACTAGACTGCGGTGCGACTACAGAAGATGACCAGACTGCAGGATGCGACTACAGAAGATGACCAGACCGTGAATGCGACTACAAAAAATAACCAGAGACTGTGGATGCGACTACAGAAGATGACCGGACTGTGGATGCGACTACAAAAAATAACCAGAGACTGCAGTGCGACTACAGAAGATGACCAGACTGTGAATGCGACTACAAAAAATAACCAGAGACTGTGAATGCGACTACAGCAGATGACAAGAGACTGCGGTGTGACTACAGAAGATGACCAGACTGTGGATACGACTACAAAAAATAACCAGAGACTGCGAATGCGACTACAGAAGATGACAGGACTGTGGCTGCGACTACAAAAAAATAACCAGAGACTGCGGTGCGACTACAGAAGATGACCAGACTGCGGTGCCACTACAGAAGATGACCGGACTGTGGTGCGACTACAGAAAGTGACCAGAGACTGTGGTGTGACTACAGCAGATGACCAGAGACTGCGGTGCGACTACAAAAAAATAACCAGAGACTGCGGTGCGACTGCAGAAGATGACCAGAGACTCTGGTGCGACTGCAGAAGATGACCAGAGGCTGTGGTGCGACTACAAAAAAATAACCAGAGACTGCGGTGCGACTACAGAAGATGACCAGACTGCAGTGCGACTACAGAAGATGACCAGACTGTGATGCGACTACAGAAGATGACCAGACTATGAATGCGACTACAAAAAATAACCAGAGACTGTGGATGCGACTACAGAAGTTGACCGGACTGTGGATGCGACTACAAAAAATAACCAGAGACTGCGGTGCGACTACAGGAGATGACCAGAGACTGCGGTGCGACTAGAGCAGAAGATCAAGTACACGTTTTAACTTTCAGCAGAGGGGGGGAGGGGGTAAACAACATTGCCAGGAAAGGTTTAGCCTAAAGATTTAACAGTGGGTCTGCAGATAGTGTATATTTGCAGAAAGACCTACCTGGCCAGGCTCACCTCCCGCTCTCAGAGGTCAGGGGGCGGAGCTTTCGGCGGTAGGGGGCGGGGATTTTCGTGGTCCAGGGCGGGCTCTCAGTGGTGAAAGAGATCTCCACGCTTCCACTCTGCTCAGAGAGTCTGAGCACAACAGCACACTACATGGGGCTGAGCATGGTCACACCGTTAGTGGAGCTCCCGGCCCCGCCCCTCCCTGCTGACAGCTTGTTTTAGCCCAGCCGAGCCCAACAGCTGCTCGGCGGCTATCTGACATTAACCCCAGCGTCATGCTTTAGCCGACCGTGGCGCTGGGGGCCAAATTAATACGGGAAGCGGCCGCGGGAGGACAGGTGTTTTTTTTTCGTTCGTGGGGCGGCTTTTTTGTCTCCCTCTCCCCCTTGGCGCCCATGGCACTTGCCATTGTCAGACTCCTGCAAACATTTCCTCCAGTTTTCTGCATGTACCTCTGTTATAAGCATTCAGTTAGAAATCTGGAAGAAGTGTGAATGGACTATGATTATTAATCAGCGCATTCATAGTCCATTAAGAATAGTCCGTTAAGAGCTACAAGTCTGTCTGCTGGCAGACAAGACTTTTCATTTATTAATTCAGAGATCCCTGTGAATCCCTGTGAATGAATGATGTGCTGTGCGAGTGGAGAGGAGCCCCCACCTGCTGTCATGGGAAAGGGTGGGGTTCAGGGGCTAAGGGTTGGGGTGCTTAGCAACACCTCATACCCTAAATACGGGTTTGATATGTAACACGTTTCTAAAGGTGAACTTAGCTTTTAACCACTTCAATACTGGGCACTTTCGCCCCTTCCTGCCCAGGACAATATTCAGCTTTCAGCGGTCACACTTTGAATGACAATTGGGCGGTCATGCAACACTGCACCCAAACAAAATGTTTATAATTTTCTTCCCACAATTAGAGCTTTGGTGGTATTTGATCACCTCTGAGGTTTTTCTTGTTTTCTAAACAAACTAAAAAATACCCACATTTAAAAAAAAAATGTTTTTCTCACAAAATGTTGTTTTCTTTTTAACTGACGGGCACAGACATACGGGTGTGATGGGCACTGACAGACTGCACTGATTGGCACCCTTAGTATCACTTGAGCATTGTCTAAATGCCACGACCTACCTGAGTATAGTTGCTGACCATGTCCATCCCTTTATGACTTTATGACTACAGTGTACCCATCTTCTGATGGCTCCTTCCAGCAGGATAATGCACCATGTCACAAAGCTCAAGTCATCTCACCACTGTTTTTTTGAACATAACAATGAGTTCACTGTACGCTAATGGCCTCCACACTCACCAGATCTCAATCCAGTAGAGCACCTTTGGGATGTGGTAGAATGGGAAATTTGCATCATGGATGTGCAGCCAACAAATCTGCAGCAACTGCGTGATGTTATCATGTCACTATGGACCAAAATCTCGTAGGAATGTTTCCAACGTCTTGTGGAATCTATGCCACGAAGAATTAAGACAAAAGAGGGTCCAACCGGAATGATAAACTATGTGCAGGCTATTGAGGAGGAAAATCATAACCTTAGATTTTCAGTGTGCCAACTACAACTACAGCAGGAAGACTCAGAAAACAAGGAAAGAAGGCAGAACTTACGCTTCAGAGGTATCCCTGAAACAGTAGGGGACCCCGCCTTACGCACTTATCTTCTGGGTTTTTTAATACCATGGCCCCCACGGTAGTGGATGTAGATTGGTGCCTAGATAGGGCCCATCGTTCTCTGGGCCCAAAACCTACAGCTGGAGCTAGTCCCAGAATTACTCCTTACTACTCTGGCGCATCACCAAGATTTACTACTTGTAGCTTTTCTGGGGGGCCTCCTGCCTGTACCCCAGAAACATGCGGTTCTTTGTACCTCAGCTTCCAGGATGGACTTCTATTTTTGGCCCCACATTCAACATATCCCCAGCTTTAACCTTTTGTATGTAAGTATTCAGGAACGGCATTCTTGCACTTTCCTGTTACACCCAGTGCCATACTATAACAATTCTATCCTATACATTATTTTTTATAGATAATTGTGAGCATCGCCCCTGATGGGTGTTAAACATGAAACGTACCAGCCCTTTTAGGATGCCCACACACCTGTACCAGTTGTCTACGTAGTTTACTGTCTATCATGCCATGATGTTTTACTATTTTTATTATTATGCTCCATTGTATTGTGCCGCCAATGACATGTATATATGTATTCATAGGAGCTACTTTATTTATTTTACATATTGTCGCATGTTTCCAAGTTGATCCTTGATGTCAATGTGATATATATAAGGTTATGTGTATCCTTATGACTTATATTATTTTTTTTTATCTTCCATGTCATTAAACACATTAATTATTTTTGCATACCCCTACTGTGTCGAGAGCCTCATTCAAAGTCCCAAAACTCCCTTTCTTTATTTTTACCAGGGATGGAGGCACATACATGGACTCTACAATAAACACATTTAATTCATCTCTGGATCATCTCTTTGTTGCACCCCCCAATCTACCCCAGACTGACCACTTATATTTACTGCTGTTAAATGTTAGATCAAGGATTGTAATTACATCCCCCTGTTAAAGTGTAAGTAAACCCACCTATCATTTTCAGGCAAGGAAGCTGCCATCTTGGCCTCTGTTTAATATTCAACTGCCATGATGCTGCACATGTGATCAGTTATGACACCAGCCATTGGATGGTTTGACAGTTTGGTTGAGAGCACAACCAATGTGACAGTTGCTAATCCCGGCATGCCGGAAATGTAACTGCTTTTTGAAACTGTTAGATTGATGGGTTTACTTCCGCTTTAAACAAGGGCTGAAAAATTGGGCCTTTGTTGGTGGTGGTGGTGCTGTGCCACAAGTTGGAGCGCAGGAATGAGCCCGCTGCAAAGTATTGCATCAAAATTTGTAATTACCCGCCCTGTTAAACAGGGGCAGAAAAATTGGGTCTTAGCCACTGGTGGCGATGCCTAGTACCAAAAATTGTCTTACAAGCTATCAGCATGATCATTGAGGAGGAAAAGGATAGTGTGACAGGAAGTCAGGTAAATCTGTGAGTGTTGTCACAGACGGGAGATACATTTCTGCCTTGTTTAGACAATACACCAATTACTACCAGGTGTTGGCTGCAGAAATAGCCAGAAAGGTTTAGGGCGTTGGAAAACTTCAGCTATTCAGAATGAGGCAATTTAGGCCTCTATAAGTCATCCAAATGATGACTACTGATTGCTGCATCATGAGGCTTTTTGAGTTAAGGAGAGCAGTGAGAAAGACTTCTGAAGAGGTGAGGTGGTTGTTGATTTTTCTGCGTGATAAAAATCAAAAAGACTATTGTTTCTCTGCTGTATGACCAGCAGTGTCTGCCCAGCAGTAGGCTGTGCCAGACTCCATAGATAGGTTCCTGTGTGGTGAAGGTAGATGCCCCAAGTGGCCAGGGTTTATTTTATGTTTTGTTTTGTTTATGCTGTTTGGATGCTTGCACTTGTTTCCAGCAATATGGAAGAATAAACCAAACTCTTTGTTTTCAACCATCTTTGGCTGCCTCTCTGTATAGTTCAGTGTGTAGTGAACCCATCCAGGGGGTCACACACCCCAGCTACCGAGCTACCCCCTTACACATGGTGGAGTGCCGCGGGCAGTTAAAGTAAACCCAAAATGGAGGAGATACTGAAACAGCTGGCTATAGCAAATGCAAATCAACAGCAGACAAGTGCAGGTTTGCAGCGGAGCCTTGCAGCTCAACAACAGGCTCACGCAGCTCAACAACAGGCTCACCAAGAGAGCCTTGCAGCTCACCAAGAGAGCCTTGCAGCTCACTAAGAGAGCATTGCAGGCTTGGAACACCAGCAGCAAATGGAGGCCATCGTGAAACAGCTTCAGAGACAGCATACCGAGGCTGGGAGTCAGGCCAGTAACATACCGACTTTTCGGGTAAGACACTTATTGCCAAAGATGACTGCAGATGATGACCCTGAGATGTTTCTGACCACGTTTGAGAGAACAGCGAAAAAAGAGAGTTGGACTAAAGAACAGTGGGCTGGACTAGTGCCCCCCTATTATCTGGAAAAGCCCAAAAGGCAAATTTTGAGCTTGCAGACGCAAAAAACTATGATCGGTTAAAAGAGGAAATATTGGCACATTTTGGTGTAACCCTGGATGTCCGTGCTCAGCGTGTCCACAATTGGAGATATCAGCTGAGGAAGCCACCTCGGTCGCAGATGTATGACCTCATCCATTTGGCTAAGAAATGGCTGCAGCCAGAAACTCTGTCCGGACCAAAAATTTTGGAGCGAGTAGTCATTGACAAATTTCTTAGGTCTCTTCCTAACACCCTGCAGAAATGGGTGAACCATGGTGGTCCGGAAACCGCAGACAAACTTGTAGACCTGGTCGAAAGGTACCTAACAACAGAGAATGTGTCCTCTTCCACCAGAGACGCACAGACTTTCCACCCCAAGACCAGACCCTCCCCACCTATAGGTAAGACTGCATCAAGGGATAGGGGTGGAGAGAGGGACCAAAGAGCAACTAGAGGTATTATCGGGACTACTGCTAATGTTTGGCGAGAGCGGCCTGGAAGACCCATCCCACAGGAGAGGACCAGAAGATTGATTTGTTACCGTTGCCGGGAAGAGAGACATGTAGCAGCGGTTTGCCCAGCTGGTGATGAACCCATGCAGTGTGACTTTCTAACAGAGAGACGACAGTCCCTTTTTGCAACCACATGCACTTCAGTAAAGGGAAATGAGAAACCTTTATGTATAATGTGCTTAGATGGTAAAGATGTTGTGGTATTGTTGGATTCAGGTAGCCTGGTCACCTTAGTGAAAAGTGATATAGTGGTGGGAAAAACCTTACATCCTAGGAAAATGGCTGTAGTTTGTGTACATGGGGACACTCGAGAATATCCGGTCACTACGGTTTCCTTTGAAACCTCCCGCGGTAACTTGTGTCACCAGGTGGGTTTATTTCCCAAACTGCCAAATGATGCCATTGTGGGATGGGATTTCCCAAAGTTCTGGGAACTCTGGGACTGCCCAGATTCCCCAGTAGGTGGTTCTTCTGAGCCTGAAACATCTACGCCAGAATCCTCTAACTGTGAGGATTCTCCTGAGTTTCCATTCTCAGTCTTAGCAGGGGAAACACCAGTCCCTAGGGAGGAGCCTGCTACCTCAGAAGAGGAACAGCGGCCGATAGGGTTTGATGACCTCGAGGTGCATAGAGAAAATGTTATCACTGAGCAATTGAGGGACCCCACATTGCTAAGAGCCTGGGATAATGTAGTAAAGATAGATGGGGAGTTATATCGAGTGTCACAGAGGATAGAGGACACCATTGAGCAACTGGTAGTGCCTAAACCGTACCGCAAGATGGTTTTGGAACTGGCCCATGGGCACATTCTTGGGGGACATTTGGGAGCAGAAAAAACCCAGGAGAGGATCACCCAGAGGTTTTATTGGCCTGAGATCACTAAGGAAGTGGAATTGTATTGCTCTTCCTGTCCAGTAAGTCAGATTACTGCACCCATGCCACATTTCCGCAGACCGTTGGTAGCCCTGCCCATTATCGAGGTCCCTTTTGAGAGGATCGCCATGGACTTGGTTGCCCCCTTACTGAAGTCCACTAGAGGGCACCAGCACATCTTGGTAATAATGGACTACGCCACCCGTTACCTAGAAGCGATTGCTCTCTGAAACACCTCTGCTAAAACCATTGCCAAATAGTTATTTCAGGTTTTCAGTTGTGTGGGTCTTCCTAAGGAAGTCCTAACTGACCAGGGCACCCCGTTTATGTCTAGGGTGACCAAAGAACTTTGTAAACTCCTGAAAGTGACCCAATTACGTACATCAGTATATCACCCTCAAACAGACGGGTTAGTGGAAAGACATCCCATTGACAACGTCCTACGACGAAACGCGTCTGGGTAGACGTGCGGTGACGTCATTACGCTCTGGAGGAGGGTCCTTGCTGATCTGTTTGCCGGCCGGCAACTTTGTATTTTATATGCCTGTCTAACTCATCTCCCATGTGAGTATTCTGGTTTTTACTATTTTAAATAAATGTCCCAGCGGGATTACGCTATGTCTGCCTCTATTTATCATTTACATATGATCTAATTGGTGGAGTTGCTGAGTGGAGCCCCGGTGTAAACACTGCCCTAGGATTTGGGATTCGTCCTGGTTCTCTAAAGGCCGCGGCTGGGTCACAGCCGACTGTTGATTACAGCCATTCCTCTGGTAAGCTGCTTATACTTCTGGTGGTGGGCCACATTGAAAAGCCAAGTTCGAGCACAGTGGTGTTTATTATATGTCCATCCTGATTAAAGACCAGCGGAGATTTGTCTTGGAGCCAACCTACTACTTCTCTCATGTTTGAAGGATTGATTATCTCCACACGACTGATATATGGACTCTTTTTGATTGTATCGAGTCCGGGTGACAAGGCGCAGCTCTAAATCTTTGTTTTTGTGGGTTAGTGGAAAGGTTTAGTAAAACCTTAAAACAAATGTTGAGGAAGGTGGTGGATAAAAATGGAAAGAATTGGGATTATCTGCTCCCTTATCTGATATTTGGCATAAGAGAGGTTCCCCAATCGTCCACAGGGTTCTCTCCGTTTGAGCTACTGGATGGGAGGCACCCCCGGGGCCTAATGGACATTGCCAGGGAAACATGGGAGAGTGAGAGTTCCCCGCATCGAAGTGTGATTGAACATGTGGTACAAATGCAAGATAGAATTGCCCAAGTGATGGCGATTGTGAAGGAACATTTAGCCCAAGGCCAATTGGCTCAACAAAGGATTTACAATCGTGGGGCCCAGGTCCTTTCCTTTGCACCTGGTGATAGGGTGTTGGTGCTGGTCCCCATGGTCGAAAGTAAATTCCTAGCCAAATGGCAGGGTCCCTATGAAGTGTTGGAGAAAATGGGGGTGGTGAATTAAAAAATTGGCCTAGAGAGAAGACGAAAACCTGAGCAGCTCTATCACGTGAACTTGCTGAAACCATGGAAGGATAGAGAATCCTTGGTCGCTAAGACTACTCGATTTTCTGCTCCATTTTACCTGGCTGTCCCTGAAGTTGGGATAGCGGAGACTCTGTCCAAAACTCAGCAACAGGAGGTCAAAGAATTTGTGCTCCGTAATAGGGAGACGTTTTCAGACCTGCCAGGTTGGGTCTCCGGAGTTGAACATAACATTATTACCACACCAGGGGATAAGGTCAAGTTGAAGCCTTATAGAATTCCAGAAGCCCGGCGAGAGGCAATTCGCCAGGAAGTAAAAAAAATGCTTGAGCTGGGGGTGATAGAAGAGTCAATAGTGATTGGTCCAGTCCCATTGTCTTAGTGCCCAAACCAGATGGAAGTTGGCGGTTTTGTAATGACTTTCGCCGCCTAAATAAAATCACTAAGTTTGACACCTATCCTATGCCCCGCATAGATGAACTGATTGATCGCCTAGGCACTGTCCGGTACATGACGACGTTAGACCTGACCAAGGGTTATTGGCAAATTCCTCTCTCGGAGTCGGCCAGGGAAAAAACAGCATTTGTAACTCCAGACGGATCTTTCCAATATCGGAGGATGCCTTTTGGGTTACAGAATGCTCCCGCCACATTTCAACACACCATGCATAAGACCCTTCGGCCTCATCAGCCTAGGCTGCTGCATACCTCGATGACGTTGTCATCCACAGTGAGGATTGGGACTCACACTTACCAAAAGTTCAGGCTGTGTTGGATTCCATCTGGAAAGCCGGGTTTTCAGCCAATCCAAAATAATGTACCCTTGGGCTAGAAGAGGCGAAGTATCTAGGGGAATACTTTTGGAAGAGGTCTAATCAAGCCCCAAATAAACAAAGTTGAGGCTATTCAGGATTGGCCACGTCCCACCAACAAGAAACAGGTTTGTGCATTTTTGGGGATCGCGGGGTATTATCGCCGTTTTATCCCCCATGTTGCCTCACAGGCTGCTCCCCTGACCAATTTGACCAAAGGGAAGGAGTCTGTCATGACCAAATGGACTCCCGAAGCAGAAACAGCTTTTCAGGCTTTAAAACAGGCCTTATGTAGTCAGCCAGTTTTAAATTCGCCTGATCTTTGTGGTTCAGACAGATTTGTCAAATGTGGGGTTAGGAGCTGTACTGTCCCAGATTATCAAGGGGGAGAAACACCCTGTTATGTACCTCAGCCAACAGTTGAACGCCCATGAGGAGAATTATGCCACCATTAAGAAAGAGTGTTAGGCGGTAATATGGGTTTTGGATCCTCTCTGGTACTACCTCGTGGGTAGACAGTTTGAACTGGTGACAGATCATGCCCCATTGAAGTGGATGGCACAGAACAAAAAGACCAATAGGAGAATAAATAGGTGGTTCCTGGCCCTCCAGGAATTTAGTTTTGTGGTAACGCATCGCCCTGGTGTTAAAATGGGGAATGCAGATGGGTTGTCCCGAGTGCATGCGTGCCTGGCAACCTGTGTGCCAACCCTAGGGTTGAAACAAGAGGGGGGGTATGTGACAGGAAGTCAAGTAAATCTGAAGGTAGACGGTAGACGCTCCAAGTGGCCAGGGTTTATTTTATGTTTTGTTTTGTTTATGCTGTTTGGAAGCTTGCACTTGTTTCCAGCAATATGGAAGAATAAACAAAACTCTTTGTTTTCAACCGTCTTCGGCTGCCTCTCTGTATAGTTCAGTGTGTAGTGAACCCATCCAGGGGGTCACACACCCCTGCTACCGAGCTAACCCCTTACAATAGTCACTCAGCATAACAGTGTAGTCACTCAGCATCAGCATAGGCAGTCTCCAAGGGATCTGACATTTAAAAAAAAAAAATATTCAGTTACATCAGCATCAGGTGCTTTGTAGCTGGTGGTGATCCAAGCCTGATTCATTTTTATGAAGGTCAGGCGATTGACCGAGTCGGTGGAGAGGCGCACCGTGATCGGTTACAAAGCCTCCAGCAGCAATGAATGTGCGTTCTGAAAGAACGCTGGATGCAGGACAAGCCAGTAGCTCAATTGCGTACTGTGCAAGCTCTGGGCAGTGATCCATCCTCAAGACCCAGTAAGCCAGAGGATTTTCAGTGGGAAAGGTGTCCAAGTCTGATCTTGCCCCTAGATATTCCCACACCATGTAAAACAGACGCTGGCGATGGTTGCTGGAACCAGTCATACCTGCGGACTAAAAATTTGTCTGAACGCATCGGTCAGACGGCCATCTTCTCCACCGCTCGTTCTGTGACTGACCGAAGCCTCAGCAACACATTGTCCAGGACCAGGATTTTGTAACCCCCCAGTCTCTGGGAAACCCGTTGCACAGACCTTCCTGAAGGCCAGCATGCCCAGAGAGGGAACCGCTCCTCTGATTGGCTGCTGGGGGAAGGTGGGTCTGTCAGAACCCCTCTAGCACCAACTGTCAACCAGGGGTGATAACACACCCTTGACACGCAGACTGACCTACAAGGCAGTTCCAAACCGACAGCAACACCAATCTAAATAATTTGCGAATGGGAGCAAACTTAACTCTCCCATTCCCCACTAACTTTAGTGTAACGCCCCACGAAATAAGGTGCTACATACAGTCCTCCCATTCATCTTCTCCAAGGGCCTGAATGTCCTCCCTCCATTTGTCAAATATGTGCGTAGGTTTGGTGTCATAGGCTTCAGTCAGGTACAGGTAAAGGGTGGAGAGGGGTCTCCCCATTACACCGGAAATGAGCAGGTGCTTGATGGAGTCAGACTCGAGTGTCAGTACCTCCGGGAACTGGGCCTTCATGGCATGTCTCAGTTGCCAGTACAAAAACTCTGAGGGTTGCCTCATAGTGGAGTGTGTGCGGATGCACAATTCGGCTTGCGATAAACTGTTCTTGCTTTTTTTAAATTACTCTGAGCGTTGTTTTCATAGGCCCCTTCAGGTCACATGGACCCCCAAGCCCCTGAAATGCTAGGTTGCTCAATGCCGCATATGACCCTAGTATAGCCTCTAGTCTCACCGCTGGATTTTGTCTAGGTTGAGAGAACCACCAACCGACCGTAACCAGGACCGCCACCCAGTAGTATATGAGGAAGTTGGACATCGCTAATCCTCCTGCAGAGAGAGGTAGGTAGAGTATGCGTTTCCCCACTCTGATTAACTTCCCCGCCCACACAAACAAGGTCATTATACCATCAAGGCGCCTGAAAATGCCCTGGGGATTACGAGGGGGTATTTTGGAAAAAGTACAAAAATTTTGGGAGATATACCATCTTTAAAAGATTAAAGCGGAGTTCCACCCTCAAATTTCACTTTACATCAATAGTTCTAAAAAAATATCATTATTCCTTTATGAAAAAATTTTTTTTTTACATGCCTTTAAACCCTTGTTGCTAGGCAGATTAGAAAAACTGCCTACTTCCTATTCCGCGGTTCTAAAGTAGGTCAGCTACACCACACAGACTCCTGGGAATGTAGTGGGTGTAACTTTCCAGGAGTCTGTGCCTCCCCTGTCTGGAAGAATCGTGGACAATACAGGTACTGTTTACACACCCCCCCAGGCAAACCCCCCCCGCGATTCGCGGCACCCCCTGCCCGCAATTTGCGGCCCCCCGCGATTCGCGGCACCCCCCCTCCCCCGCGATTTGCGCCCCCCAGCGATTCGCGGCACCCAGTCGATCGGTGCAGTGTGCTGCGATCGGTGCGGTTTGCTGCGATCGGTGCGGTTTGCTGTGATCGGTGCGATCGGTGCGGTTTGCTGCGATCGGTGCAGTGTGGGGCGATCGGTGCAGTGTGGTGTGATCGGTGCAGTGTGCTGTAATCGGTGCAGTGTGCTGCGATCGGTGCGATCGATGCGGTGTGCTGTGATCGGTGCGGTTTGCTGCGATCAGTGCAGTGTGCTATGATCGGTGCGGTTTGCTGCGATCGGTGCGATCGGTGAAGTGTGCTGTGATCGGTGCGGTTTGCTGCGATCGGTGCGGTTTGCTGTGATTGGTGCAATCGGTGCAGTGTGGTGCGATCGGTGCAGTGTGGTGCGGTTTGCTGCAATCGGTGTGGTTTGCTGCGATCGGTGCAGTGTGCTGCGATCGGTGCGGTTTACTGCGATCGGTGCGGTTTGCTGCGATCGGTGTGGTGTGCTGCGATCGATGCAGTGTGCTGTGATTGATGTAATCGGTGCGGTTTCCTGCGATAGGTGCGGTTTGCTGCGATCGGTGCGATTGGTGCAGTGTGCTGCGATTGGTGCAGTGTGCTGCGATCGGTGCAGTGTGCTGTGATCGGTGTGGTTTGCTGCGATCGGTGCGGTGCTGTGATCGGTGTGGTTTGCTGCGATCGGTGCGGTGATCGTGCTGTGATTGGTGCAGTGTCCTGTGATCGGTGCGGTTTGCTGTGATCGGTGCGATCGGTGTGGTTTGGTGCGATCGGTGTGGTTTGCTGCGATCGGTGAAGTGTGCTGTGATCGGTGCCGTTTGCTGCGATCAGTGCGGTTTGCTGTAATCGGTGCAGTGATCGGTGCAGTGTGCTGCGATCGGTGCAGTGTGCAGATATATCTACTGGAGGAGAGGAGAGTTTTTCATAGATAAAGGGCAGCTAGTTCCTCCTGTTGCTATGGAAACCTATTACATTGCTTGTGCAGCACTGAGCATGTGCGAGATCAGCAAGGCTGAAATCCAGGAAGTCATACAGTCTGACTTCCTGATTCCCACACTTAAGATGGCCACGGCCTATATCTATTTTTATAAACTAACTAAAATCTAAATGCTGTAACAACCTAACAAAACGGACCTTAGTTTACAGACTAACTTTACTAGAATACATCAAGCTTGTGTATTACAGGGGTATTTAAATTTAAAAAGTGAAATTGTGGCCGAAACTCCGCTTTAACTCTACCTACTGGTGTCAGTGGGAGGGTACGTCACGCTGCACATTTAGCCGTCAGTTGGGACAGGAGAGGCTGGACATTATGTTCTATGAAGTTGATCGTTACACCAAGGTATGTGAAATCATCCACCCACTTGGGCCATTTGTTCGTACTCTGGTTGACTGATTAGCATACATTATCCGCAGGAATCTAGGGCCAAATTCAAACCTGGAAAGGACCCCCCAGAGGTAGCCCCACTCAACAAAGTCAAAAGCCTTCTCCGCGTCGAGTGAGGCCACCACCCCCGCTGACTCCGGACGGGCTCTATCCATGTGTGTGAAGAGTCTCCTAATTTTAATGTCTGTGCCCCTCCCTGGCATAAACCCTGTTTGGTCTGGGTGCACCAAAGCTAGAATAACCGTATTCAGTCTGTTGACCAGAACTTTGCCCAGCAGTTTTGCGTCAACGTTTATCAATGAGATTGGGCGGTATGAGGAGCACGGAGAGGGGTCCTTCCCAAGCTTAGGAATTACCACCACCACCACCGCTTCGCTCATAAAGCTCGGGAGTTCCCCTGTCTTGTGCGCCTCCCGCAGGATGGGTTGAAGTCTAAGGAGCACACTTAGGCAAAGTTTAATCACATTCAATTCAAGCAGCAGAAACTCCCTGTAACGGAATCAACCGTGACAGACTGAGATATTCCTATGTCTAGGGTCACCTTATGTCCACAAGGGCCATAGGGTGACAAAGAATCATAATTCATATATTACATGAGATGGGACATTAATAATAATTCATATTGCAGGACTGGAATATTACAAAGTGGATGTCTTGAGATATCACAAGCTGTTGCCTATTCAATCTGGGCACACAACAAGTGACTCACAAGACATTGTATAAAGGCTATTGAAGTGTCTTGAGGTGTTGGCTATTCATTGTGAAAGACACATTCTGTTGAAAAGGTGTTAACTGCAAGAAAGACTCTTTCATTGTGTGAAGCTCTCTGTTTACCCTATTGTGTTATTCTAAAGGTTAATTGAATTCTATTGATACCGGAATGTATTAATGCTCAGGTGTGATAGTATTTTTTTTTTTTTTAATTCTTTTTTTTATTAAACATTTTTCAGTAACATACATTTACAATACAAATCATACATAACAGATACACTGACATACCTACATGTACAAGTAAGTGGTCTCCTAAAATCCCCTGTATCTATCCATCTATAAGGGCACCCGATGGTCACCTAGTCGTACCCAGGGCATTTCCCCTGGTTAACCTTGTTTAGTCTCTATGATAGCTCTCTGTCCAGAGGGTATGGGACAGAGAGGGGGAGGGGGGAAGACGAAGAAGGAAGAGAATGAGAAAGAAGAAGAGAGAGAGAGAGAGAGAGAGAGAGAGAGAGCGAAAGAGAGAAGAAAAAAAAAAAAAAAAAGGGGACACCCTATTGTGTTCTAACTTTATATCATGACTTAAAAGGGAGAGGGGAGGGGAGGGATAGAGAAAAAAAATATATATAAATAAATATAAAAAATAATAAAAAAATAAATAAAAAATTATAAGTGGAAAGAGATCAATCTGTCTCTCACCTTCATTCATTCGTATGAGTGCAATAGTGTAAGACATATTTAGGGTGGCTATTCAGGCCAATAAGTATGGGTATTATTACCTAGTGAATTTAAGGGGACCAAGTTGTCCCTAATCTCATCCTCTTATTAAGGAGAGCCAAGATAAAAAGGAAAAAGGAGAGAAAAAACAAAACCCAAGTGGGGACACCCTATTGTGCTCCGAATTTATTAGGTGATTCTACTTTCCCTTGAAAAAAAAGGGAAAAGTGCAATGGTGCAGAATATATTTAATAACTATTCGTGCCTACCCAATAAGGTGGGGATTTAGGAACCTTGTGAGTTTAGGGGGACTAAGTTGTCCCTATTCTCGTCCTCTTGATAAAGAGAGAGACAATTTAAGAAGGGAAAAAAATAAATAACTAAAGGAAAGGGAGGTTTAAAGATTAAGATGGGGGGCCACCCACATCCCCACCTCCCTAGTCCTTTGTTCCGTACCTATAATTTGGTTCAGTTCTAATTCCCAACTTTCCAGTATTTTACCTGCCTCGGCTTCCCCACTGGGTGTCAGTATCTTATATATGTTGGAGAGCCCCTGCCGTCCTGCTCCCCCCCGTACTACGCCTTTTTCCCATTGATTTAAGTCATTAGGGGGCCGCAGCGGCTTCGGTAAGGTGTTTATAAAGTGTTGGACCTGTCTATAACCCCATGCATCTCCTGGTAACACTCCGTGTCTCTCTTGTAGCTCCTGAATAGAACACAGAACATCACCCTTCATTAAATCCCTCAATGTTAATGTTTCTGAGGTTGACCATCTTCGAAATATGCCACCCTCTTTCCCCGGTGGGAAATAGTCTGTACCTGTAAGAGGCATTAACGGGCTATTATAGGGCCATTCTTTCTTTTTACATATTCTGTCCCAAATTTTATACGTTTCTTTAGTCATTATGGGGGTGTCCTGAGGGAGTCCTCTATATTGCATCGGAACCCATATTCTGTTTCCCAGATCTTGAACACTTAAACTCTCTTCTACTTCTACCCACCTTTTTTTACTTATCCCCCCTCCCTCCATCTGAAACCAGTCTAGTATTCTCCTCAGAACTGATGCCTCATAGTACCTCTTAAAGTCAGGTAGTTGTAGTCCTCCCTCATGTCTTGGTCTAATCAGGGTTCCTACCGCTATGCGGGATTTTCTTTTCTTCCATATGAAACCTCTGATTATCTTGCCCAGTATTGTAAAAAAAGCTTCTGGAATTTTAATCGGGAGTGTTTGAAAAATATATAAGGCTTTAGGTAATAGCATTTGGTTTTGATGTCATTATCTCAAGGAATGTATCTGTCAGTATCGGGGCCGAATTGTCTGTCTAGATAATGTGATTGAGGTTTCTGATATGTGTGAAGATTATCTGTGATTGTGTATTGTTCAAGGATAATTGAACACTATTGATGATGCGGTGCCCAGATGTCTAGCTACGAATTAGATTGAAGCCCCCCATGGTGTGAAGGGGGGTGGAGACTACATTGTCCTGTGATTAACTGCATTATGCTTGAAACTGTATGTGTCAGATAAGCTTGTTGTGGTTGGATGGAAGGTCATAAGCGGTGGTAACCGTTACATTTGGTGGCACAGCAGTGGGATGATTCCATCATCAGAAGGACGGCTACAAGGACACAGGACAATGGAGACGCTGTATGAACGGATGAAGCTCTCTTCCCTCATGGACTTACTGGAGAGCCAGGGCAGACCGGCCAGCAACCGTAAGAAAAGGGACATTATCGCAGAACTAGTCGAAATGAATAGAGCTAAGAGGCCCAGTGTAACAGACAGGACACCTGAGGAAGAATTTTTTGATCGGGCTGTTAAACATGGACTGGCACAATATGGTCCTAATCCTCCACCGGAGATCATAGACCGGGTTATAGCGGCTGTAGATGCCACCTTGCGACAGCAAAGAAGTGCTGCAGCAGCTGAAGGCACAGCGGCACCAACTAAAGAGAGAGGAGAGGTGCAGATACCAGTCTCCATGGAAGAGGAATTCCAAAGGAGGTTACAATAGATGCGATTACAGCATAGAGGACCAGTATCAGAGGAGGTCCTGTTGGGATGGTCGGTGTCAGGAGAATATAGGAGATCAGTACTGTGTGACTGCACAGAGGAGACCAAACAATATAATTAGTGAAGTGAAAAGGTGTTTATTAACAAAAGTAAGTGAGGACAACCAGTGCAAACAGCAAACAATATATATATATATAGTCAAAGGGAGATACCGTATTCATAAACCAAGCCAGGCCGAGGTCATACACGTAGGAAGTCAGCCAATGGGTAAGGATGGGACAGGACAGAGCAGGGAGCGGATGGATGGATGATCTGCAGGGTAAGATCCAGGAAAGACAGGAATCAGGGAACAGGGCGGAAGAGTCTAAGCAGGGATCAGGATCAAGGATCACGGAACAAGATTAGACACAAAATCGGGATCAAAGACAGGGTCTGGATACAGGCTCAGGTCTGGGAGTTATGACAATACCAGGGCGAGCTCTGCTTGAGCTCACCGGGTATAAGTAGTGCTGCTGATTAAGCTTAGGTTACAGCTGAGCGGAGAAAAGGCTGTGTGCTCCATACTGCCAGGAAGCCCCCGCTGGTGGAGGCCAGTACTGCAGCCAAAATAACAGGCAGTATCACCAGCAGGGGGGACCTTCCCTGACAGTACCCCCCCCCCCCAAAGAAGCGGCCTCCGGACGCTCCAACCAGTCGTTGCTGGGGAAAGCCCATGGTGTCAAGCCGGGCAGTGGCTAAAGTTACATTAAGTGGGGAAGCAGACAGGGGCAAATCGGGCTGGGCAGCAGACTCCGGGCCCTCAAGCTGGGCAGCGGGCGTAGGCTCTGGATCCTCGAGCTGGGCAGCAAGCTCCGAGTCATCAAGCTGGGCAGCGGACGAAGGCTCCGGGTCATCGAGCTGGGCAGCGGACGAAGGCTCCGGGTCATCGAGCTGGGCAGCGGACGAAGGCTCCGGGTCATCGAGCTGGGCAGCAGACGAAGGCTCCGGGTCATCGAGCTGGGCAGCAGACGAAGGCTCCGGGTCATCGAGCTGGGCAGCAGACGAAGGCTCTGGGTCATCGAGCTGGGCAGCAGACGAAGGCTCCGGGTCATCCAGCTGGGCAGCAGACGAAGGCTCCGGGTCATCCAGCTGGGCAGCAGACGAAGGCTCCGGGTCATCGAGCTGGGCAGCAGACGAAGGCTCCGGGTCATCGAGCTGGGCAGCAGACGAAGGCTCCGGGTCATCAAGCTGGGCAGCAGACGAAGGCTCCGGGTCATCGAGCTGGGCAGAGGGCATAGGAGCAGCAGGTTGGCAGACTGGCACAGGAACAAGCGGCTGGCCGGCTGGCACAGGAACAAGCGGCTGGCAGACTGGCACAGGAACATCAGGCTGGCAGACTGGCACAGGAACAGCAGGCTGGCAGACTGGCACAGGAACAGCAGGCTGGCAGACTGGCACAGGAACAGCAGGCTGGCAGATTGGCACAGGAACAGCAGGCTGGCAGATTGGCACAGGAACAGCGGGCTGGCAAACTGGCACAGGAACAGCGGGCTGGCAAACTGGCACAGGAACAGCAGGCTGGCAAACTGGCACAGGAACAGCGGGCTGGCAGGCTGGCACAGGAACAGCAGGCTGGCACAGGAAAAGCAGACTGGCAGGCTGGCACAGGAACATCAGACCGGCAGGCTAGCACAGGAACATCGGGCCGGCAGGCTAGCACAGGAGCATCGGGCTGGCAGGCTAGCACAGGAGCATCGGGCTGGCAGGCTGGCACAGGAACATCAGGTTGGCAGGCTGGCACAGGAACATCAGGTTGGCAGGCTGGCACAGGAACATCAGGCTGGCAGGCTGGCACAGGAACATCAGGCTGGCACAGGAACATCAGGCTGGCAGACTGGCACAGGCTGGTTGGATGGCACAAGCTGGGCGGCTGGCACTGGAACAGGCTGGTTGGTTGGCACAGGCTGTGCAGCTGGCACTGGGACAGGCTGGTCGGATGGCACAAGCTGGGCAGCTGACACTGGAACAGATGGCACTGGGACGGGTTGAACAGGTGGCACTGGGACAGGTTGATCAGAGGGTACTGGGACAGGTTGGGTAACTGGCACAATGGTATGGGTTGGGAAGTACTTCCGTTTCTTTTTAGACTTAGTCACTGCAGGTTTGTTAACAGAAGGGGTGTATGAAGAGGGTGGAATTAAGTAGGAGGAAGGGTTGGAATATGGCAGAGACACAGGGATGGTAACTGGAGGAGGTTTTGTGGAGTTGTTACTGGAGAAAAGGAAGAAGCAGGTGGATAAAAAGGCAGGGTAGGAACAACAAGTAGAGACTGGGTAATAATACTTGGTAGGCTGCGGAATTAACTGAGCTGGGGCTGTCATTGGTGATGGACAGATGGATCCCTGAGAAGGCAGGTGGTCAATAGCAGGGCCGGAACGAACTGGCTTGGCTGGAATCAGAAGATCTGACCATGCCTGCAGCACAGGTTGAACAAAAGCAGGTTCACACACACCTTGTCTAATCAGAGCCTGCACAGAATCAATACACTCAGATAACTTTTGCTGGGGACAGGAGGAATAATGCTCATCAAAATAAGCCGGATCATCCTCTAATAACCACACCAGGGATTCAACTTGGTCACGACAAAAGGGGGGAGAGAAGTCATCACTACCATCAGGAAAAAATGACAGAGCCGGCTTAACACACAACCGCATTAATGTCTGAACATCATCAAAAGTCATGTACCCCTGATCTGCCCAGGAATGAGCCGATCGGATAGTTTCCATCAGTTGGTCACTAGTCCAACCCTCCAAAACCTGATGACAAGCCCCCTCATCCTCTTCTGCCAGCAGAGAAAGGTAAAGGTTTTTTATTGTAATCCATGTTTTAGAGCACTACACCAGAATGGTTCCTCAATGCAGTCACGTCTGATCAAGGGATGGCCCTGGTATACTGTCAGGAGAATATAGGAGATCAGTACTGTGTGACTGCACAGAGGAGACCAAACAATATAATTAGTGAAGTGTAAAGGTGTTTATTAACAAAAGTAAGTGAGGACAACCAGTGCAAACAGCAAACAATATATATATAGTCAAAGGGAGATACCGTATTCATAAACCAAGCCAGGCCGAGGTCATACACGTAGGAAGTCAGCCAATGGGTAAGGATGGGACAGGACAGAGCAGGGAGCGGATGGATGGATGAGCTGCGGGGTAAGATCCAGGAAAGACAGGAATCAGGGAACAGGGCGGAAGAGTCCAGACAGAGATCAGGATCAAGGATCATGGAACAAGATTAGGCACAAAATCGGGATCAAAGACAGGGTCTGGATACAGGCTCAGGTCTGGGAGATATAACAATACCAGGGCGAGCTCTGCTTGAGCTCGCCAGGTATAAGTAGTGCTGCTGATTAAGCTCAGTTAGCTCGGGAGCAGCAAAACCAAGGAAAGGTCCTGCCCTTCATCTATGCAAGGTACTGGCCGCAGTATGACGTACGAATGCTGTTGTTGGGGGAACAACCGAAGCAGGAGTGGATAGCAGAGTTAAGCAGGCTGATCCGGGCAGAGATGCAGCTGGACGAGAGCTACAGAGCCCTCCGGTGGTATGTAGCCCAAGAGTGCCCGTGGTCAGCGGATGACAGGCCCACAGAAGTCTATGACTATGATGGCCTTAGATTGTTGTATTGGAGGATGTCCAGTGATCCCGACTTCGGGGATGATCGGGAGTGGCGCTTGGAGGACATAATGGAGCACAGAGAGGAAAAATTGAATATCTCGGGAGGCCACTGGTCACAGGAAGATTTAGAATTTCTGGCCATTCAAGAATGGGAGCAGGAGGTCAACTACAGACAGCTGCTAGACTCGGCCCAGCAGCAGGGTGGGGCTCCCGTTGCCTGGGACTATGAGGAAAGTTCATATGACAACTGTGAACTCCTGGCTGATGAATCGGCAGTGGAAAATATGGAGATTTTCATCCCTAAAGCCAAAGCGGATGGTGTGGAGTTCCAGAGAGCCGGGGCGGTTGGCCCCTCCCTCCAGCAACAAGCTGAGGTGGTAAAGCTTTTACCCCCAGCTGAATGGCAACAGAGCAGGGTGCCCCAGGCCTCTGCTCCCAACTAGCAGAAGAGGGGGACCCTGTGGTAGTGGATTGGACTGTGGTCTCCACTCACAGCAACCCAGCGGAAGAGCTGGCAACAGAACAGAGGGTCACGGACCTCTGCTCTCCACTAACGGAAGAGGGGACCCTGTGGTAGTGGATGGGACTGTGGTCTCCACTCACAGCAACCCAGCAGAAGAGCTGGCAACAGAACAGAGTGCTCCAGGCCTCTGCTCCTCACTAACAGAAGAGGGGGTCCCTGTGGTAGTGGATGGGACTGTGGTCTCCACTCACAGCAACCCAGCGGAAGAGCTGGCAACAGAGCAGAGTGCCCCAGGCCTCTGCTCCTCACTAACAGAAGAGGGGGTCCCTGTGGTAGTGAATGGGACTGTGGTCTCCACTAACAGCAACCCAGCGGAAGAGCTGGCAACAGAGCAGAGTGCCCCAGGCCTCTGCTCCTCACTAACAGAAGAGGGGGTCCCTGTGGTAGTGAATGGGACTGTGGTCTCTACTAACAGCAACCCAGCGGAAGAGCTGGCAACAGAGCAGAGTGCCCCAGGCCTCTGCTCCTCACTAACAGAAGAGGGGGTTCCTGGGGTAGTGGATGGGACTTCAGTCTCCACTGGCACAACCCCAGAAAATGGTACAGGACTGGGAAAGGAGGATGTCGGCTTTGCTTTGCAAGCACTGTGGGGTTTTCACCTAGCACCAGTGGATGGGACTTCAGTCTCCACTGGTATACCCCAGGAAGGGGGGGGGCAGTTGGCCCAGACCCCCAACAGCATGATGGACTGAGCCCAGCCACCCTGCCTTCTCCCCAGCGGCAGGCATGTTCTCTGAGAGAGGCAGAGGTTGGCGGGGTGAGTAATGCTCAGTTTGGAGCCATTTATTTGGGGTACAGTATGGATACCAGCATGGGAGGACTGGAACTACTGACGGATTTCGGAGTCAACCCCTTTGGGGTTCCCACCTGTGTCCGTCTCCCACCGAAAGGGGAGAGATGTAACGGAATGAACCTTGACAGACTGAGATATTCCTATGTCTAGGGTCACCTTATGTCCACTAGGGCCATAGGGTGACAAAGAATCATAATTCATATATTACATGAGATGGGACATTAAAGCGGAGCTCCACCCATGAAAACAACATTTTGCCATGTTGTTTAAAAATTTTTTTTAAAAAAACCTGAAAAAAAAAAAAAAAATACTCACCCGAAATAGCTGTTGCTATGCGGAAGTCCGTAATCTGCCTCACCTGCACCGCGGTCCGATTTCTTCTTGTCCTTCTCCTTGTGAATGGGGCACGCTGCTTTCTGGGAACTGTGTGTGTTCTCAGAGAGCAGCGCACCCATTCACAAGCCAGCGTGAGACTCGCGCAGGCACAGTAGGAAACGGGCAGTGAAGCCGTACGGCTTCACTGCCTGTTTCCCATAGTGTGAATGGCGGCGCGGGACTCGGAGCGATCGTGGGACCGGCATCGGGGGGGCCATCAGCGCGGGCGCCTAGGACAGGTAAGTGTCCTTATTTAAAGTCAGCAGCTACACTGTTAGTAGCTGCTGACTTTAAAATAAAAAAATTCGCGGCTGGAGCTCCGCTTTAATAATAATTCATATTGCAGGACTGGAATATTACAAAGTGGATGTCTTGAGATATCACAAGCTGTTGCCTATTCAATCTGGGCACACGACAAGTGACTCACAAGACATTGTATAAAGGCTATTGAAGTGTCTTGAGGTGTTGGCTATTCATTGTGAAAGACACATTCTGTTGAAAAGGTGTTAATTGCAAGAAAGACTCTTTCATTGTGTGAAGCTCTCTGTTTACCCTATTGTGTTATTCTAAAGGTTAATTGAATTCTATTGATACCGGAATGTATTAATGCTCAGGTGTGATAGTATTTGGTTTTGATGTCATTATCTCAAGGAAGGTATCTGTCAGTATCGGGGCCGAATTGTCTGTCTAGATAATGTGATTGAGGTTTCTGATATGTGTGAAGATTATCTGTGAAAAAGAATCGCATCAGCTACTCGGCCCTTCTTTTGCATCAGAGCCAATCAGAATAACTCGAATATTCGGCAAAAGGAATATTGCGCGATATTCCTTTTGCCGAATATTCGAGTTATTCTGATTGGCTCTGATGCAAAAGAAGGGCGGAGAAGATAATCGCGCAATAGGAATATTGCGCGATTATCTTCTCCGCCCTTCTTTTCCCCCTTATTCTCCTTTCTTTTAAGTAGAGTTAGTGTAGAGTTAGTGTTTAGTGCATATTAGTTTAGTAATACAGGAAATGATCTCCGTTTATGAGAATTTCGCAATCATTTTCGCAAAAAAAAAATTCTCAGTTGTCTCAGTTGAGTATTAGAGGGGGCTGAGGGGGAGCTGCACACAGAAGGTTTTTCACCTTCATGCATAGAATGCATGTGGGGACACAAATGTGTGGGGACACCAATGTGGGGACACAGATGTATGAGGAGACTGGTGGGGACAAATATGTGTGAGGAGACTGGTGGGGACACCAATGTGGGGACACAAGTGTGGGGACACTGATTTGTGGGGAGACTGGTGGGGACACATGTATGGGGACACCAATGTGGGGACACAGATGTATGAGGAGACTGGTGGGGTAACAGATGTGTGGGGACAACAGTGTGGGGACACAGAATTGTGGGGACACCAGTGTGGGGGCACAGATGTATGAGGAGACTGGTGGGGACACAGATGTGTGGGGACACCAGTGTGGGGACACAGATGTGTGGGGACCCAGATGTGTGGGGACATAAATGTATGAGGAGACTGGTGGGGGTCACAGATGTGTGGGGACACCAATGTGGGGACACAGATGTGTGGGGACACCAGTGTGGGGACACAAATGTGTGGGGACACAAGTGTGGGGACATAGATGTGTGGGGACACAGATGTGTGGGGGCACAGATGTGTGGGGAGACTGGTGGGGACACAGATGTATGGGGACACCAATGTGGGGACACAGATGTATGAGGAGACTGGTGGGGTAACAGATGTGTGGGGACAACAGTGTGGGGACACAGAATTGTGGGGACACCAGTGTGGGGGCACAGATGTATGAGGAGACTGGTGGGGTAACAGATGTGTGGGGACAACAGTGTGGGGACACAGAATTGTGGGGACACCAGTGTGGGGGCACAGATGTATGAGGAGACTGGTGGGGTAACAGATGTGTGGGGACACCAGTGTGGGGACACAGATGTGTGGGGACCCAGATGTGTGGGGACATAAATGTATGAGGAGACTGGTGGGGGTCACAGATGTGTGGGGACACCAATGTGAGGACACAGATGTATGGGGACACCAATGTGGGGACACAGATGTATGGGGACACCAATGTGAGGACACAGATGTATGGGGACACCAATGTGGGGACACAGATGTATGGGGACACCAATGTGGGGACACAGATATATGGGGACACCAATGTGGGGACACAGATGTATGGGGACACCAATGTGAGGACACAGATGTATGGGGACACCAATGTGGGGACACAGATGTATGGGGACACCAATGTGGGGACACAGATGTATGGGGACACCAATGTGAGGACACAGATGTATGGGGACACCAATGTGGGGACACAGATGTATGGGGACACCAATGTGGGGACACAGATGTATGGGGACACCAATGTGAGGACACAGATGTATGGGGACACCAATGTGAGGACACAGATGTATGGGGACACCAATGTGGGGACACAGATGTATGGGGACACCAATGTGGGGACACATGTATGGGGACACCAATGTGGGGACACAGATGTATGGGGACACCAATGTGAGGACACAGATGTATGGGGACACCAATGTGAGGACACAGATGTATGGGGACACCAATGTGGGGACACAGATGTATGGGGACACCAATGTGGGGACACAGATGTATGGGGACACCAATGTGGGGACACAGATGTATGGGGACACCAATGTGGGGACATAGATGTATGAGTAGACTGGTGGGGTAACAGATGTGTGGGGACATAGATGTATGAGGAGACTGGTGGGGTCACAGATGTATGAGGAGACTGGTGGGGACACAAATGTGTGGGGACACCAATGTGGGGACACAGATGTATGAGGAGACTGGTGGGGACAAATATGTGTGAGGAGACTGGTGGGGACACCAATGTGGGGACACTGATTTGTGGGGAGACTGGTGGGGACACATGTATGGGGACACCAATGTGGGGACACAGATGTATGAGGAGACTGGTGGGGTAACAGATGTGTGGGGACAACAGTGTGGGGACACAGAATTGTAGGGACACCAGTGTGGGGGCTCAGATGTATGAGGAGACTGGTGGGGACACAGATGTGTGGGGACACCAGTGTGGGGACACAGATGTGTGGGGACATAAATGTATGATTTGTGGGGAGACTGGTGGGGACACATGTATGGGGACACCAATGTGGGGACACAGATGTATGAGGAGACTGGTGGGGTAACAGATGTGTGGGGACAACAGTGTGGGGGACACAGAATTGTAGGGACACCAGTGTGGGGTCACAGATGTATGAGGAGACTGGTGGGGACCCAGATGTGTGGGGACACCAATGTGGGGACACAGATGTATGAGGAGACTGGTGTGGACACAGATGTATGAGGAGACTGGTGGGGATCACAGATGTGTGGGGAAACCAATGTGAGGACACAGATGTATGGGGACACCAATGTGAGGACACAGATGTATGGGGACACCAATGTGGGGACACAGATGTATGGGGACACCAATGTGGGGACACAGATATATGGGGACACCAATGTGGGGACACAGATGTGGGGGAGACTGGTGAGGACACGGATGTAAAACCTCATGCACGCTGGTAGTTTAACCCGCTGAATGATGCTCCAGCGTTTTATTTGACGACAGGACCATCATCCAGTTCTGCTGTCAACAGTAAGTAAAATTCTATTCTTCTACTGTGGATTTATTTACTTAAATTATTTTTCCGGCCCGCGGATATGAGTAAAATATAGAATGTGGCCCTCGAAGTAAAAAGTTTGGAGACCCCTGCTCTAGGGTGTTAGAAAAAAATACATATATAATGTTTGGGGGTTTTAAGTAATTTTCTAGCAAAAAAAAAGTTTTAGTCTCGTAAACACCAAATCTGAAAAATTAGCCCGGTGTCCACAACATGTTAAATTCATTATGCAAAATAGCAAGGAAAGTGCCTAAATACACATTTACCAACCAGGGTGTCTGCAGCTGTACAGGCATGCTGGGACTTGTAGTTTTGTAACACCAGGAGACAAATTGTTTGGGAAATACTAATATCTGATCTTATATACTAACTTTTAAACTAGTCTAAAATGCAGTTAAAGATTATTCAAATACTTACACAGATCAGCATCTTTTCCTCACTTGGTGTCAGATTGCTCCCGACCATTTTTTACAAAGAAATCTGGGCACTTGACCAACATACACTTCCTATGGAAAATGAAACTGGCAAGTGTCCAAGTTCCAGGAAGTAGTCGCGCGTGCGTGTTGTTCGCGCGATTGCGCATGCACGCTCGAGAAATTCGCAATACTGTTTTTAGCTAAAATAACACATATATTCGATTTCAGAGTGTTACTGTCGAAATTCCGCAATGAATTTCTCATTCGCATTTTGTGAAATTTCGATAAAATATCTCGAATATTCGATTTCAGAATGAGCCAATCAGAGCGCTCCTAAAGCATGTACCGAAATTCTGCCAAAAAATCACAATCGCATTTTTGCGAAATTTCGATAAAATATCAAGAATATTCTGAGCCAATCAGAGTGCTCCATTCCGCATTTCTCGAAATTTCGCAATTATTTTGTATTATAACATATCACGAATATTCTTAGCCAATCAGAGTGCTCCTTCCACATTTGCCGAATATTCGCAATTATTTTGTATTGTAATATATCACGAATATTCTGAGCCAATCAAAGTGCTCCATTCCGCATTTCTCGAAATTTCGCAATTATTTTGTATTATAACATATCACGAATATTCTTAGCCAATCAGAGTGCTCCTTCCACATTTGCCGAATATTCGCAATTATTTTGTATTGTAATATATCACGAATATTCTGAGCCAATCAAAGTGCTCCATTCCGCATTTCTCGAAATTTCGCAATTATTTTGTATTGTAAAATATCACGAAAATTCTGAGCCAATCAGAGTGCTCCATTCCGCATTTCTCGAAATTTCGCAATTATTCTGTATTATAAAATATCACAAATATTCTGAGCCAATCAGAGTGCTCCTTCCGCATTTCTCGAATATTCGCATTCGCATTCGCAATAGCGAAAATTCGCAATGATTTCATTTTCAAAAAATATCACGAATATTCGTATTTAGCGAATATATCTCGAATATTCGACAATATATTCGAGATATATCGCGAAATCGAATATGGCATATTCTGCTCAACACTAGTTTTGAAGTGGTTAACTAAACTGACTAGCCTGCCTGCTCTATCTATCTATCTATCTATCTAGTAATAAAGACACTGTCTCTCTCTCTCTCTACAGGACTGATCTCTTTAACAACGCCGCCTCACACTACACAAGGCCGCCTTGCAGGCAGCCTTTTATCGTGTGGGGCGTGTACTAAACCCCCTGAGCCATAATTGGCCAAAGCCACCCTGGCTTTGGCCAATTATGGCTCTCTGTTTTTTTGCGTGCTGTGATTGGCCAAGCATGTGGGTCATAGTGCATGCTTGGCCAATCATCAGTGCGCAATGCCGCAGTGAATTATGGGCCGTGACGCGTCACTCGAATTTGTCGCGAATGACCCATTTTGTTCGAATTTCGATGAACAGACGAACAGACGATGTTCAAGTCGAACATACGTTTGAATCGAACGCGGAGCTCATCCCTAGTGGCCAGACAGAAGCCACTCCTCAGTAAAAGACACATGACAGCTGTTCTGTTGGTCCTGGACTAGACAATGGAAAACTGACTCCGCACCTGGAGAACTAAGTCACTGCAGGCTGAAATACGATGTTATCAGCAGTGCCAAGATGGTATGATATAGAACCAGCACAATGATATGACGGGAGAGCTATTCCTGCTGCAAATGTAAAAAACATGAACTCAATGCAAACAACTAAATATCCTGAAGAAATACAAATACTGTACCTGCCAAATAATTTCCCAAAGAATTTGATTTATTTTTTTTCAATCCAGCCAATAATTTCACACAGCTTTTTAGAAGTTCTGTGTTCCTTGTATTGTTTAACCACTTCAATACAAGGCACTTACCCCCCTTCCTGCCCAAGCCAATTTTCAGCTTTTAGCGCTGTCACTTTTTAAACGACAATTGCACAGTCATTTTTTTTATCAGTTTGTTCCCAAAATTCTTTTGGTGGTATTTGATCACCTCTGCAGTGTTTATTTTTTGCTAAACAAATAAAAAAAAGACCAACACTTACAGGCACTGATAAGGCGGCACCGATGAGTTGGCACCAATGAGGTGGCACTGATAGGTGGCACTGATGGGCACCGATAGGTGGCACTGATAGGTGGCACTGATATGCATCACTGATGGACATTAAAAGATGGCACTGATGGCCACTCATAGGTGGCACTGGTGGGCACTGATAAGCACTGCACTGATGGGTACTTATGGGTGGCACTGATAGGCATCACTGCTGGGCACTGATAGGCAGCACTGCTGGGCAGTGATGGGCACTGATAGGCAGCACTAATAGCTGGCACTGATAGATTGCACTGATAGGCATATCTCTTGTAGTTTAGGGTGGCATACCTGTTGGGGTTCCTTTGTGGGGGCGCCAGACTGATTTGTCTTGTGGCCCAGTCCACCTCATAAGACTGGCGCTATACTAAAAGTGTAGAGCAAGCCGGCTGAGATTCTTTTTATGCTGCCCCCCTGCAAAGTGCTGCCCTAGGTCTGGACCTTGTTGGCCTAGGCCAAGATACAGTGTTGCACCCAGTAAGGATAACTGTACCACTGCCTGGCTGTCATTTTGTTATAGTGTGGGGTACAAGTGTGGGGACACTGATTTGTGGGGAGACTGGTGCGGAAACAGATGTATGGGGACACCAGTCTCCCCACAAATCAGTGTCCCCACACTTGTGTCCCCACACATCTGTGACCCAACCAGTGTCCTCATACATCTGTGTCCCCACATTCGTGTCCCCATGCATCTGTGATCCCCACCAGTCTCCTCATACATCTTCACCCCACCAGTCCCCTCATACATCTATGTCCCCACACATCTGTGACTCCACCAGTCTCCCCATAAATCAGTGTCCCAACACTTGTGTCCCCACACATCTGTGTCCACACACTGGTATCCCCACACATCTGGGTCCCCACACATCTGGGTCCCCACACATCTGTGTCCCCACACATCTGTTTCCCTACCAGTCTCCTCATACATCTGTGTCCCCACATTGGTTTCCCCACCAGTCTCCTCATACATCTGTGTCCCCACATCGGTGTCCCCACACATCTGTGTCCCCATTAAACCCCCCTCCACTGGTGTCCCCATAAGAGCACCCCCCCACTGGTGTCCCCATTAGAGCACCCCCCCACTGGTGTCCCCATTAGAGCACCCCCCCACTGGTGTCCCCATTAGAGCACCCCCCCACTGGTGTCCCCATTAGAGAACCCCCCCACTGGTGTCCCCATAAGAGCACCCCCCCCTACTTGTCACTTGTATCCCCATTAGAGCACCTCCCACTTGTGTCCCCATCAGAATTATCAGCACCCGGATGTTTGTGCCATATCAGAGCCATTCAGCCACCCTCCACAGTAGTGTACAGTAATCATCTCGCATCAGCCCCCCTCCCTCCTCCATGCATGTGTACTTTACCAGCGCGTCAGACATTACACACACTGGCTGTTCAGACCTGCTGCACTTCCCGACTCCCGCCCCGCCTTAATACACACTCGTTACTGGTTAACAGCGAGGCGGGAGGCGGAGCAGGGAGGTGTGGCAACGGGTCTAAAACAAATCATTGGCTCCTAGGATGCCCGTGGACCCAGCAGCCAACACAAACACAGTGAGACGCCGGGAGAGATTGCGGGACCTGTGCTGCATATTGCTAGGGACGAATATTCAGCGCAGGTTCCACAACTAACAGGTGGACCAGTGACTCCAGCTGCGTGCCGGAGGAAATGGCCTGGCGGGCCGGATGTGGCCCGCGGGCTGTACTTTGGAGACCCCTGCCCTAGAGAATGAAATGGTAATCATTGCAATATTTTTTGTCACACCGTATTTGCGCAGCGGTCTTACAAGCGCACTTTTTTTGGAAAAAAATAACTTTTTTGAATTGGAAAATAACACAACAATAAATTTTGCCCAATTTTTTTAGATTTTGTGAAAGATAAAGTTACGCCGAGTAAAATGATACCCAACATGTCACGCTCAAAAATTGTGCCTGCTCATGGCATGGCGTCAAACTTTCACCCTTAAAAATCTCGATAGGTGACGTTTTAAAAATTCTACAGTTTGCTTTTTTGGAGGTACAGAGTAGCTCTAGGGCTAGAATTATTGCTCTCGCTCTAACGATCGCGTCGATACCAAACTTGTGTTGTTTGAACACCGTTTTCATATGCGGGCGCTACTTGCTTATGCGTCACTGTTTCCTAAACGGAGCCTACAGCTGTTGCAAAACAACTCCCCGTTATTACCGGACAGCCATTAACTGTCCAGCCATGCTCCTAGTTAAAGTATAATTGTTGTACAGCTGGTGACGGTGAGCAACATGGTGTATCAGAGCATGCTGGTAGTTGTAGTTTTTAAATAACATCAACTCCATTATTTATTCTAAATTAATTCATCAAAATGTCAAAAAAAAATGGCAAGATATAAAATCTGTCATGTTAACCCTGTCATTGATTAATAAGGCGAGAATGCTCCCAATGTTGAATACCATAGATTTCCGTCATATATCCATAAGGCTTTAAACAAAAGTATTATAATATACTTTGTTCTTCATCTTGCAGACGTTCCTGGAAACGGGGTATGATCAGCTGCAGAGGCAGTCGGAAAAAAAAGAGGTGGTGCGCTCCATTATAGACAAATTAAGCGGACATCATGGCGGCCCACCAGATCACATGGCCATCCTAAAGAAATGGTCCGACCTGAAGAGGCGCCATATGGACCGTGTCAGGCGTCTCCGTCTTAAATATCACCCAGGTAAGTTATTGCTGACAGTTATGTTTTTTTTTTCTAAAGTGTATTTCGTGCGTGTACTCGAGAGAGGAGCCGGACTGCAGGATTTGGGAGTAGGCAGGCCTCCCCCAGAGGCAATCTGCCACCTTTCTCCATGCCCCGGGTGACAATGGCGGGTGTGAGGGGGTCCTCACATACAGCCCGTCCTACCTGCTCCGCTTTGAAGCCCAACGTGGCAGAGGGACTCCCTATAAGGGAGTGAGAGGATTTGCCCGCTCAACCAGCCCCGTTAGTCCTTCGCCTCTCTTTTTAGAGACCGCGTGGTCAGAGTGCGTGCATGTTAACCCAATTTAGAGTGCGTGTGTAAGTGTGGTGGTTTTTGTGGGAGGGGGGTGGGCGTACTAACCGCGGGATTACCTCGCATAGCACTCCCACCGGAGGCCGGGCTGAGACCACCAAACTCAATTAACATGTAGCCGAGAGCGGGATCAGAACCCCTAGCTGCAGAGGTGAATGGCTTGTCAGCGCAGTGGCAATCGCGTTGACCCACCGCAGCTCCTTTGGTGACAGTTATTTAAGGTCATATGTAATTAATGTAAGGGCAGATGTTGTTAACCCAGACGCCATGTTGTGGTAACATATATCACCACCAGCCAAGGTATTCATAGTACTGTTGAAAAAAGACATGGGACAGCAGACAGCAACACAGAAGTTATGTGGGAACATACATTTCCCATTGCTTTGCATGGGACTTTAAACAAAAACCACGACCATCACAAATGGGGGTAGTTAATAGGTAAATTAACGATCCTATACTTTAAGTGGACGTGTAAGTAACATGTGACCAAGTGTTATCGAAATATCTACAGCTGTTATGAAGTAACATGTATTTCCCATAGAGTTGAATGGGAATTTAAAGAAAAACCCCGACCATGGCAAATGGGGGAGGGTAAGGCTTAAATCACCTATCCTATGTTTGTGGCTGACATATAAGTAACCTGTGTGCCAAGTTTCATGTAAATATCTTTCGCCGTTTGGACGTGATGCTGGTACATACATACATACAGACACGTTGAGTTTTATATATATAGATTACCACTCAATTCCTGTGTTAGGCGTGGGGTTTTCATAGTAATCCCGTGTGATCCATCAGGCCCTTTTTTTAACATGAGATCGTCTGAACAAAACAAAGGAGACAAAAACAGCTCATTTTACCATGGTGGCAGCCCAGCTCACGCTCAGTCCCCTGTAGTGCCCACAAGACCCTTTAATATAACATTTTCCCATTGGTTAACTGTCTATATAAATTAATTTGTATTCATATACAATACAGCAGAGTACACCGAATTTGCATACGTCATTAGAAAATATTTTTCTAATATATGAACATTGTGTTATTATAGGAGCTCCGCTACCAGCTGTGCGCACCAAGCGCACAAGACGCCAGCACAATGAGGAGGAGGAAGAAGAGGAGGATGCGGCAGAGGAGGATGCGGCAGAGGAGGATGCGGCAGAGGAGGAGAGGGATGAGGAGGATCAGCCAGGGACCTCCCACTCGCCAGCCACCGCTCCTGTTGTGGAGCATGTCCCCCCCAAAATAATCCAGACATTGAAGATTTGGATATGCTGGTCGCTGGAGAGGTGGAGGTGCCTCAAACTGAAGGTCCGCTGAGCCTCGTTCAGGAAGGTAAATATGTGCACAAAGATTAATAACATTTCAACAATAAAATGTAGATATAAAAATGGACAACATATAAAGCGCACCCGTCAGATTGCAGAACCATAATATGGTATTTATGATAGAAGTATACAGGTAGTGCAGTATTATTAGGCAAGTTGTATTTTTGAGGATTCATTGTATTATTGAACAACAACCATGTTCTCAATGAACCTCAAAAACTCAATAATATCAAAGCTGAATATTTTTGGAAGTAGTTTTTATTTTGTTTTTAGTGTTAGCTATTTTAGGGGGATATCTGTGTGTGCAGGTGAGTACTATTACTGTGCTGAATTATTAGGCAACCTAACAAAAAAAAAATATATATACCCATTTCAATTATTTATTTTTAACAGTGAAACCAATATAACATCTCAACATTCCCAAATATACATTTCTGACATTCAAAAACAAAACAAAAACAAATCAGTGACCAATATAGCCACCTTTCTTTGCAAGGACACTCAAAAGCCTGCCATCCATGGATTCTGTCAGTGTTTTGATCTGTTCACCATCAACATTGCGTGCAGCAGCAACCACAGCCTCCCAGACAATGTTCAGAGAGGTGTACTCTTTTCCCTCCTTGTAAATCTCACATTTGATGATGGACCACAGGTTCTTCTCAATGGGGTTCAGATCAGGTGAACAAGGAGGCCATGTCATTCGTTTTTTTTCTTTAATACACTTTCTTGCCAGGCACGCTGTGGAGTACTTGGACGCGTGTGCTGGAGCATTGTCCTGCATGAAAATCATGTTTTTCTTGAAGGATGCAGACTTCTTCCTGTACCACTGCTTGAAGAAGGGGTCTTCCAGAAACTGGCAGTAGGACTGGGAGTTGAGCTTCACTCCATCCTCAACCCCAAAAGGCCCCACAAGCTCATCTTTGATGATACCAGCACAAACCAGTACTCCACCTCCACATTGCTGGCGTCTGAGTCGGACTGGAGCTCTCTGCCCTTTACCAATCCAGCCACTGGCCCATTCCTTTGGTCCATCAAGACTCACTCTCATTTCAGCAGTCCATACAACGGTAGAAAAATCAGTCTTGAGATATTTCTTGGCCCAGTCTTGACGTTTCAGCTTGTGGGTCTTGTTCAGTGGTGGTCGTCTTTCAGCCTTTCTTACCTTGGCCATGTCTCTGAGTATTGCACACCTTGTGCTTTTGGGCACTCCAGTGATGTTGCAGCTCTGAAATATGGCCAAACTGGTGGCAAGTGGGATCTTGGCAGCTGCACGCTTGACTTTTCTCAGTTCATGGGCAGTTATTTTGCGCCTTGGTATTTCCACACGCTTCTTGCGACCCTGTTGACTATTTTGAATGAAATGCTTGATTGTTCGATGATCACGCTTCAGAAGCTTTTCAATTTTAAGAGTGCTGCATCCCTCTGCTAGATACCTCTCTATTTTTGACTCTTCAGAGACTGTCAAGTCCTTCTTTTGACCCATCTTGCCAAAGGAAAGGAAGTTGACTAATAATTATGCACACCTGATGTAGAGTGTTGATGTCATTAGACCACACACCTTCTCATTACAGAGTTGTACATTACCTAATATGCCTAATTGGTAGTAGGCTTTCGAGCCTACACAGCTTGGAGTAAGACAACATGCATAAAGAGGATGATGTGGTCCAATTACTCATTTGCCTAATAATTTTGCACTCCCGGTCTGTGCTAGACACATAACAAGTGTATAGACATGATAATGATTGATTAATAAGCAACAGAAATATTTTATGCATTTGTTAAGGGTCTTTGAAAACAAATTGTTTTTGCTTGTATCCTAACAGCTGCAAAAGAATTGAAGTATTTCCAAGCAGCTCAGACAAAAATTGCTGACAGGATAAGGGGTAATCAGAGGCAAATAAAATATCTTCTGAAGCAGAACGAAGAGATGGAGAAGGAACTGGCCAAAATTCATGACAAACGGGAAGAAACCGTGAATCGCCTGAATAGTTACCTTGAGTTGTAATATGTTTAATAAAAAGTTTTATTTTTTTGAAATGTTTCCTTTGTTTTTGAGATAGATTTTTAGGTTTTTCAACACATCTAACTTCACATCTAACACATCAACATCAACAAATCTAACTTCATAATAAGAAAAATAATTGTATACTATTATTTTATTTAACACAAAACTAGGACAAACTAAAGTACACAGACACAGTCACGACGAACACAAACTAAACTGTTGAAAAATGAACATAACAAAAGCAACAATAGATATATATTGAGATATAGAGAGAGAGAGCAAGAAAGAGAGAGAGAGTGCAGATTTGCTCTTGCATACAGGCTAATGGTTGCAGTATAATGGTTGCAGTATAAAGGCCGCAAATCAGGGTTTAATATAAAGTTCATTGTTTTAGTTACACTTGCTGTTACGATCCCGTCTGGTAGCTTGTAGCGGAGGCTGTTGGTGGATCCGCTGTGCCAGAGAGGTCATGAAGCATTACTCAGCATGGAGGCAGCAGCAGTAGTATTAAAATATAATGTAACTAGAAAAGATACAATTTCAGGGTAAATTGTGCGTCGTGGTCTTGCCTCCACCAATACTACTGACTGGAGACGGTGCCCCTAGAGATGTAAATGTGATCCAACCGAGTGTCAATCCAGTTCGGTCCATTGCCCCATCGAAAACTGCTCCATCAAAAACTAGCCCATCAAAACTGCACCATAAAAACTAGGGCTGCGCATCTTCACCCGTCTCACGATTCGATGCAATTTTCGATTATCAAGTCCACGATTCGATTTGATTCCGCGATGCATCACGAACGATGCATCACGATTGCAGCGCAAGTGCGCATGGCTCTCCCCCCAAAATACTAAAGGAGATTATCAGAGACTGCAGACATAGTACAAGAGATGGTCAGAGACTGCAGACATAGTACAGGAGATTGTCAGAGACTGCAGACATAGTACAGGAGATGGTCAGAGACTGCAGACATAGTACAGGAGATGGTCAGAGACTGCAGACATAGTACAGGAGATGGTCAGAGACTGCAGACATAGTACATGAGATGGTCAGAGACTGCAGACATAGTACATGAGAAGGTCAGAGACTGCAGACATAGTACATGAGATGGTCAGACTGCAGACATAGTACAGGAGATGGTCAGAGACTGCATACATATTACAGGAGATTGTCAGAGACTGCAGACATAGTACATGATATGGTCAGAGACTGTAGACATAGTACATGAGATGGTCAGACTGCAGACATAGTACAGGAGATGGTCAGAGACTGAAGACATAGTACAGCAGATGGTCAGAGACTGCAGACATAGTACATGATATGGTCAGACTGCAGACATAGTACAGGAGATGGTCAGAGACTGCAGACATAGTACAGGAGATTGTCAGAGACTGCAGACATAGTACAGGAGATGGTCAGAGACTGCAGACATAGTACAGGAGATGGTCAGAGACTGCAGACATAGTACATGAGATGGTCAGACTACAGACATAGTACAGGAGATGGTCAGAGACTGCAGACATAGTACATGAGATGGTCAGAGACTGCAGACATAGTACATGAGATGGTCAGACTGCAGACATAGTACATTAGATGGTCAGAGACTGCAGACATAGTACATGAGATGGTCAGACTGCAGACATAGTACAGGAGATGGTCAGAGACTGCAGACAGTACAGCAGATGGTCAGAGACTGCAGACATAGTACATGAGATGGTCAGACTGCAGACATAGTACAGGAGATGGTCAGACTGCAGACATATTACAGGAGATTGTCAGAGACTGCAGACATAGTACAGGAGATGGTCAGAGACTGCAGACATAGTACATGAGATGGTCAGACTACAGACATAGTACAGGAGATGGTCAGAGACTGCAGACATAGTACAGGAGATTGTCAGAGACTGCAGACATAGTACAGGAGATTGTCAGAGACTGCAGACATAGTACAGGAGATGGTCAGAGACTGCAGACATAGTACATGAGATGGTCAGACTACAGACATAGTACAGGAGATGGTCAGAGACTGCAGACATAGTACAGGAGATGGTCAGACTGCAGACATATTACAGGAGATTGTCAGAGACTGCAGACATAGTACAGGAGATGGTCAGAGACTGCAGACATAGTACAGGAGATGGTCAGAGACTGCAGACATAGTACATGAGATGGTCAGACTGCAGACATAGTACATGAGATGGTCAGAGACTGCAGACATAGTACATGAGATGGTCAGACTGCAGACATAGTACAGGAGATGGTCAGAGACTGCAGACATAGTACAGCAGATGGTCAGAGACTGCAGACATAGTACATGATATGGTCAGACTGCAGACATAGTACAGGAGATGGTCAGAGACTGCAGACATAGTACAGGAGATGGTCAGAGACTGCAGACATAGTACAGGAGATGGTCAGACTGCAGACATATTACAGGAGATTGTCAGAGACTGCAGACATAGTACAGGAGATGGTCAGAGACTGCAGACATAGTACATGAGATGGTCAGACTGCAGACATAGTACAGGAGATGGTCAGACTGCAGACATATTACAGGAGATTGTCAGAGACTGCAGACATAGTACAGGAGATGGTCAGAGACTGCAGACATAGTACATGAGATGGTCAGACTGCAGACATATTACAGGAGATTGTCAGAGACTGCAGACATAGTACAGGAGATGGTCAGAGACTGCAGACATAGTACAGGAGATGGTCAGAGACTGCAGACATAGTACATGAGATGGTCAGAGACTGCAGACATAGTACATGAGAAGGTCAGAGACTGCAGACATAGTACATGAGATGGTCAGACTGCAGACATAGTACAGGAGATGGTCAGAGACTGCAGACATATTACAGGAGATTGTCAGAGACTGCAGACATAGTACATGATATGGTCAGACTGCAGACATAGTACAGGAGATGGTCAGAGACTGCAGACATAGTACAGGAGATTGTGAGAGACTGCAGACATAGTACAGGAGATGGTCAGAGACTGCAGACATAGTACAGGAGATTATCAGAGACTGCTGACATAGTACAGGAGATGGTCAGAGACTGCAGACATAGTACATGAGATGGTCAGACTGCAGACATAGTACATGAGATGGTCAGAGACTGCAGACATAGTACATGAGATGGTCAGACTGCAGACATAGTACAGGAGATGGTCAGACTGCAGACATATTACAGGAGATGGTCAGACTGCAGACATATTACAGGAGATTGTCAGAGACTGCAGACATAGTACAGGAGATGGTCAGAGACTGCAGACATAGTACAGGAGATGGTCAGAGACTGCAGACATAGTACAGGAGATTGTCAGAGACTGCAGACATAGTACAGGAGATGGTCAGAGACTGCAGACATAGTACATGAGATGGTCAGACTACAGACATAGTACAGGAGATGGTCAGAGACTGCAGACATAGTACAGGAGATGGTCAGAGACTGCAGACATAGTACATGAGATGGTCAGACTGCAGACATAGTACATGAGATGGTCAGAGACTGCAGACATAGTACATGAGATGGTCAGAGACTGCAGACATAGTACATGAGATGGTCAGACTGCAGACATAGTACATGAGATGGTCAGAGACTGCAGACATAGTACATGAGATGGTCAGACTGCAGACATAGTACAGGAGATGATCAGAGACTGCAGACATAGTACAGCAGATGGTCAGAGACTGCAGACATAGTACATGAGATGGTCAGACTGCAGACATAGTACAGGAGATGGTCAGACTGCAGACATATTAAAGGAGATTGTCAGAGACTGCAGACATAGTACAGGAGATGGTCAGAGACTGCAGACATAGTACATGAGATGGTCAGACTACAGACATAGTACAGGAGATGGTCAGAGACTGCAGACATAGTACATGAGATGGTCAGACTACAGACATAGTACAGGAGATGGTCAGAGACTGCAGACATAGTACATGAGATGGTCAGACTGCAGACATAGTACAGGAGATGGTCAGAGACTGCAGACATAGTACATGAGATGGTCAGACTGCAGACATAGTACATGAGATGGTCAGAGACTGCAGACATAGTACATGAGATGGTCAGAGACTGCAGACATAGTACATGAGATGGTCAGACTGCAGACATAGTACATGAGATGGTCAGAGACTGCAGACATAGTACATGAGATGGTCAGACTGCAGACATAGTACAGGAGATGGTCAGAGACTGCAGACATAGTACAGGAGATTGTCAGAGACTGCAGACATAGTACAGGAGATGGTCAGAGACTGCAGACATAGTACATGAGATGGTCAGACTACAGACATAGTACAGGAGATGGTCAGAGACTGCAGACATAGTACAGGAGATGGTCAGACTGCAGACATATTACAGGAGATTGTCAGAGACTGCAGACATAGTACAGGAGATGGTCAGAGACTGCAGACATAGTACATGAGATGGTCAGACTACAGACATAGTACAGGAGATGGTCAGAGACTGCAGACATAGTACATGAGATGGTCAGACTGCAGACATAGTACAGGAGATGGTCAGACTGCAGACATATTACAGGAGATTGTCAGAGACTGCAGACATAGTACATGAGATGGTCAGAGACTGCAGACATAGTACAGGAGATGGTCAGAGACTGCAGACATAGTACATGAAATGGTAAGACTGCAGACATAGTACAGGAGATGGTCAGAGACTGCAGACATAGTACAGGAGATTGTCAGAGACTGCAGACATAGTACAGGAGATTGTCAGAGACTGCAGACATAGTACAGGAGATGGTCAGAGACTGCAGACATAGTACAGGAGATTGTCAGAGACTGCAGACATAGTACATGAGATGGTCAGAGACTGCAGACATAGTACAGGAGATTGTCAGAGACTGCAGACATAGTACAGGAGATGGTCAGAGACTGCAGACATAGTACATGAGATGGTCAGAGACTGCAGACATAGTACAGGAGATTATCAGAGACTGCTGACATAGTACAGGAGATGGTCAGAGACTGCATACATATTACAGGAGATGGTCAGAGACTGCAGACATAGTACAGGAGATTATCAGAGACTGCAGACATAGTACAGGAGATGGTCAGAGACTGCAGACATAGTACAGGAGATTGTCAGAGACTGCAGACATAGTACAGGAGATGGTCAGAGACTGCAGACATAGTACATGAGATGGTCAGACTGCAGACATAGTACAGGAGATGGTCAGAGACTGCAGACATAGTACAGGAGATGGTCAGACTGCAGACATAGTACAGGAGATGGTCAGAGACTGCAGACATAGTACAGGAGATTGTCAGAGACTGCAGACATAGTACAGGAGATGGTCAGAGACTGCAGACATAGTACAGGAGATGGTCAGACTACAGACATAGTACAGGAGATGGTCAGAGACTGCAGACATAGTACAGGAGATTGTCAGAGACTGCATACATAGTACAGGAGATGGTCAGAGACTGCAGACATAGTACATGAGATGGTCAGACTGCAGACATAGTACAGGAGATGGTCAGAGGCTGCAGACATAGTACAGGAGATGGTCAGAGACTGCAGACATAGTACATCTAAACACGTGGGCAGGACTTTACAGCATCAGTAGTGACCATAGTAGTCAATAGTGTCAAATAACTAGTGACATAGGTGTCGTGAGCAGCAGCAGCAGTATTAGTAACAGTAGAAAATATAGTGTGAAATGACTCGGGAAAGAGGTGCCATGAACAGCAGCAGCAGCAGTGGTAATAGTAGTATAGAGTGGCAAATAACTTGAGACATAGGTGTCTTCACTGATCCAGAGGACTGATGGGAGAAAGTCATGTGGTCAGATGAGACCATAATATAACTTTTTGGCCATAATTCCACTAACCGTATTCGAAGGAAGAAGAATGATGAGTACCATGCCAAGAACGCCATCCCTACTGTGAAGCATGGGGGCGGTACCATCATGATTTGGGGGTGTTTTTCTGCACATGGGACAGGGTTACTGCACTATATTAAGGAGAGGATGTCCGGGGCCATGTATTGCGAGATTTTGGGCAACAACCTCCTTCCCTCAGTTAGAGCTTTGAAGATGGGTCGAGGCTGGGTCTTCCAACATGACAATGACCCAAAGCACACAGCCAGGATAAGGAGTGGCTCTGTAAGGAGCATATCAAGGTTCTGGCGTGGCCTAGCCAGTCTCCAGACCTAAACCCAATAGAGAATCTTTGGAGGGAGCTCAAACTCCGGTTTTTCCAGCGATAGCCCAGAAACCTGACTCATGTAGAGAAGATCTGTGTGGAGGAGTGGGTCAAATATCCCTCCTACAGTGTGTGCAAAGCTGGTGAAAAACTACAAGAAAGGTTTGACCGCTGTAATTGCAAACAAAGCCTACTCTACCAAATATTTACATTGATTTACTCAGGTGTTCAAATAATTTTTTTCAGCACTGTAAATAGATCAGGGAATGCATGACAAGGGACCCTTCAGCGCCCTGAACCGACGGCAGGTGCCAGAAAGTCACCGCCGATCCAGGACTCATTCATCTTTATGAATGTGAGTCTGTCCACGGAGTCTGTGGACAGACGGGTCCTCTTGTCCGTGACCACCCCACCTGCCGCGCTGAATGTCCGCTCAGATAGTACGCTGGAGGGGGGGCAAGACAATAGCTCCAGCGCATACTGAGCGAGCTCGCGGCAGGTGTCCAATCTGGCAACCCAGTACTCCATGGGGTCGTCGGTATTCATACTCTCCGAAGCACCGGCGGACGCCATGTAATCTGCCACCATGTGGGCCAGCCGCTGGTGGTGACTGCTTCTGCTGCTGCTGGTACTGGGTTGATCCGATTGGCAGAACATCCTCATCTCTTCCATTAGGTCCCCTGCTCGGCTGCTGCTGGGTGCAGACACCTGCTGGGTGAGATGAGGGGTGACAACTGGAGGCCGGGGAGTTGCCTGCTTCAACCGGCTGACAATGCCTGCCTGCAGTTCCTCCATCCGGCGCTGCCTCTGGCTGTCTGGGATGAACTGCTCCACTTTCCCCTTGCACCTGGGATCCAAAAGGGTGGCCATCCAATAATCATCCCTGCCCTTGATGGTCTTAACCCGGGGGTCCCTCCTGAGGCATCTCAGCATGTGGGCAGCCATGGGGAAGAGCGCAGCCCGCTGTGACTCCTCACTGCTGCCCAGGTCAATGAGGTCAGACTCTTCATCCCTGAGGCGCTGCTGCTCACGCTCAGAGATGCCCAACCCCCGGACTATCGGTGCCCCCAACACCGGCTGTCCCTCCTGACCAGGCCCTGACTCCAGGACGACACCAGCAACCTCCTCCTCATCATCATCATCATCCTCCTCCTCCTCCTCCTCCTCCTCGTCCTGGCCCTGGTCTCGGTGGAGCAGTGCTGCCTCCTCCTGCTCCACCAAGGCACTCTCCCCAGCTTCGAGCAGGCGATCTAGTGTCCTCTCCAGCACAAACACTATAGGGAGCACGTCATTAAGGCCGACATGCTTCCTGCTGACCATCTTGGTCGCCTGCTCAAAAGGGCCCAACACCTGGCAGACCTGGTGTATCTGCCCCCACTCCGCACAGGTGATGTACGGGAGTGTTGGTGCTGGGCCGGCAGTGGGTTGCTCCAGCAGGTACTGCCTCACCGCCCTTCGCTGCTCCCACAACCTCTCCAGCATTTGGAGGGTGGAGTTCCACCGCGTCACACTGTCCACAATCAGCAGAAGGGCGGAGAGTAGGTTGCTGCCGTTATCACAGACAACCATACCTGCCTGGAGCCTTCGGGGTGTCAGCCACTTCTGGACCTGAGCCTGAAGTGCGGTCAGCACTTCTTGTCCAGTGTGTCTCCGGTCCCCTAAGCTAACAAGCTGGAGCACGGCCTGACAGCGCACGTGCACCACACCTGAGTAGCTACGGGGGCGCTTGCTGGGAGGCTCAGCAGCTGCGGAGACAGAGGCTTGACGGAGACCAGCAGTTCTCCCCTGGACACCCCGGGACGGCACCACAAAATCTGTTGCCGCCGATCCCTCCCCGGCGCCTTGGAGGGAAACCCAATGGGCAGTAAAACTTATGTAGCGCCCCTGCCCATGCCTGCTGGTCCAGCCATCCATTGTCAGATGCACCCTGTCGCTGACAGCGTGATCCAGCGACAGGGTTACATTCTTCACAATGTGCTGGTGTAGGGCAGGGACACCAGTCCTGGCAAAGAAATGGCGGCTGGGGACACGCCATTGGGGTTGGGCCTGCTCCAACATCTGTCTGAAGGGGTTGCTGTCCACGATGTTGAAGGGCAGAAGATGTTGGGCAATAACCCTTGCCAGGAGCCCATTGAGGGAACGCACACGTTGGTCTCCGGTGGGGAAGGGAGTGTTGCGTTCAAAGGCGTCTGAAATCGTCGCCTGGCGCCGGACGGCAGTGCGGGACACAGACGCGGAGGGTGCTGTCAAAGTAGAGGTCTGGTTGCCGGTACCAGTACCACTACTAGAGGGAGCGGGGGGGCATGACCTGCTGGGAAGAGATGAAGCTGTGGCAGGGGCTGCTGTACCCTGCTCACTTGTGGTGGTGGCGCTGCTACCACCACCACGCTTCATCTCGTCATGCACCCGCCAGTGGTTTATCCTCAGGTGCTGGTTCAGGGCTGTGGTACCCACCCGAGCCAAATGCTTCCCTCTCTTCACCCTGACTGAACAGATCCGGCAGATGGCCACTAGAGGGTTGTCTGCCACCAGGGTGAAGTAGGCCCAGACAGGTGACTTCAGCGCCACCCTCCCGTCAGATGGGGTGACGCTGACTTGCACCTGCTGGGACTCGGTACGCACAGGTGGAGCTGCCTGCTGCTGCTGCTGCTGCTGCTGCTGCTGACACCTCCTGCTGCCATGTCCAGTGGAGACCCTGACGCTGGTCTCCCTGGTGGTGACCTGGCGCACCGTTTTCGCAGGGTGCCTACCTTCCCCGTCGTCACTGACGCAGTGAGCCGACGAGCCAGATGGCAACCATGATGGGTCACCCTCCTCATCGCCCCCAGAGATGTCAGACCAAGGGCTGAGATGTTGTGGTCTGAGGGAACCAGCTGACATGGAGCCGATAGCCTGGCTCCGCTGTCCACTCACCCACGCCTGGGTCTGACTAGGTGCTGCTGTTTCCTGCACCAAAACAGCAGCACCACTTTGAAGGGATGTCTCTGGGATACTGACAGCAGGTATCCCATCCTCCTCGTCCATCCCTTCAAAAAGGTTGTGACCATCAGGACAGAGCTGGAGCTCTGCCCGATGCATGGCCTCCACCAAGACATCCCTCTCACTGTCGCTGTCGAACAGTAAGATGCTGGACTCCTGGGGGCTGGGGGGGGGTACTACAGGCAACGGTGTAATGGTGGAACTACTGGGAGTCGGGACCGACGACTCAGTGGCACTGCTGTGCCCCATGTAGTCCACCACTACTTGAGCCTGAGATGGCAATATTGGGCGGCTGCCAGATGTAAAAAAATCACACATGAGGCGGACTCCCCTTCCACCCGATCCTCTACCAATAGTAGGGGCACGAGAGGTACCCCGTGCTGGCAGCGACCCAGCACTGGGAGTAACTCCCCTACCCCTGCTGCCACGGCCACGGATGCCGCTCATGATTGCTGATGTGTGTGGGGGGGGTAAACTTTATTGGGGGGGGGAAATGTGTGTAAAATGTTTTTTGGTGTTTTTTTAAAAGACAGGCACGCAGACAAAGACGTACACAGACAGCTACTAAACTATAATAAAACTAGTACACCAAAGACAAGGACTACAAAAAATAAAAAGAAATGCACTAAACAAACACTAACTGCTTACACAAACGTATATGACTATAAACTAAAGCTAATTTTTTTTTTTTTTTTTTTTTTAAAACACTAACTGACAAGGACTACAACTACAAAAAAAATTCACTAAAGAAACACTAACTAATAATTTTTTTTTTTTTTTAAACACAGAACACAGACACTAAACACACACTAAAGTAAGCTAGCTGCAATAAATGTACACCAACAGTATGTACACTTACTATACAGAAATCTAACTAAAAGGAACAACACAAAACTTAGCTTTTAAAAAAGCTCTTGGGCCTTTCAGGAATCTGGAAAATCTGCACTTGAATCAATAAGAAGCAGTCAAAAGCTAAACTGCAACTTACTACACCAACACAAGTTGAACAACACAGCACAAAACAAATCTTAGCTTTTAAAAAAGCTCTTGGGCCTTTCAGGAATCAGGAAATCTGGAATACCTGCACTTAAATCAATAAGAAGCAGTCAATAGCTAAGCTGCAACTTACTACACTAATACAAGTTGAACAACACAGCACAAAACAAAACTTAGCTTTTAAAAAAGCTCTTGGGTGTATTGCTTTGAAAAAAGCAGTTTATGATTATGAACTGGAAATTATCCACTGGAATCAGTAAGTAGCAAAAAGGGATTTTTAATAACAGCTTACCTGTAAAATCCTTTTCTTGGAGTACATCACGGGACACAGAGCGCATAGTCATTACATATGGGTTATATGGGTACCTTCAGGTGTGGACACTGGTGTAATCAACTTCACAGGAAGTTCCTCCCTATATAACCCCCTCCCACTGAGAGTGCTTTAGTTTTGTAGCAAGCAATTTCTCTGAGGTTACACAATGTTCCCCAAAAAGAGGGGTGGGAGCTCTGTGTCCCGTGATGTACTCCAAGAAAAGGATTTTACAGGTAAGCTGTTATTAAAAATCCCTTTTTCTTGATCGTACATCACGGGACACAGAGCGCATAGTCATTACATATGGGATGTCCCAAAGCAATGCTCCATGAAGGGAGGGAGACCGTAAGGCCAAAATTAGCCAAACAGAAAATATATCAGGAGGTAAAAAATAGCTCCACCAACAGAAAAAACAAGGGGGCGTGAACCGGGCCAGAGGATTCTATACTGCTGCCCGAAGGACCGCCTGCCCAAATGCTGCGTCCGTAGCTTTTGTGACGTCCAACTTATAAAATTTAGTAAACGTATGTACGGAAGACCAGGTTGCCGCTTTGCAAACCTGTGCCATAGAGATCTGATGGTGTGCCGCCCAGGAGGCACTCATGGCCCTCGTAGAATGGGCCTTAACTGATAAGGGAGGTGGAACGCGCTTCAGACCATAGGCCTGAAAAATCAGCTGCTTAATCCACCTAGCCAAGGAAGACTTGGCAGCCGGCTGACCCTTCTTGGGGCCATCCGGGAGAACGAAAAGCACATCTGTTTTCCGAATCTTTTCTGTAGCCTTGAGATAAACCCTCATGGCTCGAACCACGTCCAAAGTATGAAGCAGTCTTTCCTCTCTGGACTGGGGAGTAGGAAAGAAGGATGGTAGGACTAGGTCCTGATTCAAGTGAAAACTGGATATGACCTTAGGAAGGAAAGAAGGCTGAGGCCGCAGAACCACTCTGTCCTTATGCAGAATCAGGTACGGTTCCCTGCAAGACAAGGCTGCCAGCTCGGAGACCCTTCTGGCCGAAGCCATGGCCACCAAGAAAACCAACTTTCGGGTTAGCAGCACAAGAGGGATTTCTGTCAGAGGTTCAAACGGCTGCTTTTGTAAAGCTGACAAGACCAGATTTAAATTCCAGGGGCAGAGGGGAGCTCTAATAGGGGGATTTACATGCAAGACCCCCTGCAAAAAAGGTTTTCACAAGCGAATGTGTGGCCAAAGGCCTTTGAAACCATATCGATAAGGCAGACACCTGCCCCTTTAGAGTACTAAGAGCCAACCCCTTGTCAACGCCAACCTGGAGGAATCGCAAGATCCTGTCAATAAAAAACTTGCGAGGATGCCCTCCTTGAGACTCGCACCACTCCACATAGGTTCTCCAGACTCTGTAATAGATATTTCTAGAGACTGGCTTTCTAGCTTGAATTAACGTAGATATGACTTGGGCTGAGAGGCCTCTGCCCTTAAGAATTAGGGATTCAGCCGCCAAGCCATCAAATTTAGCTGCTGTGAAGCAGGGTGGTAGATCGGGCCCTGAGACAGCAGATCTGGGCGCAGGGGGAGTGGCCACGGTGCCCCTACTGACATCCTCACGATGAGTGCGTACCAAGCCCTTCTGGGCCAGGCTGGGGCCACCAGGATCACCGGCCTGCGTTCCACCCTGATCCTTCGTAGAAGGCGGGGAATCATCTGTAGTGGAGGGAACGCATACAGGAGAGAAAACTGGTGCCAGGGGCAAACCAACGCATCGGTCCCGTAGGCCGAGGGGTCCCTGGCTCGGGATACGAATTTTTCCAACTTCTTGTTGAATCTTGTTGCCATGATGTCCACATCGGGAACTCCGAATCTTTGGCAAATCTCTTGGAATACCTGGGGGTGAAGAGACCACTCTCCCGGGAGTAACTGTTGACGACTCAAAAAATCTGCTTGAGAATTGTCTATCCCTGGGATGAACACTGCTGAGATGCAGGGTACATGGGCTTCGGCCCATGAAAAAATCAGGTTTACTTCCCTTTGAGCCGCTAGGCTCCTTGTGCCCCCCTGGTGGTTTATGTATGCCACCGCCGTGGCATTGTCGGACTGTATCCTTACTGGCAGACCCTGCAGGGGGAGAGTCCAGGCGACCAGGGCCAACCGAGCAGCTCTGATCTCTAGGACATTGATGGGAAGCAGACTTTCTGCCTCTGACCACTGTCCCTGCTGGGTCCGTTTTCCTAAGATTGCCCCCCAACCTGTTAGGCTGGCATCTGTGGTTACTATTTTCCACGAGATGGGGCAAAAGGTTTTCCCTTTTGATAATTTCTGAGGGATCAGCCACCAGTACAGGCTGCGCCTGACTCCTGCGGAAAGAACTAATGGACGGTCTAATGCCTGTATGGACTTGTTCCAAGCAGAGAGAATAGCTGCTTGCAGAATTCTGGTATGGATCTGGGCATAGGGCGCTGCTTCGAAAGCGGCCACCATCTTTCCCAGCAGTCGCATGCATAGGCGAATAGTCGGCTTCTTTTTGCCTAAGACTATTTGAATCGTTTGAATCAACGACCTGATCTTCTCTTGAGGTAAAAATACCCTCTGGCATTCTGTATCTAACCGAAAGCCTAGATATTCCAACTGTCTTGTGGGTTGTAACCTTGATTTTTCTTGGTTCACAATCCACCCGAACTCTTCTAGATGCCGCACTGTGCGGACTACTGCATGATTGAGGTTGGAAGCTGATCTGTCGATAACCAGGAGATCGTCCAGGTATGCCAGGACCAAGATGCCTTCTGTCCTTAGGACGGCTAGCACCGGGGCTAACACCTTTGTGAATACCCGTGGAGCTGTTGCCAACCCGAAAGGGAGGGCTACGAACTGGTAATGACTTTGATTTATCATAAAACGAAGAAACTTGTGATGTGCTGGGTAAATCGACACATGCAGATATGCATCCTTTATGTCTATAGATGCTAGGAAGTCGCCCTGATGCAGGCTGGCTGTCACTGAACGTATGGAGTCCATACGAAAGGTCTGAATCCTTAGAAAGCGATTTAGGCGTTTGAGGTCTAATATAGGCCTGACATCGCCATTGGGTTTTGGTATAACAAAAAGGTTGGAGTAGAATCCCAGACCCCTTTCTTGGGTTGGTACTTCTACAATTACTCCTTGGAGCAAGAGGCGATCCAACGCCTTTACGAGAGAGGCCCTCTTTAACGGGTCGCTTGGAAGACTTGACCCCTGAAAATGAGGAGGGGGGATTTCTCGAAACTCTAGTTTGTAGCCTGAGGCTACTGCGGACCGAACCCAAGCGTCGGGAATTCTGGCCTTCCAGACTTCGGAGAAAAACTGAAGTCTTCCCCCCACCCAAGAGAGTGGGGGCGCCCCTTCATGAATCTGACTTGATGACTGGTTTAGCCGGCTTGCGAGACCAGGGCCTCTTGTTTGCCGCGGCTTGTCCCTGTGGACGGCTATTAACTGCTGAACGCCCGGGAGGCCGTCGATACTGACGGGAAGTCGAAGGGGCCGAGCCTGCAATGGCCTGTCGTTTAAACATGGGCCCACGCGGTCTTTTCTTGACCGGTAAGGAAGTACTTTTTCCACTTGATATGGTGTGGATATATTTATCTAGGTCTTCCCCGAATAGTCTTCCCCCATGAAAGGGAAACCCTGCTAGAAGCTTTTTGCAGGGTGCCTCTGCTGACCAGTTCTTTAGCCACAAAAGACGACGCATGTGAACCATCAGTAGAGATGAACGGGATGCCTGTTGGATGGAGTCCTTAATAGCATCTATTGCAAAGCAGAGAGCCCTAGGGAATTCTGCTAATTCATGAGTATGCTGAGTCGGCATGTCCTTTAATATATGTTTTGCCTGATCCTTCAGGGCCTGACAAACACCAATGGCTGCTACTGCTGGCTGAACCATGGCACCTACTGAAGTGAAAGCTGCTTTCAGTAGGGTCTCGAATTTTTTGTCGACCGGATCCTTGAACATATGGACATTTTCAACCGGACAAGTCAGGGATTTATTCACGCAGGAAATGGCCGCGTCCACTGTAGGGAGTGCCCATTTCTTTACATATTCCTCTTCCATAGGGTAGAGAATAGAGAATCTTTTAGGAGGGACAAAGATTCTATCAGGTCGAGCCCAATCCTGGTAAATCACGTTCCGCAGAAGGGGGTGCATTGGAAAAGACGCACAAGTTAATGGAGCCTTTAAAGAACCCAATGAGGATACCTCCGGGGGTACTAGTTCTGGCACTGGAAGTTTAAAGGCAGTGCGAACCATATCTGTCAAAGACTGGATCCACAGGCTCTCCGCTTGAGAGGCCGAAAAATATTCATCTATAGTGGAATTTTCCCTGTCTGAACCGTCGGGACTTGGGTCTGCCTGATCCCCTTGTGGGTCCCGTTCCTCTGAAGAGGAGACCTCCGCATCTGAAAACCCCACACTGGGTGAGGGGGATCTAGCCCGCTTGCTACTTGGGCAAGGACGGGAAAACAACGCAGTTAACCTTTTCTCTAGCCCACTCATGGTGGCTGCTAGCATTTCTTCCGTCACGTAAACGGGAATGGGTGGATCGGGGGCCGCCTCTGCCCCCAGCACCCCCAATGGCTCTTGTACTATGCCACTCGGTGTCCTGACTGGCGAGGGTGGGGCCGTAGAAGCCTGGCCCGAATCCTCTGACCCCGATGGAGACCCCTTTTGCTTTTTGGCACCTTTAGCAGCCTTGGCTGGTCCAGATCCCTTTGGAGCCATTGTACAACCTTGGGTCACCCCTATAGCCAACACCTGACTGTTGCAGCTAGGAGTAACCAATATGAGGGCAGGTATGAGGAAATGAAAAAGAACTAATTTCTCTCTTTTTCTTTTTTTTTTTTTTTTTTCAAAAACAATCGCGCGCACAATCGCGCGCACCACGCTGAAACTACATGGAGGAAGCAGAGCAGAGGAAACAACATGGACCAGCGTTTAGGCAGCACCAACAGACACCAGGTAAGCACTAATCTTATTGTAGTGCACACATAGCGAGGAAGCTGTCCCCATGGGCTTCCTAAGAAACAGGAGTTTTTACCAGCAATTTCCTCTTAAAAACATGTGGGGTTGCAGTATCAGTGTTAACAGGCAGACCTGGGGTGAGTAGCAAATATATAACTTACACAAGTATACATATATCTACATGTTATCTGGGTAAACATTAGTATCCCATCCTGCCTACACAGACATAGTGGAGATAGTGGCTGATGCACAAGCATACTGTTAGCCAACCCAGAACCCCCAGGGGGATACCTACTGTCGAACCAAGTCCTGCAGGTTCCCTCTTACCTGCTCCACGCCGCAGGGTATTGCAAAATGCAAGAGGCCCAGCCTTCCCCCATCTCCGTGGGTATTGTCTTGGACCTTCAGGGACCGGGGTCCTGTGTTAAGGAACCCACACCCCTGGACCTATATAGCATCCTGGCATCAGTAGCGTTTAGTTCTTGGAAGAGACTAAGGCACTGGAGCCCAGAATCCAGCCCTCCAAGGAGAGGCATTATAGGCAAAACCCCACTCCAGCAGGGCCCGGGTACCGTACTCCTTGGCTCTGAAGCACTTCGGACGGATCCGGCTAGCTATCCTGGGTCCCGAGACCTCCGAGGGACAGCTAGACGTGACCAACACCTAAGACACTGGCGAAAAAACTAAAGCACTCTCAGTGGGAGGGGGTTATATAGGGAGGAACTTCCTGTGAAGTTGATTACACCAGTGTCCACACCTGAAGGTACCCATATAACCCATATGTAATGACTATGCGCTCTGTGTCCCGTGATGTACGATCAAGAAATAGCAACGATAAAGCACAATGCTGATGATGCAAGATGCAAAATACCAGCAACACAGACACAGTCTCCACACTCTCTAGCCAACTTCTAGATCTGCAATGAAATGCTGCTGGGAGTGACCTTATATAATGCCCATACAGGCAGGTTCCTATTGGTTGCTAACCTATCACGAGTGTGGAAGGAGAACTCTGATTGGCTCTGATGCAGAAGGGCGGAGTAAATAATCGCGCAATATTCCGATTGCCGAATATTCGCATTGCGAATATTCGGCAATATAAAAAGATCGCTTCAGCTACTCGAACCAAGGTCTCTAATCATAACAGCAATGCTTTTAGACGTCGAAGGAGATCACTAGGATGTGATCTGTTTTAAAAATGAAACTGAAATAATCGCTCTGTGGCGGCAGATAGGGCGAAGAAGATAATCGCGCGATATCGCTATTGCCGAATAATCGCATTGCGAATATTCGGCAATATAAAAAGATCGCTTCAGCTACTCGAACCAAGGTCTCTAATCATAACAGCAATGCTTTTAGACGTCGAAGGAGATCACTAGGATGTGATCTGTTCTAAAAATGAAACTGAAATAATCGCTCTGTGGCGGCAGATAGGGCGAAGAAGATAATCGCGCGATATCGCTATTGCCGAATAATCGCATTGCGAATATTCGGCAATATAAAAGGATCGCTGCAGCTACTCGGCCCAAGGTCTCTAATCATACCAGCAATGCTTTTACACGTCGATGGGGATGTCTAGGATGTGATCTGTTCTAAAAAAAAAATTGAAAAAATACGAATATTCGAAATAGCGAATATTCACCGCGAAATTCGGAATATATCGCGAATACTCGAATATGCCATATTCGAGCCGAATATTCGCAATACGAATATTCGTGAGCAACACTATTCAAAACCCAGCCATAGACAATTGACGGCCTGAGATGGGATCTACCATCCTAAGTGGCCGTCAATTGACGGCCTGGGCTTTGCGGGTGGATATCTGAATGATGCCTGCAGCCAGAGGCATCATCCAGATATGCTCTTCTTCAGCCGGCGATTCTGCACGACGTAAGAATGATTATAGCGGCGGTTCCGCCACTTGATCGTTCTTACAGGCCGCGGGAGGGGACATCCCCCCACTGTAAACGCCGTTTAAATCACATAAGTGAGGTATCGCTGCGTGCGTATCGCCGCGTGCCAGCAACGAATCTAGCACTAGATCTCCTCTGTAAATCTAAACTGGTAACCTGTAAAAAATAAATAAAGCGTTGACTATGGAGATTTTTAAGTACCGAACTTTGGCGCCATTCCATGAGTGTGCGCATAATTAAAGCGTGACATGTTGGGTATCTATTTACTCGGTGTAACATAATCTTTCATATAATACAAAAAAATTGGGCTAACTTTACTGTTTTGTTATTTTTTTAATTCATGAAACAATTTTTTTTTTTTAAAAAGGTGTTTGAAAAATGATTGCGTAAATACCGTGCGAGATAAAACGTTGCAATGACCGCCATTTTATTCCCTAGGGTCTCTGCTAAAAAAACATATATAATGTTTGGGGGTACTGTGTAATTTTCTAGCAAAAGAATGATGATTATTACATGTAGGAGAGAAGTGTCAGAATAGGCCCGGCATGGAGGTAGTATAAAAGCCCGGTATTGAAGTGGTTAAATTTACAGTGTGTAGAGGATATATATACATCCCAGGAGTTGTACATATATTTATACACTGTATAGCTTAGCTAGATCAGTTCTTTCTAATTTACTGACAGGCAGGTGATTGTGCTATTTAAAGACGTTATCACAGTTATTGACACCCGGCAAGTACAATATTTAAAGGAATGTTTTTTTTATTTATTTAAGCATCATTAAAATTACTGCTCCTGGAGCAATGATTTTAATGATGCTTAAATAAAAAATAATTCCTTTAAATATTGTACCTACTGGGTGTCTATAGTTTGCCTGTGAAAACATCTTTGAGAACCCGGGTCTTACCCAGGGGACAGGAGCAGGAGCCCTGCTCCTGAAAAAACTACAATTTTTTAAACATTTTTCCATTGATACATGTTCCCTGGGGCAAGACCCGGGTTCTCGAAGACATTTTACGGCAATGACTTGCATATTAGGCTTTAAAATGAGCACTTTTGAATTCGAACGTTCGAGTCCCATAGACTTCAATGGGGTTCTAAATGTTCGCGCGAACGTTCGGTCCGTTCGACGGTTCTGGTGCGAACTGAACGCGGGGGTGTTCGGCTCATCTCTACTGGCCACTCTACTATACAGGCCTGATTGGAGGAGTTCTGCAGAGATGGTAGTTCTTCTAGAAGATTCTCCTCTCTCCACAGAGAAATGCTGGAGCTCTGTCAGAGTAACCATTGGGTTCTTGGCCCTTCTCCCCCCCAGTTGCTTAGTTTGGGCAAGCGGCCCGCTCTAGGAAGAGTCCTGGTGATTCCAAACTTCTTCTATTTAAGGATAATGGAGGCCGCTATGCTCATTGGGACCTTCAGTACTGCAGACATTTTTCTGTACCCTTCCTCAGATCTGTGCCTCGATACAACCTAGTCTCGTAGGTCTACAGACAATTCCTTTAACGTCATGGCTTGGTTTGTGCTCTGACATGCACTGTTAACTGTGGGACCTTATATAGACAGGTGTGTGCCTTTCCAAATCATGTCTAATCAACTGAATTTACCACAGGTGGACTCAGGGGCGGACTGACAACTCATGGGGCCCTCGGGCAATAGAAGATTATGAGGCCCCCGGGCTTACAGATGGTCACCAAGCCAGGAGGCAGTGCAGAGGCGGGGCAGCAAAAATCTTGGGATTTTCACATCAAAAGCATGTCGGTTTGGGACATATCAGGGACAGATGTAAAAAAAAAAAACACAGATTTTGACATACTGTCCCTGGTTTTACTGAGCCTGGCAACCCTGATGGGGCCCCCTAGTGGCATGGGGCCCTCAAGCAGTGCCCGAGTGCCTCAATGGTCAGTCCGCCCCTGGGTGGACTCCAATCAAGTTGTAGAATCAACTCAAGTATGATCAGTGGAAATAGGATGCACATGAGCTCAAGTTTGAGCGTCATGGCTGTGAATACTTTTTTTTATTTGTTTTGTTTTTTATTTTTAATAAATTTGCCAAGATTTCAAACAAACTTTTCACATTATCATTGTGAGGTATTGTTTGTAGAATTTGGGGGAAATAATGAATTTAATCCATTTTGGAATAAGGCTGTAACATAATAAAATATGGAAAAAGTGAAGCTTTGGTACCTCTCCCAGATGGAAGGGCCCTCACCTGCAGGTATCCCGTGTTTGATGCCATTGTTACAGGGTGTTATGAAAACGATCGTCCGATGATGGATCGTACAATTTTCGGATCGTGTGTACACTACTTTAGAGAGCCGATCACAACCGTTCATCCGAAATGCGCGAAAATTTTCCTTGTACGATGTCAGATCGTACGATTTTTGTTTAGTCAGTACAGCCGTCGTCCGACAATACAATACAAATACATTACAACACGTGACATCACTTCCGATCTTTTTTTTCTGTCGTACGATAATTTTCGTGAGTTTAATAACCTATTTTATTTTACTTGCGATTATTAAGCGAAAAAAGTCGTACGATCCATCGGCCGATATTCGGGTCGTGTGTATGGGCCATTAGTCTGTTTTACTGACCGCTTAGTAACATTCTGTAGTTCTTACTCCCGAAGGAATTTCACCCACGTTCTTCCCCAGTGGATTGCCCCGTAGCACACGTTCTCAGCCGCACCTTTTCTCAATAACCAGTCTAGGGTATTGTTTTTTTTGTTTGTTTTCATTTTTGGAGAACTTGGATAGGGTTGAGGGAATTGAGTGGTCTACTCCCGAAACAGAAACTATGTACAGGTTTAGGATATGTTCAGGTGCCGGAAAAAGGGCATTATGGAAGGCGTGCCGTCTATGAAGTCACGGTTATTCCTGACGAAGGAGCACGCATACTCCAAACGCAAGCTCAACCATGCCCTCTATCAGTGCTGACGTGCCTGCCGTCTGATGTACACAAGCCCCCGGAGCCTCGGAAACCACCGGAGCTACCGGGTACTGCAAGATCTCCACTGCCCAGCTGGACACATGGGACATCCTATGAGTTTAAGCCTCCAACATGCTTGTCTATCCTACTCAAATGTTTTATGTGCTCATATTAAACTTTGGAATTTTAAACTAATGTAGCACCCATGTACTTTTAGGTACCGGTGCTGTTCTAAATTTAAGGGGCATAAGAGAGTTAGTTGGCTCTTATCTAGTTGATTTGTTATATTGTGGGTTTGTACCTCGGCTCGGCTGTGTTTGGTTTCACTCTGTTGTTCCTGGGGTGCTGTCTTCACCCCAGGACAATAGGTGGCAGCAGTGGAGTCGAGGAAAATGTGCTCTCTCTCCGCAGCCAATGGGGATGTTTTGTGCCTCGCTGGGCATGCTGGGAGAGGGTATTTAGGAGCCGGACATTTTGTGTCTGGGGTTCTTATGGAGTGCGTCACCCACCTTCAGGGTGTCTGCACCACGCGCCGCGATGTTATGACCTACCAGGCCGGGGTGCACATGTCACACGGTGTTCCTGGTTCCGGGCCCACTATGATACGGAGCATCTGTAGGGGTGGCTGGGCCCAGTGATCGACTAGAGAATGGCAATTGCGGAGGTTTTTACGTAGTAGCCACCAAGGAAGATGTTATCCGAATCATTTGGTCTTGTGATCTCGGATCCCACTGCTGGAGAAAACCCTTCTGGAAGGGCCGCATCTTCCACTGTGCCCATCTTACCATAGGAACTGTGGAGACCATGGTGTCTATTATGTTGAGGCATTGTGAAGCTTTGAGGAAAGGAGACTCTAGAGCGCAACGTATTCTGTCCCGAACTACTGGGATTTTCTCCAGGGGCAATGAGATGGTACTCTGAGCTGTGTTGAATTGGGCACCGAGAAAAATTAGAGATTGTGTCGGATTTAGGTGACTTTTCTCCCTGTTTAGTAGCCACCCGAGCTCGGTCAGGGTGGATATGACCAGGGCCCGATGTGTCAACAGTTGCTCTTTGTTCTGTGAAAGTAGTAGTAGGTCGTCCAAGTAGTGGTGTAGACGAATGCCTCTGGTTCTGATTAAGACTACGACGGCCAGTAAGCTTCGAAAACACCCGTGGCGATGTTGTGAGCCTGAACGGGAGACAAGTTAACTGGAGGTGAATACTGCCTACTGCAAACCGAAGATACTTTTAAAATTCTACCGCTATATAGGAACATGAAAGTAGGCGTCTTTCAGGTCTATGGCCACAAGACAGTCGTCTGGCTGAACTGCTTGACAGATCGTGAGTAGCGACTCCATCTTGAATTTCTCCTTCTTGATAAAGGTGTTTAGATGTGTCAGATCTATTGCTGGTCTCCAGGAACCTGACTTTTTTAGAACCAGAAAAAGGGGTGAATACATCCCTTGGAACCTCTCGGCCGTTGGGACGTGTATAGCGGCACCTTGAGCCACGAGGGAGCTTGTGTATGACAGGAGGACTTGTCTTTTCTCCTCTGAGCAGGGCATGGTTGTGAGCCCTGACTCTTTCTGTCTGGGCTGGCTTTACATCAAAAGGACTTAGGGGCCTCACGTCCGCCAGAAGAAGGCCTTTTTGCAGGCTTCTGACCAGAGGGTTGGTTTCTTCTCCAGTTCTTCCTGAAAACACGCCCAGGTCTGTCCCGACGGACGAAGATCCTGGGGAAGGAACCCTGACTTACCCCCTGTGGCCCGGGAAATGGCACTGTCCAATTTCTTCCTGAAAAGGGAGGACCCTAAAAAGGGTATTTTGCACCACGCCTGTTTAGAGGCAGGGTCAGCCACCCAAGGGCGTAGCCACAGGGCACGCTTGGCCGTAATGGAGGAGAGCATGACCCGAGCCACTAAGCGAATAAGGTCAAGGGAGGCCTCCCCCAAAAAAACCGAAGCCATTTTTAGTTCTTGGACTGGAATGCTTCTGGCTAAGTCTTCAGAGATGCAGGACAACACAGAATCCATCTCACCTGTCCAGGCCTCCATCGCTTGACAGGGCTGCGAGAGCTAAGGCTGGTATAAAAGCCATGCCTGCTGTAATGTAAATACTAGGGCTGTGACTGATTAAAATTTTTGTGTTCGATTAATCTTTTTTTTTTTTTAATCGATTAATCGACTAATTTTGATTAATTAACGCACATACAGATTCAACTACTTTCAGCTGATCTCCTTGCATTGCAACTCTGCATTAGCCAGTGGTAAATGTGGTGGGGCAGCATGGGGGCACATGTGTATATTCTTGCAGTATGGGGGCAGATGTGTATATTACAGCATCTACCCCCATGCTTTAATATACACATCTGCCCCCATGTTGTAATATACACATCTGTCCCCATACTGCAAGAATATACACATCTTCCCCCATGCTGTAATATACACATCTGCCCCCCATACTGCAAGAATATGCACATTTGCCCCCATACTGCAAGAATATACACATCTGCCCCCATACTGCAAGAATATACACATCTTCCCCCATGCTGAAAGAATATACACATTTGCCCCCATGTGTACATTACAGAATGGGGGCAGATGTGTATATTCTTGCAGTATGGGGGCAGATGTGTATATTAAAGGAGTTCTCCAAGCTAAAACTTTTAACCCCCGCTGTGCCCGGGCTGTAAAACTATACAAAATAAACTTTCACTTACCTGCCTACGATCTCCCGTTATTCCGGTATCGCCGCCCGTGCACCGGTCCCTGTCAGCTTCCTCTTCCTGCGGGTCGGTGACTCATCCTGCGCTCAGCCTATCAGCGGCCGCGGCGGGACATTGCTGCTGCCGCTGATAGGCTGAGCGCAGGATGAGTCACCGACCCGCAGGAGGAGGAAGCAGACAGGGACCCGTGCACAGGCGGCGATACCGGAATAACGGGAGATCGTAGGCAGGTAAGTGAAAGTTTATTTTGTATAGTTTTACAGCCCGGGCACAGCGGGGGTTAAAAGTTTTAGCTTAGAGAACTCCTTTAAAGCATAGGGGCAAATGTGTATATTCTTGCAGTATGAAGGCAAATGTGTATATTACAGCCACAGGGCACGCTTGACCGTAACGGAGGAGAGCATGACCTGAGCCACTAAGCGAATAAGGTCAAGGGAGGCCTCCCCCCAAAAAAACGAAGCCATTTTTAGTTCTTGGACTGGAATGCTTCTGGCTAAGTCTTCAGAGACGCAGGACAACACAGAATCCATCTCACCTGTCCAGGCCTCCATCGCTTGATAGGGCTGCAAGAGCTAAGGCTGGTTTACAAGCCATGCCTGCTGTAATGTAAATACTAGGGCTGTGACTGATTAAAATGTTTGTGTTCAATTAATCGTTTTTTTTTTTTTTTTTGATCGATTTATCAACTAATTTCAATTAATTAACGCACATACAGATACAACTACTTTTAGCTGATCTCCTTGCATTGCAACTCTGCATTAGCAAGTGGTAAATGTGGTGGGGGCAGCATGGGGGCAGATGTCTATATTCTTGCAGTATGGGGGCAGATGTGTATATTACAGCATCTACCCCTATGCTTTAATATACACATCTGCCCCCATGCTTTAATATACACATCTGCCCCCATGCTGTAATATACACATCTGCCCCCATGCTGTAATATACACATCTGCCCCCATGCTGTAATATACACATCTGCCCCCATGCTGTAATATACACATCTGCCCTCATGCTGTAATATACACATCTGCCCTCATGCTGTAATAAACACATCTGCCCCCATACTGCAAGAATATACACATCTGCCCCCATACTGCAAGAAAATACACATCTGCCTCCATAATGCAAGAATATGCACATTTGCCCCCATACTGCAAGAATATACACATTTGCCTCCATGCTTTAATATACTCATCTGCCCCCATACTACAAGAATATACACATCTGCCCCCATGCTGCAAGAATACACACATTTGCCCCCATGCTGCAAGAATACACACATTTGCCCCCATGTGTACATTCCAGCATGGGGCAGATGTGTATATTCTTGCAGTGTGGGGGCAGATGTATATATTAAAGCATAGGGGAAAATGTGTATATTCTTGCAGTATAAAGGCAAATGTGTATATTACAGCAAGGGGGCAGATGTGTATTTTACAGCATGAGGGCAGATGTGTATTTTACAGCATGGGGGCAGATGTGTATTTTACAGCATGGGGGCAGAGGTGTATATTACAGCATGGGGGCAGAGGTGTATATTACAGCATGGGGGCAGAGGTGTATATTACAGCATGGGGGCAGATGTGTACATTACAGCATGGGGCAGATGTGTATATTACAGCATGGGGGCAGATGTGTATATTACAGCATGGGGGCAGATTTGTATATTACAGCATCTGCCCCCATGCTTGTATATACACATCTGACCCCATGCTTGTATATACACATCTGACCCCATGCTTTAATAGACACACTTACCCCCATGCTTTTATAGACACATCTGCCCCCATGCTTTAATATGGATGGTTGTCCTCTCTTAGCTACATCAGGCGGCAGACCCGTCCGCAGAATAGCTGACACGTGCGAAAGGGAAGATGATACGAGCAGACGGGCGGGTGAGGATGACGTCAGCGCGCCGCTACTCGGCTGACGCCGGGTGGACCAAATTGGCCCGGCTCCTGAGCTAGGCCGAAGCCGCGGTCTTTCCTATGGGTGAGACCATGGAGCTCACTCCGCAGATCGTCCTCGATCAAAATAATTTTAGTCGATCAAAGACATTAACGATTAATCGAACAATTAATCATTATTTTCCGCAGCCCTAGTAAATACGTTTTAGATCAGTGTCTATTTTTCTCTCCAGACCACCCTTGAAGGAAACGGTGACTTCTAGAGGGAGAGTGACATGTCTTTCCAGTCTCATCAAGGCTGCATGCACTAGAGGGGCTGACTCTAAGGCTGCTTTCACATTGGGGATAGAGCCACGGTGGCGATTTTTAGCGCTGCTATACCGTCATATTTACCACGGTATTCGGCCGCTAGCGGTGCGGTTTTTAACCCCCGCTAGCGGCCGAAAAAGGGTTAATACTGCAGAGGCGCATTGCGGGCTGTATTACCGTGGTTTTTCCATTGATTTCAATGGGAAGGCGGGGTATAGGAGCAGTGAACACACAGCTCCTATACCGCAGTAAAGATGCGGCTAGCAGGACTTTTGGAGCGGTCCTGCTAGCGCACCGCTTCAGTGTGAAAGTCTTTCACATTCAACACTACAGGGCAGGTTTTCTTCATGCGGTATAGCAGCGCTATTTTTAGCGCTGTACCACATGAGAAACGCCTCAATGTGAAAGGGGCCTAAATGTCTCACCTCATCACTTTTGAATGGGTACATTTTAGCTTTTTTAGAGAGCAAGGAATTTTTTTTGTCTGTGCCAGACCATTCTTCTGTAATAACTTCTCCAAGCTCATCAAGAAGGTGAAAGTTTGGGCGGTCTTTCTTAAGCTGCTTGAAGTACTTCCTGTGCTTGGAAGGTGCTTCTACTGGATCTTCCTACTTTAAAGCATCCTTAACTGCTTTTACCAAGGTTGGGACCAGAGAAAAATCAAAGCCTGCCGCATAGTTAACACTTTTCTCCTCACTATCTGAGGACATGCTTGGGGAGCGGTTAAGCTGAGAGGGCCCCGAAACCTCAGGACTATCCTGCACAAGGACTGGGGATGGTTCAACAGGAGGGACTGCTTGGATGGAATCTGAGCCGTTCAAAGATTCTTGGACTACACTTCTGACCAGGGCTTCCACCTGCTGGTCTTCACTTCCTCTTTCACTAAGACCTCGTACACACGAGCAGACAGATTTGTTCAAATCTGTCTGTCCGACAGATTTGAACAAATCTGTCTGCTGGGATTTTGGTTTGCTCGCGTGTACACACGAGCAAACCAAAATCCCCGCCAGCAGACAGCGCGCTGACGTGTCGGTGACGTGGCGGTGACGTTGACGCCGCCAGGTCACCGCACCAGGAAGTAAAACACTTCCGCGCATGCGTCGAAACCTTTCGGCGCCTGTGCGAGAAGACATGTCTGCTGGTTAGCATACTAACCAGCAGACATGTCGGGCAGATGGGTTTCCAGCCGACAGATTTCAAAGCATGCTTTGAAATCTGTCGGGTGGCCAAATCCGTCTGTTAGCCCGTACACACGATCGAATCTGTCTGCTGAAACGGTCTAGCAGACCGTTTCCAGCAGACAGATTTGATCGTGTGTACGAGGCCTTACAGCATGAAAATACCATGACTCACAGAGAGATTTTCCTTCTGGTACCTGAGCTCTACATCCCCAACATGATTTTCTTCCAGAGTGACTGAAATGGCGGTGAGAATGGTGACCAGATGAGGATCTAGATCCCTCTCTATGATGTTAAGATGATGACCTAGAGCATGGGTCTTCAAACTACGGCCCTCCAGTTGTTCAGGAACTACAATTCCCATAATGCCTAGTCATGTCTGTGAATGTCAGAGTGTTACAATGCCTCATGGGATGTGTAGTTCTACAACATCTGGAGGGCCGTAGTTTGAGGATCCCTGACCTAGAGCTTCTAGAATTTGATTGATGATACTAAGACCGAGTTTCAACATTATCTCCACGTGGTAACGACTGAGAAACAGACCTAGAGTGGCTGGAAACAAAGAAGTAAAATACTATTTTAAACCGGCCAAAAAAACCTCATAGGAAACAGGTAGAGGGAAAATAAATTCCATCCTACCTGCAGCGTAAGGTTTGGCCACAGAGGGGCGGTGACACATCCATGGCAGGAAGCACACAGTACTGCAATAACCAATAAAACAACAATAAGGCATTAAGTATATGAACAAATATAGTGGAGAGTAAGGCAGTGACACACACAGCCTCCTACCTTAGGACAGCAAGACAGAACCCAAAATGCAGTGCTCCCGGAATGTGCCATTGCCTAGCTGTATCTGACAGCTATTTAAACTTGCCAACTTGTGATGACGTCACCGCGCATAGCTAAGCGCATCACGCGCCTGCGTAGTGCCCAGCGTCCCCCGCCAAAGACCTTGCGCACAAGCCCGATCGCGGGTGACCCAGACTAGAACGCGCATGTTCAACCAAGCCTCGTTCGCAAATGAGACCTGCGCATACCATCGGGAATCGGCGAGGCTGGAACGCACATGCGTTACCAACAAGGAAAACCCATGGTCTTGCCTGGAACTAGGAGCCACCGCTGCTCACTCTGCACGGTCTGGGTTAATAGGGATGGGGCCACCTGCTAATAGCCAGGGCATACTGCCAAAATGCTGCTTACCTGCCAGTGGCAGGGTAGTAAGTCTTTCAAAACACCACAGACAATATAAAACATCCATCCAGCTAATAGCTGAGATTTGTTGAACTTCCAGAGCCATGATCAAACGCTCTATAAATGTACATCACCAGGACTTTAAACCGAGGGACATTTTTTTTTAAGGTAAAATTTAACCAGGTCCTAGGAGGGGGACAAAAAAGGAACACAGTCTATGGTGAGAAGCAAAGCTTTATGGGAATAGGGTTCTATGAGGTATGAGAGGCGGGATTAACCCACACGTAGGCTGCCATGGAGTCTGTCAGGAAATGGCATTATCCACTTCAAGACCAGACACCTGACGTGCCAGGACAAGAGAAACACTTACAGAATGACTCAATTTTGGAAATCAAATACACCAATGTATTTTTTGAAAGGCAGAGTGAGTTATTAAAAATGAATTGCAGGGAAAAAAAAGGAAATTATATTTTTTTTACACAAAGTTTAAATTATTAAGATATTTCTCACACACAGCATAGGCATAGTTAGAATTATACCCATCTAGTGATACCCCCGCACGGCTACTGAGAATTTTGGTATGTCTGTCACCTTGCCCATCTCTGCATTCACTCTCAGGCACTCAAAGACATAAAGCAGTCAGTGAACTTTGTTTTTTTTGTTTTATTGAGTGGTATAACTTGGATGGTGATGGGAACTATGGGATGCCCAGCATAGATCAATTCAACAGCAATTGGTTTTAGGACAACTATGTACACTCCCTGTACATACTCCTTCAGCTTCCCCCTGCACAAACTTGATTGAAGCTTATCACTTCTCACTTCACCAGTACATCACTTGCTGCAGACTGTGATGCCGCGTACACAGATCATTTTTTACAACCCGAAAAACAAAAAATTTTAAAACGACGTGAAAAAATGCAGCATGCTCGAATTTTTTTTTGTGTCATTTTTGAGAAGATGAAAAACGATGTGAAGCCCACACACGATCATTTTAAAAACGTCGTTTTTTTTTTTTTTTAAGGCCGAAAAATGATCGTGTGTACGCGGCATTAGGCCTCGTACACACGACCGTTTTCCTCTGCAAAATCCATCAAGAAAAATGTTGGCAGAGCATTTTTGCCAAGAAAAACAGCCATGTGTGTGTTTTTCGTCGAGAAAACTGTCGTGGATCTCGACAAGAAAAAAAGAGAACATGCTCTCTTTTTTCTCGTCGAGAGTCTCAATTTCCTCGCCGTGTTTCTCGTCGGGCTGGTTTACGACGAGAAACACATTCGTGTGTATGCTTAGAAACCCGCGCATGCTCAGAATAAAGTATGAGACGGGAGCGCGCCTTCGGTAAAAGTAATGGAGATAGCACATTCGTCACGCTGTCGTCCCTCACCAAAACTTTTACTTAACACGCAGTAACATGAGATAAGCAAAAGCAGCCCCAAGGGCGGTGCCAGTGGAATCAAACTTCCCCTTTATAGTGCCGTTGTACGTGTTGTACGTCACCGCGTTTGAGAACAACAAGATTTTGTCTTGACAGTGTGTATGCAAGGAAGGCTGGACAAGATTCTCCTCAAGCCCGACAAGAACCTTGTCAAGGAAAACAAAGTTTCTTTTATGACGAGATTCTCGGTCATGTGTATGAGGCCTGAATCCTAGTCACCTCCAGCACATCACTTGATTTCCCAAGAACAACGAGTACTAAATTGTTGGCTAGGTCTGACACTGACTCAACCAGGCCTAAGCAAATGCCATTTGTAGGTAGCAGAAAAGTGCTTGTGCTAGCTGCCCTACTATGGCTACTGATCCCAGTTAGCCCTCTTCAGGCCCTGCCATCCCTCCTGGCTGCAGCTGCCTCTTTCCACTGCCCCTTCCATCACAGTCCACACTTCTGGTTCTGTACCCATCTCAGACTGCAAGCTCCCAGTCCTCTCAGGCGTGCCTTCGTAGTCCTATCGACTGTGACTCACTCAGCAGCCCTCCTTGCTCTCTCTTGTGCCTCGGCTAAGGACCTCCTCATGTGATCCTGAAAGTGGTCCCAACTGCCCCTGAGCCCAAGCCCAAGGTCTCCCCCAGACTGGGAGTTCCCTCAATGGCCCCGACAGCCTCAGCACCCTTTCACTCCAGCTTTTCCACCTGACAACTTCTCACTAGCTGGGCTGACCCTGGGTATTTAAGCAGGCCTGCCCCCTGCCAATCCAGATTGTGGATTGTTCGGTGCTTCCTAAACTCCCCAGGTAGCTCCACCTCCCCTACTACCTTGCTTTTCTAGAAAGCACTAAAAGCCACTGGAAAGAAATGGGAGGTCCTGATGACACCATCTGTGAATCACCCAGCCCTACCCTGTGCCACTCCCAGCCCAGAATGAAAACAAACAGGCCTAGAAACCAGCCAAGCCTGCTTAAATTTACCTATCCTCTCTAGCACACTACTAGAGGGTAGCTTGACCCCAAAAACACATTCTACTACTTCTCCCAAGAATGGCGATACCAAGGCCTAACTATATAGAGAGGCCCATGCGCACCTCCAGGGTTAGTACAGGTGGCAGGCAAAGGCAAGACTGCACAGGGGTGGCAGTGGTCAGGAAAACTGTTGCTTGCTGCACTGGTCTGGCGTGGTGGCAATAAGGATCACTAATTCTGGTTACACTGGTCCAAAGACACTGTGGCTAGTGGGTTGGTGATCAGAGAACTGTGATAGTCTGTGCTATTAGGGCTCATTCACACGTGAGGTTAGGCTTCCGATTTAGTTACGTTTTTCCTTGCCACTCTACCGCTACCTCCTTTAGCTGCGGAGGCAGCAGATGGGGGTTTACATGTGCTGTGGCGGCGATGCTTTGCAGCTCTGGCAAGATTTATATCCCATGTTAGCCTGCCAATTGTGACCCATTTAAGTCAATGGGGGTGCTTGTGTGGGGTTAAAGGGTTACAGTAGGTGGTGATATGCCTCTTCACTGCCTTTCAAATGCTCTCTGAAGAGCAATCCAAACACAGATCACTCTTAAGAAAGCATCACACGTGGAAAGTGGGGAACAGGGACACTGGGACTTGTGTGGCAGTGATCAGGGACATTGTGACTGGTCTGGCGATGATCAGGGACACTGTGAGTGTGAGTGGTATGGCAGTGACGAGGAACAATATAAACTGGTTTGGTGGTGATCAGGGGCATTGTGACTGGTGTAGTGGTGAATATGGACACTGAGCCTAGGTTACCACTGGTGCGCACCGCATTCCTGTGTACATCACATGAGATTTTCTATGCGGTGTGATTTCAGCCATACATTTTGTATGGCTGAAATCGCATCCTCACCAAAATGGTACAGGACCATTTTTTCTCCGCACCTAAATCGCATTGCATGAATGTTCACACCCATTCAATGGGATTCTGTCAATCACACTGTGTTCTGCAATTAGTTTCAGGGTGTCGTTAATCTAACATTGACACCCGGAGCAGATTGACGTGCAATGCAATGCAGGGAAAGGCAGCATGTCTTGTGCATTTCCCCAATCGCATCAGTGTGAACCAGGGTTTAAACTTGTGCGGCGGTGATCAGAGACACTGTGATTGGCATGGCAGTGGGCACTGGGCTGGACTGGGCAACCATGGGTGCGTTTATGCCACGGTTTTGATGCTTTTTCTGGCTGACGCCAGTATGCTGGATGGGATGACACAGAGTTGTTTTAACCACTTAAGGACTGCCGCATGTACATTTACGTCGGCAGAATGGCACGGACAGGCACATCAACGTACCTGTACGTGGCTGCCTTGACGTGGGTCGGGGGTCCGATCGGGACCCCCCCCCCCGGTACATCCGACGGTCCCGGTGGCTGTAGGAGCGATCCGTGCTGAGGGGGCGGCGGTTCGTTTTTGTCCGCCCCCTCCGGATCGCTCCCCAGCCAATCCGCACGCTCCCCTGCAGTGTCATTTCCTCCTCCTGTGTAAACACAGGAGGAGGAAGTGATGTGATCTCTGCTCTCGGTGGTTTTTTCAACCGCCACTGAGGAGAGATCACATCACACAGTGAGTCTGCACAACACTACACTGACACCAGTACACGCAGGCATATTAACCCCTTGCGATCACCCCCCCCCCCTCCCCCTGTCACAGTGTCACTGAAAGCAGTGATCATATGTACTGATCACTGCAGTTAGTGTCAGTGTGACAGGCAGTGTGACAGGCAGTGTGACAGTCAGTTAGTGTTAGGTCTAGGGTAGCCCCCATAACCCCCCCTAATAAAGTTTTAACCCCTTGATCACCGCCCTAGTTAACCCTTTCACTCCCTATTGCCAGTGTCACTAAGCGATCATTTTTCTGATCGCTGTATTAGTGTCGCTGTTCCCGCTAGGTAGCTATTTTTTTTTTATTGTGATTTTTTTTTACTAAAGACATGTGGCTAAATACATTTTGGCCTAAATGTTTGACTAAAATTTAGTTTATTTGATTTTCCTTATAACAAAAAGTAAAAAATATTGATTTTCTTTCAAAAATTTCGCTCTATTTTTGTATATAGCGCAAAAAATAAAAATCGCAGAGGCGATCAAATACCACCAAAAGAAAGCTCTATTTGTGGGAAGAAAAGGACGCAAATTTTGTTTGGGAGCCACGTCGCACGACCGCGCAATTGTCAGTTAAAGCGACGCAGTGCCGAATCGCAAAAAGGGGCCTGGTCCTTTACCTGCATTTTGGTCCGGGTCTTAAAGGGGTAATTCCCCCAAAAACCTTTTTTTAACATTTATTCAGGCTCGTTATGTCAAGGGGAATCAGGTTTTTTTTTTTTTAGAAATGAAGCCATACTTACCGTTTTACAGATGCATCGTCTCCGTCGCTTCCGGGTATGATCGTCTGGTCTGGGCGTGCCTATTTGATTGACAGGCTTCCGACGGTCGCATACATCGCGTCACGAGTAGCCGAAAGAAGCCGAGCGACGGTGCGGCTCTATACTGTGCCTGCGCACCGTCGTTCGGCTACTTTCGGAAAACCGTGACGCGATGTATGCGACCGTCGGAAGCCTGTCAATCAAATAGGCACGCCTATAGTCGGAGCCCATACCCGGAAGCGTCGGAGACGATGCATCTGTAAAACGGTAAGTACGGCTTCATTTCTAAAAAAAAAAAAAAACTGATTCCCCTTGACATAACGAGCCTGAATAAATGTTAAAAAAAAGGTTTTTGGGGGAACTACCCCTTTAAGTGGTTAAGGGTGAACCCCCTCTTTAAGGTTAATGCATTTTTTCTCTTTCGCTTTTTTAATGCAAAAATTAAAGAAAAACATATTTTTTTTTAAAGAAAAGTTAGATGTGGTCTCTACAACCACACTAAGGCTAGGTTCACACCTGTGCGTTTTTTAGTGCATTTTCAGAAGTCCTAGAATACACAACAATTGATTTAACGTGGTTTCCTATGGGTCCAGTTCACATCTTTACAGTTTCCTACAGTGCATTTTTTTTAGAAGAGGTGTAGGGACTTTTTACATAGAGCATTACTGGGGCCATAGACTTCAAAGGAAGTGCAAAAGAAATGCATGAAAAGCGCTTTTACATTCTTTAACCTCTTCAGGTCCGCGCTATTAACAGAATACGTGAACAGCGCGGACCTGAGGCGCCGGGGTCACGTCTTTGGACGTGATTTGCTTGTCGGCGGGGAAAAACAGTCCCGACGCATCACTGAGGATCCGATGCGTGTACCCGGCGGCCGCGATGTCCGTCAGGTACACGCGATCGTCGGTGAGAGAGCAGGGACGTGGAGCTCTGAGTGTAAACACAGAGCTTCACGTCCTGTCAGTGAGAGGAGACAGATGCTGTTTCTCTTGTACATAGGGAGACAGCATCGGTCACCTCCCCCAGTCACCCCCCTCCCCCCACACAGTTAGAACACACCCAGGCAATACATTTAACCCCTTCCTCACCCCCTAGTGTTAACCCCTTCAATGCCAGTCACATTTATACAGTAATTAGTGCATTTTTATAGCACTGGTCGCTGTATAAATGTGAATGGCGCCAAAAATGTGTCAAAAGTGTCCGATGTGTCCGTCGCAATATCGCAGTCCCAATAAAAATCGCAGATCGCCGCCATTACTAGTAAAAAAAAAATATAAAAAAAAAAAATCATAATTATGTCCCCTATTTTGTAGGTACTATAACTTTTGCGCAAAGCAGTCACTTATTGTAATTTTTTTTTATTTTTTTTACAAAAATACGTAGAAGAATACGTATCGGCCTTAACTGAGAAAAAAAAAATATAAAAAAAAAAATGGGATATTTATTATAGCAACAAGTAAAAAATATATATATATTTTTAAATTGTCGCTCTTTTTTTCATTATAACGCAAAAAATAAAAACCGCACAGGCGATCAAATACCACCAAAAGAAAGCTCTATTTGTGGGGAAAAAAAGGACGCCAATTTTGTTTGGGTGCCATATCGCACGACCGCGCAATTGTCAGTTAAAGCGACGCAGTGCCGGAAGCTGAAATTTCGCCTGGGCACGAAGGGGGTTTATGTGCCCAGTAAGCAAGTGGTTAATGGTGCTTTGTTGATAGGGATTTGTGTTTAACCCCTTCCCGCCACCGCCTCTCTGCCCTTTAAGAGGTTTTAAATTCCGGGAGGCAGAGGTGGGCATTACCATCATGTGACCTCTGTGAATGGCTTCCACAGCGGTCACATCATCAGAAAGCTTCCGATCGCAAGTATGCATCAGAAGATTTCCAGTACCCGGCGCTTGCTGTGCTGGCAACTCACTCTCAGCGCAGTAATTTGTTTACACAAGGCCACATATAAGCAGCCACTCTGCGTTGAAGCCCACCCACCGCGGGCTCTCAGCGCAGTAATTTGTTTACACTTTCTAGATTGTAAGCTCTAACGAGCAGGGCCCTCTAATCCCTCCTGTATTGATTTGTATTGTGACTGTACTGTGTTCCCTGTTGTAAAGCGCTGCGCAAACTGTTGGCGCTATATAAATCCTGAATAATAATAATAATACACAAGGCCGCATATATGTAGCCACTCTGCGTTAAAGCCCACCCACCGTAAGGCCGCATTTATGCGATCGGAAAGCTTACGATCGTAAGTATGCATCAGGAGATTTCCAGTACCCGGCGCTTACTGTGCTGGCTCTCAGCGCAGTAATTTGTTTACACTTTCTAGATTGTAAGCTCTAACGAGCAGGGCCCTCTGATCCCTCCTGTATTGATTTGTATTGTTCCCTGTTGTAAAGCGCTGCGCAAACTGTTGGCGCTATATAAATCCTGTATAATAATAATAATACACAAGGCCGCATATATGTAGCCACTCTGCGTTAAAGCCCACCCACCGTAAGGCTGCATTTATGCATCAGGAGATTTCCAGCACCCGGCGCTTAGTGTGCTGGCTCTCAGCAAAGTAATTTATTTACACAAGGCTGCATATATGCAGAGTGGTTAACAGCCTATTTCCTACCACAAAAATAAAACGCAGGAAGCATGAAAACGCATTAAAAATGCACCAAAAGAACACATCATCCACACACACAAAGACGTGAACTTAGCATGAAGCCTCATTCGCACAGCCGCAAAGGGCCATGCATCATTAGGAATCTGCATATTTATGCAGCCTGGATTCACAGGTGTACGCGTCAGTAGCCCGTATATTATGAATAAATAATAACAGGCTGACAGACGCTGCAGCTGTATGCATGTAACCACACATCTGAGTAGTAACCTGCAATTAGGGAGTGAGCAGTTTGGTAGACGTAGACAGTTTGAACGCAAACACCTGCGATCTCTGGCCGCACACTAGTAGTGAACAAGGCCTAAAAATGTGCAGGCAAAGGAGCATGCTTTTGTTTTGTTTCCTGGTGCCAGTTATAGGGTTAATGTACGTATTGCTTTTAGTTCCCCCTCGGCCTAGGGGTTTATGCGTTCTTCCTGTCACACAGCTTATGTATCCTGCTGTTTACACACTGTAGCTGAGCTCCTTTATAATGGAGGCTGTTTAGCATGTCATTGTCATTTGCTGCCCTCTGTCTAAATAAACACAGCAATGAGGAAGTGACTTTCTTCCTATATATATAAAAAAGAAAAATGCAAAGACTAAAAACATGCATTTTTATCGGTTTGGAGACACGTTCGGTTTCAAGTGTGGTGAAATAAAAACTTCTGCGCGTTTCCCTATCGTCTGTATCCCTTTAAGCCCAAACTTTGTGCTTTCATGGACGGCTAACACAGCACAAGGCTTGCTGCTCTTCCAGACAGTACAAACCCCACCTAGGGGTGGTGATAGATTTGAATGTGTACTCAGAGCAGGGCCCTCTCCCCGCCTCCCTCCCTCCATCCCTTCTCTCTCTCTTTCTGTGCCCTGTGTCCCACCTCCTGGTTTTACTATCAGCTTTCAGAGCTTCCATTTACACACTGGAAGGGGGGAGGGAAGGAAATAAAATAATACAAAAGGAATCCAAAAGACAAAACAATAACAATAAAAAAAAGAAGAGGCCAGCCTTCGCCAACTTGCATCCTGGCATCTCCTGGAAGGAACAGACAGGAGGGATAGGAGTAGTCTATAGAGGAAGGTAAGCCTGGTGTGCAGATCTCTTTTCAATGAATGGCTGCTGCTTCTGCTCTGCAAATTAATAGGCACAAACAGCGAGGATCAAACAGAAAAATAAAATGCATTTAAAGGAGAACCACCCTCCCAACCTCTTCCCCCTTCTAGCTGTATGATGACTGTGATTAGAAATGACCCCGGTGTGGATTATGATTTTAGACCCAAGAAAAAAAATGAGCACCCGGCGCCGAAGGGGAGGAGACACAAATATAGACTTGTCGCCCCCCTCTCGCAATGCGAGATATTTCCACTTTAATATCCCTTTTTATTAGGCTCCGTCTCTTGTCTTGTTTACATGTGGTTGGGGGGGGAAGAGGATGAAATCTAGCCGTCGCGTCGTTCCTCCGAATATTCCACGCCAAATTTGACGGAAAAGATTTCCACGCAGGGTTCACTTATTGTTACTCGCGTCTCCGTCCCCCCCACTTCCTGGGCCTGCGTGCTGTAGCTAAATCATAAAACGATTTGAAATTTGTATTTTTATTGTATTTTTATTATTATATTTTATTATTTCTTTTGCATCTGTTTTTTTTTTTTTTTTTTAAATATTTTGCTGTTTTTATTTATATATGTGTGTATATTATTATTTTATTCCCCGGCAGTTCCCTCGCAGTAACAATAAGCGTGCTCTGCTAAGAATGGACGATAGCACCTTGGTAACCCATTCTGCTCTTTTCATTCCAGCTGTCATTTTAATTCCTAGACGCCGGTTTGTTTTCAGATCCTGAGTATGGGGTCTGGTCCTTGTGCTTCACTCATCCCCCACCTCCCACCTCCCCCAAGGCCTCATTCCTCCCCAGGGCAAACATTCTTGCCCTTAGTGTTCATCGTCTTGCTTACTTTTCCGTGTACGTTTGAATTCCATTTTATTTGTCTGTATTTTTTGTTCTTTTTTTATTTTTAAGTGCAATTTCTGTTTTAACCCGGAAGCACAAATTAACGATTGCAAAATGCCCATAAATCTGTAAAGGTGTCGTTCTATATGGGTTTCTTGTCATATTTCTACGGTTAATCTGGATCTCAAGGCTTTGCTGCCTGTGGTTTTGTGACTAGGCCTCTTAAAGAGACAGGCACCGTTCATTCGGAGTCTTCGAGGAGCAATCCCACATTCTTCCTCCATTTACAGAAGGTTTTCTGGCTCCATTTTCCTGCAGCGACGTGACATGTTCCGTGAGGTTTTACGCGGTCAGACGGGCGGTCTGTGCGAACACCAGGCCGCCTTCATTCATTGTGTACTGCTCAGTCTGCAGAGGTGATAAAGTGAAAGTTCTGACATCACCACGGCGTGAAGGATTTATTCCACCTTGTCGGGATGGTGCTGTTATTGTAACAAAAGCATGTACTTCAGCGCTTAAATGAATCCCATTATGCTGCGTCTTTGAACTAATCCTCGCCACTTCAGCTGTCTTCATAATTTTTCCTCATCACATAAAAATAAAGCAGATTGATTGGAAGGCAGATTTACGGCACAAGCGTAAAGCGAAATTATTATCGAGTATATGTCATCGATAAATATTTTATATATGCACATCAAATCATTTATTTGGTGTTTTACAATAAGCGTGATGTAGAAATTGGACGTCGGGACATAAATACATCCATTCTTTTCTGGGGTTTTTTTTTAGTGAGCTATAAACATGTTTATGTCTGTTTTTCTGTATCCACACACATACATGAGCAGGGCTCAGTATAGGCCCTATGCACGTTTTGCGGCGTGGTTGATGTGTTTTTGGTGTGTTAAAACCTTACCACAACCACCTATTATTAACTGTAATGTATTACCTCACGGCACCCGTATTCTGGCGGTGCATTACCACACATTTTAATGAAAGGAGATCAAATGCTTCAACTACGTTTTAAACTCGACATGAAGCGTAAATTTTGAATCGAAGGACGCCAACGCTTCATGTTTTGATAATGTGAACAGCAGTGTGCTCTGTCCGTATTATCAACTGCATAGGCATTTGAGGAGCTTTACAAATGCCCCTCAAACGCCTGCTTTTAATGCCAGTGTGAACTAGGCCTAAAGTGGTTGTAAATCTCTATCCCTTTATAGTGTGCGCTTGTCTCAATAAGAGCACTAAGCCCTCGTTCACATTGGAGTGACCTGCCAAACCGCATGACAAGTCGCACCCTATTGTCGGCAATGGCACTGTTCAAATCGGTGCCACACTGACTTTACAGTGCCGCATAAATTTGAAAAGGTAGTTCCTACTGTTTTGCTGATTTCGGGTGCGACTTGCATAGACATCTGTGCATGACGCCACACAGATGTCTTCAAAGCCGCACCTGAAGTCACACTGACATGCAATGAAGTTGCACGATTTCAAAGCCGCACCGATGTGTAAGTGTCATTTCTGTCTGTTGCTTTGTTCCTCTGCTATCAGCATGAATCATCAACTCTGACAAGTTTTTCTGACACCAAAAGAAAAAAGTAGATGGGAGGGAGTGACCACCAGCTAATTGACAGCCTCAGCTCTGTTGCTGAAGGAGGAGGGCGTGTCTCTTCCCTCCAATCAGCTCTCGGAGCTCTCCCCATTGAGCTCTGCAAAGTGTAATTTCAGCTCTCCACCCCCTTTTTTCTGAATCCTCACACAAGCTTTATAATTTTGCACTTTGAATGGATGTAGAGAGAAGAGAAAACATGCAGATAAACAGGTAAAACTTATGTAGGAGAATGTGTTTAATCTCTGTGTATCACCTGATTCCAATCACTTTAATGGGTATATGTAAGGATTTAAAACCACTTTACCCAATAGCAACCAATCACTATTTATCTGTTACTGATCTGACATTAGTAAACCAACTCATATTCTGTGCACTACTTGAAAGCTAAACTTGTCTCTTTAGAGCCGGCGCCTGTAGGGGTTTAGAATGGCAGGAGGCAGGGTGAAGCTTATGGTTATGTTACCGCAGTGATTTGCTGTCACGGCGGTCACATGATCGTAAAGTTCCCAATATCAAGCAACAAACGGGAGCTTTCCGTTACCCACTGGTAACTGTGCCCAGAGCATGCAGGGCACGTGCTGTTGGCACAGCTCTATCGGCACTATTGCACGCATATATGTGACTGCCGAAAAGCCGCATGTTACCATGCGCTCGGCGTGAAGAGGTTAAATATATCCTTCAATAGCCAAAATCTATAAATCCACTCTGTGTGCAGCAAATACATTTGCAAACTCAGATATTACCTTGTAAAAGTAGCAGTGACATCATTGCGGTGCTGTACATAGCCTGTTCAGAGAGTAGAGATGTGGGAGAAAACAGCAGTGACCGTTCTTACAGAAAAAGACAAAGTGCAGTAATTGTTTCATGCTGCACATAAGTGAACCTAATACACAAAGGACTTCAAGATTTTAGGCCCTATTCACACTTGGCGAATTGGAATCGCTGGCAATCAGTGTAAAATGCACGTTTGGTTGCCAATTCATTCTAAATGTCACCCCAAACACGGCGCTATTGTGCCGAAATTATTTGACAGACCCACGCTGCAATTGTGGCAAAATGCAATTTTAAATATCACATGAAGCTTGTCGCTCAAAAAGTATCAGGATCTTCTTTTGGGTAACAACTGTGCCTAGGGCAGTCCATTGAAATTAATATGCTTCCCTAGGCGGGACACAAGCAATCGTGTGAATATTGCTCGCACACAAAATCGCAAGTTCCCGCTACATGAAGTGTGAATGGGGCCTGAATGTACTGAGACAGGGTTTGTTTTGTCTGCCTGCCTTTCTGTATATTCTTCAAATACCGTATTTATCGGCGTATACCGCACGCCGGCGTATAACGCGCACCCCAAGCTTAGAAGGGAAGTTTAAGGAAAAAAAACGTACATTTTGGATGCTCAGCCTTGTCGTGTCTGTCTGCTGTCTTGCCCGACCGTCCATCGGTGGCCTTGTCCGGCGTCCGTCTGCGGCCTTTGCGCGGGGTCCGTCCAGCCTTGTCAGTGTCTGTCTGCTGTCTTGCCCGGCGTCCATCGGCGGCCTTGTCCGGCGTCCGTCTGTGGCCTTGCGCGGGGTCCGTCCAGCCTTGTGGGTGTCCGTCTGCGGCTTTGGAGGTGTCCATCAGCACCTTGCCCGGGGTTGCAGCATTGTGTGTTTGAGTTTGGCACCTTGGTTGAGCTGTGCAGAGCCGGATTTCCTGTGTGTTCGGCTCCTCTCGCGTGGCTGCGGGCTAGGTCGGCGGCGCTCAGAGACAGCGGGGATCGGCGTATGACGCGCACCCACGATTTTCCCTTGATTTTTAAGGGGAAAAAAGTGCGCGTTATACGCCGATAAATACGGTATGTATTCTTAAATCAAAGTCCCTTCTTTTGCTCTCAGCCTCCTCCAAATTTCCTTTTGTTGAGATCTGACTCCCAGTTAGAGGGAGGCTACATTCATTCTCCAACGCCAAAAAAAATTTGTTGAAAAACTCACTGCAAAGCTACTGGCGTTTTTATAACGTTATTTTAACATCCAGTGTGCACGAGGCCTTAAAGTGTGGCCTATGGCTAGTGAAATTTACGTATTTTGCCTCCGCCGCACGAGCGCACACAATTTTAAAGCGTGACGTGTTTGCTATTTACGCAGCGTAAACTCCTCTTTTATATTTTACCAAAAAATATGGGCTATGAATTTGTAGAATTTTTTTTTTATTATCGAGGTTCAAAAAAGTGTATTTTTTTCCATGAAAAATTGCATTTGAAAAATCGCTGCACAAATACTGTGTGACCTTTTTTTAAACTTGCAAAACCCACCAATTTTTTTTCTAGGGCCTCTGCTTTAAAAAGATATATAATGTTTGGGGGTTCCACTTCCAAGTAGTTTTCTAGCAAAAAACACTGGTTGTTACATGTAAACAAAAATGACCAGAAAAGGCCCAGACTGGAAGCGGAAATTCTAATATTTTCAATCCCAGAATACACTTTTTGCATCTTTGTATATGCGTTTACATGTGTTTTACGTGTGTATGCGCGTACGATGCATGTCCTCCGATGTGTGGTTATGGATCTGAACGTAGCACTTTTTTTTTCTTTTTTTTTCTTTTTTTTTCTTTTTTTTTACAAAATAAATGAACGTAGCACATTTTAAAGCACCTTTTGCATTTCCCCCATTGAAAACAATAAACCAGAATGCAGATCTGTATACACAAAAACACTTTGAATTGTGGTTTTTTTTTCTGGCCATGTGCGTGTATTGTAATACTATGTCAGCTGTCAGGTAATAGGCAAAATAATAGAAAGTAGTGTGTATGTATGACTTCCACTATCCACAGCGGACACCATTTCCTTTCCTGCATTGTTTTTAAGAGGCCTCTTGTGTATACTTCCTGGTTAGATAGGAGACCAGTCTGACTGGAAACCATTTAACATATTAGTGACCACACTTGTCTGTAAAGATAGTTTATTACAAGAATAATATGGTGGCCATACACACTTCTATAAATGATCGATTTTTCTCCTCAGATCGATATCTGCCGACAATCAATAGGCCACACATAAGGAAGTGGATTTCGAGTGATCGCTAAATGCCATTGTAACTTATTATTGTGAGTCATCAATCACAATTTTATTTCCATTTAATCGCATAGTCTGATCGCTCAAAACATGATTGCATTTATGAAGAATGTTTCACAGTACTATTGATGCTAAATGATCGATAATATTCTGCACTGGACGATCGTACATATAGATGTACAGAATAAGCCTGTATAAGGGCAAGTTTACACCAGATGCAGTTGGGTGTGTTTTTTTATTTTTTTAACGCACTGTAAAGGCCGTTTCACACCACAAAAAACGCATTTCAGATCCGTTCTGGATGAGTTTTTTGCATGTGTGTTTTCAACGCGTTTATGATGCATTTCCGGATGCATTCCATATGTATGTTCTTCTTTTTTCCTGTTTGTTGTACTGGGAGCTGGTGCATTTTTGATGCGTTTTGGTGTGTTTTTGACGTTTTTTTACCACACCACACCACAGTACAGTACAGTACAGTACAGTACAGTACAGTACAGTTCAGTGCAGTTCAGTGCAGAGAAAATGCAGCATGTTCTACTTATTTTTTCTGAAACAGATTGCACTGGTGTGAACTATGTCATTGGAAACCATATAACCTACTACTATCTAGAGTTAGGTGATTTATTTTTTATTTATTTTTTCCTAAAAAAAATAAAAAAAACGATTTGAATCGTAAATCAATTTTTTTTTAATAAAAAAAAAAAAAATAAAAAAAATAGAAATCACAGATTTTTTTTTTTATTTTGTTGGACACCGCGCCGGTCCTGAGGAGCTGCAGGCAGGAGTTTTTAGGCGAGGCGTCTGGCCTCGTTGCCTTTTCCCAGGATCGTGGCGGATTTACTTCTCCCCTGCACACCCCGGAGAGGCCACCAAGGCAGGAGGGACACAGGAGGGTCAATTGTGAGGGTCCGCGCCCGGTAGCAGGAGGACTCTAGCGCCGGTCCTGAGGAGCTACGGGCAGGATTTTTTAGGCGAGGCCCCGGCTTCGGCCTAGTCCGCAACAGCCGTCCTTGCTGCCCTTTCCCCGGGATCGTGGCTGACTGAATTTTTCCCTGCACACCCCGGAGAGGCTATCAAGACTGAAGGGACACAGAAGGGTCATTTGTGAGGGTCTTCACCCAGTAATATAAGGATTCTTAGCGCCTGTTCTGGGGGGAAAAAAAAAATTGAAAAAAATAGATTTTTTGGAAAATATGAATTGATTTGACCTACCAACTCAGGTTTTTAAATCGGATCGTTTTTTTTTCTCAGCCCTACTACTATAAGGTGACGAGATTTTTAAAATGAAATCTGGGACCACCTGCCTCACAGCCTCTCAAGTAGGGTTGCCACCTTATTCCTTTAAAACTGAACACCTATTAATTACACAGGTTCTGTGGCAGATTAATGGCCCATACACACGATCCGAATATCGGCCGACGGATCGTACGACTTTTTTCGCTTAATAATCGCGAGTAAAATAAAATAGGTTTTAAACTCACGAAAATTATCGTACGATAGAAAAAAACGATCGGAAGTGATGTCACGTGTTGTAATGTATTTGTATTGTATTGTCGGACGACGGCTGTACTGACTAAACGAAAATCGGACGATCGGACGAGAAAAATTTTCGCGCTTGTCCGATCGAATTTAATCGGATGAACGGTCGTGATCGGCTGTCGAAAGTAGTGTACACACGATCCGAAAATCGTACGATCCATCATCGTACGATCGTTTTCGTCCGATATTCGGATCGTGTGTATGGGCCATTAGGCTGTAATTAAACTAAAGTAGTGACTTATTTGCACTAAATTAGCCACAGAACTTGTGTAATTAATAGGTGTTCGGTTTTAAAGGGATGAGGTGGTAACCCTACTCTCAAGTCTTACTCTTCGGGCCCCGGCTACTACTGGATGGGGAGCGGAGGAAGATCACTCCGCCAGGGAAGACAAGGAGATAGGCAGGTGGCTGGCCAGGATTTGAGCCAAGGCAGAAGAACATGCGAGTGGAGCTGAATGGGTATGCGCCCAAAACTGAAGAAATATTCCCTCCGCTCCGACCAGCACATGATCATCAGAAAGGGGCACAGATAATGGGAAAAATACACCCCCCTATGCTAGTAGGCACAGCGGAGCGGGGACGTGTAATTAAAATTTCTTTATTTTAATTCTGCACCGACTGTCTTTCAAATTGCCCCTGCCCCCTATTAAATCCAATCTGGGGACAAAACCAGGGACAGACTTGGTCCGGGGACAGTATCCTCAATCAGGGGACTGTCCCCTGAAACTGGGGATGTCTGGTCACCCGTATGGCCACTATAATATGTTGCTTCTTTAACTGGAGATTAAGGTTTAGTTCACACTAGTGTAACTAGTTGCGTGATTATTGAGTGTGACTTTAATGCGTTTAACTTTCTGACACTCAAGTCGCAAGAAAGTTGCACCCTACTAGTGCTGGGACCTGTGACTTTAAGTGGCATAGAGTGGAACGGATGCCATTGAAATCAATGGGCTGAGACTTGTCATGCGACCGTGTGCCTCCAAAGTCACATGACAAGTCACACCAGTGTAAGGGTCCTTTCACACGTTTTTTAGATCAGTTTTTTCAGTTGATCCGTTTTTTATTCGGTTTTATTTTTTTTTGGTTAGAACTTTATTTAATCAGCTTTTTGAGGAAAAACGGATGTTAGCGGATCGGATGTTAACGGATCTTCCGCTAACATCCGTTTTTCGTCCGTTCCGTTTTTTTGACGGAAGAAAAATAGGGTTTTCTTCCGTTCAAAAAACCAGAGCTTAACGGAGACGGATGTAAACGGACGTTAGCGGATGCTCATCCGCTAACGTACGATATCCCATAGGGAAGCATTGCGGTCCGTAAACGGATGTCTAAAAAACGGACGAACGGTCCCCGCACGTGTGAAAGGACCCTGAAAGGACCCTAAATGGAGCCTTACTAAAACTAGAAAGTGCAAAATCAACATCCCTTTTTTTTTTTGTCGAAGCTTTAATTGAACAAGCAGAAGTTAGAAGCTGGCTACCATGCACAGCTGCACCAGATTCTGAGTGTGCCAGTTTTAGAAAATCTACCACCTGTTCTAAGCTGCTCATACACTATACAATCTCCTTTAGCTTTAACAGAACTGTGAAATATGAGGACAGGTCCTTGCACTATCCAGTTGATGGTGACTTTACGGCCCCTTTCACACTGGGGCGTTTTTCAAGCGTTATTTGAGCGTTATTACAGCATTATTTGAGCGTTTTTCAAGCATTATTACAGCGTTATTTGAGCGTTATTACAGCGTTATTCGAGCGATGTGCTGGTAAAGCACCACTAAGACCCTAGTTTTAGGGCGTTTTTGCAGTGCCTTGGTGTGAAAGGGTAAGGCGTTTTTACAGCGCTTTTCAAATCATTTCAATGAAGAGGGGCCTTTTTGGAGTGTTTTTTTTCAGCGCCCAAAAGCTGCTCCAAAGATGCTGCTTGCAGGACTTTTCTCAATGCCCTCCCAGTTTAACGCCTCTGTGTGAAAGGGTAAGGCATTTTTACAGCGCTTTCAATTAATTTCAATGGAGAGGGGCGTTTTTTTTTCAGCGCTCAAAAGCTGCTCCAAAGATGCTGCCTGCAGGAGTGTGAAAGGGATCATTGAGATGCATGGAGAGCGTTTTATGAGCGTTTTAAGAGCGCTATTTTTAACGCTAAAACGCTGTAAAAATGCTTCAGTGTGAAAGGGGTCTAAAGGTGTCCTCATATTACACAGTTTTGTTAAAACTAAAAACTAAAGAGAGATTGCACAATCAGATTGTATGGTGTATGAGAAGCCTTAAACCTAGACATTTATAAATGCCAATAATATATTAACAATTGCGTTCAGCTTTGAACCTGAGGACCTAAAGACTGTGGGATTCACACTTTGAACATGAGCGTTGTCATGTGACTTTGGAGCACTTATATTGTATTGATACCCGCAGGGATTCACAGAGGGCATTGTGAACTGCCTGCGGGAGACATGTGATGTGGGAATCGCTACATTGCTACAGTGTGAACCCAGGCTGAAATCGCTTTTTACTACAGTATATACAAGGTTGAGTAGCACATGGTGACCAGATTTAATTTGTTTTGAAATTAAGAAATGATTGGACACTCTGTCTCTCTAAGGCTGGCCATACACAATGCAAATTTCTTTCCTGCAACCACAGGTTGCAGGAAAAAAATTGTCATGATTCCCAATCAACACAGCAGGGGGATAATCACAAGAGAATCCGGCAGGCTGGTTGTAAGCAAGCTGATCAATAAACTTGGTACATCCAGCCTTTCCAATAGTTTGAATCTCTGACTGCCTGCTGAACCGACTGAGATTCGAACTGTGTATAGCCGGTCTTAGATGCTCTTTTTATACCTAGTCATGTTGACTTGTTGCCTATTAACTGCAAAATGTTCTTCCAGCTCTACCTAATTAGTACCACTTGCTTTTGTTGCCCTGTGACAACTTTTTTGAGACCCGTTGCTGCCATCAATTTCAAAAATGTTTTCTTAAAATTGTAAATTTTCTCGGTTTAATGTACAATTGCATTTCAAAATGCATGCTATAACAGATTGTTTTCATAACGTTATATATTGTGAATCTAGCCTTAAGCCTGGTACCCACTGCTAGTTTTTTTTTTTTCGTTCAACCCAGCAGACTGAATGAAGAAAACCGGGCGGCGCTACTGTACTAACAATCTGATGTTAGTACAGCAATCTCCCCTGCTGTTCTATTGTGTTCTGACAGGGGACGCCCCCCTCCCCCCCGCCTGACAGTTTTTTAGGCGTACCTAAACGGGCGCTCTTTGCTCCTCTATGGAGCCACGAATGTCAGCTGTGACATGCCCGCTGACATCCGACCCGCTCTGATCCGCCAAAGTGTTACGGAGGAAAACCCTACTTTTTCTTTCCTTTTGCGCTATAAACAAAAATAGAGCGAAAATTTAAAAAAAAAAATATATATATTTTTAACTTATATACCATATTTATTTATTATTTATTTATGAAAATCAGGGCAAAATCGTGGGTGCGCGGTATACGCCGATAGCCGCTTTCCCGCGCCGAGTTTCAAATACTGCGCCGGCATATACCGAGCGCAGTACACTCGGGTATAGCCGGGCAGACTCGGCTCCTCTCGCGCTGATGTCCTGGACGTACAGGACGTGAGCGCGAGAGTAGCCGAGCCTGCCCGACTATTCACGAGTGTACTGCGCCTGCATATACCGAGTGCAGTACACTCGCGTATAGTCGGGCAGGCTCGGCTCCTTTCGCGCTCATGTCCTGTACGTCCAGGACGTCAGTGCGAGAGGAGCCGAGTCTGCCCGACTATACCCGAGTGTACTGCGCTCGGTATATGCCGGCGGAGTATTTGAAACTCGGCGCGGGAAAGCGAGGAGGATGCCGCGAGGACGCCGGACCCGCCGAAGAGGACGCCGGACCCGCCGAAGAGGACACCGGACCCGCCGAAGAGGACACCGGACCCGCCGAAGAGGACGCCGGACCCGCCGAAGAGGACACCGGACCCGCCGAAGAGGACACCGGACCCGCCGAAGAGGACACCCGAAGCCGCAGACGGACGCCGGACCGGACGAAGAGGACACCCGAAGCCGCCGATGGACGCCGCGCAAGACACCAAAACTGTAAGTACAAAAAACTTTTTTTCCACAGGAATGGCGGCAACTTTAGGGGTGCGCGCTATACCCCGATAAATACGGTAATAAATATCCCCCAAAAATATATAATGTTTTTTCCTCAGTTTAGGCCGATACGTATTCTTCTAAATCGCAATAATCTTTTGTCGATTGGTTTGCGCAAAAATTATAGCGTTTACAAAATAGGGGATAGTTTTATTGCAATTTTTTTTTTTTTTTTTTTACTACTAATGGCGGTGATCAGCGATTATTATTATTTTTTTATTTTTTTCATGACTGCGACATTATGGCGGACACATCGGACAATTTTGACACATTTTTGGGACCATTGTAATTTTCCCAGCAAAAAAATGCATCAAAAATGCATTGCTTACTGTGAAAATGTGAATTGCAGTTTGGGAGTTAACCACTAGGGGGCGCTGAAAGGGTTAAGTGTGACCTCATATGTGTTTCTAACTGTAGTGGGTTGGGGCTGGACATGTGATGTCATTGATTGTGTTTCCCTATACCAGGGAACAGACGATCAATGACAGCGCCACTGTGAAGAACGGGAAAGGTGTGTTTACACACACCTCTCCCCGTTTTTCAGCTCCTGTGACCGATCGTGGGACTCCGGCGGCTATTGGGTCCGCGGGTCCCGCAGCTTCGGACCGGGTCACTGTGCAGTTTGTTTTGCACAGCGTGGCCCCGATCCACGTCTTCTAGGGTCCCTCGGCGGATGTCTCTGGTCCTCCCCGCAATTACTCACCACAGTCATGCGAGAGCTCGCATGGTGGTCAGTAATTGCGGGCGCCCTCCAGTGAGCGGCCAATGACTGCGCTGCTCTCAATCCATCTGCTCTAGCCAATCAGTGGCCAGGCTGAGCGGCGAAGAGGATATCAGGACCGCGCGGGACTTTCGAGGGGTCAGGTAAGTATAACGGGGGCTGGGGGGGGCGTCAACATTTAATGTTTTTTCACCTTAATGCATAGATTGCATTAAGGTGAAAAAAAGTTTTCTTTACAACTCCATTAAGCACATTTACAATATCTAAAGTGCCTTGAAAAAGTATTCATACCCATTGAAATTTTCCACACTCTGTTTACTAATTATGTGATTTCTGAAGGCAATTGATTCCACTAGGTTTTAGTTAGGGGTATGAGAGTAAAAGGGGGCTGAATACAAATGCACGCCATACCTTTAACATATTTGTAGCACTACCCCGAAGGAGCTGCTGATTGATTGTTGAGATCGCTACATTAAGTTACCCTAGCGTTGTCTAGGGGTGTAATGCAGGAACAGAGTAGTGAGTGGAGGTCCAGACAGTCAATAAAGGTTTTTCCAATGCTTTATTTCCAGGCCAACACAGCCAACATCAACTTCAGTTAGGAAGGAAAAGGGTTGATGAAAGAAGAGGAGAACTTGCGGTGTCAGGCCTGGATATGAACGGGCATGCTTGCCCCTAGTAGTACTAATTTGTAAGCTCGTCGCCACTCCTGTCTGAATGGGTAAAGTGCCCACGGACAGGTCTCCTGCGCGAGCCTGGCAGCCGAGGTGTCACTTTAGATTTTCTGGGAGGAACAGATCTTAACACATACCTGGCTCTAGAGGCTCTGCCATGGGCCAATTACTTTAGCTGAGACTAGGTGGATGAACAGAGCGAATTCTCCCAGTTGATTCTAGCACAGGTCACTGGGAGACAGTAAAGCGTACCTGTCAGCATCCCGGTCACCAGACCCCCGATTGGTTCGTTCAAGCTTTGTTGGACAACCTGCCTCCGGGTTCCCCTCAAGCCGATCCCCCAATCGCACGGCACCCAGCCTGGGATTCCTTCAATAGGACTGAGAACCCAGTAGGTCACTGGGGTCCGCTTTCGCCTCCGGTTGAGGCTCGGTGAAGCCGGCGGGGTCCATGGATGCGCGCACCCTGAAGGTGGATGCCGCACCTGGAACCGGGACCCCGCGAAGATTCAGAACACATGATCCCTGTCCCAAATATACCCCTAGCTAAAAAATATGCTGCGCTGCAAAAAAGAAAGTATATAGGTGAATAAATATACTTATGTGGACACCAAGTTCATTGGTGGATGGTATAAATTTAAAATAAAGTGAAACGCTAATGGGGTGAAACAGAAAAGTCCAAGCAAAATCAAAATCACATATGTGAAGCCAAAGTCCATCTGTGTCCTATAAACACCCGAAAAGTGTTGGAAGAAAAATCTTCAAGTGAAGTTAATCGAAGGCACCTCCACCTCTATATAAAATGCCTGCTTACCAGCTCCAACTTCAAAAATTGCATTTGTTAATAAATTGTGCTGCTCCCATTTGTCCTCAGCCGTCCACCTCCTCATACAGATGAACCAGTAACGATCAATGCCACATCTGGGTCGGGCCGGTTCCGTTTCCTCACCGAGCCGCCATCCTTCTGGATGGCGGCTCGGTGAGGAAACGGAACCGGCCCGACCCAGATGTGGCATTGATCGTTACTGGTTCATCTGTATGAGGAGGTGGATGAGGACAAATGGGAGCAGCACAATTTATTAACAAATGCAATTTTTGAAGTTGGAGCTGGTAAGCAGGCATTTTATATAGAGGTGGAGGTGCCTTCGATTAACTTCACTTGAAGATTTTTCTTCCAACACTTTTCGGGTGTTTATAGGACACAGATGGACTTTGGCTTCACATATGTGATTTTGATTTTGCTTGGACTTTTCTGTTTCACCCCATTAGCGTTTCACTTTATTTTAAATTTATACCATCCACCAATGAACTTGGTGTCCACATAAGTATATTTATTCACCTATATACTTTCTTTTTTGCAGCGCAGCATATTTTTTAGCTATAGTATTTTATGTGTATCGCACATTTTTTTGCAGCAGCAGCATTATCTAATTCATTTTTTTATTACCACTTTTATTTTATTTTATTTTCATTGACCTGCGCAGTAATTTTTTCCCATAGATACATTCCAAATATACCCCTCCCTAGCATGCCCCACGAGGGAAGAACTCCTCCAATTGGCTGCAGGGGAAGACTTGCTCTGCCAGAAACCCCTCTGGCGCCAACTGCCGACCAGAGATGATACCACATCCCTAGAATGCAAGCTGACCCAGTGAACCTTTCCGGAATGACAGAGGTCACAATTTAGGCAAATCGTGACTGGGAACAATATAACTCTCCCAGGCTGAAAGCAAGGGGGCGCTACATATTTATTTGTAAAACCTTTTGAAAACCATTTATAATTTTCCTTCCACTTCACAATCATGTGCCACTTTGTGTTGGTCTATCACCAGGGGTGGACTGTCCATTCAGGCACTGCCCGAGGGCCCCATGCCCCATCAGGTTTGCCAGCCTCAGTAAAACCAGGGACAGTATTTAAAAAAAAAAAATCCCAAGATTATAGCTGCCCCCTCCGGTACATTTTTCAGTGTATGTGTATTCTGTGTGTCTGTATACTGTGTGGCCCCATAACCTATTGTCTGGGAGCCCCATAATCTCCTAATGCCCGGAGGCCCCATAATCTTCTATTGCCCAGGGGCCCCATGAGTTATCAGTCCTTCCCTGTCTATCACATGAAATACATTTATGTTTTTGGTTGTAACATGACAAAATGTGGACATTTTCAAGGGGTATGAATACTCTGTATATGGGTAGAAGGTCAGGGGCAATCCAGACCAAGTGCTAGTAGTTGACAAATTAGGTCTTTACTAGTAATGAAAGATGGATGGAGAGAAAGAGAAAAACAAATAATAAAACTCAAAGGACGCCATAAATCTGCCATTTTCTTTGTCTTCTGGACCAATAAACTAAGGCAGCCATGTTTTGTCACTCCAGCTTTTCTCTTATTAAAGTCTGGTGACCTTTTGGCAGAAGAGATAGACAGCAGTCAACCTTTATAGAGGTTGGAGATCGCCTGCAATGAACAGCACAGCCATAAAGTGTGCATGTACTAGTGAGCATACACAGCAGCTATGGTCACTATCTCATTGCTTCACTGATACCCCACAGGACCAGTTTATCCACGTATTAACCCCAAATCTTGAAATATTAAAAAAAAAATAGTTTAGCTTAGATTTATGGAAAAAAAAATGTTTGCATGGTTTAGCCCCCTTTCACACTTGTACGACTTTAAAGTCGCGCGATGCGGCCGCAATTCTACCGTGATTTTGCCACAATTCGTGGCCGCGATTTCAATGAATGCCTGTGTAAGTGGCATCAAAATCGGACCAAAGTAGTGCAAGGCCTTTTTTGAAGTAGGCACAACTTGAAGTCGTGCCAGTATGAATGGTAGTCATTGAAAATAATGGAGAATGACTTGTCATACGATTTTGCAGTCCAAAATCGTGGGACAAGTCGTATAAGTGTGAAAGGGGACTTACATATTCAGGCCAATTGTGCTCCGTGTCACCATACTATGGCCCGGATTCACGTACCCGGGCATATCTTTAGAGCGGCGTAGCGTATCTTCTTTACGCTACGCCACTGCAACTTAGAGAGGCAAGTGCTGTATTCACAAAGCACTTGCTCCCTAAGTTGCGGCGTAGCGTAAATGTGCCGGCGTAAGTCCGCTTAATTCAAACTAGCTAGGCAGTGGGCATGTTTTATTAAAATTAACCGTGACCCCATGCAAATTATGTGCCGAACGAACGGCGCAAGCTCCACCCGTGGACGTATCCCAGTGCGCATGTTCAGAAGCACGTCGGATAGAATGCCTAAGTGACGTAGGCGCGCAATGCCTACGACGAGTGAATGTAACCTACGCCCAGCCCTATTCACGTACTACGTAAACGGCGTAAAATTTGACGGCGTCGTTCCCTGGCCCATACGTTTGCATTAGCTGCGCCTCATATAGCAGGGGTAACTTTACGCCGGACGTAAGCCTTACGCAAAGCGCGTATATGAAGCGGCCGGGCGCATCTACGTTCGTGAATCGGCGTATCTTGCTCATTTGCATATTTAACATGTGGACGCCGAATGCGCCCAGCGTAACTATGCGCCCACGATACGCCGGCGTAGGCAAGTTACGCCGGACGACTGAAGCCATGTTTTTGGCGTATCTGTGTGCGACGGCGCACATTTAAAATTACGGCAGCGTATCTGGAGATACGCCAACGTAACTTCTTTGTGAATCCGGGCCTATGTATCCAATTGTGACATCTTTAATAAATTGTAATATAATTTCAATTTAGATTAATAGTTAAGATGGAGTCGTAATTTATGTTCGTAAATCACCTACCGCATATCTGTTGCTACCATGTAATTTCATTTGATCAATCGAAATCTGATGATATTCATGAACAAAGTATCTCAGTGCCGCCAATCGATGCAAGACCATTGATAATTTTCCGCCCTTGCCAAATCTGATGTAATTGAGATTAAATCGATTTGGAGGGAAGTTATGGCTAGTTGATTGTTTTATGTGCCACTTTGTGTTGGTCTATCACATAAAATCACAATAAAGTACATTTACCTTTTTGGTTGTAACATGAGAACATTTCAAGGGGTATGAATACTTTTTCAAGGCACTGTACATTCATCCTAAACTGAATGTTAAAAGGAAATGTTAAAGTTCTTTTAGAACAACATTTATCGAATCATCAAATTTACCAAGAATTTTCACACGAATGTTCGCACAAACATTCATTCAAAGATCTACTATGTACTGTATATCTAGCTCTAGTAACACCCCCTTTCCCTTCACACACAGGTTGTCTACTTGGTCATTCACTCCACTGGCCTAAAGTAATGGGCTCATATAGAGGTGTCAGGCAGTGAGCACACACTTTTTGTACAGCTAAGGTATAGGAGGAGGATTCTTCTTCTCTTAAAGTGGAGGTTCCGCCGAATTTTATTTTTTTTAAAAGTCAGCAGCTACAAATAAGGTAGCTGCTGACTTTTAAAAAATGGACACTTACCTGTCCAGCGTGGCCGCGATGTCGGCAGCCGAGGCTGAGCAATCTCTCGTCCCTCGGCTGCACCCGCCGCCATCCTCGGTGAGGGAATCGGGAAGTGATGCATTACGGCTTCACTGCCTGGTTCCCTACTGCGCGAGTAGTGTGGCGCGTTGTCACTGGTCCTCGTTCTCTCCTGGGAACAGTGTGTTTCCCAGAAGACAGCAGGGGGGTGCGGGTAGGGGCGTGACTGCCGCTGGAGTGTATTCCCGGAAGTGGGTGCAAATACCTGTCTTAGACAGGTATCTGCACCCCCTGAAAGGTGCCAAATGTGACACCGGAGGGGGGGAGAGTTCCGAAAAGCGGAAGTCAAATGTTTGGGTGGAACTCCGCTTTAAGCCGGCCAAATACAGTTAGATTTTTGTTTGAACATTCCCAGAAAAAACGTTCTTGCCATCATTCAAAAGCCTTTAAAAATGTCATCCAAGCCTGTTATTCAAACTGAATCCAAGACATATAATAGGTTTCATTAGAATATGTACAATATTTCCTTAATGAAAACCACATTCACGGTTAGAACTTGCTTGTTCGAGGAAAATTTTCCATCCTGCTCCTTTGAATTTTCTCATCACTACGGTTGAACCCAAACATTAAAGTGGAGTTCCACCCATTTTTTTATGTTTTGTCTGTGCTGCATGCCCTAATTTCTTAGTGTTCAGAATGGACATTTTTTATTTATTTTGTTGCTTGTAAATACCTTATTTTGTAGTCCTTCATTACTTCCTCCTCCTTATTGTCCTAGGCTATTAAGTCACAAGGCTATTTGCAAGGGTTTCTGGGATAGGCATCATGTTTCCCAGTAGTCCTTGCAAACCTGACTGAAACCTATTACATTGCTTGTGCAGCACTGAGCATGTGCGAGATATGCAAAGCTGAAATCCAGGAATTCATACAGTCTGGCTTCATGATGCCCACACTTAAGATGGCCACAGTCTATTTCTAGATTATAAACTCTAAATGCTGTAACAACCTAACAAAACGGCCCTTAGTTTACAGACTAACTTTACTAGAATACATTAAGCTTGTGTATTACAGGGGTATTTATATTTAAAAAGTGAAATTGTGGGTGGAACTCCCCTTTAATTTAACCACACTAACCTTTGGGGGAAAGTGTTAATAAAGTGGTTCGGAGACTGCGCCTACCTGTGTAATGGGCATAGAGGCCAGGAGAAAGCTCAATGACCCTGAATTTTGTTGAACAGTGCCCCCCCCCCCCATGCCTCCATGAGTGATGCAGCCACCTCAGTTGGCCTCATTCGTGCCATAGCCCTTATTACCAATGTACTGATGTACTGAAGGAATTACAAGAAATTGAAGTTTCTGCTGAACTCTTTCTCTAAAATTCATAAAAAGTGTTGTAGAAACGCATTATCTTTCTTGCGGTAGAGCAATAAATGGCGCAGCTTGCAACAGATTCATGTGTATGTCGTATGGTATGCATGAATCTGTCACAGAATTATCGCAGATAGAATTTTAGAATGTACACTCCAATGAGATCACTAAACATAGGTCCAAGAGTCCAAAGTTTTTAATAAAATGTATTTATAGCAGAAAAAACGCTATGAATCAATTTTATAATTAAAAACTTGTGAATCTTGGACATTTGTTTGGCGCTCTCTTTGGACTGTATATACATGTCCTGATTGAATTTTGTCTGGGACACGGTACATACGCGTGTGGAATAACTTCCTCCAACATGGGAAAAGGTCTTAATTACGTCTGCTTTCCTTATTACCAATATGGTGGAATTCCTTTATGAAATTGTCACAACAATAGCAAAATTGTTGAACAAAAAAGAATTACGTGAACTTCACATCACACGTCAGTTTTACCAATACAAATGTCGTACTGGTGTTATGAATTTGTTGCAAGGTTTCCAACAACATCCACGGTGCCAGAAATGTTACAAATGCCGTGTTGAATCACCCAATTTGTTTTAAGTGTTTTGAAAAGTTGTGTGTGGTTGTTTGAAGTGTATAAAATAAACGTTTTATGAATTGAATCTATTTTGATGCTACACACCTATTATAGGCTAATACCACGTAGTTGCTTATTATTTTGAACCATGGTCTTAAGAAGGACATTGACTGTACAAATTGTAGCTGGTTCCTGATGTACCAGCCAAAAATTCTGTCACGTGGACCTGTTGGCCGTTTTGTTTCCTGTCTTGTATCCTTCAGTTTAAAAATTGAAGGAGTGCTTAGGGAGAAAACTTAGGGAGGACCTTCGCTGCTGGGCAGATTATTCACTTTCATGGTTTGGCAGGATCAATTCCATAAAAATGACGTTCTTACCTAGGCTCCTTTATTATTTTAGAACCCTGCCAGTGGCAGTCCCGAGGGGAGACATGCAACGCCTACAAGCCGAGGTCCTGCGCTTCGTGTGGGGTAGCAGGAGGCCTCGGATACAAAAGCGAACACTTTTTACACCTAAACCTATGGGGGGGCTTGGTCTTCCCAATTTACAAGCATATTTTCAGGCTGCCCAAATCGCCCAATTAGCCTACACTACGGCTAGAGGCTCGGCCCCCCTATGGGTGTCTATTGAAGCACTTTCCTGCCAGCCATTTACCATTGGATCCTTAATGTGGCTTCCTGGTCGTTTACGTCCGCCTATTTTATGCCCTACTCTGTCACATTCCTTAGCAATATGGGATAGGACACGCCACCGTAGTTCTTTATCATCCCCTCATACACCATTAGCTCCCATTTTCGGCAACCCTGAGTTTCCGCCTGGTTTGACTCCACAGCTGTTTCAATGGTGGCTTAACAAGGGGCTCTTGAGAATTGGTGATTTCCTTAATGGAGATCAGATGTATCCTATCCAACACTTTAAGGATGAGTTTCTTATGCCTCCTAGCGAATTGTTTCGCTACAACCAAATCGCATCATTTGTTAGATCTAAAGTTAATTTAATGTTGAGACCCTTTGCGCTTACGACATTTGAATTATCCTGTCAGGGTAGAGGCTTACAGAGAGGTCGGATATCTGCTTTGTATATATCTATCACTGAAGTTGATTCAAAACTTGCCTATATGGCTCACTGGGAGAGGGATTTGAACCTTACCTTTGATTTAATTGAGTGGCAAGATATTGCTCATCGGTTATCCAAAATTTCCATCAATACTACCCTTATTGAGGCCAATTATAAAACGCTCCTGCGTTGGTACCTGGTGCCAACTAGGGTAGCTAAGATGCATCCTTCCGCTTCACCAAACTGCTTTCGACGTTGTGGACAGCTGGGAACGATGCACCACATTTGGTGGCAATGCCCCATTGTACTTAGATTCTGGATCAGAATATTCAATCTTATTAATTCGGTGACGGGTGTAAATATTCGCAGATCTCCTGAAGCCGCTCTCTTTCACAAATTACCTGATGACACGCCTAAGAGATCTGTAAAATTGATTACCTACATATTGTTGGCGGCACAAATCACAATTGCTAGGCACTGGAAGCAGTCAGCAATTCCTCTTGACCAAGTCAGGAGTAAACTCAACTGGATTATGATTAACGATAAACTCTCCCATGTGCTTTGTAATAATACAGAGAAATTTAACAAAATATGGGATCCATGGATTGATTATATTTCAACCCCCTAGGGGACTCCAGGATGACCCTCCACCCCTCTTTTTTCTTTTCCTCTCTCTTTTTATTACTACCCCCCCCCCCCCCCTTTTTTTTTTTAACATTTTTTTTTTTTTTTTCTCTTCTCAAGAAATTTTTTTTTCTTTCTTATGCAATATAGATGCTTATATTTGGGGCCTGTTATATACTCTATGCTTTGTGGTTGTGATAACTGGAAATTGTGTGTTATGGCCATATTTTCTATATCTTTGTATTGCTATGTTGATGGTCAGAAACTTTTTTTTACTTTGTTCAGCCAATGTGTCTGTCTACTTTGGAACTTGTTTTTTTTTTCCTTTAATAAAAAAATACATTGAAATATAAAAATTGAAGGAGTGGGTGGAAAATTGTTGGCCGAACAGGTAATAGGTAATATGATAGCCGTCGGGACCACCCGCAGCGCCCCTGAAACGTGTTAGCTGTACCCCGTGTTCTGTGCATGTCCATGCACTGTGTTTATGGCCTTTTGTCAGTTGCATTTTGTAAGTACCCACTTTTTTATTATTTAATTATCTCTGGTAATGCACTAGGTGTGCGCACCTTCCATTTCCGTTTTTTGTAGTTCCTTTCGGATTACCCCATCTGAGGAAGGCCGCATCCACCTAGCTTTGGGATACCATATATACCTTTCACACCACTATTAACGCTGGAAGTGACTGTTTTTTTTGTATTTACACCGTGACTGTACATTGAGGTACGCATGTGCAGCTCAGTGCACACAAATACTGACATGCAGGGAGAAGTGTTTAACCACTTCCCTACCCACACATATTCATATGACGTTCACAGATGGGATCTCCCATCCTGGGTGGACGTCATATTGCGTCCTGGGCTTCCTGGCCGTCTAGTTAGCACATGCGCCACCGGCGGCATTGCTCTGGGCCCGGTGCGTGTGCCCGGCGGCCACAATGTCCTCAATCACGGCAGGACCGTGGATCTGTGTGTGTAAATGCACAGATTTATGTCCTGTCAGAGATGAGACCGATGTGTGTTCCCAGTACAGAGAAACGCACATCGGTCTCCTCCAACTGTGAGTCCCCTCCCCCTACAATTAGAACCACTCACTAGGTTAACATATTTAACCCCTTCATCACCCCCTAGTGTTAACCCCTTCCCTGCCAGTCACATGTATACAGTAATCAGTGCAGTTTTATAGCACTAATCGCTGTATGAATGTGAATGGTCCCAAAAACGTGTCGGATATGTGAGGCCGCGTACACACGACTGTTTTCCTCGGCAGAATCCATCAAGAAACTCGGTGGGAGAGCTTTTTTGGCGAGGAAAACGGTTGTGTGTATGCTTTTCATCGAGTAAACTGTCGAGGAACTCGACGAGGAAAAAAGAGAGCAAGTTCTCTTTTTCCTCGACGGGAGTTGTCGTGTTCCTCGTCGGGCTGGTTTTCCAACGAGAAACACGTTGGTGTGTATGCTTTGAAACCCGCGCACCTTCGGTAAAAGTAGTATTTGTAATGAAAATAGCACATTTGTCACGCTGTAACAGACTGAAAAGTGCAAATGTCTCTTACCAAACTTTTTCCTAACACGCAGTAACATGAGATTAGCAAAAGCAGCCCCTGCCGTTGTATGTGTTGAAGTCACTGAGTTTGAGAACGAGCAGATTTGGTCTTGACAGTGTGTACGCAAAGACAGCTTGTCAAGTTTCTCGACAAGCCTAACAAGGAACTCGACAAGGAAAACGATGTGTCTGAAACGACGAGTTCCTCTGACGTGTGTGCGAGGCTTCAGGTCGCAATGTCACTGTCACAATAAAACATTTTTTTTTTGGTTTTGTTTTTTACCAGAAATATGTACAATACGTATCAGCCTAAACTGTGGAATTTTAATTTAATTTTTTATAGATTTTTGGGGGATATTCATTATAGCAAAAAGTTAAAAACATTGCATTTTTTTTCAAAATTGTCGCTCTATTTTTGTTTATAGTGCAACAAATAAAAACCGCAGAGGTGATCAAATACCACCAAAAGAAATCTCTATTTGTGGGGAAAAAGGACGCCAATTTTGTTTGGGAGCCACCTCGCACGACTGCGCAATTGTCAGTTAAAGCGACACAGTGCCGAATCGCAAAAGTTGCTCTGGTAAGGAAGGGGGTAAATTCTTCCGGGGCTGAAGTGGTAAATCCTACCTGTCAATGTTTTTTTTTTTTTTTAAAGACATTTTGGTTTAATTACAACTTTGCTGAATGTTATGTAATTGCAGTGTCCAGGTAAGTTAGAATTAATAGGAGCACATTAGGGCCCTAAGTATGCCTCCTACTACAATCCTATTTTGCCTAATCCACATCTGTTATTAGTGGGCCCTGAATCTCAGAGGGCCCCCCGTGCAGTTGTATATAAACAATGTGGCCTCCTCTGTGTGCATATACTGTATATGTGATTGGAGGAAACATGCAAATCCTTCATCCGTTCATCTCTAAGGTGATCATTAGATACCTGATATGGGAAGGTGACAGATTTGGATTCTATAGCACAATGTAGACAAGGCCTTTTTTCCCCCTCATACGCCCCACTATATAACCATTGTACGCAGAGCGCAATTACGGCTCAGTAGATCCTGCTGCAGTACAACTGGCAAGCATGCTCAGCTGGAAGGAGGATTATTTATAAGTGGCATGTATAAACCATAACAATCTAGAGTCCTCCCGGGTGCACGTGTGAAAGGATTTGTATCCCCAGTGTGTTAAGGGTTGTTGATTCAGCGGCGGCTGTTACAGAATTATTTTGCATCCATCTGTGTTTTGTGTTGAGATCTGAAACCATATTATGTTCGACAAGAGTCTTCAATGTAGAGCTATTTGCTCTGATTTCCCTACCGCTAGATCCCAGATTTATTAATGTGTTAATATTTATTATACTGTGTTTTTCTTCGCACCCCCTAATGCTCCAATCCAGACGTCCTAGGTCTGTGACAACAAAGCCTTTTCGGTTATGCGCACACAGATGAGTACTGATAATACACAAGCCAAACGACTCACTTCAATCCTATGGAGAGTTCTTCCTGTGCTAAATCATGGAATATAAACTCTCTGTAGGATAATGAATGCAGACAGGGCTCGGAAGTCATGTCACATTTTCAAACTAACATTCTTACCAAAGCGCTTTCTATATTTGATGACCAGGCGAATGTTGTTTGAAAGCACTTCAACATTCGTTTTCATTTAACATTCGATTTTGGAATGAATGTAATTTCCCAAATGAAAACCACCTACGCTGTTAGAGACATTCAGCAAAAAATAAAATGATATCCTGCTCTTTCAAATGTTCTCATCATTGTAATTGAAAACAAATGTTGATTTGACCTCACTAGTGAACAAACATTTTTAATTTATTTTTTCCAAACAAAGTGTGCTTGTAAGAACGCTGCGGAAATACGGTGTGTCAAAATATTGCAACGACCACCATTTTATTCTCTAGGGCAGTGATGGCGAACCTTGGCACCCCAGATGTTTTGGAAGTACATGGTGCTCAACTACACTGCAGAGTGGATGAGCATCATGGGAAATGTAGTTCCAAAACATCTGGGGTGCCAAGGTTCACCATCACTGCTAGGGTGTTCTAAAAAAAAAAAAATGTTTTAACTATTAACCACCTAAGCCCCAGACCATTTTGCTGGCCAAAGACCAGAGCACTTTTTGCGATTCGCCACTGCGTCCCTTTAACTGACAATTGAGCTTTCTTTTGGTGGTATTTGATCACCTCTGCGTTTTTTTTTTTGCGCTATAAACAAAAATAAAGCGTCAAATTTGAAAAAAAATCAATATTTTTTACTTTTTGCTATTATAAATATCCCCCAAAAAATATACAAACAATTTTTTTTGCGCTATAAACAAAAATAAAGCGACAATTTGAAAAAAATTCAATATTTTTAACTTTTTGCTATTATAAATATCCCCCCAAAAATATACCAAAAAATATGTTTTTTTCCTCAGTTTAGGCCGATACGTATTATTCTACATATTGTTGGTAAAAAAAAAAAAGTTATAGCGTCTACAAAATAGGGGATATAATTATGGCATTTTTATTATAATTTTTTTTTTTTTTACTAGTAATGGTGGCGATCTGCGATTTATTGTGACCTGAGACTTTATGGCGGACACATCGAACACCTTTGACACATTTTTGGGACCATTGTAATTTCTTACGGCGATCAGCACTGATTACTGTGAAAATGACACTGGCAGTGAAGCGGTTAACCACTAGGTGGCGCTAAAGTGGTTCAGTGTACCCTAGGGAGTACACTGGCGTGCCATTTTGCCGACGTATATCGTCGTGCGGCGGTCAGCAAACAAGTTTGAAAAATAGGCCCGGTCTTAAAGTGGTTAAGGCCTCATGCACACTGGACATTTTTAGAGCTGCTTTTTTTGGCTTCAGGCATTTTTTTTTTTTTTTTGACCCCTTGGCTTCATTCATAGAAGCCTTACTATAGCTTTCTAAATGAAACGCAATCCATAAATGGAGGAACAGGTGGATGAATGAAAGATCCACTTCCTCCAATTCATAGAATGCTTCTCATCCATGGAAGCTATAATATGGCTTCTATGAATTAAGGAGGGGCAAAGAGGGCAGGTATGTTGGCACTCTTGATAAGTGCCTGTCACGGGGGAGTGGAGAGCTGCCACTAGCACAAGAGACACTTCTCATTAAGGCCCCTTTCACACGGGATGGTTCTGCTTAGTGGACTCTTCTAGCTCAGCGGGGGATCGATATGTTGATCCCCGCTGAGTAGGCGGATGGCAGGACTGTCTCTGCTCACTGTGCAGGGACGGACCTGTCAGACCCCCGCTGTTATCTATGGGAAGATCGCATGAAAACGGACAGCCTGTATCACCATCCATCTGTTTTCAGTGGATCTTGTCGGTTCGGATGGCAGGCGGGTGTCAGCAGACACATCTCCGCTAACATCAGCCTGCCCATACAAGTCAATGGGTGGCCCGCTCAGATCCACCTGAATAATGGACAGGCGGATCTTTGCAGGCCGATCGTGTGAAAGGGACCTAAAGGTAAGCATTGTTCTTTCTGCAGATTGTTAATTTTTATATTTTTACTTTAATGCACGCAACAGTAATTGCGGCCTTATACATTAGCAATTTCCTCCAATGATATGATTAATTACACCACAATAATAGTCCCAAAGTGAGAAGCGGAGAGAAAATGCTGCAAAGATTAACACACAGCTTTTCTTCTGAGTGACATTAATTGTCTCTGAGGTGTCAGTGGAGGAGAATCATTAGACCTGTGTAGAATCGCAAAAAAATATGTTTACAGATAAAAGCAGAGTTTTCCCTACATGTAGGTTGAGTCATTTTCTTTTTATATGTCAGGAAATTCCAATGGTGAAACAATAAGCGTTAAAATAAAGCCGTTTACCTCTTCCAATCCTTATAAATGGGTCCCAAAGGCTTCAGTAGTTAAATAACAATATAATATGAAGGATTAATGATCTCACGATTATGAATAATTTATATATGTAAATGTAATGTTTTGATGAGAATAATATAGTAAGATAAAATTACAAAAAGATAAAAATAACTGGTACAGTTTAGAAAATTCACCCTAAGGGCTCATTTACACTTGCTTCGGCTTCAACATACATTAATAGCTAGTTTACACTGGCTTCAAAATAAGGCTTCGGACATGCTTTGTTAAAGCTCTCTTAACGCCAGTCAAAACTCCTGTCACTAAATAAAATGGTTAGCTTACAGTCCTGTTTTACACCTTGCTTTGGCTTTGCTTCAAAAAATTATACCCCATGTCGCTTTAGTGCTTCAAAGCGTCTTCAAAGCCTCCATAGAAGTCTATGGCAAAGCTCGCTTGAAGCACCTGTAGCTTTTTATAAGCTTTAGCTTTGTTTTGGAGAAATTGCAGGTATGAGATATCCACACACACAGGGCATCTGCCAAGCTTCAAAAGAGCATCATCGAAGCATCAAAAACACATCATAAAGGCATGTTGAAGCGGTAGGTGCTTTAATGTGTGTTGAAGCTGAAGCAAGTGTAAATGAGCCCTTAAACCCTTTTCACAGGGGCACTGAAGCCCATAGACTGTGAGGCTGGGTCCACACTAGTGCGAATTGGATGCAGATTTCCCCACATCCAATTTGCATGACAGGAGATTGTGACTGGCTCTCTATGGAGCTGGTTCACATATGTCCAGGACAGCTGCAAGGTAGTTTGCACAGGAGTCCTGTGCGTCTTTGGCTCAGTTTTCAGGGCTGAATTCAGGCAAAAATTCAGCTCTGATTCGTTCCCTGAAACAGAGAACAGGGACGCACCGGACCCCCTGCTGCGAGACACATCTGGCAGCAGTGTGAATCTAGCCTGAATGGGATGAGTTTATGCAGCTTGCTGCTGAGGGAGTCGAGTAGGTTTATGTGGCTTGATGCTGAGAAGATCAAGCGGGTTTATGTGGCTTAATGCTGAGGGAGTCAAGCGGGTTTATGTGGCTTGATGCTGAGGGGATCAAGCAGGTTTATGTGGCTTGATGCTGAGGGAGTCGAGCGGGTTTATGTGGCTTGCTGCTGAGGGGGTCAAGCGGGTTTATGTGGCTTGCTGCTGAGGGGGTCAAGCGGGTTTATGTGGCTTGCTGCTGAGGGGGTCAAGCGGGTTTATGTGGCTTGCTGCTGAGGGGGTCAAGCGGGTTTAAGTGGCTTGCTGCTGAGGGGGTCAAGCGGGTTTAAGTGGCTTGCTGCTGAGGGGGTCAAGCGGGTTTATGTGGCTTGCTGCTGAGGGGGTCAAGCGGGTTTAAGTGGCTTGCTGCTGAGGGGGTCAAGCGGGTTTAAGTGGCTTGCTGCTGAGGGGGTCAAGCGGGTTTATGTGGCTTGCTGCTGAGGGAGTCAAGCGGGTTTATGTGGCTTGATGCTGAGGGGGTCAAGCGGGTTTATGCGGCTTGATGCTAAGGGGGATCAAGCAGGTTTATGCAGCTTGATGCTAAGGGACCTCAAGTGGGTTTATGCTGAGGGGGTTGAGCGGGTTTATGCAGCTTTATGCTGATGGGGTTGAGCGAGCGTGTTTATGTGGCTTGCTGCTAAAGGGGTTGAACAGCAAGCCACCCCAACACCACTGTCCTGGCTCTTCAGAACTCAAGTTAGTAATACAGAGGTCACATGACTGCTGAATAATTAAGTAGTATCGATATTCCCATTGCACACTTTCTAGGAAAAGGCTTTCGGAGTAACGGGTGCTGCAGCAACAACCAGCTGGAACTAGAGACTTTGCAGATCAAATGCACATATTCACCAGCACACCACAGATCGTTAAATACATTCAAATCATTTATCAAATAATGATCGCATCACAGAAGAGATGCAATGGTGTACTATGTCTTCGGTGATGTGATCGTTCTTCAATATAGATTTGGACATATTTGATGATCTGTGGTGTGCTGGTGAATAAGTGCATTTGATCGCTGGATATTTCAGACACAATTCCTCAGGCCTCAATCAATTGTTTTGTTTTCTAGTCACTGTTCTACTCTGACCCTTATACAGTGTGAGCAATTTTCTCTTCTAATGCCTTGGAAAAACCGGCCGTGTGTATGCTCCATCCCTGTTTTCCTGACAAAAAAACTGCAGAAAAAAAAGGGGGATTCCCGGCAGACTTTTTTACGCCGTGTATGCGTTTCTGAGGGGAAAAAAACAAGCATGCTCAGAATCAAGTAGACGGGAGTGCTCTTTCTGGTAAAACTAGCGTTCATAATGGAGATTCGTCACCCTGCAAATGATTGCATCGTTTAATGCAGCGTATTAAAAACATTGCGAATCGTCTCTCACCACTTTTACTAACCCGAGGATCAGCAAAAGCAGCCCAAAGGGTGGTGCCGTTTGAATAGAACTTCCCCTTTATAGTCCCGTCATACGTGTTGTACGTCACCGCACTAAGGGGAAGATGTATTGGCTAAATGTTTTTAACTATTCTGGGGTTTAGCATTAATTCTAGTTTGAACTAGTTCTGTCCTCGTGCCTCTGTGCAGCCCACGGGAACAGAACACTTTGACAGTTCTTTTCTTTCCAGATTAGAAGGACATTGGACTAATTGTTATCTGCTATGTTGCCGATTTGATAGGGATGATTTAAATATTTAGGTGCTGAAGATCATTATGTTGGATTGAAGCTACAATCTACAAAAGTCCCAAGACGTTAGCGGGTAAACTTTGTAAAGTCACAACAGCTGTGGATGATCTCCCGATGATTCCTTGGGTGCAGTGGCGGCTGGTGCTCAAAATTTTTGGGGGGGCGCAAAGGAAAAAAAAAATTGCAGTCTCACTGTGGCCAAACGCAGCCACTGTTCCATGCCATCAAACGCAGCCACTGTGCCATCAATTCGCACCACTGTTCCATGCCATTAAACGCAGCCACTGTGCCATCCATTGTCACCACTGTGCCAATGGTCGCCGCTGTGCCAATTGTCCCCACTGTTCCCTGTAAATTGCTCCCCCCCCCCCCCCCCCCCCCCGCCCGGCACTTACCTTTACTGGAGTCAGGCATCTACGTCCCACAATGTCTTCTCCCGCCCCCGATGACTGACAGGCGTCTCAGCCAATAAGCTTCCGGGACCCGAGGGCTGTACTGGGAAAGCCTATCAGAGCTGTTGGCTCTGATTGACATTTCCGTACAGCCAACCAGCTGCTGTCATTCAGATGGCCGGACGTGAGCGCCGACCATCTTAATAGAACAGCGGCAGCGGAGATAATAACATGCGTGCAATGCATGAATCTATGTTATTAGACTCAGTGGCGGTGAGAGCCGGGGGGCGGCGCTCCAGCGCCCTCTATGGAAGAACCGCCACTGCTTGGGTGACTTTTATTGCTAAATAGAGAACTGGTCACTAAGTGCCGGTTCACACTACAGCGACTTGGGATCCAACTTGTCAGACTTCAAGTTGCCCCAAGTCGCTGTTCATAAGAAATTTCCTTGACGTGAATGAGAGCTGTCTTAATATATACTACTGAAGTCGCTCCGACTTCAGAAAAGGTTCCTGTGCTACTTCAAGGCGACTTCTAGGCAACTTGTACCCATTGATTTCAATGGAAGTTGCCTCCAAAGTCAGATGTTCGTCTTAACTGGAGCAACTTCAGGAAAACTACAGGAAAAAAAATAGTTTATGCTTGGAAAACCCCTCCCTCCCACAGAGCTGATTATTCTGTAATTGTCCTGGAGGCTACTTTAAGTTGCGTTGTAAGTTGCTCAAAGTCACGCTGAAGTCGCCTCCAAATCACCTTGCAAAGTCGTGCTGTAAGTTGGGTTGCCCCTGTGTAAACCGGCACTAAGGCCCCTTTCACACTGACAAGTTTTTGAGGCAGTTTAGCGAAAAAATAGCTCCGCTGTACTGCCTGAAAAATCGTGCCCTGCAGTCTTCAGTGTGAAAGGCCGAAGGCGGCGATCGGTCCCCGGAGCTGAAGAATGGGGAGAGCCGTGTGTAAACACGGCTTTCCTGTCCTTCACTGTGGCGGCGACATCGATCGCGTTATCCCTTTTACAGGGAATCACAATCGATGATGTCACACCTACCGACACTCCCCCCTACAGTTGTAAACACACAATAGGGAACATATAACCCCTTCAGCGCCCCCTTGTGGTTAACTCCCAAACTGCAAATGTCATTTTCACAATAAACAATGCAATTTAAATGCATTTTTTGCTTTGAAAATGACAATTGTCCCAAAAATGGGTCAAAATTGTCTAAAGCGTCCGCCATAATGTCGCAGTCATGAAAAAAAAAATCGCTGATCGCCCGCCATTAGTAGTAAAAAAAAAAATAATAATAATAATAATAAAAATGCAATAAAACTATCCCCTATTTTGTAAAGGCTATAAATTTTGCGCAAACCAACCGATGAAAAGCTTATTGCTTTTTTTATTTTTAATTTTTTTTTTTTTTTTTTTAAATGGGTAGAAGAATACGTATAAGCCTAAACAGAGGAAAAAATGTTTTTTTATATATTTTTGAGGGATATTTATTATAGCAAAAATTTTAAAAAATTGAATTTTTTTCAAAATTGTCGCTCTATTTTTGTTTATAGCGCAAAAAATAAAAACCGCAGAGGTGATCAAATACCACCAAAAGAAAGCTCTATTTGTGGGGAAAAAAGGATGCCAATTTTGTTCGGGAGCTACGTCGCACGACCGCGCAATTGTCAGTTAAAGCGACGCAGTGCCGAATTGCAAAAAAGGGGCCTGGTCCTTTAGCAGCATTTTGGTCCGGGGGTTAAGTGGTTAATGTACATGTATGTACTATGGGTGGAATTAATGTACATGTATGTACTACGCTTGGCATTAAAGCCCACCGCAATGCTGTCGCATATATGCATACCGTTCGCATTAAGGAGACTTTGGCTGTGGCCAATCACAGAATAATCAGCTCTGTGATAGGGAGGGGTTTGCCTGAGTAAATTATTTTCTCTTCCTGTAAAGTTGCTTCAGTTAAGATGGAGATCCGACTTTGGAGGCAACTTCCATTGAAATCAATGGGTACAAGTTGCCTAGAAGTCACCTTGAAGTAGTACAGGAACCTTTTCTAAAGTCGGAGCGACTTCAGTAGTGTACATTAAGATGGCTCTCATTGACTAACATGGGATTACTGATGTCAAGCGACTTGAGTTCTGACAAGTCGGATCCCAAGTCGCTGTAGTGTGAACCGACACTTATGCCACGTACACACGATCAGTCCATCCGATGACAACGGTCCGATGAAGCTGACTGATGGCCTGTTGCGCCCACACACCATCGGTTAAATAACCGATCGTGTACGAACGCGGGGATGTAAAACACAATGACGTGCTGAAAAAAATGAAGTTCAATGCTTCCAAGAATGCGTCAACTTAAATTCTGAGCATGCCTGGATTTTTAACCAATGGTCATGCCTACTAATGATCGGTTTTGGCCTATCGGTTAAGTATCCATCGTTTTAATTTTAAAGTAAGTTGGCTTTTAGACCAAAGTTTAAATAACCTATGGGGCCCACACACGATCGGTTTTGACCGATGAAAATGGTCCATCAGACCGCTGTCCTCTGGCTATCCTATCGTGTGTACGAGGCCTTAGACTTAAATCGCAAATATAGCGATGACTTTTTTTTCTCTTCTATTTAGGGACCTATGCAGACCTTAAAATGCCTGAAATTGCTTGAAAAATAGATGTGCATCGTCTTCTATTGGCATGAATTTTTATGTGCGGTGTCGCTCATTTTATCGAGCGTTGGCGTTCGTTTCTATGCACGTTAAATTGCTTATGGTCTTTGCAGGGGATACATTAATAAAAAATATATATATTTTCTCAAAAGATTTGCATTTCGTCTGTGCATTTCCATGCATTGTTTTGCGTTAAAGTACATTCATGTAGCATTTGAACCCAATGCATCGCACTGCACATGACGCCAGCGTTGAGGTGTGAACAGGGCGCAAAGGCAACGAGTTTGTTGCTGTGGTTTCGTGGAGAGAGTTGCTAGCCTTACTGCCCCTTTCAGTTAAATCTAACCGTCTAATAATGAGATAGTTGATGAACTGAACGCTAGTATATGAGCCTACTTGACTTAAAACTACATATGGATGCAATATCGTGGAGATCTGTTCTTTCAGCACATATTTCTAGTATCACTTTCTGTTTTCAGTGGTTTAATAAATTATTAGACCAATACAAATGAAAATGTGACCTCGTCTTTTTTACTAAGGAGTGTACGTAGTTTGCAGTGACCCTTTAGCCTGAAGTTCTGTAACTCCCCTCCCATCGCAGCCCAAACGTTGCGGTGATTGACCGTTAAAGGAGTTTGGTAGTGTGGAAGTTAGCAGAACTGTTACATTTTGAGTTTGAATTGCAAGGAAATTCAGCTGGCGACAATGTGATTTATGTCACCCAGACCTAACCGCACCCACATCCTGTGTTCCTGCACCCTGCATAGCAAACAACGGTGAAGGAAATCTCTTGCATATGAAAACTTCCTCAGTTACACATTTCTCACTTTTCTCAGTTTTTAGTACTTTTCAGACATGACTGTACTATGAAAAGTGATGGTAGTAAAATACATCTATGGGATGCCTGGAGCCATTTGCAGTGTAAAGGGTAGTAACCCGTTTAATTCTGGCCATTTCAGGCCACAATCAAAGCTGCTATTAAAGTGTTACTAAACCGAGGATCCTGCATTCACTATATCAGGTCTCCCACATTACATTAAAATGCAATTATTTTAGTAAATATAAACTGCTAAATATCTTTTTTTCATTGGCAGTTATTGCAGTCTTGCGACTCCTCCTACAAGCTTTAACCAGACACTGATATGAGTTTTAATTCTACTCTCACTGTCCTTTAAATTAGGTTCCACAGTGAGTATAACAAGCATGCTTTACTGCATATACAGACTGATTTTACTGTTGTGGGTTTAGTAACACTAAAGTTGGACTGACAGTCGCTGTTCCTGGCAAAACCTGTACAAAGCAATGACAGACTGACTGGGTCTGCCTCTGTTTGTATCTTTCTGCACATTAAAGAGGTTGTTAAAAAAAAAAAAAAAACTGTAAGACAAAGGCATATAAGATAGTATGCATCACATGCATCATTATGAAATACTTAGCTTGCAATGAAGCCTCCCATCGGTGCCCGCACATCGCTGAGACAGGTTACATTTTCCCCGGTGTTTCTTCCGGGTTCGCAGGCTCTGGCGCTCTGAGTGGTTGGAGCCGTGATGACGTCACTGCCGTCGTATACGGCACTAGGCACGGAAGGATCAGGACCCGTGGCCATTCCTTTAGGGTGCATGTGCCAGTGATGTCACTGGCTGCATGTAATGTAAATATCTCATAAACAGCTACCATTAAGGAGATATTTACACTACCTATAGGTAGGCCTTATTATAGGCTTAACTATAGGTAAATGTCTGCAGTGGAAGTTTCTTCCTTTTTAAGCGGTGTTCCAGCCACAATTTTTTATTTGTTTTTTTTTTTAAAGTCAGCAGCTACAAATAATGCAGCTTCTAACTTTTATTAAGGACACTTAACTGTCCAGGGAGCCCCGCGATGTTGGCCCTCCAAAGCCGATCTGTCTATCGGATCGGGTGCAGGCGCTGCCATTCTAACTAAGGGAAACTGGCTTCACCACCAGTTTCCTACTGCAAATGCGCGAGTCACGCAGCTCTTTCTGAATGGCCCAGTCATTTTCTGGGACACACTCAGGTCCCAGAAGGCATCGGGGGAACAGCAGGATATGACGCCCTGGGCCGCGGTGAGGCTGGAACGGAAGTACACAAGATACTTCATTTAAGGCAAAAAATAAAAATAAATGTTGTTATACAAAAACGAGTGGTGAAGTGGTTGTCATTCCTTTAAGAACACGTTGTAAAAGTGGGTGGAACTCCACTTTAAGGGGTTAAGGACAAATGACTGGCCAGGACACAATCTGTCTGCATCCAAGCTAATCCTTTGTCCCTAACCTCAGGTAACCACTGGATGTACGGATACATGTGAACAGAGGTGGACATGCAAAGAAGAAGTTATATGCTGCTGTCCACACTGGAACAAAGTTCATTTAAAATGGTCTGTTGCAAAGTGGAAAACTGTTCTTTGGTCACGTAACCCACAATTTGACATTCTTTTTCACAACTATGGGTGCCTTGTCCTCCAGACTAAGAAGTAAAGGGATTTGACTGCTAGAGACCATAGGCTTGAAGATCCAACACCTCCATTCAGTAACCTGGCACCCCCCCCCCCTTCCCTGTCTTCTGAGAAGTGCACAGTTTCTGTTAAAATAGAGTTAATTACCGGTGGGGGGGGGGGGTGTCTACAGACATTCTTGAAGTGTTATACCAACAATGGGAGTCTGGATCCACCCCCCCTGCCTTCTCCTCTTTGTGATTGACATCAGCTCTGGGCTCTCTGCTTGTTCCCCCTCACACAATACACAGAGCTGCGCTCCTCCTCCCTCTCCTTCCTTCCCCCTCCCCCTCTCCCTCCCTGTTGCAGACCAACCGATCTCAGCACACATTCAGGATTTGCAGCAAGCATTAGTGAGTATGGAGGTCAGTGATAGTGCTCTGTACAGTGTATTATATTCTACTTTTCTGCTACAGTTATAATGCAAAGACATTTTTTTAAAGTAAAATACAACACTGGCTTTTGTCAGCATTGCCTACATTTACTGTAAAACCGTTAGAGCTAATATTGTGATTTTATCTGCTATTCAGATTGTTCTGTGTGATTGAGGTCATGGAGGCTTCCATGTACATATGCTTAGGCGGTTTCACACTGCTAGGAGTACAAGGGGATGGACATGATGGGACTGCATAGGAGTACAAGGGGATGGGCATGATGGGACTGTATAGGAGTACAAGGGGATGGGCATGATGGGACTGTATAGGAGTACAGGGGATGCTGGGACTGTATAGGAGTACAGAGGATGGGGATGATGGGACTGTATAGGCGTACAGGGGATGATGGGACTGTATAGGAGTACAGGGGATGATGGGACTGTATAGGGGTACAGAGGATGATGGGACTGTATAGGGGTACAGAGGATGATGGGACTGTATAGGGGTACAGAGGATGATGGGACTGTATAGGAGTACAGAGGATGATGGGACTGTATAGGGGTACAGGGGATGATGGGACTGTATAGGGGAATGGGGATGATGGGTCTGTACAGGAAATTGGGGAATGGGGATGATGGGTCTGTACAGGAAATTGGGAAATGGGGATGATGGGACTGTACAGGAAATTGGGGAATGGGGATGATGGGACTGTACAGGAAATTGGGGAATGGGGATGATGGGACTGTACAGGAAATTGGGGAATGGGGATGATGGGTCTGTACAGGAAATTGGGGAATGGGGATGATGGGTCTGTACAGGAAATTGGGGAATGGGGATGATGGGTCTGTACAGGAAATTGGGGAATGGGGATGATGGGTCTGTACAGGAAATTGGGGAATGGGGATGATGGGTCTGTACAGGAAATTGGGGAATGGGGATGATGGGACTGTACAGGAAAATGGGGATGATGGGACTGTACAGGAAATTGGGGAATGGGGATGATGGGACTGTACAGGAAATTGGGGAATGGGGATGATGGGTCTGTACAGGAAATTGGGGAATGGGGATGATGGGTCTGTACAGGAAATTGGGGAATGGGGATGATGGGTCTGTACAGGAAATTGGGGAATGGGGATGATGGGTCTGTACAGGAAATTGGGGAATGGGGATGATGGGTCTGTACAGGAAATTGGGGAATGGGGATGATGGGACTGTATAGGAAATTGGGGAATGGGGATGATGGGACTGTACAGGAAATTGGGGAATGGGGATGATGGGACTGTACAGGAAATTGGGGAATGGGGATGATGGGACTGTATAGGAGTACAGAGGATGGTGGGACTGTATAGGGGTACAGGGGATGGTGGAACTGTAGAGGAAATTGGGGAATGGGGATGATGGGACTGTATAGGAGATGGGGGGTGGGATGGCAGAGGGATGATGTTTTATGTACAATAAAGACTCTGGGGACATATCTGGGGTCACTTTAGATGTGGGGGAGTTGTCAGTCTCCCTCTCCTATGTACTGTATACAGGTATGCTCTCTACACATAGCACTGTGTTAATTTCAGAGATCGGACACAGATAGCGGGTTACTATGCTCCCTGTCTCCTCTTCAGATATAACAGTGCTATGTGTAGAAAGCTTACCTGTGTTCATAGCTGGACATAAGAAGTGTTCAGTGGCGCTGACATGGACTTTGAATGAGTGAGGGGTAGGTGGGGCGGGAGGGGATTCATAGGACACAGAAACATCAAAGCCCACTGGAGGAGGTGTTGGGAGGCTTTCAGAAAAAAAAAATTAAACATCGTCCATCTGCTGGGAGGTGAGGAAAATGGAGTGCTTGTGTCACGCTGCCTCTTTTTGGGGTTTTAGCTGGGGACATGCTGCCATGGAAACGGAGGCACGTGAAGAGCGTGCTCGCTCTAGATAGAAGCTTGGGTGTGCGCCTCTTTACCAATCACACCCACGTGTCCGAGAGAGGGAGGGGCTGGCTTATGGGGCTATATACACTCCCTGCAAACTTTTAAACTGCTTCTGGACTCTTCAAAAATACTATTTTGCAAAAATTAAAGGACCAAGAAAAGAAAGAAATTCAATGGAGGTAGGAGGGTAGCATGTACCACCTATTTTTGCTTTCCCATACTTTTCCTTTGAAGGGACAGTCTTTACCATGAGTGCTGGACAGACTTTAAACCAGGGGACTCAAACTGGCGGCCTTCCAGCTGTTGCAAAACTACAAGTCCCATCATGCCTCTGCCTGTGGGGAGTCATGCTTGTAACTGTCAGCCTTGCAATGGCCCATGGAACTTGTAGTTTCACAACATCTGGAGGGCTGCAAGTTTGAGTCCCCTGCTTCAAACCCAAAGTAGAGGGGTTGGACATGGATTAAAAAAAAAGTTTGTGTTCTCCTACCGAACTTTTAATGTTGAGGCTTCAGGCACACTAGAAATCTAAAAAATGCTTTAGAAACGCTGGACAAAAAACACTGTTGTAGTGTTCAGTGTTAAGGAGCGGGGTGGCCGGTGTCTTTAACAACCAGTTTTCTTTATGAGGCTTGTGTATCACAAGTAACTGGTACTTGTTTAGACTTTCATACAAGAAGTTATAGTTGTACTTTACAATGTTTCACTATATGTTAGATTGTTAAATTTAAGAAAATGACATTTTTACTGTGTAAATTTATATTGGCGAAAATAAGAGAAGCGATAAAATATATCCTACACAAATGCTGTACATTCTACTGACAGTTTCCTTTTATTTAAATCCATAATTTACATTAGTCATTTAGTAACCGCAATCTTTCGTTCAGCCAGATTTATCCCATGAATAAAATGTGAAAGAACTGTATAAAACATTAACTATTTAAAAAGTCTGTCTCTCTTTTCCTGTAGGAACCTATTACTTCAAGTTTAATTATCCCCGACTATTATAAAGAAACTTTCCATTATATAAGGCAGAAAGAATCATTAAACCGTGACAGGTGACCATACACTGAAATAGATTTTTTAGCGAAGATCCATTTTTCATTAATGCCAGACACTCAAAAATGTTCTCAAAACACCATAAGTATATTTAATCGCCTGATTAATTGTCCTTTTCTTTTATCACCCTTTGCTGCAGGTATAACAATTAGGTTATGGGTAATTTCTAGAATATCTCTGGCAGTAGGAACATTATATAAAACTAATTTATTAATCCTTTTTTGTGTAAGACAATTATCTTAATTGCTTGTTTAATTTATCAGCTTGGTCAAGAAGCACTGCCTGGTAAGATCAGAGATCGGCTCTGTGCACCAAGCGGTCCTTAATGTTGACATTGATTATTATGCATTACCCTGAGGCTAACATACTAAACCCGGAACACTTCTTTCCAGATTATGAGAAACCATAAGCAACAAATAATTGCAATGCACTGTTGGCGCTATATAAATCCTGTATTATAATAATAATAATATAATGATGAAATTACATTATAACGACATGCTTGTATAGCGATTTATTCATAAAGGGATTATGATGGCATAGAAATAAAAATATATTTTTTCCGTCAGTCTCAAAAATGAAAGTGTTACTAAACCTTAAAACGTTTTTTTACTTTAATGCATTGCTTGCATTAAGGTAAAACATGTTTTCAGTTTCTCTGTGCCCACCCTTCCTTGTGTGAAGTGGAAGAGAGGTGAGAAGAGATCAGCTTTGTGCATGGCTGCCATTGGCTCTTGCTGCTATTAATCCGATACACTGAGGATCTAAGTCCCGCTGTGTAAGTCTATGGATCGTGGCTCCGTAGATACACAGGTCGGGAGCGCAGGGACTATGCTCTCCCCAAAGAAATTGCCTGGCAATGGTAGTCCCTCACAAGAAGAGGAGCTAAGATCGCCGCCAGAGACCCCAGAAGAGGAGAATTGGGGCCACTCTGCAATACCACTGCACAGAGCAGGGAGGTATAACATGTTTGTTATTTTAATAAAAATTTGGAGTTCAATAACACTTTAAAGTGGTTGTAAACCCCACTTTTTGACTTTTACCTACAGGTAAGCCTATAATAAGGCTTACCTGTAGGTATAAAGAATATCTCCTAAACCTGTACGGTTTAGGAGATATTCCCCTCGCAATGCGCCGCTGATTGCAGCGGCGCATGGGCAGGGGGTATCCTGCGGCCGGCCCTTGCCGGAATGAAATCTCCTGTGCGCATGCACGGGAGTGACATCATTGCCGCTCCAGCCAATCACAGCGATGGAGCGGTGATACCCGGAAGACACGCCAAGTCAAGATGACATCTCGCTCGGCGTGGACCAGGTAAGTTCTCTTCTCCTCGTTCCGAGTAAGTATTTCATAATGAGCTAGTATGCGGTGCATACTAGCTCATTATGGCTTTTGCCTTGCAGGTGTAAAAAAAAAATATATATATATATATTTGTAGCGGAGTACAATATTAAACTCCACGATCTCTGCTGGTAACCAGGGTAAATCCACAGTCAGCATTGAAAAGTAAGGCAATGTCCCAAATCTCCCCCAGTAACCGGACGACACACAGCTCTGAGAGTCAACTGACTTTTTATTCACAGGCTTCCATATTTATATAATTCCCCATGCAAGGGGTTTCCAAACAGCCAAATAGATTTAACAGGGGTAATACAGGGAGGACCAGATGGGGAACTTAACATTTTGGATAATTCTCCCATTAGACATTGCTGCACGAGGGAAAAGTCAGTTGAGAGCTGGGGTCTGGGGTTATGTGTTGTGGGAGTTCGGTTTAAAACTGCCGAACACCGATTGGGCAACATAAAACGAAGTACTTGAATGCTAGTGGCTTACGGCTGCCAGCATACGAATTGCTATGCCCACATAAGACCCAGGAGAATACATAGCATATAATACAGACAACCTTTTGACATGTAACGTCCAGTGTTCCAGAAGTGGCTAGATTTGCCACAATAATGTCTGTTTTTCCCCAGCATGAAGGACCAAAAGGTGTTTGCTTTATTGTTAAGCGCTAGTTACCTTTCTATGCTTGTGCATTTCTTAAGCACTTCCATAAGTCCATTTATATGCATTATAAGGTGTTTACGTATATATTAGTGCCAATTGAACCCTGAGTAGAAAATGTGTGGACCTTGGGCGAAAACATTTATAAACAGGTCCCAATTTGTTTAATGACGTTAAAGTTAAAGTGGATGTAAACCCTCCATACACCCAGTGAAGTGAACAGCCTCAGGTGATACACCGAGATTAACTAAATCTCCTACATACATACAGGTTTTATATGTATATGTGCTGTGTTCACATTTTATATACTGTTTAGAAAGTAGAGATCATGTTAGGAGATTTTCTCTTTCTGGTTAACACAGAGTGTGATGTCTGAGCATACAGCCAAGATGGCGAACATTGCTGATTGGAGGAAAGGAACACACCCCCTCTCATCATAGGCAGAGACTCTCGGGGCCGTTTTGTAATAGGAGCTGCTCTCTGCTTATCTATTTTAGCAACCTCTTTTGACAAAAGATTCAGGCTGCTTTTGTCTAAAAAGTAAAAAATTATGTCAGGGGTTCTCAGGCTGATAACAGAGGGAACCATTTAGAAGAGAGCTATAAGACTTGGCTCATTGAAGAGAGATAACAAAATACTGCAGATATATGTGCCCAGCTCAAATTTCATGAATCGGGTTTACATCCACTTTAAATCACATTTTTGTTTTATGGAAAATAAATGTCCCCTCATTTACATACATAATAAACACTATTTAATTCATTTTTAATATTCAAAGCAAATTCCCTAATTTATCTATTTCTCTACACGTCTCTATGCTTAATTTTGCTGAGAATTCGCCTTTGAAAAAAACATCCCTCTAGTATTTCTGGCCATGGCCATCTTAAGTAAGGGCAGATGAATTTACTTCCTGGATTCTGGAAAGCCATCTGCTGTTAGTTTAGGTAGGAGGGTGTGCTTAGCTGAGAAAGCCCCTCCTTCCCCCCTCAAGACTCCTGGGATATATGATGTAATTTGCCTTTATTTCTGGGCTTTAAGCAACATTTCTGGTGTGTTCTGGCTGATCACCTGAGGGCTTTTCCTCAGGACGGGGGTATTAAATGTACAATACTGCTATTTAAAACATGTTGGGGTCAACTGCCCTCCCCATCCAATAGATATGACCCACTACCTACTTCAGATGAACTGGCTACCTCCTGCATTGGCTGGGGCCTGTCCAGCTTATATAGTTTAAGTTCTTGTCACTCTGCATGTGAGGATATTACTCCACAGAGCCTATTGGAGAACACATCTGCTCATACCCTATCAGAGGGAGCTGGTCCCAAGAAGGTGCTAGGGTAGGGTTGTACTACAAAAGACAGCTACTGATTGCATGAGGTTAGACATGCAAAACGTTGTCTTTATATCTTGGTCTGAACAGATATTATTTAGCTTTTTACTACCGTTTGCTTTTATATTTTGTATCTTTTATATCTCCGATGTAAATTGAGTTTGTGCTGTTTGAATTTCTGCAAAAGTTTAGGAAAGGCTTATCCATCCACACCTCCTTCGCTATTTGACTTGGTATTTAGCGTTATAGCATGCTGGCATCATCTATAAATCTCTCTCCTAGCAGCAACAGTTAAAATGGAAATACCGTTCCATTCTTTTATAACATCCATGGAAACCTTCATCTTTAGAATACTTCATATGCAGCTGCTCTCCGGGGAATCGGGAAGGTGGTGGCATTATTAGAAAAGTCTGCTTTTTTTCTTCTTTGTTCTGCCAATTACACTCATTAGACAAGCAAACACGGATTGCTGTTTTGAAGAATTCCCCAGTCAGCTATTCTCATTAGATCTTGTGTTTTAACAGTTCTAATTATGTTAGTCTTTGTGCTGTGGAAAAAAGAAATGGTCTATTCTTCAGATAAATATTGAAAATCATTGAATGGAGATACTACACAGAATTTCTTGTCAATCCATAGTGATAATGTCACGTCTGGTTGTCTAGCTCGTCTCAATAGTTACTTTGTCCTTGTATATGTGTGTCCTGATAAGTTATCGCGCAATCAGTACTTTCTAATATAAAGATTTACTGTTACAGTGGAACCTTGGTTTAAGAGTAACTTGGTTTGAGAGTGTTTTGATTTTCGAGCAACATTTTTTTTAAATTCTGACTCGGTTTGCGAGTGTTGATTAGCTTGAATTCTGCTCGTCTTGCGAAATAGGCCTGCAGTACCTCATTTGGCCTGAGGTACGGGGGCGCAGAAGCCGAGCAGAGCCGAAAATAGGCCTGCAGTACCTCATTTGGCCTGAGGTACGGGAGTGCAGGAAATGAGTCGAAGTGTCCTCTGGCCTTTTCATCCGTTTTCGGGAGCGCTCTCTGGTGTGCCCCCCACCTCTGGCCGCATTGGGTATTGCATCCCATTGAAGTCAATGCAGAACAAATTATTTTCATTTCCATTGACTTCAATGGGAAAACTTGCTTTGAAATGCGAGTACTTTGGATTATGAGCATACTCCTGGAATGGATTATGCTCGTAATCAGAGATTCAACTGTATAACAAAGTTATGGGGTCTATTTTCAATGTTTTCGCTGAAAATTCATACAACTTTCGCACAAGATTACACATTTTTCTAACTGAAGCTTAGGTAACAATGCATGTAGTATCTTGGGTAAAAGCTTTGATAAATTAAACCTTGAAATGTTCTTTAACCACTTAAGCCCCGGATCAATATGCTGCTAAATGCCCAAAGGCGTTTTTACAATTCGGCACTGCGTCGCTTTAACAGACAATTGCGCAGTCGTGCAAAGTGGCTCCCAAACAAAATTGGCGTCTTTTTTTCCCCACAAATAGAGCTTTCTTTTGGTGGTATTTGATCACCTCTGCGGTTTTTATTTGTTGCGCTATAAACAAAAATAGAGTGACAATTTTGAAAAAAATTCAATATTTTTTTACTTTTTGCTATAATAAATATCCCCCCAAAAACATATATAAAAATGTTTTATTTTCCTCAGTTTAGGCGGATACATATTCTTCTACATATTTTTGGTAAAAAAAAAATCGCAATACGCGTTTATCGATTGGTTTGCGCAAAATTTATATTTTTTTTTTTACTACTAATGGCGCCGATCAGCGTTTTTTTTCGTGACTGTGACATTATGGCGGACAATTTTGACACATTTTTGGGACCATTGTCATTTTCACAGCAAAAAATGCATTTAAATTGCATTGTTTATTGTGAAAATGACAGTTGCAGTTTGGGAGTTAATCACAGGGGGCGCTGTAGGATTTAGGGTTCACCTAGTTTGTGTTTACAACTGTAGGGGGGTGTGGCTGTAGGTCTGACGTCATCGATCGAGTCTCCCTATAAAAGGGATCACTCGATCGATGCAGCCGCCACACTGAAGCACGGGGAAGCCGTGTTTACATACGGATCTCCCCGTTCTTCAGCTCCGGAGAGCGATCGCGAGCGGGCGGCTAGAAACTAATAGCCGCGCCCTCGTCCCGGATTGCTCCCCGCGGGTTTCCGACCACTGCATGTAGCCGCGCAAAGGCAGGCACGTATATATACGTGCATCTGCCTTAACGTGCCCTTCTGCCGACGTATATCTACATGCGGCGGTCGGGAAGTGGTTAAATACAAAACTTCCAATGACATATCAATCAGACGCCACAGCTATTCCTTTTTTTCACTCTATTCTGATTCTGATCTATTCTGACCTGTTCTGCAAATAACCATGTTCTGTGGTTCCAATTTCTGCTTTGCCCAACTTGACTCCTCACCATTGGCACCCACCACTATGATAGAAGGTGTGGCTTTTGTAGTGCTGCTTATTAAATATTCAGTCTCCTTATTCGCAGCCTTGGAATTCCACAGCCTTGGAAAAGATATACAAATTGTAGAACAAAAAATATGGGTAAGAGTATGTCCAAGTAAGAAAGTCCATTTATTGATTAAACAAGCCAACATGTTTCAGAAGTTATGGGAGACACCCTTCATTATGGCTTCAAACTCCCAAGAGATACGAATACTTGGACTATAGTAAACTCTAATTTGAAGATTACCATTTCATCATATCCAAAGCGATGTTCAAATTAGAGTTTCCTATAGTCCAAGTATTCCTATCTCTTGGGGGTTTGAAGCCATAAGGAAGGGTGTCTCACATAACTCCTGAAACATGTTGGCTTTTTTAACCAATAAATGGACTTTTCATACTTGGACATACCAATTGATTGCCATGCTCTTTGTTCTCTAATTTGTAGATCTTTTGATTTGGATCCTCATAACCCTTGCACCTCACAGCTGGTCAGTCAGGCTGCCATATGGCAGTGAAATATAGAACAAAAAAACTGCCATGCCACCATATCCAAAGCTGTGTTTCTTGTTCTATATCTCATCACTGTGATATGACAGCCTAACTGACCAGCTATGAGTATCCAAACCAAAAGATCTACAAATTATAAAACAAAAAGCATGACAATCCATTGGTATGTCCAAGTATGAAAAGTCAATTTATTGGTTAAAAAAGCCAACATGTTTCAGGCGTTATGGGAGACACCCTCCATTAGGGCTTCAAACTCCCAAGAGATAGGGATGCTTGGACTGTAGGAAACTCTAATTTGGATATGGTAGGATCCTAATGGCATCTTTCTTCTATATTTCATCACTGTGATATGGCAGCCTAACTGATCAGCTGTGAGGTGCATGGGGTACAAGGATCCAAATCAAAAGATCTACAAATTAGAAAACAAAGAGTATGGCAATCCATTGGCATGTCCAAGAATGAAAAGTCAACATGTTTCAGGAGTCATGGGAGACACCCTTCATTATGGCTTTAAACTCCCAAGAAATATGAATACTTGGACTATAGAAAACTCTAATTTGAAGATCGCTTTGGATATGATGGAATAGTCATTTTCAAATTAGAGTTTCCTATAATCCAAGTGTTCGTATCTCTTGGGGGTTTGAAGCCATAATGAAGGGTGTCTCCCATGACTCCTGAAACATGTTGGAGCATGAGGATCCAAAGCTCTCAACCACAAAAGCTAGTTGATATTTTAAAAACTGAACGCCCAGGGTTTCCATATTGGGAGCCAACTGGGAATCAAGGCTACAGCCACTGGGAGGCTTATAAATGTATAGAATATTTACATCAGGTTTGCTTTAATGCAATGTTTCTTAAATCCGTCCCTCAAACATTTGTGTTTTATGGACATCCGCACAAGTAGGCTGAATTGCTTCAACACTGTATATATTCCATCATCCTAGCATAGACAATATCCCCTGCAAAACGTGTACTGTTGTTAGAAATTCTTGAATTACTTGTGAAACACTGAATAAAAAAATGGGCGGGAGTTGCTAATTAAAAATCTATAGCAAAGCTGCATTTTGCATTGGTACTCTCCTTTGTTCAGATACATTTTTATGTTGAGATATTGGCAGGGATGTTGTATTAATCTGGGTTTATGGTTTTATTTTGCAGTCATTGGTTCCTTTAACTACGCAGCACAACTTCACAGTTTATAGGAACAGACACCAGACAAAACAAAGATGTCTGCCAGAGGGGGGAAAAAGAAAACAACCAAGCTGTCTCGCTCGTCAAGGGCTGGAGTCATCTTTCCGGTTGGTAGAATGATGCGTTACCTGAGAAGAGGAACACACAAGTACAGGATAGGCATGGGAGCCCCGGTGTACATGGCGGCTGTCATAGAATACTTAGCAGGTAACTATTATTTTTATGATGTAAATACTCAGCCAAGACTGTGGGCACACAAGTCGGATGATTTGACACCTAGAAAACTTTGAATCTTACTGGAATGTTTAATACTTGTTAAATGGCCTTTAAAAGGTATGTTGCCCTACTTCAATTTAGGTCATACAATTGTACAGATATTCTACAACCTCCTAAATAAAGCCTAATTCAACTTTAAGTTTAAATCGGCTATATACATTTCAGGAGCATTAAAACAAAAAGTTGTTCAATATCTAAAAATGATTTTCTTTCTAAAAAAATAAAATTACAGCCCGAGTAGAAAAGCCTGTCCCATTTGCAGGGTGGGGGTTCTTTGCTGAGGAAGCAGTGGTCTCTCTGGAGAGGTCTGAGCGACACCTAGCTATACAATAAGCATGGCTCATTCTCCCCACAAATTGAAGAGCCCTAGCTGTAATTCATCGGGTACATGTCAGACCTCTGCAGAGAGATTACTGCTTCTACACAAACGGCAAGTTTCCTTGTGAGCGAGGCTTGCTGATGAGAGACAGGCATGTATTTTTAAGCTGTAGAAAGTAACACATTGTAGGACATACAGCACATTTCATTCTGAATTTTTAATGTATTTAGCTGATTTAAACTGAAGGTTTATTTGGATTTTAAAGCTGAACTTCCGAAAAACAGCTAAATACACAGATAAACTACATTTTACCTCAGATGATTTTTTTTTTCTTCTGTCTATTCAATTCTAAAGCCTCGTACACACCTACGGGATTCCCGGCGGTAAAAAGTCCACCGGGAAACTCAAGGGGAAAACCTGTATCGGTAACTTTTCCCCCTACACACAACAGGAAAACTTCCATGAGAGCTTTGGTCGGGAATCCCGGCCGTGTGTATACTCCTTCGCAGTGTTTCCCGTAGGAAAACTGCCGTGTTAAAACAGCCGGGAATGCCGACGGGGGGTTTTCCCGTCCAAAAGCTCTTATGGCAGTTTTCCAGATGGGAAAACCAGTCTTGTGTACGAGGCTTAAGATTTTTACAGGCCTGCAAAACTGTAGCATCAGCTTGGAAACCTGACTTTTTCTGAAATTAAGTAATACAACTAGGTCTTTTCCTGCTCCCCAGTCTGTGATTGGACAGTTAAAAAAAAAAAGCAGCAGACGAATGAGCTCACTTCTAGGTGGTTTTGCTCTCTACAGAATTGCGGTGTTTGCTGAATAACATTATTATCTCACTGATTGGTTGCACTTGTTGCCCAGTCTTAACAGAAACCATATACCAGTCTTCTAAACATCTAGCGGCCTCATAAAAAAATATCCTCAGAATAAAATGTACACAGTGAGAGCTGGTTCACACAGGGGCAACACGACTCTGGGCGCGGCTTTGCGAGGCGACTTTAGCGCAACTTGGGGCGACTTACAAGGCGACTTTGCCAGTAGTCAAACCGTAATCAGCTCTGTGGGAGGGAGGGGTTTGCCTAAAAAAAAATGGTTTCTCTTCCTGTAAAGTTGCTTTAGTTAAGACAGGGGATCCGACTTGGAGGCGACTTCCATTGAAATCAATGGGTACAAGTCGCCTTGAAGCACCCAAAAAACAGCATCAATAGACCCTCCATCAGCCAGGAACATTTGACCCTAACAGTAGATCTCTCCACGCACGGATTGACCCCCTGCAACATAAGACCCACCCCAGCAACAATGGATCCTCCACCAGCAACAATTGACCAAACTGCAAAAATAGATCCCCTCCAGCAACCATAGATTCCCCAGCAGCCAGCATCAACCTTAAGCAGTCAGCAACAAAGATCCCTCACCACAATGACTGACTCCCCCCAGCAACATAAGACCCACTCCCAGCCATAATGGATCCCCTGCAAGCAACAGAAGACCTCCCCAGCAGCAATAGACCCCCCCCCCCTTCTCCCAAAAATAGATTCCCTCCAACAATAGATTCCCCAGCATAAATAGACCCTCCAGAACACGAGCACCCATTGCTATTACATACATTCAGTGCTGGAGGTTCCGGAACTGTGTTCCCTGAGTTCCAGCTGAAAAAAAGCTCTGCTTCAATATGCTTGATTCTGGTAAATCCTAAACATTTTTTATTTTTTTGGGGTGAACATAAATCATAAAGTGACCGAATGAAAATAGCCACTGTAAATGAAAACATTGATTTATTTTATTTAACTCTAAGATCTTGGATATCTAAGTGCTGATTTTGGATTTGCTGGTAATGACTGTTCTGTTCTCACAGCTGAAATCTTGGAACTTGCGGGGAATGCAGCTCGAGACAACAAGAAAGGCAGAATTACTCCAAGACACATCCTTTTAGCAGTTGCTAATGACGAGGAACTTAATCAGGTACTGGTGTGCAATTATCGGCCTTTTAAATTGTACAGGGATCGAAGTTTTATTTTTACAATATAACCACTTATTTGTTCAGTTAGAATTGAAGATAAGCCTTGTAGTATATTGTGCAGTGGTTTGTTTTTTTTTTTTACATTAGGCTTCAACAGGAAGCTTGGATATCATAAAAATTAGAAACTTATAAAAGAAAAGCAATAGTGAAATTCCAATGGCTAGAGATATATTGTTTCTGTGCAGTAGTAGCACTTGTGCTGTTAATATAAAGATCATGATAACATTTTCTCTGTACCCCATTGTGTAGCCATACCTGTATTTTATTAATGAAGGTTCAAGTAAAAAAGAAAAAATAGGGTGTATATCCGTGCTCGGAACTGATTATACAAGCAGCTGTATGTACACTATACCCAGATACCAGACATATTTAACATAAATAAAACAAAGTGCATTGCTAAAAATATGATTAAATATAAACAAAGTGTTATGTAATAAAGTGCATAAATCAATATATGCAAATAAAAAGATGAACTAGTCGATAAAAGGAGTCCCATGAAGAAATAAGACCCCTTTCACACTGTGGCGTTTTTCAGGTGGTTTTGGGCTAAAAATAGCGCCTGTAAAGCACCTAAAAAATGGCTCCCCTGCAGTCTGTGTGAAAGCATGAGTGCTTTCACACTAAGGCGATGCGCTGGCAGGACGTTACAAAAACTCAACATCTTTGGAGTGGCGTATACACCACTCCTGCCCATTGAAATTAATGGGCAGCGTGGCCGAACCACTGGCAAAGCGCTGCTGCAGCGGTGATTTGCGGGTGGTTTTAACCTTTTTTTTTAGCAGAATACCTCTGCAAAAACAACGGTAAATCGTTGCTAAAAATGGTGGCGCTTTACCGCTGCCCGTGTCCCAGAATGAGAGCAGCAAAAATGGGAGAATCACCAGCAAGTCACCCTTCACACATAAACAATTAAAGCCATAAACAATTAAAAAACAGAAAACCAGCAACCACCCTAACTTACTCAGGGGTTCAGAAAGTGCTCAATCAGATCTCAGATCTACTCAATAGGAGCATGGATGTCCTCTTGGATGGCCGTGAATGATATACAATGGCGGACACACAAACAAGCCAGAGGACAATGTCCAAAAACACTCAGTGATGCTCAGTAACCATAGTGCATGAAAGATATAAAGATCCACATTGCAATTCTGTACAAGTTTCACATTTAATAAACTCGTAGTGCACTTGCATGAAAGTGACATAAATGAGCGTGTATACACCTCATATCTAAGGCTGATCAGTTTCCCTAGTGTAAAATAGCCGAATTCCAATCGCGCATGCGCAGTAGCGTGTGTACGTAGCTCCCCTGGTGCGTTTTGTCATACGGGCGTCATCAGGGCTGATGGTGTCATGTATGACAAAACACGTTGGGAAGAGCTACCTACACACGCTACTACGAATGCGCAATTGCAGTTTGGCCAATTTACACTAGGGAAACTGATCAACCTTGCATATGAGGTGTATACACGCTCATTCATGCAACTTTCATGTAAGTGCACAACGATTTTAATAAATATGAAACTTGTACAGTATTGCGCTGTGTGGATCTTTGTATCTTTTATGCACTATGGTTACTGAGCATCACTGTGTTTTTGGATGTTGTCCTCTGGCTTGTTTGTGAGTCCGCCATTCTTTCGTCTACATTTACTACTAGGGTTGTCCCGATACCAGTTTTGGTATTGGGACCGATACCGAGTATTTGCGGGAGTACTTGTACTCCCGCAAATACCCCCGATACCAGAATAGAATACTTTTTCCAACCCCCCCCCCCCAAACCGCTGCCGCCGAACGCCGCCGCATCGAAACCCGCCCCGGGTTAAACATTGTGCGGGAACATCACAGCATTTATTTGAATAGCTGTAGTCTTCCCGCCCGCATAGACACTCCCCCTTGCTCGGGATTGGATGGGTGATCGTGATCTGTCCAATCCCGAGCAAGGGGGAGTGTCTATGCGGGCGGGAACACTACAGCTATTCAAATGAATGCTGTGATGTTCCCCGGGCGGTGGTGGCTAGGTAGGGGTGACATGGCTGCATATATGGGTGACATGGCTGCATATATGGGTGACATGGCTGCATATATGGGTGACATGGCTGTATATATGGGTGACATGGCTGCATATATGGGTGACATGGCTGCATATATGGGTGACATGGCTGCATATATGGGTGACATGGCTGCATATATGGGTGACATGGCTGTATATATGGCTGACATGGCTGCATATATGGGTGACATGGCTGCATATATGGGTGACATGGCTGCATATATGGGTGACATGGCTGCATATGTGGGCGACATGGCTGCATATGTGGGCGACATGGCTGCATATGTGGGTGACATGGCTGTATATGTGGGTGACATGGCTGCATATATGGGTGACGTGGCTGCATATATGGGTGACGTGGCTGCATATATGGGTGACGTGGCTGCATATATGGGTGACGTGGCTGCATATATGGGTGACGTGGCTGCATATATGGGTGACGTGGCTGCATATATGGGTGACGTGGCTGCATATATGGGTGACGTGGCTGCATATATGGGTGACGTGGCTGCATATATGGGTGACGTGGCTGCATATATGGGTGACGTGGCTGCATATATGGGTGACGTGGCTGCATATATGGGTGACGTGGCTGCATATGTGGGTGACATGGCTGCATATGTGGGTGACATGGCTGCATATGTGGGTGACATGGCTGCATATGTGGGTGACATGGCTGCATTTGTGGGGGACATGGCTGCATTTGTGGGAGACATTTAAAAAAAGTATCAGTATTCGGTATCGGCGACTACTTATCGGTACTTGTACTCGGTCCTAAAAAAAGAGGTATCGGGACAACCCTATTTACTACACAGATCTTCCATCCTCGGCACTGAGCTTTGGATTTCTTTATGGGACTCCTTTTATGGACTTTAGTTTGATCACTTTTTATTTGCATATATTGTTTTATGCACTTTATTGCATAGCACTTTGCACTTTATTTATATTTAATCATATGTTTAGCGCTGCAATGAAGGTACCAGTGGCATGGCCTAGAGTGTTCTGTCTTTAGGACAGATAGCTAAACCTTCTTATTCTATAAACTTCAGATACCGTATTTCTTTGGTCTCAGTTTATTAGAACAAGCCAGTTGAAACTACAAAATTAACAGAAATAGACTTCAATCAGTACAATATTGCATACAATACACCATACATAGCAGAAACAACGATATACAATACAAGATGCGATAGTAAAAACTTACTTTTTACGTTCTCTAAGGGGTGATGGCGATAGATGTCCTGACATGTCCTGCTCCCTGCAGTGTCTTCTCAAAGCATGGTGACTGTTCACTTCCTGTGAAGATTCTACCCAGAATTCCCTGCTTACTAACAACTTCCTTAACTAAACACACAGTAAATCAAATACAGAATTGAAGCAATACCAAAAAAGAACACTAGATGGAGCCTGCACTTCATGTATGATTGTCTTATGTAAATTACAGACTTTACATGTTATTTTTACAACACAGATATAGGTAATCTGAACATAAAGATCTATTGTTTTCTACTCCTATAACATTACTGTGTTGGCATTGCCGCATGCACTATTGGGTGAACAAGTCCTAAAGCTTCATATAAGGCAGAAATGTATGAGGCATTCAGATCCCATAGAAAGACCTAGCTGCAGCTGAAAATGTTTTTACTGTATTTATCTTACTATGTCCTTAATAACAGTTACTCAGAGGAGTCACTATTGCAAGTGGAGGTGTCCTGCCAAGAATTCACCCCGAGCTTCTGGCTAAAAAGCGCGGCTCCCGTGGCAAGGAGACCATTCTCTCTCAACCAGTGGAGAAGAAAAAGAAGAAGGGTGGCAAAGCACTGGATAAAATGGCAAAGAAACCAAAAGCGGGGAAAAATAAGCTACTGAAAAAGGTCAGAACAAAAATAATGACTTTCTGTAGTAATGAAGTAATGCAATCATTTGGCAGCACTGTTGTCCTCTAAATTCTGCCATATGCCATTTGTGTGTTGATAGTGAAAAATGTTTAGGGCTCTTTCACACGTCCGTTCCGTTCGTCCGTTTTTTGGACGTCCGGTAACGGACTTCAATGCTTCCCTATGGGAGCGGATTCGTTAGCGGATGATGCATCCGCTAACGTCCGCCAGATCCGCATCCGTTTTTTCGGACGGAAGAATGTCCTATTTTTTTCTTCCGTCCGGCCAAACGGATCGGATGCAAACAGACAGACGGTCCATTTCCATCCGATTCCCCATAGGGGATAGCGGAGGAGAGACAGGGCGGTCCCTGCACAGTGTGCGGGGACCGCCCTGTCCGCCCGACAGCTCAGCGGAGACCGAAAAACGGAACGCACGTGTGAAAGAGCCCCTACTCAAATTTTAGTATTTTCTATTGCTAGTTACGTCTCTACGAGCTTGTCACGCACAAACAAATTATTCTAAACATCTATAAAGCTCACACCAAATGTATTATTTGTAGACGTATGCTGCACCTGCTATTGTATTGTATAGTTCTTTACCATTTCCCTATGAAAGTCTGATAAATTGTATTTATAGAGACCTCTAAGTGTGATTAAGATTTTGTAAGCAAGCAGGTATGCATATAAATACCGTACGTATAAATACATATGCATAAACAACTTTTCTTTCCAAAGGATTCATTTCTATCTGTCACACAAATCCGCCAGATCCATGAATGCACTTTTCTCCACTACAGTAAAAGCTTGGCCAAAGAACTGGCCCAGACTGTGACTGGCAGGGTGCACAGGATGCTTTGCACCCAGGCGCCTGCAGAGGTGGGGCGCCGAAGTGCGAGAGTTGTCCCCTCCCTCTTTCCCTCCTTCTTTGTGTCCATCCAGAACTAGTGTTCTGAGCATAGGTGTGTATCCGTCCAGAACTGATGTGTGAGCATAGGGCAGCCCGTCCAGCCTGGCAGTGCTTGGGGGAGGGGCCGCTCCTCTTCCTGACACAAGGGTTCTAGTTTTTAGTGGCTGCTGAGTGCTGATGTGCAGGACTGAATTCCTCACACTGTGAGTCTTGGATCCCGCTTGGGAATGCCTCGCCATCCCATCTCTATCTTGGGCTGCACAGAGAGAGAACCAAGGTTAGTCACAGTGTTCAGTGTGCTGTGGTATGGCATCCCTTTACACATGCTCTGGGCTGCCCCTGCTCTAGATGTTTTATAACATGATAGATTGCATAGGATACACAGCCCCTGCCCATCTCCTGTACTATGTCTGCAGTTTCTGACTGTCTCCTGTACCAAGTCTGCAGTCTCTGACCATCTCCTGTATCATGTCTTGTATTAAGTCTGGGCGATCTTTCTAACAGACTCTCTAACAAAAGCCCTCTCTCTCTCTCTATATTCCAGGAGTTGGACTTTTTGATAAATGAATAATTTGTATTAAAAATGGCCGTATTATATCTCTATGTAGTTCTGCTTTAATGTTCTGAGTTTACAGTATTAAAATACCAGTGGCTACTCTGATTTAAATACTACCATATATACTCGAATATAAGCCAACCAAAATATAAGCCAAGATACCTAATTTTAACACAAAAAAATGGAAAAACGTATTGACTCGAGTATTAGCCTAGGGCAGGGGTGCCCAACCTTTTGAAGAGCGAGGGCCACTTAAGCAACTTGGTAATCAGTCGTGGGCCACAATGAGCGGAGCAGATGGATGACAGGACACGGCTACTCTATGGACCCTCTGATCCGCCCAGATGGAAGGGGACAAATGTTTTTCGGATTGGAGTAAGGTGGGCGTAAACGGACATCTGTCACTCTGTAGAGGTGAATTGAGGGTCCCATTTGGTCGGGCTGAACGTGTGAAAAGGGCCTTAGACTGCTTTCACACTGTGCTGCAGTTTACCCATACCACTAGTGCAGGGTTAGCTGAACTTTGTAATAGACTCCAGTGGCAAACGCCGGTGCTGTAGAGGAAGCATCAGTTTATGGGGCTCTGCTCCGCAACCGCTTTCTTCCTCTACCATCATCCTCACATCACAACACTGATGCTGTGGTAAAGCGGGTTGGCAATCTTTGCTTGCCAACCCGTCATTCCAGAGTAGGTGGTCGCGGGCCACATCAGAGGCCTAGGGTAAGAATGCAGCAGCTACTGTAAGCGGAAAAGAGGATCAACAATGCCCATTGCACACCTCACTGTGCCCATCCTCACTTTTGCCCGAGTCAGTGTACCTGAAATTGACAGGCTGCGGGCGTCCATTTAAAACTTGCGGTCTCCTCCTGGTCCCTTTCCGTGGTAGGCGTTTTCTCAGCAGACACAGTTCTGCCTATCACGGACGTTCTCTCATCCTCGGACTCAGTTTCCCAGCAGACATTGTATTCAGTGTTCTGTCAATCACGGACGTTCTCTTGTCTGAGGATGAAAAGGCATCAGTGATTGGCGGAACACTGAACACAATGTCTGCTGGGAAACCCGAGGATGTGAAAACGACCGTTTTATGCGTTTCTCAGCAGACACAGTTCCGCCTATCATGGATGTTTCCCAGCAGAAATGTGTTCAATGTTCTTCAATCACGGACGTCCTCTTGTCCGAGGATGAAAAGGCATCAGTGATTGGCGGAACACTGAACACAGTGTCTGCTGGGAAACCCGAGGATGTGAAAACGACCGTGTTATGCGTTTCTCAGCAGACACAGTTCCGCCTATCATGGAAGGGACCAGGAGGAGACTGCGAGTTTTAAACGATGGACACTTACAGCCTCTTAATAACTTAGGTACACTGACTGGAGTATAAGCCGAGGGGGGTATTTTCAGACCTAAAAAAAGGTCTGAAAAACTGGGCTTAGACTCGAGTATATACGGTCACCTTTTGATGATAATGGCTTTATTACCCCCCTGAACAGTGTATGCAGTGTATGATATTTGTAGAAATATGCTGTATTTCTCATTCAATCAGATGAATGTGGATCCATATAATCCATACTATCCAATCCACAATCCACAACTATCTCCTAATGGTATCACAATGAATAAAACAATGCAGAGGGATGAATTCTAGATATTTCCTTTAAAGAAAACTGTCTCTTTTGTTCTCATTACAAGGATAAACAAGTGGATGGAAAAGAAGGTGCATCCAGTTCAGTGTCAGAGGATGGACCTGGCGATGGCTTCACCATCCTCTCATCAAAGAGTCTGTTGCTTGGGCAGAAGGTGATTATAATAACGATATCTGAACTAAACCTCTATTGTTGTCACTGCCAATCTTATCAAGATTTTTCTTTCATTTCTGTAATCCAGCACAGCCTTTTTATTGCAGATAAAGTGCTTTTGTGGCATTTCAAGCAACCCTGTTGCTAAAATGAAAATGTTAAGCTGCATTCACACCTGAGCGTTTCAAAATCACATATTTTTTCTGCGATTTTGCACAGGTCACCAATAAAAAAAGAAGAAAAATGCCTGTAGTCTGCCCAAATGAAGCTTGTGTTCTTTTTTTGAGCTTAAGGCCCCTTTCACACTTGGGACTGCAAAGTCGCATTATAAGTTGTCCCCCATGATTTCCTAAGGGATATCCCACTGATGGCATTCTGAATGCACCAAGAAATCCCTATTGCAATCCTTACTAGTATTGTGACCACAGCAGCACAGCAATTTAGTGACTAGCACTTCAGCCTTGCAATACAAGGGTCATTGGTGTGAAACCTAACCAGCATGCTATATGGATGGGGTTAGCATGTTGTGCTTGTGTGGGTTTCCTTCAAGCACATGGTAGTAGGTTACTCCTGAATAAATTGGTGCTATTTTTTAATACTTATATAAAGTAATAATATAAATAGTACCAACATTTTATGCAGCGCTTTACACATACAGTATATTGACCTCACCCTGTCCACATGAATCTACCAGTATGTCTTTGGTGCGTGGGAGGATATTCAAGTACACAGAGGAAACGAATGCATTGAGAATGTGCAGGTTACTAGTTGCAATTTCATTTATGTATAGTGAAAGCTATAATATCTTTTTCAAATAATTATGCACTTTTGTTCATGCCAGATCGTAAAGGTTTCGCTGTACCTCCAGCGCTGCAACTATGAGAAAAGCGTCTCTCATACACAGAAGCCATACTGTTATTTATTCCTCCTCCTTTCCATTTACATAATGCTTTGTATTCTGTGAAGCATTCACAAAATAAATAAATGAAATTGTAAATATAAAAAGAACAACTCTATAAATGGATTAGGTGGACATTTTGATCCGCCTCTCCTCCATTCACAGAGTGCTTTTCTTTCATGGAAACTATAACACAGTTTCTGTGAATGCAGAAGGGGGGCAGAAAGGGTCTCTTAACGGGATTGTAAAGGTTCGTTTTTTTTATTTTCTAAATAGGTTCCTTTAAGCTAGTGCATTGTTGGTTCACTTACCTTTTTCCTTCCATTTCCCTTCTAAAAAAAAAATTTCTTTGAATTTCTGACTTCCTGTTTCTCCTCAGTAAGCTTGCCCCCATCATCTGGCCGGGGTTAGTCAGCCAGAACAGCTTACTGAGGAGAAACAGGAAGTGAGAAATTCAGACAAAGAAAAAAAACATTTAGAAGGAAAATCAAAGGAAAAGGTAAGTGAACCAACAATGCACTAGCTTAGGGGTCTCCAAACTTTTTCAAACAAAGGGCAACTTTATTAGCCTTCAGACTTTAGGAGGACTGGATTGGGGCCAGCAAGAGAAGAAAATGTCACGGGCCCGGCATCAGAAAGAACAAATATGGCCTCAGGGTTGGTGGTAAATAATAAAAATAAATAGAGTAAATAGAGTATTCCCCATATTAGTAGGAGGAATAGTATCCCATCATTGGTATCAGTGGATAATATAGTGCCCCATTGTTGGTGTCAATGGGAGGAATAGTGCCTCATGTCAGTGGGAGGAATTTTTCCCCCAAGGGCCGGATAAAGGCTAGCAAAGGGCGCTCGGGCTGCAGTTTAGAGACCCCTGCTGACTAGCTTAAACTAACCTATTGAGAAAATAAAAAAAAACATACCTTTACAACCCCTACCCATCTTCCCTTTGTCTCTGGGATATGGGTAGAGGACAGAGGATTGTAACTATGACAACTGGCACCAGCACAAGGAATGTTTCTTATTCAGTGTAAGTGCCATCCCTTGTGCTGATTTTTTTTTAAGACTGAAGCTTTAAACACAAGTCAGCAATGGCAGCCTTCATATTCCCATGCTGTCCGTTTCCCTATAAGCAGTTGCCTGCTTGGTGAGTGGCGATGTTTACTCCTTTCAGGCATCCTGTGACAAATATATACAGGAACCATCTTGGAATTTCCCCCATGAATTGGTCAGTATTTGATGATGTGTGTTGTGCTTTTATATTAATGTCAATCAGAATTTGTGACTCTTTCACAGTCGCTAATAAATGAAGTCATGCTTAGACGTTGTCCATTCTGCTTACTACTGATGTTCTCTAGGAATGTATTGCTACATTACACCAATAGTCTGCGACAGGAGTCATTTATCAGAAAACTAAAGATGAAAATGTATATCCAGAGAACAGAGCTTCTAGATTTGATTAAATTACATTTATCTTCCCTTTTCTATGTTCCTCATCCAGCTGTCTTTGACTCAGAGTGATCTTAGTCACATAGGATCAATGAAAGTTGAAGGCATTATCCATCCAACTACAGCTGAAATTGACCTGAAGGAAGATATAGGTAAGTTTTCTACTGATGTGTGTGGATTAGATTACAGTGTCACTTAATTATGTTCCATCCAGTTTAAGAAGTACCTGAAGGTTATCGGCATGGATGGGAAGTCTTACTTCACTTCAAATACATGTGCCTGGATTTTGTGTTTCCCCTCTAATGATGTAGGCCTATTGTTCCTTAACCAAATGCAACTATTAAATCAGGGGTGCCCAACGGCTGGCCCACGGAGCCCTCTGATGTGACTCGCTACCTCCTACTCTGAGATGGCAGGTCAGCAAGCCCAGATTGTGGGTTCCTAACCCGCCATCCCAGAGTATCAGTGTTCTGAATGGAGTCAGCCCTAGAGAAAGCACGGTCGTGGAGGGAGAAGAGCCACATAAGCCAATGCTCCTTGTATCCCGTTGGCTCCTTTCACACCGGAGTGATACATATGCCTCGTTTCCACTGAGCGGTACGGTACGGTTCGCTATTTTGGGTGTTTCTATTATGAAAGCGTGCCATAAAAAGCGGACCGTATCGCACCAGCAAGGGTCCTGCTTCTCATGTGGGTCCAGAGAAAGTGGAACGGTTCCATTAGGGCGGACCTACAAATACATCTCACTGATTGGTGGACGCGCTAGGAATTTTTTCTAAAACCTGAATGTTCCCCGGCGGTCCGATTTGAAGTGGAAACGCTCACGCGATTAGACCGGTCCCATCCTAACCCCTCCAAATTAACTGACCCAAACCGTTCCCTGCAGTGGAAACAAGGCAATAATTGCACACCTCCTGGGACAGCAACAGCCAGCAATACCTGTAGCAAGGGAGATTCCTGATTGGAAGATTAGTAGGTATATCTCTTCTGAAGTGGTCACTGAGCTGATCCACACTGCACTTGTGGGTTTACCTGCACTAAGTTATAGATTTCTGTTATTACCTGTGCTTTCGGTTGGCTTTCAGAAAGTGCACCCCACCTGCAGGAAATAATAGAAGTGCAGCTAACCCGCAGGAAAGCCACAAGTGCACTGCGCTGCACTCATGGTGCAGGTAAACCACAGCGCATCAGTGTAAAAGCAGCCTTAGGACCCTTTCATGCGATTGAGTCTGCCTGTCTGTTTTTCAGGCAAACCCAATTGGACCCTCCATTCACCTCTATGCAGTGGCAGATGTAAACAGACAAGCGTTTTTAAAGGGACAATACTGTATATGGGGAAGTGTACATGTGTACATGTATTGCAGAGATGTCCTTAAAATGATTGTTTATTAATTTCACTGGACATGTACCTTACATTTTCTACAATTTTAGGAGGTAACTCACTAAGGTAACTCACCTTGGCTAATAAGCAACAGTTTTGGTGGTCAAGAGCCTGGCCCATTCTCTTCCCTTATCCATCAATGATCTGTCGGGTCAGGTCATCACTGTATTGCAATCTTAGGCTGAGGAGGGTGACCTGGTTGACGGTGACATACCAGAGCACCCTGCATTCAGGGCAACTGTGGTACTTAAAAAAATGCCGACATGTTACCAGTAGGTTTTATATGTTAAGATGCATGTGACCATTGGGGTGCCATAGAGAGTACTAATGGGTTTCTTTTATATTTATTTTTGATCACTTTTATCACAATAAATGTAAACATCCCTTGTGATAGAAATAAGACATGGCAGGTAGGGTGACCACATTTCCAAACTACTATTCAAGGACGCCCTTCCTTCCCAAAAATCAGCTTGTGCTGTAACAAATCACAGCACAGCGATTGGACACACGAGGCAGGATTTATGATTTCTCCAATCACAAGCAGGGGGCTGGGATTGTGCTCCTCCAGGCATTCCCAGCCAGGACAAGTACTGTCAGTGAGTAAAGAGGTGATGTGAAGGCCTTTTTTGGGGACATCAGATTGCCCGGGGGGGGGGTGGCTGTGTCAGTTTCAGTTTCATTCTGGGACACTGTATTGTCCTGGAATAAATGTGCCCGGGACAAACCTGCAAAATGTGGGACTGTCCCGGGCAATCAAGGACACGTAGTCACGCTAATGACAGGTCCTCTTTAGGGGAACATCTGGGGTCTATAAGATCCCAAATCTCTCCTCTACCCTGGAAAGCATGAGAACAAAAAAGGAAAAAACATTGATCTCTGCTTTTTCCGAAGAAAAATCTGCCAAAACCAGAAGTCATGAGGTTGCCAGGAGCATAGAGATGACCGTGGACCACCTGAATTATGGCCGGTTCTGTGGTAACCCAGCGAAAGCATGGGATTGGATCACACCTGAGAGCCCAGGGAAGCACCGGAGGGTGATGGGAAGGAAGGAAAGTCCCCTGTCGCTGCCTGTAAAAGTAAAACAGTGGCAGGCACCTTGCTGGTAAAACCATTTTAACTTAAGGATGTCCTACGATTGGGAAGTGGTTAAGGCCTTGGTGGCATCTACAGGCCTGTGTGCATTATGCCGATCAAAAAAAATATATATATATTCAGTGAACGTATTTCTTTATCAGGTTTTTTACTGTTATGTTCAAGTTTAAAATTTTCAGGAGTTATGCTACGTGTAACCACTAATAAAAATAAAAAAAAGCAGATTAGGGACTTAATCACACCAATCAATGCAAGCTCAATGTAATTGCACGAAAACTGAAATTTTATCAAATATTTACCGTAATTTTCCTTTCCTGGCGCCAATCCTTGGCAGCATACGAACACATGTATCCTGCCATGTTTGCGTACAGGAAAATCTGAAAATTGTATCAAATACTTACCGTAATTTTCCTTTACTGGCGCCAATCCATAGCAGCATACGAACACATGTATCCTGCCATGTTGGCGTCAGGAAAAACAATTGTTCTCTGTGTCCTGATTCCGCCATACCTGTGGGTTGCATAAAAATGCGGTTCATACCGCAAAGCTTTTATATATAAACCTATTAAAATGAATGAAAGTTATTGAGGTGTAAATATAACCACCAATTATTAATAAATCATTCTTCAAATTCTCGCTCCATCCTGTCTTTTGAGGAACCAACTTAAAGGGTCACTAAAGGAAAAACATTTTTTAGCTAAATAGCTTCCTTTACCCTAATGCAGTGCTGTTTTTATGTTCTCATTGTTCGTTTTTGCTTTGAAGTAGCTGTAATACTTCTCTGATCTCCACAATTCCTGCTTGTCTGGCTCCTTATGAAAAATCTCATGGCAGCTTTTCACTGTGGTCCAAGCTGTGTCTCTAAAACTCCTCAGACCCAATCAGATTCATTTTAAAAACAAAACACTGCCATGGGATTCAATTTAAAAACAAAACACTGCCCTGGATTTGTTTGTTTTTGTTCTGTCTCTCTCTCTACCTTACATAAACACAAAACCTTTTTAAAAACGAAAGTGAAACTAGAGGCACATTATATGATTGATTTTTATCTATTTTTAATCATTTTTAAAAGGAATCGGTTAACTTTTATGTCTCTATACCCTGTAAACAGTCATTTCAGCAAAAAACATTTTTTCCTTTAGTGATCCTTTAAGGCCATTTAATGAGAGGCGGGGTCTTCATGAATGATATATTCTACATTTCTATGGAATGATGGCACTGCCTGGAGCTCACCTTCATTTCAGCCGATTCATATTCTGAATGTGCAATCTCCATTCATTTGACTAAACCACAGGCCTGTCCCTGAGATGACATTAATATATAATGGTTTACTTTATTGCAGGGAATGCCCTGGAAAAGGCGGGAGGAAAAGAGTTTTCGGAAGCTGTGAAAGAACTCCGCAAATCTCATGGCCCCTTGGAGCTGACTGGAGGTACAGTAATGTAGTGAAAAAGCCACGATTGTAGGCATTGGGTGAAATCGCTCCTTTATAAAGCCACATCTTGTTTGTTTTTTTATCTCTTGGATTTTGTGAATATATGGCTCTTGTGCGTGGATTTTTTTTTAAACAACTTCTATATGTTTTCTTAAAATCGTAATTAACCCTCAAAGCAAACATTTATTAAATTTTAGCTTAAAAATTCCTAGATGTGATCGCTGCATTAGTTTTCTTTTATAGGCTTTCTTTCCTTTATTTTCACCTGGTGATCTGGCTGGTTTTAAACACAATAAGCAAATGTATCAGTAAAGAGTGCTGAGACAAACTATTTACCACTGACAGGGGTGCTTACAATGATCAACTTTTATTTATGTAAAACCTTTATCCCAAAAGGGGGGAAGAAAAATAGCTGTACCTGCTTTGGGTAACTGCAGTGTGAGTTGGAGTTTGGCTTCAATTTGTTAGTGTATCTAAATCTGTTAGTACATCTAAAATTCACATCCCGCCAGATTTACAATGCTGTTACCCAAAGGTGTCTTTGTTGCTGCTTCATCCAGAGTGGAGGCACTCTAATACAGAAGTTGTGCTACTGGCCAGATCACCAGATGAATACAGCAGGGAAAAAAGCTTAAAAAAAAAAAAGAAAACAAATGCAGCCATAACATCTAATGATGGTAAGCTGCAATATGTAAAATGTTTGGTTTTGGGGTTAATACCGCTTTAAGTTATACACTCGCTGGCCACTTTATTAGGTACACCTGTTCAATTGCTTGGTAACACAAATGGCTGATTAGCCATATCACATGGCAGCAACTCAATGCATTTAGGCATCTAGACAGGGTGAAGATAACTTGCTGAAGTTCAAACCGAGCATCAGAATGGGAAAGAAAGAGGATTTAAGTGACTTTAAACGTGGCATGGTTGTTGGTCCCATACAGGCTGGTCTGTGTATTTCAAAAACTGCTGATCTACTGGGATTTTCAAGCGCAATCATCTCTGCAGTTTACAGAGAATTATCTGAAAAAGAGAAAATATCCAGTGAGCAGGAAGTTGTGTGGAAGAAAAAACACATCAAACCTTAAAGCATATGGGCTACAGCAGCAGACGACCACACCAAGTGCCACTCCTGTCAGCCAAGAACAGGAAACTAAGGCTACAATTGAATAATAGAAAATTGGAAAAGTTGCCGGTCTAATGAGTCTTGATTTCAGCTGCGACAATCGTATGGCTCCATCCTGCCTTGTATCAACGATTCAGGCTGGTGGTGTAATAGTGTGGGGGATATTTTCTTGGCACGCTTTGGGCCCCTTCGTACCAAATGAGCATCATTTAAACACCACAACCTACCTTATAGTTGCTGACCATGTCCATCCCTTTATGACTACAATGTACCCATCTTCTGATGACTACTTCCAGCAGGGTAATACACCAGGTCACAAAGCTCAAATCACCTCACCACTGGTTTCTCAAACATGACAATGAGGTCCCTGTACTCCAATGGCCTCCACATTCGCCAGATCACAATCTAATAGAGCACATTTGGGATGTGGTGGAATGGAAGATTTGCACCATGGATGTGCAGCCAACAAATCTGCAGCAACTGCGTGATGTTATGTCAATATGGATCAAAATCTCTGAGGAATGTTTCCATCATCTTGTTGAATCCATGCCACGAAGAATTAAGGCAGTTCTTAGGCCCCTTTTCACATGGGGCAGTGGAGGTGCGCTGGCGGTATATCGCCGCTAAAAATAGCGGCGATATACCGCCGGAGTTGCTGCTGCTAGCAGTGCATTGCGGGCGGTATTGCCGCGGTTTCCCATTGTTTTTAATAGGAAGGAGCGGTATACACGCCGCTCCTCTCACTGCTCCAAAGATTCTGCTGACAGGAGATATTTTTCTCTCCCGCCAGCGCATCGCCTCAGTGTGAAAGCCCTTGAGCTTTCACATTGAGGTTGCTGGGGCAGGAGTTTTTCAGGCGGTATAGCAGTGCTATTTTTAGCGCTGTACCGCTTGAAAAACTCCTCAGTGTGAAAGGGGTCTTAAGGCAAAAGGGGCCCAACCCAGTACTAGCAATGTGTACCTAATAAAGTGGCTAGTGAGTGTACAGTATCTCACAAAAGTGAGTACACCTCCTCGCAATTTTTTTTATATTTTATTAGGAGATCTGGAGACTGTGAACCCCTCGACTTATACTCGAGTCAGATTCTCCTCTCCCGCTGTGTTAGTATTGATGAGGAGGGAAGAAAAGCCATACAGGCATACCCCGCTTTAAGTACACTCACTTTACATACACTCGCGAGTAAGGACATACCTGCGAGTGTATGTAAAGTGCCTTACAAGTACTGTACAGACATTTTGCAGCCACAGTAGAAGGAGCTAAAGCTCAGAGAGCATAGCCCGCCCTGTTCACGTGTGCCCCTGAGACCTCAACTACAGCTCCTGACACCCCCACTACAGCCCCTGACCCCCTACTACACCTTAGAAGTGAAAAAATATATTGTTTCACTTTAAGTACATTTTAGTTTTTACATACATGCTCCGGTCCCATTGTGTACTTAAAAGTGGGGTATGCCTGGATTACGCTCTACATTGTCCCCTCTGATTCACAGCAGGGCTGTGAGTATAGGGAGCCTGCGCCATCCATGCCGTCCTGCCTTCTCTTCGTCTGTCCGTGACAAGGAGGAGGTGGAGCTTTGTTATAGTGGACAGTGTGGATGGCGCAGACTTCCTATACACACAGCCCAGCTGTGAATCAGAGGGGACAATGTACAGCGTAATATGGCTTTCCTTCCTTCCTCATCAATACTGACACGGGCACAGTGAGGCTGCACTTACAGTAGCTGCTGCATTCTCACCCTAGGCTTATACTCGAGCCAATACGTTTTCCCATTTTTATTTTTGTGTGGTAAAATTAGGTGCCTCGGCTTATATTCGGGTCAGCTTATACTCGAGTATATACGGTATATCTTTTCATGTGACACTAAAGAAATAACACTTTGCTACAATGTAAAGTAGTGAGTGTCCAGCTTGTATAACAGTGTACATTTGCTGTCCCTCAAAATAACTCAACACACAGCCATTAGACCCCTTTCACAATTTTCAGGCGTTTCTGTGCTAAAAATAGCACCTTAAAAAGTGCCTAAAAAGTGTCTCTCAAGCCACCCTAGTGTGAGAGCACGGGTGCTTTCACACTGGAGTGGTGCGCTTGCAACATCTTTGGGGCAGTGGTGTATACACTGCTCCTCCACCGCCCCTGCCTATTGAAGTGCCAGCAGGCTTTTTTAACCCTCTATTTGGCTGCTAGTGGGGGTTAAAAAGCGCTGATCTATCAGTGGTAAAGCACCACTAAAACTGCCCGGGCTTTCCCGCCCCAGTGTAAAAGTAGCTTAAATGTCTAAACCGCTGGCAACAAAAGTCCACCCCTAAGGGAAAATGTCCATATTGGGCCCAATTAGCAATTTTCCCTCCCTGGTGTCATGTGACTCGGTAGTGTTACAGGGTCTCGGGTGTGAATGGGGAGGAGGTGTGTTAAATTTGGTGTTATCACTGACTCACTCAAACTGGTCACTGGAGGTTCAACATGGCACCTCATGGCAAAGAACTCACTGAGGATCTGAAAAAAAGAATTGTTGCTCTACATAAAGACAGCCTAGGCTATAAGAAGATTGCCAAGACCCTGAAACTGAGCTGCAGCATGGTGGCCAAGACCATACAGCGGTTTAACAGGACAGGTTCCACTCAGAACAGGCCTCACCATGGTCGACCAAAGAAGTTGAGAGCAAGTGCTCGGCGTCATATCCAGAGGTTGTCTTTAGGAAATAGACATTTGAGTGCTGCCAGCCTTGCTGCAGAGGTTGAAGGGGTGAGGGGGGTCAGCCTGTCAGTGCTCAGACCATACGCTGCACACTGCAGATTCTAATCCCAAATACCTCTTCTCTCCTCCTCTCTGCTGTCATGTGTCATTCTCTGCTCTCCTTCCCCAAGAGCAGTGAGAGAGGCTGAGATTCCCCTCCATGAGACGGCCAGCAGAGGGAGGTCACGTGACCGCACATCGGTGCTGTGCAAGATGGTATTGAGAATTAGAGTTTAAAAAAAACGGACACGCAGTACTTCATATTTTGTTAAAACAGAGGGCATGACAGTTATTTATAAATGGTATTTTCAAGCCACCGGGAAGAGCAGCAGGAGGGGGAGATTGGCTCTCACACCTAGGCTTTGGAACCGACAGGCGGGGGAGAAGGAGACTCGGAGCAGAGAGTGGGATGACACGTAAACTGACCACGGTATCGTGGATCAGCAGCCATGATTACCGTGGTCCGCATACATAGGGGGACACAGGAACAGGCAGGATCAACCAGGTATTTTACAGCATAGAAATGGAACAAATTACACGGCACAAGCACTATGCTACAGATCTTTCCTTAAAGGAACAGACGATTATTTTTTCCTTTTTAGGATTACAACTGCTTTACGGACGTATATGATCTAACTGCAATGTATACCATAAGGAGCTCTTGGTCTGCACATGCAGGGTCCAGGACGATGTATACCCAATGGCTGAGATATACTCTTTTGCAAAAATGATGGTTTTGTGTTCTCCCAGAGAAGCTTTCATATGTTTTTGTTTTTTTTCTTGTTAGCTGCTCTTAGTCAAGCAAATGGATTAGCAGCCAAATTTGTTATCCACTGCCACATTCCACAGTGGGGATCAGACAAATGTGAAGAGCAGCTGGAAAAGACCATCAAAAACTGTTTATCTGTCGCAGAGGAAAAGAAACTCAAGTCTGTGGCATTTCCATCTTTCCCTAGTGGCAGGTATGTTAACTACAAGCTTGAGTAAGAGATCATTCATCAGGCCTGGCTGATAACAGTATCTCTGTCTTATAATATTTTTCTAAAATAATTTTAGATGCGATATAAGACGCACTTTTTTTTATGTATGAAAGCCCATAAACCTTATAGTGAAGGGGAATGTAATATCGGCAGGTATGAGTTGGAATGTTATACTAGTCAGCAGGAACTGGACAGTATACCTAGTAAGACGAAATCCTCAAACTATGGCCCTCCAGCTGTTGCGGAACTACACATCCCATGAGGCATTGCAAGACTCTGACATTCACAGACATGACTAGGCATGATGGGAATTGTAGTTCCTGAACAACTGGAGGGCCGTAGTTTAAAGACCCATGAAATACACATTGTGGAGAATTCCTGCGAAAAGTAAACCTGTCAGAAACCTGGCAATTGATTTCAGGGAAAACCATGTCAAAATGACTAGTGGATTCAAAAATAACGACTACTAATGAGCAAATTTCAATTTTTCCTATAAAAGTCAAACCTAAGGTACATATTCTTAACAAGCAATGAAAGAGCTTTATAACGAGTCATCCCTGATCTCTATAGCGACGTTTAATGTGAATGTATAGGTCTCATTAATACAGGTGCTGAGGCACATCGATTGTGAATGGCTCTGTTTGTTTATGTGGCTTGAGCCGCCAGATGCCGCATTCGTGCGTCCGTAGTGTATTTAGGTTTTTCTGCCCTAGGCCTGACTAAACTCGTGCACCCCCTAATTTAGATATGACCCACCCCTTCCTGTCAAGGCCACACCTCTTGCTGTTTAACCACTTTAGCCCCGGACCATATTGCTGTCCAAAGACCAGAGCACTTTTTGTGATTCGGCACTGCGTTGCTTTAACTGACAATTGCGCGGTCGTGCGACGTGGCTCCCAAACAAAATTGGCGTCCTTTTTTCCCCCCAAATAGAGCTTTCTTTTGGTGGTATTTGATCATCTCTGCGGTTTTTATTTTTTGCGCTATAAACAAAAATAGAGCGACTATTTTGAAAAAAATTCAATATTTTTTACATTTTGCTATAATAAATATCCCCAAAAAAAACATTTTTTCCCTCAGTTTAGGCCGATACGTATTCTTCTACATATTTTTCGTAAAAAAAAATCGCAATTAGCATTTTTTGATTGGTTTGCGCAAAATTTTATAGCGTTTACAAAAAAAAGGGGGTAGTTTTATGGCATTTTTATTAATATTTTTTTTTTACTAGTAATGGCGGCGATCAGCGTTTTTTTCGGTACTGCGATATTATTACTTTTGACACATTTTTGGGACCATTGGCATTTTTATAGCGATCAATGCTATAAAATGCATTGGATTACTATAAAAATGCCATTGGCAGTGAAGGGGTTAACACTAGGGGGCAGGGAAGGGGTTAAGTGTGTTCCTATTTGTGTTCTTACTGTATGGGGGGGTGGACTCACTAGGGGGAATCACTGATCTTCTGTTCATACATTGTATGAACGAAAGATCAGCGTTTCCCCCGCTGACAGGAACGAGAGCTGTGTGTTTACACGCACAGCTCTCGTTCCCCGCTCTGTAACGAACGAGCGCGGGGGACTCGGGGGCGAGCAGGGGGCGCGCGCGGGCCGCCGGCGGCGCGCACGCACGCACCCCCTAGTGGCCGCGAAAGTCCCGACGTAGCATGACGGTGACGGGCTCTCGCGCAGGAGAGCCGACCTGCCGCCGTATAACTGCGGCGGCTGGTCGGCTAGAGGTTAAGACACTAGTTCTGAGGGCCTGGGGGGGGGGGGCACTGGATTCCCTTAATTTGCAGAGATTTCCTCTCACATCCTGTTTGGCTATGGGGCAGGAAGTTAAGGAAAATCTCTGCAATGGGACAGGGATGGTAAAAAATTAACTGACAGGGGCTATAACCCTCCCTTACCTCTATCCAAAATGAAAAATAAAAGCATTGCCTATAGTTCTAATTAAAGGACAAATTTCTATAGAAAGGACTAATGCCGCGTACACACGATTGGATTTTCTGAAGGAAAAAGTCAGATGGACTTGTTTCATTGGAAATTCTGATCGTGTGTGGGCGCCATCTGACTTTTTTTCCATCGGAGTAAAAAAAGAGAACATGTTTTAAATTATTCCGATGGAAAATTCCGATCGTCTTTGTGGAATTCCGTCTAAGAAAAATCCATGCATGCTCCGAATTAAGTCGACGCATGCTCGGAAGCATTGAACTTAATTTTTCTCGGCTCGTCGTAGTGTTTTACATCACCGCGTTTTGGACGGTCGGAACTAAGTCTGACAGTTTGTAGGCAAGACTGATGGAAGTCAGCTTAATCGGAATTCCGGCGGAAAATTCTGTCGGATTTTATCCCATCGGAATTTCCGATCGTGTGTACGCGGCATAAGAAGATATAACCATGCCAATGGTGCAGCAGAAAACATATAGCACAGTGAGGAAGGTTTGTGGTCCAGGATGATAGGACAGTCAAAATTACAAGCGGCGCCCCCCACAGTTGCGGAATTCCGGCTGGCTGTCCGCATACCGGAAGCAGTGTGACCGCTTTATGGGGGCGCTAGACTAATTTGCCTTTCAGCCCAGTCTGCCCCATAAGACTGGCACTACACTAACAGTGTATCGCAAGCCGACGGGGACACTTTCCATGCTGCCCCTGGCATGGGCCTTGTTGGATACAGTGTTGGCGTGCATATAGGAAGGCAGCAAAGGACACGGAAACCTTGAATTCAGACAGTGTGCATTCAGGGCCACTCACCCGTTCCTACATGCCTGTCAGATTGTTACGAGAAGCTGTGTCTGTGAAGCTACTAAGTCCCCAAACAATTACATGGGCTGCCTGCACACAGTACCCGGCAGCTTAAGCATACCTCCCAACCGTCCCGGATTCCGCGGGAATGTTCCACGAATCGTGTTAAATCCCGCAAATATGGGAGGAGTCCCGTGATTCGCGGCACCCCTCCCCGCGGTCCCCCATGCTCAACAACAACTTTTATCTGCGAACCCCCCCGCTCAACAACTTTGATCTGTGACCCCCCCCCCCCGCTCAACAACTTCCATCCATGCCCCCCCGCTTAACAACTCCTCGGGACGGAAACCGCCCCCCCCCCCCCCCCCCCTCAACAACTCCGATCCACAGGTATGGAGTATATGGCTTAAGCCACATAAAGAAATGGCCCATTCAGGCTTACAAATTCAGAACCCATGTGAATGAGGCCATACACTCTCATGGACCATAGTATTTACTCAAGAGGGGTTTCAGTGCTCCTTTTGTTCAGGAATTCTTGCACATGTGGCTACCTAGGAGTGTGTCCCTCTCTCTTTTAGTGCTCCTGAGAGGGACATACCCAACTGCAGGCTGTGGTTGGATGGTGCTAAACGCTATACTGAGTGGTACATGTGTTTAGGGCGCTTTATGTTCAGAGACAAAGTTACTATAATCAATAGGCCCATAGCAGAATAAAAAAATAAATGTGCTGGCCCATTGAAGGGGCAACGGATGAAGTATCTAATATTTTTGCGGTAATGTAACCGCTGCTCTCCCAACCAAGCCTGTGCAAGATAAGAATAAGAAACGGCCTCAGGCTACACTACTCTGCAAACGACACCCCACTGATGTGTTTAACCCCCACCCACCGGGACTTAGTCACAGAGGTGGCGGCTAGGAGCAGGATAGAGATTTTTATGCATCATCAGACTCTTAGAAGAATGAATGATGTGAGTAAAATGAATAAAACATATGTGTGGTAAATAGGAATGATTGCTACGTTAGAGATTAAATAAATACATGAAGAGAGATACCCGGGAAATAAGTAGAAAAAAATTGAAATAAAAATGAATGAGGAGGATGAAATACAGATGGTAGTGTAAACATGTAAAACAATTAAAAAAAAAAATCCTTCACATTATTATTTCACACTCCATTATTCTCATATTTTATTCGCTTTTACATTTCATTATGGACTTTACTACTTTTAATTGAATTTTTATTTTCCCAAATTGTTTTGGATATTACTTATTTATTTACTGTATATTTAAAAAATTTTGTTTAATTAAATTCCTTTTATTCTTTTTATTTGTTTTACTTTTTTCTTTCATATTTATTTCACCTTTTTTGTTTTTATTTTTATATTTTATTCTTATCCACTTTTTAATTGTTTATTCTTTATATTCTCATCTTTATTTTGTATATTAACATTCACTTTTTATTTTTTTTCGTGTGTATCTATCTTCAATTATTTAAAGGGGTTGTAAAGGTTTGTTTTTTAATTGCTAAATAGCTTCCTTTAAGCTAGTGCATTGCCTTTTCCATCGATCTCCCTTATAAATGTCATTAATCCTTGTCTGAAATACTCACTTCCTGTTCCTCTTCATGGAACTTGCCCCCATCGTCCGAGCCGTTATGCCTGGGAGTTAGTCATTATGCTCGCCCCCTCCCTTGGACTACAGCCCTGCGTGCAGACGCTCTGTATGTTCACAGGCACAGGGGATAAGTGGGCGTGTCTATGATGCTGTAGCTCCACCTCCCGTGCCTTGGTTTTCAGCTGAATTAACATCTAAGCTGCACTGCCCTGCCTTAACTCAGCCCCCTTGCTACATTGAGAGTAGGATTCAAGATCTACTATTTGGTTCTTTGTGTTGTAGGCATGCTGGGGAGGTGGGAATGGGCATGTTGAATAGGCTGCTTGTGAAATAGCAACGAGAACTATTCTCGTTCGGTCACATGGCCGAAAAGCAGAAATGTGCGATGCCGCTAAGCCTTAAGGGAGATTTAGTTCCCTTGAAGCCGTGACGTCGCAAGACTGAACGTGCTCTGAAACACGGAAATAAAGGACTGAAAGAAAAGAGGAAACAATGAGGCAAGAAATGGGATACTAAATAAACAGGCTTATATGTATTTTAAACAAAAATAACAAATTTATTCAATATCTGTATACTAAATACCATATTTATTGCGGTATAACGCGCTCCCGCGTATACCGCGCACCCCTAAAGTGACCCCCAATCCTGTGGAAAAAAAGTTATTTTTGTACTTACAGTTTTGGTGTCTTGCGCGGCGTCCATCTGCGGCCTCGGCGGGTCCGGTGTCCTTCTGCGGCGGGTCCGGTGTCCTTCTGCGGCGGGTGCGGAGTCCTCCTCGGCGGGTGCGGCGTCCTCCCCGCTCGTTTCCCGCGCCGTGTTTTGAATACTCCGCTAGCATATAGCCAGCGCAGTACACTCGGGCAGGCTCGGCAACTGTCGCGCTCACGTCCTGTACGTCCAGGACGTGACCGCGGAAGAAGCCGAGACTGGCCGAATATACCCGAGTGTACTGCGCTTGGTATATGTCGGCAAAGTATTCAAAACTCGGCGCGGGAAAGCAGGTATCGGCGTATATCGCGCACCCACGATTTTGCCCTGATTTTCAGGGCAAAAAAGTGCGCGATATACGTCAATAAATACGGTAGATAGTTTATAGCCTAAAAAAAATTAAGCTTTACAACCCCTTTTAATGTTTAACACAGCAATTGGTCCTAGTTACCACTCATGTTTTATTAATCTTACTCACATTCACTTTTCTTAGCAGCTGATGATGCATAAAACCTCCATCCTGCTCCTAGCCCCCACCTCTATAACTAAGCCCCCGCTGGGTGGGGCAAAACTTCATCAGGGTGTCACACAAGAGTGTAGGCTGAGGCCTTTTCTCACTCTTATCTCACATGGGCTGGTCAGGAGAGCGGTGATTATTTTACCTCATGATATGTTGTTTGGACGTACACGCAGTGAAACGTGGGCACCTTGCTTTTTAGGATAAAGGGGAAGTGTCTCTTATCCCGCATGTGTGGCATTCCAAGCTACATATTGAATCATTTTGTTAATCTTAATGGGTTTAGAAGACTACACAGAATGAAAATGATGAGGAAAAGATGATCCGCACTCCGGTGGTTATGACAGGCCTGATAGCCTGAAACGCGTCTACCTTTCCTATTTGTGTTTGTCTACTGTGGCTTGTCAATAAGTACGTCAATTGTTTAAGAGCAACGACTAGAGTGCGGATCATTTTTTCCTCATTATTCTACGCAGCCAGCGACTGTGGAGCGAGCACCCGGGAGCTCCGATTTCCATGTGATGTATGGGTAGTAGCACTGACTTTTTTGTTTAGAGAATGATGGCTTAGTCCCAAGAGGCCTAGTTTCTTTACAGTACTTACTTTTGTCACTGCATATATATATATATTTTTTAACAATTTCTCTTTTTTTTTTGTGCTCAGAAATGGTTTTCCAAAGCAGACAGCGGCTCAAGTCATTTTGCGAGCCATCTCCAACCATTTTGGCTCCTCCAGCTCATCCACTGTGAAGAATATTTTCTTCCTGTTGTTTGACAGTGAAAGTATTGGCATCTACGTACAGGAAATGGCCAAGCTTGATACAAAGTAGAAGGAATGCCGACCTTGGCTGGAACAGCTTACAGACAGGGATGGTTGGAAACCCGTAACAAGAGGATCAGAAGACCAAGAGCTGATGTTTTATTGTTAAGAATTTTAAGAAGGTGTGAACAATGTTTGAAGTTTTGTGGTTTAAGGACAGATTTTGATTTTATTTTCCCATGGTTGAAAAGGTATGTTTGGGCTAAACAAGTCTCATTATGAATCCCTCCCCCTCATGTAACAAGCCAGCACCCCCTTTGCATTTTTATAGAATCTGAAAAATATATCCCTCTGTCGTCATCAGCCATGTTTTTCTTCAAGAATCTTGTTCCCAATGTTTTCTCTTATTTTTTTCCTGTCTTATTATTTTAGACTTAGTGTTAAAAAAAACAGCTGAAAAAACTTGTTTTAGATTTGTAGTATTGGATTTTACAAGAGAAATAAGACCACAATATTATTTAAAAAAGATCAACGTTCTTAAATTGCTTGTCTTTTGTGTATTTCATTGGATTATTACTTTTAGCCAAATACATGGCTGTCAGACTAAATGCTGTTCACCTAAAAGGGTCAAATAGTTTATTACCATGGGCAAACATATCATTTTGTGAAGTGCAAGCCATGTAGAATATTACCTTCTTACATAGGTGTGCACCCTAAAGCTTAAAAACATATGTGTGCGTGTCTACATATGCACAATGATATCCCTGCCGGCACAATGAAAGAGGTGCGTAAACACTTCTCTTATGGCAGAGCCGGTAAGAGGGAAATCTTTCCCATCTTCCTGCCGATGAGTGTCCCCCGCTTGTCTCCGAAAATAGCCGAACATGCGGTGCATGCGTGGACCTTGCTGTAAGTGGGCAGTCAGCCTCACGTCCTCTCTTCGCTTGGACAGCCTCCTGGCTCTTTTTTTCTGTGACAATTTTCTGAGACAAGCGCTGCTTCTGCGCAGTATGGGGGGGGGGGGGGCATAATCCGCTGGGGGACCTTTTTCGGCAAGACACCGGCACACAGAGTGATAATGCAAATGCTCATGGGATTATAATGGTGTGCCCAGGCACCCCGACACACCCTGTGCACATGCCTATGCCTTCTTACTACAAAAAGTTCCTTTACCAAACATTTTAAAATAAAAATGTTTACGTAAAGTAAACCTGTGCTTTGCCCATGTAAGACATCCTACACTACTATCTATGCTGGCCCCATTAGCAGTACATATTCACCGCCTTTTGTGCCCCTGCCTCGGTTAACCTGCTACGAGTGAAGAAAAGTACATAATACTTCCAGATATGGAGGCTCATGCTCCAGGTACCTAGCCATGTTCTGTGAGGAGTGGGAAGAGCGTCATTATTACAGTGTAAGCTCCAATTTGCTTCTTGGAGCTTACCCTGGGCTTCCACTCTTTGCTCCCGGAGGCTGAAATTAAAAGTGAACCTGTTGGCATCTTATAGTATAGGAAAATTACAGTGGTTAACTTTAGGCATAGCAGGTACAATATACAAATCAATTCTTTAGACCCCAATGGTCAACTTCATCAATAAGAGCAGTTTCAACCGTTTGTATCTTGGATACAGCTGTTTAGGCTTGCTGGACCTTGACAGTGCAAAAAATGCGCTACATGCTTCTCATGAAAAAAGTAAAGCATATAAGCAGTGGGGTAAAGTAAAGGGTCGATCACGTACCTGGTAGCACAGCTTGATACAATTAGGAAGGCCTCTCTTACACCTCTGACTCTGGGACCTTGGTACTGTGAACAGAAGGCCTAGGAGTGCAGAGTGGCACAAGTGCCTGTAAGTCTTGCTAGCGGAGAAGGTGTTCACACCAGGTAGGGGTAGTCATCTGGGGTCTTCAGTGATGCAGGCAGGCTGGGTGGCAGCTGGAGAGCAGCAGACCTAAGCAGGCTAGTACTAGCAATAGCAGACAGGTGAGGCATACAGGACAGTGGGTAAGCAGGCACAGGCGGTTGACAGGTAAATACTGGCGACTGCAGGAGAATTAGCAAAGTCAGACAAGCCAGGCCATACACTGGCAAGACAGTTCAGGTACACATCTCTTCCAACATGGTGATCTCTCTATTAATTGCTCTGCCCACTTTTGTCTGTTTCATATCGAATTTGCATTTAGCTCTCACCTGCATCTAGGGTTGCCACCTCATCCCTTTAAATCCAAACACATATTAATTACACAGGTTAAGTGGCTGATTAGGGTGGTAATTAATCTCACTTGGTGCCTTCTCTGCATTAAATTAGCCACAGAACCTGTGTAATTAATGTGTTTGGGTTTAAAGGGATGAGGTGGCAACCCTACCTGCATCACTGCTTGACCCAGGAGTTGACATGTAGTTTTTTCACAGCATGTGCCAGTTCTAATGCCGCGTACACACGGTCGTTTTTTGCGATGAAAAAAATATGTTTTTTAAAACGTCATTTAAATTGATCGTGTGTGGGCAAAGCGTCGTTTTTTGTCTTCAAAAAAACGACCAAAAAAAAAATTCCAACATGCTTGAATTTTTTGTGTCGTTTTTCAGAATGTCGTCTTTTGTTTCCCAAAAAATTATCGTGTGTGGGCAAAACAACGTTTTTAAACCCGCGCATGCCCAGAAGCAAGTTATGAGACGGGAGCTTCAATGGAACAGAGTGCCATCGAAAGTGTCTTACGTAACCGCTCTTTGCTAGAGCATTTTCAGAAAACGATGGTGTGTATGCAACATAGTTTTTTAAAATGAAGTTTGAAAAACGTTGTTTTGTTTCATGAGATAAAACAACGTTTTCTACATCACAAAAAGTGATCGTGTGTACGCGGCATTAGACTACATAGACCCTGAATCTACATGATGAAGGTGCATCTTCTGCACAAGGTGCAGGTAGGAAGGTTTACCATGCCTGTAACACTCTACTTCCAACACTTTAAACTGTTTTTCTAAGATAAAAAAAAATGCTCCCAAAATGATGCATGTGTCATGTACTGCTATTCCCCCCCCCCCCCCCCCTGCTGAGCATGTGGATGAAAGGTCTGTCTCCGCTCACTGTGCAGAGATATACCTGTCAGAGAGTCCCGCTCTCCTCTATGGGGAGATTATTTCCACTAGATATGGCGGATCGAATAGCGGCTGACATCCGCTGCTCAATAGGGGTGAATGGGAGCGTCCAATTAGGTCCGCCTGAAAAACTGACGGGTGGACCTGATCGGACCACCAGTGTAAAAGGACCTTTTAAGAAGGTGCTCCTATGGACAATTTGTTATGTGTATAAAAGACACCTGTCCACAGAATCTTTCTTCTATTCAGACTGGGTTCACACTATACAACAGTAGTACGATTTTCATCCTACTTTGCTCTGCGACATTGGTCCTACATCCATCTGACTTTCATGAACAGGATACTACTTTGATCCGAGTTTTTGATAGTCTGACTTGTTCTTTGACCAACCAAAACAATCCCAGAGTGAGATAAATTCCTTTTAAGCACACCAAGGCCAGTTCTCTAGCTATGCTGGGAACTCTGCATACCCTCCAAAGATTAGACTTGTCCTGACACGTCCCCACTGCACAGCCATTTTATGGGAAGATCAGTGCACTGCTGCTTCTCCTCCCCCATCTTTTTTTTTGCAGCTGAAAACAGAGGGAATGTGATCACTCATTATAAAAAAAAAAAGAAAAAAGGTATTTATATCTATACACAAATGTTTTGCCTTTCATTTCTATTTTAAGAACTTAATAGAGTTGAAGTGTGAAGGGTTAACAAATGAGGGTCTGCACTGTGTAGCTGCAACCAGTAGAAGAGTAATTTCTAGAGTATACTAGTGTAGACCAGAGGCATAGGATGTCCGCTTCTAAGGCTGTGAACACAAGATCGAATTTATCTGCTGAAACTGGTCAGACGGACCATTTCAGCAGACATCTCCGATCGTGTGTACGGGCTAGCGGACATGTTCTCCCATCGGACAAATTTCAAAGCATGCTTTGAAATTTGTCCGCCGGAGACATGTCCGTCGGATATGTCCACTGGTTAGTACACTAACCAGCGGACAGAACTGTCCGCGCATGCGTTGAATGGATTTGACGCATGCGTGGAAGTATTTTACTTCCCGCAGTGGTGATGTGGCGGCGTCAACGTCACCGCGTCCTCAGCCCGAGGGGATTTTTGTCCGATGGTGTGTACACGCCATCGGACCAAAATCCGATGAGACATGTCCGCTGCAAACGGTCTGTCGGACATGTTTGAGCGGACATGTCTCATCGTGTGTACGCGGCCTGAGAGTTTCCAAAATGAAATAAAGCCCATCAAACCAACAGAGCCATCATTGGGATAAAGCAAATCAACTATCTGCTTTGCAGGAGAGTCCATTAATTTCCCTTTGTTGCTGTCTTACCTTAGCTCAGAAATGAAATACTTTGATTATATAAAAAAAAGGTCCGTGTAGACATGAAATGTCTCACTTTTCAGCTGATTTAGTCAACAGGCATGTCTGTAAAATCTTCTAATCTACAGGTAAGTATAAAATCACCGAGGACCCTTTCTAATACCACAGCCCCATTTCTGGCAGGAACAGATAAACAATACCTGTAGTAAGAAAACCAAGTCAATGTTACAAATACTTTTACATAAAAATGAAAAGTACACACTTTAAAGGTCTCTACTACAGGTGGCATAAGCTATCAGAGTACCAGAGCCATTTTTGTTCGGACATCTGATGCCGCGTTCACACGATCGAAAATTCCGATAAGAAAACCGTGGATTTTTTCTTGACGGAATGTTGTCTCACACTTATGTTGCACACACACAGTCACACAAATTTTGTCGGAAATTCCCACCAGCGAGAACGCAGTGACATACAGGACGTACGACGAGCCGCGAGCAATGAAGTTCAATAGGCAGTTCAGGTTTTCTGCTTGATTCTGAGCATGTGTGTTTTTTGCGCGTTGGAATTGCATACAGACGAGTGGATTTTCCGATAGGAACCTTTTCCGTCAGAAAAAAAGAGAGCCTGCTCTCAATCTTTTGTTGGCGGAAATTCCGACAGCAAAAGTCTGATGGAGCATACACACACGGTCGGAATTTTCAACCAAAAGCTTACATTGGATGTTTCTTGTCGGATTTTCCAATCGTGTGTACGTGGCACAAGAAACCTCTAGTTCCACAAAAAAACATTCAAAGCTGTACAAATTAGAACCTTGGGTTGATGCACATAGCTTTCATGCTCTTTTGGGTAGTATTTGGTACAAATAGTAATTGTAATAGCAATTGTAATAACAAACCTGAAATAAGTACACAGAAAATGTTTTAATGGCTTAGAATTGTTTTATTATGGGATAACCCCATTAATCTATAGATAACAA